>OX344797.1:28436104-29665104 GCA_947034925.1 Eudemis profundana
TCTGTGACCCACCCTAGATCTGAGCCTGTGGTCGCACGCGCGTTTAATCATCTCAATCGACTGAGAAATCGCATACGGCTACCAAAACAATCGTACTAGACTTCTGATATCCTTCGAAATTAAATTCTGTTTCATTTATAACTGCTTACCAGGGGCTTGGCATCGTTAAAACCCGGTTTCCACTAACTTAACTTTTCAAGCACCTTATCTTTACGGTTCCTGAAGTAAAAGCATACCAAATTTAAGTACACCGTGCTTCGGTTTGTCCCGTCCCCCGGAAAATTTGACGCCTCGCCACAGCTACTTATATTATTTATGTGAATTATTAGTAGATACTGTAATTATGAAAAGAAGATCTATCAATCTATCCATCACATTGATTTAAAGGTATGTTACCTATGTATTGCTTTAAATACTCGTAGAATATTAGGGAAAGGAGCGTCTTCAGCATTTCCCCTCGAGTTTTGTTGTTATATGCAAACGAATTTGTGTGATAAAGAATAATTCCCGTTTTAATTGCTGAGAGGTTATCGTTTTTAGGGTTCCGTACCAAAATGGTAAAAAAGGAACCCTTATGGTGCGACTCTGTCTGTCTGTCTGTCTGTCTGTCTATCCGTCTGTCACAGCCAGATATCTCAGGAACTACTGATGCTATCGACTTGAAATTTGGAATAGTGTTAAAACTAGCTAACCCGAGCCTATTGGACATAAAAAATATCTTGTACCTTTTTTACTTTTTTTTTAAAAGGCTCCGTAATGGGACTTTGAAAATTTAAAGTAGGGCTATTATATTGAATGGGGTATCAAATGAAAGGGCTTAATTTGTAGATTAAAACACCATTTTTATTTTTTTTCTTAAATAAGTAGTTTTTGATTTATACATTTTTATGTACCATTCCCCCCCTATTATCTCCGAAGTTACTGATCAGAAAAATCTGTCATAATTACTAATTATAAATATCAACCTGAATATTACAGGAAAAATAGAACGGTCTTGCTAACTTAAATACTTTTTTAGAAATTTACAAAAACTTGAAATCCCTAGCGGCGAGTAGCAAAACTAAGCGATGGCATGTTTCACGCTAGGGGATTTCCGGGCAAAACTAGATGGCGCTAAAACACTAAGCATTTAACGATGTTATAATTGAACAAAGAAACATAGTATAGTAACAATTAGTTCGTAAACAGCTAATAATAAATAAATTTAAATACATTTAAATACTGTGTCACGTTTGCAAAGTTAAATAATTGTAAATAATATTATAATTATTTTACCAAGCTTATACATAGATGGCGTTGTAAATTCGGGGAACAGCTTTTTGTATGGAGAATGACAGTCCTCTTGATTTAATGGTCCTTGCTATTAAATAGAATCATTACAAGTCAGGTTCTAAATATTACAGGGAAAATATAACTGTTTTCCTAACTTGCACTGTTTTTTAGAAATTTGCAAAAATCATAACATATACTTATTTGCTTCTACTAAACAAATCGACATACAGTTTTTCTTGAACTATTCGCGAATCTACTTATGAGTTTGTACGGAACCCTCGGTGCGCGAGTCCGACTCGCACTTGACCGGTTTTTTCCTGTCCCGTATCATTGTTCTCTAGTACACTCCAAAGAAAGTTGAATATTATTAGGTAAGTAACCTACCTACACCGTGGGCCCGTACAACCCGACCAACTTTAACCACGTATTCCTGGTGGTATTACAATTAAATAACGTTATATCAACATAGGTCGAATATTGTCATTTTACATTAATAGTCTTATGGAACAAAACAAATCAATAAATTCAGTCCCTCGTTATAAACATGTCCTTACTGGAGGAAAAGTTATTAAAAAGGAAAAAAAGCTAAAATGGAAACGAAAGGTTTGGCTTTTTAATCACTTACCATGTAATACTGCGAAGGCTAATTGCTGTTTAGCTAAAGGATTTTAAAAAGTCAGTAAAAGTATCTTAGTCACATTTATTAGGGCTTGTTACACACTTGGGAGTTTTTATTTTAAAAATTATGAATATCTCGGAAAGTAAGCGTTAATCGACTATACGTCACATAACTTTTTTTACTTCTAATAGTTGTTAGAATCTATGGTTAAAGTTGGTCGGGTTATACGGGCCTACGGTGTATATACAAAGTGGATGTTTTAACATGATACTTACCTACTATATACGAGCCTAAGTAGGTAGATAGAATATACCTACCAATTTCTAACTTTAATCTTAAATAAATTGATGTTGTTTGTTCATTAAATTTGACCATAATCAACAATTTGCGTTTAATTTCCGGCGAAGGATATTGAAGCCGGAAGACAACGTCGAGTGGGGCACGTGTAAAAGTCGCTTATGCATTTACCGAAACCACAGTTTAACGACGTCAGATCTTATCACATTTATGTAACCGAAAGTTATTGGATATTTTTTACCCAATTTTATATCTTTGTGATTTTAGTGTTTCACAAAATAGGTACCTAGTTAAATTCCTTAGACAGTGCCGAAACTCTCTAGAGAAGAGATTACAAAGGCCGCACATTAATGTATATAGCTAACTACGAGTAGGTACTAGATTAGACTCTCGACGTCGACTGCGAAGTAAATAAATTATTATTAATCTTCATAAAATAATTTCGGATTTTTAATGAACTTGGCCGAATTAAATATAGGTAGGCCTCAATAAAATAATTATAAAAAATTAAAAAAACACGACTGCCGTGGATAACAGCGAACTAAAATTCCACACTGTTCCACTTGTTTTCAAGCGAAACAATGGGTATCACACGAGATTATCGATTTCCAACGTACCTATACCTACGAACACGAATTGTTCTTCTGTAAATTATAATAGTTTCATCCAATCCAATTTAATTAAAAAAAAATGTTAATGTAAGAATAGTTTAAAGTTAACCCCTAGTAGGGGCCAGGTGGTATAAAGCTGACGAACGGAAAAATTATCTGCTTGCCTTGCCCCATTCCATTATTTCTCGGATGAAGGCTTAATATTCTTAGAGTTCTCGTCGACGGATTTTCCCAGAATTTAAGTGCGGTATTAAAATCCTTTAGAGCAAATTCTCTTGAAAGTAAGAATAATAATAATAAGCTGGGCGGCTTGTGGCGAGCTGTTGGGGAGTAGCGACCCCACGTACCCGAGTGCTCCGGGGGGTCCTTAGGGAGGGTTGAGTGAAAGGACCCCCGCCTCTGGCTTGCCTTAACCGGCCGTCCAGAGTGGAGTCGCGAGAGCTATATGCTCCAGGCGTGGAAGTTTTAAAGGGCATAACGCCGCGAGTACCCTCAGAGAAAGCGCAGCACACCTCTCGACACCCTGCAGTGCTGCAGTCCTCGGCATCGTTGTTGCCCCTGGGCCATTGCTCATAATGTCGCTATTTAACAAGGGCCTGCAATGCATTTGGGACTCTTTTTAAATTATAAATACATCAAAATTACTAGTATACTATATTTAAGTTACAAAAAAATCTGTTTAGTAGTTTAGATAAAAATAAATAAAAACCGATTTTCATTTTTAGGGTTCCGTACCAAAATGGTAAAAAAGGAATCCCTATGGTGCGACTATGCCTGTCCGTCTGTCACAGCAAGATATCTCAGGATCTACTGATGCTATCGACTTGAAATTTGGAATAGTGTTAAAAACCACTAACCCGAGCCTATTTATTGGCCGGAAAAAAAAATCTTATGCCTTTTTACTTTTTTTTAAAAGGGGTCCGTAATGGGACTCTGAAAATTGAAAGTAGGATTATTATATCAAGTGGGGTATCAAATGAAAGGGCTTGACTTGTAGATTAAATTATTTTCATTTCCTAAATAAGTAGTTATTGATTTATGACGAAAAACGTCAAAAAAAATACCATTACCCCCATCTTCGAAGTTACTGAACAGAAAATTCTGTAATAATTACCAATTATTAATGTCATCCAAAATATTACAGGAAAAATATAACGGTTATCCTAACTTGCACCGTTTTTGAGAAATTTGTAAAAATCGTGTTAATTACTTATTTGCTCCTTCTAAACTAAAGGCTATAGAGTTTTTCTTTTACTATTCATGTATCTACTTATGAGTTTGTACGAAACCCTCGGTGCGCGAGTTCGACTCTCACTTGACCGGTTTTTTTATTTTCTCGAAAACCTGTGGCACTTTAGGCTCAATATTTGGTGAAATAGTATTTTATGCTTGGGAAAATAAATCCGCAAAACGACAATCAATTTGGCGTCTGGGGCCAATCCCCCATACAAACACGGCTATACCCTTTGTGTCTTCAAAAAGGAATACCGTAATCGCCAACCCGATAGCCAAATGTGGGAATACGGCGTATCCCCATAATGATGTTCTTTGGGGGAGCCTATAATGCTAGCACAACTGAGCGCGACTTCGCTTGTCGACCTGACACTCACACTATATTGAATTGAAAGAGATAGGTAGCATTTGTCGCGCGACAAAGAATCGCGCGTCAGTTGTGCTAGAGGTCTGGTGTGCAGCTGCGGACGTCTACAACTCTATCTACAGGCCGATTTAAAATGAGAAAGCTTCAAAGTTACATCCCGAACTTTTAGGCTTTATATTTATCGAGACAAACGCAGAGGCGTAGCTAGGTAACCGAAGACCCAGGTGCAAAAAAACTGGGGCCCTCACTGAATTTTCTACGTCTGATGTATAATTAGTAGTTTAAAGGTGCAAAGCTAGATTTTATTATCAGCTCTTTATAGTCATTATTTACTTATTTACCGATGTAAATTTTAATCTGTATATCATATTATAGTATTTTATGCAACATTTACTAACATTTATTTTTTTACTAACAATATCTATAAGTAGACAATTTAACTAACAACAATGGATATTTTTATCTGAAAAACAAAATTATTTGTATTGTATAGTGCACTGCACGGCACAACAAACATGTACATGCGAGTATAAAAAATAGAGATTTGCTGGTCAGGGTCCGAGAGCCCCCTGAACTTGCGGCCCCCGGTGCACAGCACCGTCTACGACACTGCACAAACATAACACGTATGAAGTTAACTGCCGTCCTCAAACTAAAAGGACGCTAATTTGTATGAAACTTCATACAAACTATAATACGTAGTAGACGGTTTTGCGATACTGTTAGGCAAGAGTTGCCAATTCATATTACCCACTCGTCGAAACACTTCGGGTAAACAAAAAACAAAGGCTTGTTTTCAATCTTTTATTTCTTACAAACCTCACTAAACTATATTATGTACAATAGAAACCTTCACAAGCAGAGTGTCAAAAATAAAACAAAATTAAATTATCAAATAAAGTCATCCAAATAAAACACCGCAAGGGGCGGCTTGGTGCACCTTTTTAAGGAGTTACCTTTCAAAACGGCGTATTTCTTAGGATTATAAAAATAATATCACTTTTTTACACTGAGTTTTTTTATAAAACGTGATCAAATATATAAAAATCGAAATAGGCACTTAAGAAAAGTCACTCCCCTCTCGTAAACCTACCAGAAACCCAGACCACCAAAAAGTGTAGAAAACAATCCTACACCAGTGGGTAACCTGAATAGCAATGACATGTAAGGAATAAGTCAAGGATAAAACGATTTTAGGGACATTCTGAGGTACAACTGGCTGCATAGAACTAGGTACTAAGTTTATTACAGTTAAAGTCAGCTGAAAGTACGTTAAACGGATTCTCGATGATGTACTATCACGGTACGATACGATTTTGTCGTACTGCCCCCGTTATTACTACAGATGATAAACTTCAGTCACAATGTTCACTACAACTTTTTCATGACATCCCGCAATATTGAACAATGACTGGCATACTAGTAGAAACATACACGTTTGTATACCAGTCCTTGTTCAATATTTCAGTCACGGGTAGGTAGACTTTTGTTCAAATGTTCAGAACGTAAACGACTTGGACTGTACAAATAATAAATATATGCAGACTGAATACTGCTTATAGGTATCCTTTAGTGTTAATAGTTTAGAATGTATTTTATGATCTGTGGTTATTTTTACAAAATAGTTTGTACATTGTTGCGAAAGTTCATGCCCTGCATATCCTTAAGTATTTTGTGCACACATTTCTCATGAATCATACTTTAATTATCATAACTATTACAAATACGAAATAATGACCGATTGTGCCAAATAAAGGAAAAATGCCATATACGAATACTATTATCTGTATGATTTGTATTTCATTGCATTGTATTTAGTGAATCCCCTAGTTGCGTTTTACTGAAAACGATTAATTTAGTGCCCGATTTCCTCTTTGCTGAACAAGTATAGAACAATAAGGATTGTACACGTACGTACAGATTTCCAATAACTTAATTAATTTTACAAAATCGGATCATTTCTGATTCATAAAAACAAACAATTCGACCATCCTTCTAGTAGTCAATGAATAAAAAAAAAGATTTTCTTCGCTGTAAATTTTAACATAAAGTTTTTATTGGAACTAGCCTATACCTACCTACTCTACAAAATCGAAACTAAGAAATAGACATTCATTACAAAGAAAAACATAAAATAAATTTGCTTTTTTATAACTAACGTAATAAAATCGACCATAAATATTGCTTCACTTTAATCACGGTACATTTAACTTAGTCTACACAAAATAACTTAAATTTAAAAAAAACATTCAGACGAATTGAGAACCGTCCTCCTTTTGGAAGTCGGTTAAAAATGACACGACAAAGAAACTATGATCTAAACCTACCGACACAATAAAACTATACAATAGAAATTATTCGCAGATGGGTACTTTGGAGTGAAATAAAGGGAGCATTTACATTGATCCCCAATTTATTTTTCTCTATTTTCATTTGTAGGTAATTGCCCTTTTTGACAAAACTCCAAAATACTCAAAAGATACAACTGGGATTGTCCAATTTTTTATAAGAATCAAAATTAATTTCGAAGTACCGTATTTCTGCAGCTTGTCTAGTAAATACACTGTAAACAAGTATAATTATTAAAATATTTTAATCAGATTAGCTCTGCTACTCAAAGGTTGTCTGGAAGAGATCGCTCTTTAGCGTTAAGACCGCCTATTGTTTACCACTGTCTTTAAATAAGTTTACATTGTAATTTATCTTTTGGTGTGCAATACAGTTTAATTGTATTGTAAAATGTGGTGTAAAATGCAAAAAAAATACTTTAAACAAAGCTTTACGTTTCACGATCTACATCATGATTTATTGAAAGATTTCTTTTTAAATCCGTTTTATTTTTAAAGATATAAAACTTAATAGCAGAACTAGCAGAGCAAGAATTACGGCTGATTTTTCTTTCGTTATTTTTTTTACAGACGATTATCATTCAGAGAGAAAACTACATTTAAAAAATAAATTTACAATTAATGACGTCATCAGAATGATTTTATACATAGTTAAAAAAAATACCAGCCTAATTAAACAATTCGCGAAATTAGCATCTTATATTTACCTATTTACAAGATATTTTTATTGGACAATACCAATTGTACAAGGATGTTTTAATACCATGCAGTACAATTACCTCGGTTACAATTAATTATGAATAATGGGCTAGACGACTAAAAAAAACTGTTTAGACCGTCAGTTAGATTATTAAAAAATATTGTATACGTATTTTTTCTTTTGTTTGACAAACAAAAAATGACGAGGATACAGTGCTTAGAAGTTTCGAGTGACGTCACTCCTTGGTACAATTTTCACCTAGGAGTGACGTCACAAGCCCCCACTCCAGAAGTTCGATGATCTATAACTTTATCGATTTTTAATATTTTGATAAACCAAAACAACGTGTCCCATATTTTTCCATAATCTAAACGGTCTAAATAGAATTATATAGTTTTAACCCAGTCGTCATCCCTATTGTAAAGTTTAAAATAGTATTACTTCCGGAAATCATTACTATAACATAATTATACTAATCTAACACGATAATCTAAAAGCGTAATAACGTGTTCACACACAAATATATCAAAAATACCCCTTAACTTAAATAAATACTAAAAATTAACTATATATAATGTATGTTATATTGGCAAATATAATTCTGAGTATAATGGTGGAAAATGGAAGAACTCTTGACTGTTCCAAAATAAATACTAGAAATCTTAATATTCATCATGACATACAAAACCTTTTAATCTTTACCTAAAAATTTTCACGTTTTGGTCTAGATTGATGCAATTATTTTTATTACAACTTAGCATAATATAGGCAATTTATATTGTAGGTACCTTAAAGTAATATTTATTCCGGTATTTTGAATGAAAAGAGATACAAGTTATAATAAATCTGGTAGCCCTTGTTATAAGGTGCAAAATGATTGAATTTTTTTATTATAAACCCCAAAATCTGGAGAATAAAACTCACAAACAAAAAAAATCATGACACATCTGATCATACAAAATAAAGGAATAAGGTAAAAAATTACCAATGGTTGTTATAAACACGAAGCTGATTGCAGATGTCGCCACGGTTGTACCTAATTGTTGCCAATTGGAAACAAACGAAACTAAACCTGTTCAACTATTGCCACTAATAAAAAAATCGAAATAACATCGAAAATAATAAAATGAAATGAAATTACATCTGTGACGAAATTAGTATTTTAATAAAAATATCATTCCTTTTTTATTTAGTTTTAAACTATTTGATATCAGTCATTTCGATGTCAAAAATTGCACAATTTAACAACATAGTTCCGTTCCGTCGGCAACATTTAAGTACACCGAACCGGGGCGACATGTGCAACCAACTTCGCGTTTTAACTTTTAACATCATTAGATTCTAATATCGTAGTGCCTATTAAAAATTGAGGGATCGCGGCTTGAGAGCAGTTTTCTTAAGGTACTGATGTGCTAACTTGGTCAGTTCCAGCTGATCTTGGGTTTTGCCGCAGGCAAATATCTTCCATTTAACGTCGCCCTAGAAAATTAAATGTGCTGTTAATAAACCTAAGGTAGACAAGGGCGATGCAAATACTAGTGCTCTACTTTAAATCTAAGATAATTTGTGTGTGTCTATTTTCATGCCTATGCAAGCCATGCCTTTAATTGTGTTAAGTTTTTAAATTTTTTGTTGTGGTTTAACCTTTTGTCCGCTACAGTCGGCAATACAGGACAGCGGAATCATGCCCACAACACCAGGTCGCCCAAATGCCAACACACGTTACTCGGTTCAAAAGTAGTTTAAATATGTACCTTTTGAATAAAATTTATTTCTTTTCAAGTTTTTTAGTCCTGGCGTCAGGAAGCAATTTGTTTCACGGTATGGTCAGAAGATTAAAATCGGTTTGGTATTAAAATAGGTAGTACTTAAGTTACAATGTGAAATAACAATTTTACACCCACTAGGCGTCGCTTTATTTGAAGGACTGCACTTCTACTTTTTTTTAATTTAACATGCATAATTATCTGTCACAAGTTTTTTTTGCTAACATAGTTACTATAGCGACAGTCAAGTCTCAATACCCTCATTAACACTTACAATACAAATCGAGGCAGGTAAAAAGAGTTTCGGCGGCTTAGTAGAGGGCATGTTTGCGCATATACCAACAACCCAAAAGCGGGACAGCAACGCAAAGCGGTATCACAGAATAATTAAAAGGCCCCGTGCTATTTTTACGTGTGATGGCTCCTAGGTACTGCAGGTCGAGTCCGACCGAAATTTCGGGTTCGACCTAGTTTCGGCAAAAAAACGGGTTTCGGCTGCCATCCGGCCGAAACTACGGCGGAAACCGAAACTGGTTTTGAGGGGTTCCGTGCTGCGATTGGACAGTCTTTATTTCAAACAGCACAGATACGTTTATTGAAAAAAGAAGTTATAATTAATGATTAGTCTAAACGTCAGAGACTTAATGATTAATAATATGTTATTTCAAAATGAAGACTGACTGATTATGATTGTCATTTTTTATCTTTCCATGAAAATATGACCTTATATGGAAGTTTCGGTTTCGGTTCTGGTTTCGGCCGAAACTGAGATCAAAGCCGAAATTCGGTTTCGATTTCGGCCGTGAAAACTTGTTTCGGTCGGACACTAACTGCAGGGCTAACACAAGACGCGTCATGTAACGGCCGTATGTCACGCAGCTCAATGTACGCGCGTTCTCATTGCGCCACCTTGTGCTAGCCCTACTGTTCTCAAATGATACTAACCAGTATGAAATCCACGCGCTCCTCGAAGTCTTCTGTGTCTCTCTCGAACTTGATGGACCTCACGGCCGATTTCTTCACCACAATCGGCTCCACAGACATGCGACGGACCTACAATACGATTGATATGCAATAGGGCACTTTCTAGTGTTATACTCTGGTACCTAGTACGAAGATTAAAGCCAGTGGCGGCGCTATATGCAGTGGCGGATTTACCAGCAGGCTGAGTAGGCTGGAGCCTAGGGCGGCAGATTTTTAGGGGCGGCAAATTCGGGGGCCAATTTTTTTTTTTCTTACAAAAATGAAATAGGTTTATGTAAATATACCTACTAGGCTAATCTAGTACTAGCCTAGTAGGTAGAAATCGACACTAAAAATGCTAAAATGCAAACGCAAAGCATGATATAGTTTTGATTTATTGGTATGTTGTAGCGTAGTGTGAATGCAAATATGTAACTTCGAAAAACTTGTGTTAGCTGTACACCGCGTGAAAAACTGCGTAATTTTGATACTTTTTACTCTAAGCCTTAGAGGGCTTAGAGTCTAAGCCCATGGGCTAAGCGTTTTTCTACAATAAAATTCAGTAGCTTTCTATAGTAAGTTAAATTTGAATCAAGTTAAGTCCAACCGCTGCTTTATAAACACTATACGCTACGCACTAACTAAACTATCTTCTTCTTCGTCGGCATCACTCTTGACAGAGTGGTAGTGGTCGTCATTTCAGGTGTCGGTGGCAGTAAATTTCACTGATTCCGAATATGTATACAAATCAGTGTCGAAATAATATTTTATGCAACACTTGTATAAGTAGGCTTAAAAATGCGAATGGCGCGAGTTGCGATACGAGCAGCCGCGGCGGCGAGTATCGCAAATAGAGACGCCATGAGCGTTTTTTGACTTAATTATACAACGTTGCATACAATACTTTTTTAACGACTAGGTTTTAAAGTTCAAAATTAAATGAAGCAAAGCAAATATGACTGACAGTATGTGTCTATGGGATTTTTTTTTAATTTGTCGAATACTCGCTACACGCAGTGACGATATTAAAAATACTTTTTTTATGTTAGCATCAATGAATTTAGTTCGGAAAGTTTTGTTTTTCTTAAAAACCGTAGGAATTTAATTGTTTGTTAAGTTGGTAGTTGTGCATTTTTATCGTAAAGTTAGAATTGAGCGCTTAATTATTTCCCTTTACGTTATTTACAAGATTATTCGTACCAAAATCTAAGTACCAGTCAGTTACCCACGCTCACTTAGACGACTGCAGTTCCGTTGTTTATAGCACGATTTTAATGATTTAAATTTCATTAGAAAGGTGATAAATGTATATATTTTTCTATAATATTCCAAATTTCCATAATCCTAACGGTTTCCGAGTTTTTCAAAAAAGTTTGATTATACAAAACTTAGTTTTTTGAAAATATTTCATTTGGTTTTAGGTGTACATTATTGAATCCTTAGTTTAAAACAATTATTCATTTAATTATCTTTCATTTGAGACCCTATTTGAGTAAATCGGCCCTGTAGTTATCTAAACATAGCGTAAATAGAATAGGCCCGGCCGCCATCTTTGTTACGTCATAGCTACCCCCTCCATACACCTAGGAAGTGACTACCGCACTTTTTATGTTCAGGAAAATATGCCGAATAAGTACATACCAGTAGTTCGTATGGCGGAGATGAGTCACACGAAAATCGTTATTTGAAGACTATTTTTACAAATGGGTCCCACTCTATTAGGAACAGTCCTCGCTTGCCGGCTCGGGCTGGGCAATACATCCACGACTGTAATAACCAAACCAATGTAACCCACTCGTATCAATGTACTATAATAAGTATTTTGCCGCATGGCATTTTTTTTCAATTTGGTGGTGTAATTAGGAAGATAATGCTCATATCACAAATCAAAACATAACTTCATGATTGGTCAGTCGGTAGGGGGCGGCAAAATTTGAATAGCCTTCTGGCGGCAAATCTGTAAATCCGCCACTGGCTATATGAAACTTGGATGTTGGCGACAAACATCAGCTTTACAAGACCCTTTTCATTTTCCATAAATATAAATCGTCGACGCCTAACGCCGCCACTGTATGAAGCAGGGATGTTGCAGATGTTCGAAGCCGCGGCACTTCCCCATTGGGATGTGGAGCTTATGAGGATGATAGATGGATATCTTATATGTATTTTCCCCAAATTATATTTTATAAGGAATTTTCACCTACATCCGCATCCGTATCCGCATCCGCTACATCCCTGGTATGAAGAGGGGTGAAGTTTCGCAGAAAAGTTTAATGACATCATTGAACTTTTTTGTACCCCTTTCAGTGTGTCACATGTAACTTTCTTGTTTTTACTTGCAATATAGGCAAGCGATTGGATTTTCTGACAACCTTTTATTTTATCAAACAGCTTTAACCTCATTAACCTGATCTCTGAATGTTTTTATTTAGGTAAAAAAAAATGTCTCAGACGGCACTACGACCAAGCACCTAGTACAAATAAGCTCGAGTCGTCCCGTCAAGTCCAAATAAGCTCGAGTCGTCCAATTCTGAATCAGTTTCCTTAATAGCCGAGTAATTACTTTGTTATCTCTGTTAACGCGCAGCTGTTTCATTATCATAAAACTCCTAGTTTAATCATGATAGATAATGTCGACTATAATCAAGTATTGATAAAACGTGTCCGTCAAGATAGCGTACACCGTAAAGATATTCAGAATCTGATGCAGCCAATAAATAGTACCCAAATAGTACCGACGAAATACCTAGGTGAAAAAAATAGTACCCTTAAACTTTTCGAAATATAAGCCCTGTTCACGGTGTACGCTACCGGGCGTCAAGCTGGCGTACACCGTTTGTATCTCTGGAACGGCTTTGTTTTTGGAAACGATTTATATCTCAAAAAATAGTACCCAAATAGTACCCTAGGGCCCTAAAATTTTATTTCTCTAGCTATCGTAGAAGCCGAGATATTCCATAACTTAACGGTGTACAAAATTTCACACCGTCAAGCTGGCGTACCCGGGAAAATCTTATAGAAAGAGCTCACTATATCTCGGCTTCTACGATAGCTAGAGAAATAAAATTTTAGGGCCCTAGGGTACTATTTGGGTACTATTTTTTGAGATATAAAGCGTTTCCAAAAACAAAGCCGTTCCTGAGATACAAACGGTGTACGCCAGCTTGACGCCAGTAGCGTACACCGTGAACAGGCCTTATATTTCGAAAAGTTTAAGGGTACTATTTTTTTCACCTAGGTATTTCGTCGGTACTATTTGGGTACTATTTATTGGCTGCATCAGATTCTGAATATCTTTACGGTGTACGCTATCTTGACGGACACTGATAAAACTTGCAAGTTATATCTTCGATATAACTAAACTGAGTACCAAGTCCATATCGTGCCGTCCCGTTCAATTAAATAGTATTTAACACTTTCACGCCCAAGCGAGCGCTCGTAACTTTTGCTCAGATGCCGGCCGTTTTTTTCGTACCGCATTATTGTTCTTACAAACCCGTCTAGCAGGTGCTGTCGGCATCCGTGGTAGTATTAAATTTTTTGTCTGGTCGTGAAAGTGTTAATGAGAGTGAGCTAGCGAAAAGGGCGGCACCAATTTCAATTGGGCACGAACTTCGATTTAGGTTCCTTGTTCGCGTTGTGATAGAAAAATCGCATATTTAGTTCGCTGGAGTATCCTGATGTTTATAGTGGCACATACTCTATTGATATTCTGGGGTAATTACAAAGCCTAAAATTGAAATGTCAAACAATTATGACATTAAAATCTCAGACAAATAATACCCTATAGTATTGGAGCAGTGCAACATGGCCTGAGAGCCAAAGTTACATTATTGTTTGCAATATCAGTTCTATAAAAGCGGTTCATAGAGTATCAACTCATTCCAAAAGTGAAGTTGGGACCTTTTCATTCTAAAACTACGACAGGTATTTTAAAAATAAATCAACAGAATAATGTTTCAAAATACATTTATTGAAATAAAAAATGACATTGGATCTCTTTGGACAGCGGAGTGGAATTACAATACAATATTGACAGTGACATTAGACTACCAAAAAAAGAAAAAACACAAATTAATACAAAGTGTTGCCATAATACACAGGCACTACGACTATAGAATAAGTTAAAACATTTTAAAGAATATAAATAGTAACAAAAAAAACAATCGATTTAACAAGATAAATAAGTTTTTATAAATAAATAAAAAAACAACACTGGTCTGTCAATATTGTGGTGAGGTAAGGTAAAGGTAAGGAAAGGGTGTATGGGGTAATGTCATTTGTTTATTTCAAATAAAGTACTCGTTAAGTATAGCTGCCGATTTATATTTAAAATTGTTAAGTTTTAACAAAAATGCCATAGAAATAAATAGTTTACACAATTCCACAACCAACGCGTCAGTGAGACAATTTTAGTCGAATTATTAGATAAATTAAAAGAAAAACGTTAATCAATATTTATACGCAAAATTACAAAAGCAAAATACTATTAACAATTTTTAAATAAATAAATACAGGAAAGGATAGGGACTCCTAAAGGGATATGTTAGTATTTTTATTACCGCCAATTTTTAAACGCGAATTGTTACTTTTAAGAATTCCCTTTCATATTTATTATTCATTAAATTAAATTATTTTGAATACTGCAACGACAGCCTATTTTATTCGTAGTCCCGAAATCCCACTTTATACAAAAACAAAGCATTTTAAACCTAAATTCCTTAATACTTGAAATTCTTAATGAAACTTTCTAAAAGATTTAACACTAAAATAATTTGGTGCATGGTAAACTTGAGGTATATTTTTCGTTAATATTACCTTATTATATAATTACTTTTTTATAACTAAAGTTTTACCAATATATATTAATTCACAACGATTCATCTGATGAAGTTTTCATCTTTGGTACCCTACGTTCTAATCTCGTTAAACGTTGTTTGGTGCGCTTAAAACTAATAAAACCTTAAAAAGAAACTTAAGATCCTTCTAAATCGATATATTTAAAGAAATCAAATCATTTTAACTTCGCAGTCCATAATGGACATGAAAACACGTTCTGTTTTTTAAATATTTCAATTTGCAATTTTTTTAGAATTTCATGCCTATGCAAATAAAATAGCCTAAAGCCGAAATATTAAATGTCAGAGAACACGTAATAATCGCCAGAAAACATTTCATTTGTCTGGCCCGAATCTTTGTTCTCCATTTGCCACCATTGGTTTTCTTTTTGCGTAAAATCGGCGCTCCTACTCATAATTTTATTGGTTAAAATTTCATCTATTCTAGATGTCGACGGCTTCTGATTGGTCACTTTATAGATATGATCCGCTAAAGCATTAGCTAGTACCTCTTTAGGAGCTATGAGACTCGTATTATTGTCACAAGACAGCTCGTTTCCCGAAGTGATAGTTCGTAACCTATCTGCGTTTAGCCTCGCGAACGTTCTGGGGGATTCTATATTCGTTATATTTCTAAAGACATTCGGGTTACTTACATCGGTAGTTTCGTAGTAGTAGATGTTAGGATCTAGGTCGTTAGGTAAGGGATTAGTAGGGATAAAGGACCTGTGTTGTACCTTAATTTTTTCGACCGTTTCGATATCTATCTCTTCGTATTTGAGAGTCTCAGGGGTGTTTTCAGCACTCATCAAGCTGTGGAGGCTAGTAGATTCTTCGGCGAGCGAGTTTTTGACAATAGAAGGCGGAGAAAACATCACCGAACTGTCGCCGGCCAGTGTTTTGCTCTGCAACAAGAAGAGGACTTTAAATAAACTGTACGTCGAGTAGTCAATTACATTTTTAAAAAAGAAAATTCTGTAATACTTCGCTATGACTTTCGCGCACATAATAGGCTAGTTTCCTGTAGTAAAAAAAATAATATTTTACACTTATTATCTTATTAAGCTTCCAAAACTGATCCCAAATAAATCCAGATTTTCTTATTTTCTTGCTTTTAACGATTTTAAAAAGATATTAAAATAAGGGGACAATTTGACCCTAGCACCATGTGACGTCATTTATTCATATTTTCTATGAAGCTCCATACCATCGTAGCGTTTTGACACTTCATGAAAAGCTGAGTTGACCTGTTAGGAAACTAGCCTATTACAGGCGCAGCACAGGCTTTATAGGGAACGTGCACGAACTATAGGTGGCAGCACTAAACCAAGACACGGGCGGACAATAAAGGAAACTATCGCTCCTGTCAAATCAAGCTGTCAATGTCAATGATAATATGCAAGTGTCAATGTCAAATATAATAAGTCGTAGCTACACTGACGTTAACCCTCCTGACGTTGATCCTTCAACGCGATAAATTAACGTTATTTATTAACGGCGTTTTCGTCAATGTGGCCCCAGCATGAGAGGGTATATGATTTAGATTGGCGCCACCAGTTAGCAGCATCTTCGTCGTGCACATGCCCTATCGTATTCGGAAAGTAATGAACGGAAAAATCGGATTAGTAACCCAGAATAGTAGGGTTTTTTTTTAAATGTAATCGACGGCTCCCCTATAGGCCTCTTGGTAAGTGGCGACAAATAAAACACTTACAGGGGTCTCAACAATGAAGGCGACGTCGGGCACGGCGCGCGCGGCGTGCGGGGTGCTGGTGGCGGCGCCCCAGCCCTGCGCGAGCGCCTTGCGCGCCCGCTTGTGGACGGTGCCGGGTTGGTTCTCCTTGCCTTGCTCGGACGCGCGCTTCAAGCTGCCTATGCCGGAGTCGTTGACCTGATGAATAGTAGATTGTGTCACAAGGACGTTTGGAGATCCTTTACACCTCCAAAACATAATATTTTGACAACGGAGACTCTTTACATCTCCATTAATTTTAGTATCAATTTATTTTCTATTTTTTATTTGTCTTGTTTGGACGTATAGAGAGACCCTATACATCTCTATAATGTAGTTTTTAAGTTAGTGTAAGGTATTAATGAAATCTCATGTATATCAAAGGATAAAAAGAGAAACTGGTGAGTTTCTCCGGCGCTTCTTCTCACCAAAAGGTCATTACCCGAAGCGCCAAAAGAAAAGAAAAGAAGACAAAATAATGTAAGACATATAAAAGAGCCCTTGAGGGCCTACTTACAGAAATAAATTATTTTATTTATTTATTTATTTAAGGGATCATCCATATAGAGCGTCACACCTATGAGGGGTGGGGGGGGGAGGTCTAGTAAATGTGACAGCCTATATGGGCATTTTTATTTTAATATCTACGATTAGGCGAAACTCAAAACTCAAATACCGTCTAACCTGTCAGTCCGGTCCGTGACGAAATGTATGGAGTTTGACACTAATCGTCAGTTCTCTGACGACCTACTAACTGTCAGTTAAGAACGCACTTTAAATAAAAAAGCCCATATTAAAAAGATGAAATATGCTAGGAAAAAACATGGGGGAGGGGGGCTAAAAGTCTGAAAAATCGTGTGCTGTACTTTGTGGATGACCCCCAAGGGAGCAAAATGATGCATTTACGGCGAGGGCGTATATTGAATCCTGAACGAAGCGAAGGATTGTACAATAAAGTATAATCCGGAGCGTAGTTAGGGATTCAAGTGTTAACGCCCGTGGTGAAAATAATTTTCCTACCATGTGACACATACCGTTTTTCACACCGACTATTAGGAAAATTCTAGTACATTACACAACTAGGGTGGTAATACAAAGAAAGGCCGAGATCGCAGAAGTTTGCGGCCCGAGCTGCAAGATCGATCGATCGAGGGCTTTCTTTATTACCTCACGTGTTGTGTGTGTACATCATTTTATGTCTACACTTGGAAAAAGCCACTTTATGGCCAGGTGTGGCATAAAGTACTATTAACACACTATTCGCCACACTGAACATTGTATTATAGATTTGTTCCTGACTCGTGATATTCATAATTGGTCATATCTGGGGGCACGGCAGTGCCCCCGCCAAGTCGATTCCTTATTCGACACTTTCCCAACCGGTCATATTCCTAACTCGTCATATCGCGTACATTTGCCTGCACAAATTTACTATAGAAATCCTCTGTGGTAAATGATAAGAACCTCTTTAGACGATTTCATTTGACTGTACAATGACGAGTTAGGAATATGGCCAGTTAGGAAAGTGTCGAATAAGGAATATGACCAATTAGGAATATGACGAATCAAGAACAAATTTCTATATTTACCTGAACAGCCCCATCTTGGTCGGCGGTCGCCGACAACATGGAGTCATTCAACTGCACGGTACTATCGGACTCCTCTCGCTCGATGATCTCGGTGATATCCTTCACTAGGAGTCCCGGACTCGACGGCTCGTAATTGAGCCCTGATTTCTTTCCGATTTCCGCCATAGCTATTTTGAAGGGTGTTGGAGTTCTGAAAATAAATCATAACGTTTTAAACTTTAAGTACAAGATTAAGAAAACAAAAATGGTTTTGGAATCTACAAATTAAGCCCTTTCATTTGATACCCCGCTTGATACAATTTTAAATTTTCAAGCACAACTTTAAATTTTGCAACTCTCATTTCTTTAAAGAAAAAGTTAAAAAAAAAAAAAATTATGTCTTATAGGCTCGGGTTAGCGACTTTTAAAAATAAATAGCAGCAGTAGTTCCTGAGATATCTGACTGTGACAGACGGGCAGACAGATGGACAGACAAACAGTCACACCATAAGGGTTCCTTTTTTACTATTTTAGTACAGAACCCTAAAAAGATAGATAATAATATGTACTGTAAATATTCAACTTACTTGGGTGTGCTATTCCTGGCTTTGCTGTGACTATTGATGGGCGTTAGGTTTGGACTGCATGCGAGACCAGGAGTCGGCGTATGCAACAAAGGACTCGCTAGTGGACCCCAATCCTGCAAATAAAACATGCCAAGTTGAGCAAAACAAAGGCACGGTCGTACCATCCTTTTCTTGAAGCCATTCAGGCCATTTTCAACGTCTTGTAATTTTGTGCTGGCTAAAGTTAGAACCCTGAATTTTCAGGGATATATATGGATATATAAGGTCCTAATTTATTAGTTGCAGATATTTTTACAGCTGATAGTAGGTACTTGGTCTCTGGAGTATATTAAAGCATGAAACATTATAGCTTTTATGATGTTTTTTTGGAGAAAAAGGAAAAACAAATTTGCTACGTAATAACACCCTGTTAATGTGATTACTAAATGAAAACTCATTGAACAGATTCTAGTAGATCTTTTACGTACCACTTAACTGTAACTGGCCACTTCACGTCGATAAATTCCATCCTTATGACATTTGCAGTTTTCCCGCCGAACCGTTACGACATTTACGACAAACAATTGTTGACATGACAGATAGTGTTATTGTGACATGTGATAATGCATTTTTTTTAGACGAAATTATAATTAATTGTTTTGTTAGGTAAATGAAATCAATAAAGTTATATGAAAAGATTTCTTAATTTCTATTTAAAGTTAATTATTTTAATGTAAAGTATAATGTGTTAAAATATCTGCAACTAATAAATTAGGACCTTATATACAATAAGACTTAAGAATATTGTCAATAACATTCAATTTGAACGTGTAGTTTAAGAACTATTAATAACCGCCAGCCAGACGCTGCATCGCAACACATCCCTCGCAACATATTCCTCGCACACATTCCTCGCACATACTTTCCCTTCTTTTGTATGTACAAAGACTTCGCTCCGCTGAGCTGTTTCCAGAGCTGAGCTAAGGCCTAGACCTAAGCCGAGGATAGGTAAATGAAGTGTTGAAACCAATGTTGTGAAACCAATGTTCATGACACATCCCTCGCAACGCATTCTCGCACAGCTTCGGTGGATACGCAGCCTAAACATGGTGAATTTATCTTGTGTAATGAGGGTATTTAGAAATCAGAAATCCACCAGCTGGCAGCAGGGTGGCGAAAGGTCTATTTGGCAGTAGATGTCAAAATCAAGTGGTGTGATTGAAAAAGACCTTTCGCCACCCTGCTGCCAGCTGGTGGGTTTATGATTTCTAAACACCCTCATTCAGATGATCCTATCTATGGCTACCATCTGGCTCCATCATCAGTTCAGCGCCAGGTCATAATAATATTGCATTGTCCTGTACCAGGAAGTGGGTCAAATTAAACTTGCAAGATTTGATTAAAGACACACAGACACCGGGACAGGTTTAAATAATAGCTTGTAAAAAAGAAAGAGACGAGTTGTTCTCACCTTAGAATGCAGTTGTTGCGAGAGCGAGGAGGGCGTGGCCTCGAACGGCGGGAAAGAGAGCGCGGCCGGCGAGTTCAGGAACTGAGAGGGACTGAACGGCAATGCCTTGATGGGTGTAGCGCCCGTCGACTCCAACGCCTTGTTTATTGTCTCTGACCACACCTGAGGATTACATAAACTTTCGTTAAATTATCTTCAGTCGACTTCGAGAAGGAAAAAGGTTTCCAGTTCGTCTGTATCGATGCAAACACGATTGTGAGAGGTTGATTGATGGGTTATTCTTCAAAAATATGACTGCGGTCACCTTATTCGTCTGGCCCATTTTGATACTAAATGTATGGAGTATTTATTGGAGACAGAGGAATAAGTCACAGACATATTTATGACGAATAACCCTTGAATACGTTGATAAACACACTGCGTTATGTTGTAGTGTAAGTAATATTCCTATTTGTAGTAGCCGGACCAGCGACGGCATCGCGGCAGTTTTGCGACTGTATGTACAGTGTGTGTACAGATCTATAGACGCCCACCGTAGGCTGTTGCCCTAACACAGTGGTTCTCAACCGGTGGTCCGCGGACCACTGATGGTCCCTGGAAGCACCCAAAGTGGTCCGCGAAGCCATCCGAAAAAATATTATATTACCTCTAAACCTATTTACTTTCTATTGCCTCCAAACAGTTGGTGGTCCGTGGCAAGACACAGTTTTATAAAATGGTCCCTCATCAATAAAAGGTTAAGAACCACTGCCCTAACAGCACAGTATAATAGCAGTAATTTTTCTTCCCTTACGGCCACATTATCGGGGATTCGGCGAATATTCGTATTGGCGTGTCTTTCTGACATACAAAAAGAACGAGATGTCAACACGAATATTTCGTCGAATACCGATAATGTGGCCGTAGCATTCCTACAAAAGGTGCATCGTGCGCTTGAATGTGTGCGCGCCGTGTACGGACGCACTACAAGCAAAGATTTAAGAACGCGTAAGAATGCCCCAGTATGGATCGCACTCACACAGACGTGCTATTGCTCGTCTATGTGAATACATCTCGCGCGCTCCTAAACAGCTGAAGTTGAACTACTTGTTCGTCTTTATAGTTTGCTAACAAGTTATAAATAAGTTTGTTAACTTACATATAAATATTTTAAAACCTGCATTACAATCGATCACCTCACTATAAATAGCTCCAGGAAGATAAGATATGTGATACGATACAATACATTAACTCACGTTATGATTGGGCGTGATCATATGATTCTTCTTAGGTTTCCGCCTCAGTATGGGCGGGGGGCTGTTGGTGACGGAGGATTTCTTCGGGCTCATATACACCGATGACGGCACTACTATCTCCCTTGTGGAATCAGGTTGAACTGCGTAAGTTACTGGAATGAACACAAGTTTTTTTTATATTTCACAATAGTGTCCGACCGAAACTAGTTTTCACGGCCGAAACCGAAACCGAATTTCGGCTTTGATCTAAGTTTCTTCATTTTTAAAGAACATATTAATCATTTAGTCTCTGATATTTAGAGTAATCATTAGTTATAACTCATCGCTTCGAGAGTTGCCAAAGCAAGAGCCACCTTCGCACAGCTTCGCCCCGTATGGCAATCGCGGAAATTGACGCGAAGAGTCAAACTGAAAATATTCCGGTCCAATGTAAAAACGGTATTGCTGTACGGATGCGAGACGTGGAAGGTCACAAAAGACATCTCGCGCCGACTTCAGACCTGCGTCAATCGCTGCCTACGCCGGATTCTCGGTATATACTGGCCCGAGAAAATTTCCAATATAAACCTATGGGAACGCTGCAATGAGACCCCGATCGACCAACAGATAAAACGCCGGAAATGGAACTGGATTGGGCACACGCTCCGAAGGGAGCCTGAACATATACCAAGGCAAGCCCTAGACTGGAATCCTCAAGGAAAGCGCAAACGTGGCCGCCCTAAGCAGACCTGGCGGCGGACAATCATTGCGGAAGCGGAGGCAATAGGGAAGACGTGGAGCGAAGTGAAACGCAAAGCTCAAGACCGTTCGGGATGGCGGCGCACTGTGGACGCCCTCTGCCCCATCTAGGGGACATAGGACCTTAAGTCAAGTCATTAGTTATAACATATTATAACTTCTTATTTCAAATAAATTATCGCTATTTGAAATAAAGACTGTCCGATCGCAGCACGAAACCCCTTAAATTCAGTTTCGGTTTCGGCCGGATGGCAGCCGAAACCCGTTTTTTGCCGAAACTAGACCGGAACCGAAATTTCGGTTGGACTCTTTCACAATACACAATAAATGATTTCAGCATTCAGAGTAGACTAATCAAACCCCAGGATTTTGACTACTGATTTACTGTATTGTTTTAAGATTGCGAATATCATCGCAGTGCTACCAGCAATTATAATAGGCTAGATGACTAAGAAAAACTGTTTAGTCCGTCTGTTACATTATGAAAAAATATTGTACACGTATTTTTTGTTTTGTTTGACAAACAAAAACTGATGTGGATAGAGTGCTTAGAAGTTTCGAGTGACGTCACTCTTGAGTACAAATTGTACTCAAGAGTGACGTCACAAGCCCCCACTCCAGAAGTTTGATGATCTATAACTTTGTCGATTTTTAATATTTTGATAAACCAAAAAATACGTGTCCCATATTTTTCCATAATCTAACTGACGGACTAAATAGAATTACATATTTTTAACCCAGTCATCATCCCTATTACAGAAGGCCCTTAATTAAAAATAATGATTACACTATAATTTGTTATCCTACTTATTGCTCCTAATATTAAACGCGGAAGTTTGTGAAGATGTTTAGATGTTTGTTACTAAATAACGCGGTAACAATTGAATGGGTTAAGATGAAATTTGGCATAGCTCGTCTGAAACAGAGGGTACTTTATATCCCGGTAGAGAGTTGCTTTGGGATAATAACGCAGATGAAGACGTGAGTGAATGCTAGTTCTAAATAGTACAATGTTAAAGAGTAAACAGGTGCCTGTTTCATGGCAGTGTGAATTTATTTCTCTGAGTCTGACCAAAGGAGTATTTTATATTCTCTGATTACGCCAAACCAAATACATATTTAGACTTATTATAAAGCGACTTACCGACATCTTCTCTGTTGGTAGCACCAGAAGCATGGGCAAGATAATTTTTGATGGGCGAATCCGATGGCAGTGTTTCAAGGTTGATGAATCTGAAAATAATTAAATTCTTTATTATATAACAGTAATTAAGATATATTATTGTAAAGCCAGTCCATTACAGCGCGATAAATAATTAAATGCTACTCGTTTAATTATTTATCTGTCCTGTATTTTATTTTTTTTCATGAAGGAGTCCTGTGTCAAACATCAATCCGAATTGCGAATATTCAACTGAAATTTCGTTTTTTGCTCTTATATTCCACTACATACGCAATAAACCCAAACATACCCCCTACAGTTTAAAACTATCATATAGGTACTTCAATCAATCAGTAGGCAGAAATTATCAATACTTTTGTCACAGATTTCATTGATAACATTTCAAATCTTAGCTGCCGGCGTTAGAAGCGAAGTTCCATACAAATGTCGCTCGACTGGTTTTGTATGGAAACTCGCCCGTAGCTCACCCGCAAATCGCAAGTGTGATAAGACCCTTAGGCATAAACGGTAAACCGAAGCTTACTTAAAAGGCGACTCGCATATCTCGACGTCAGCAGCCACTAGGTTGCCCCGGTCTGGCGACTTGACTCGCACGAGCGTCTGTTGCTGTATGTTGCTAAGTTGGTCCTTCAGTAACTGCCTGAATCGCATCACTTGCTTCGACGCTGGCTGGCTCGAGCCGCTTTGGTTAGAGTCGTTGAGTGAGTCCCAATCCTTAAAACATTCACGATTGTATTGTTAGATAAGTAATCTAAAAACGAGGTAGATTTTTCAAAAAATGGAACTGGGGAGTGTTAAAAATACATAATTAATAAAACGCGAATAAATTGTCACCCGACGATTATTATCGTAAGTAATATTTTAGGCGAGTCGGCTGTTTTGTGTTATCATTATCAATATAGAAGAGCTCTGGGCTTAATAAAATAGTAGTTAAGACCGGTACGTCCATATAGTACAGGAATCAATATCAGGTATAGTTATCGACATGGCATCATCCACGTTGCATACCAAGAAGTGCATAACTTTATTTATGCCACACCTGGCCATAAAGTGCCTTTTACCGCACGCTACGCGTACGGAAAAAGCCGCTTTCTAGCCAAGTGTAGACATAAAATGATGTACACAACACGGGTGGTAATAAAGAAAGCCCTCGATCGCATACTTACGTCCCTCGCTTGCAGCTCGGGCCGCAAATATCTGCGATCTCGGCCTTTTTTGTTTTACCACCCTAGTTGTGACTATTATGCGTCAACTATAGAATTATCGCTTATTTTCGTAAGCAATAAAAGAATTACCTTTTTCTTATTTCAATCATAATTTAAATGTGACCAACGCAATACACAATTTACAAACCATAGAGTACTAATTTATGTAGAAATTGATGAATAACTAAAGTTTTTCACAATACGAAAAAAACGCAAAAACACAAAAAAAAGGCAAACAGTGCTAAAGAAAACCAACAACGCAAGGATATTATTTGTAATACAAGCTTCGCTACTACAGACTTTTGAAGAGTCTCAAGAGATGAAAGGTTTATGTTAAGCAACTTGGTAAAACAAGCTAGATGGATAACTAGTCGAAAGCAGGAGGTTTACGTGGTAGTGGTACCTTCTAAGCCCCCAGAAAATTTAGAATATAATAGAATATAAATGAAATATTTTGGTGAAAATTACTGTAATACTTGGAAGCCCCTGGACATAACTTAGTTTTATTTCTTTTTTACACAGGCTGATTAATGGGCTTAACTATCAATTAACTCTTAATTAGGAGATTTTTTTCGCGATTTCGTGGTTGTCCCCATAATGAAAGTTGCTCAGTGTGACCCTCCCCAGCACCTCGTTTATTCCTGCTCCATGACCCAATAATCAGCCTGTATAGCAAGCATTTCAAACTTTCGTAGTGTACAAATCATAGGTAACCCACCCAATAGGTTAGGTGTTTAAGAAATATTAGTTACATTAATAATGGTCAAAACTAATGAAATTCCAATGAAATGTGTTATGACAGAATATATATTTAGCAAAATATGGTTCGAAGCACTATAATGAAAACACAAAACTACAAAGCCGAAATGAAATTTAAATTAAGGTAACCATCCTTACCACCAGAAGCAAAGAAAATGAAGCATATATATGGTAAATATTGATGGTGTAATTTTTTCCATTACTAGTTCCCTTTTTTTTAGAATACAGTTGATCTCAAATGTTTGTAATGCATTTGTGTCGTCAATAACTTTAAAATTACACCATCTATAATAAACCGCAAGAAGTTATGACATTTTGGTAGTTTATTCGATCACAACAGTAATGGCATGAATGTTCACATAATACTGTGTAAATTACATCACTTTTTTGATATATTAAAATTATTAAAAACAAATCTGTATACATTGATTTAAACGCAAGGAAAGTTAGGTGACCAAACGACTTTGCTTGCTACGCGACAAAGCTTCACCGGTCACTTTCGCACAACAGTGAATAGGAAGGGGATAGATACCATAATATGCTGCGACATTTTACGTCGCGCGACAAACAGACGCTTTTTTCTGGCTGTTGTAAAAATCGGACCTCGTGGGGGCCGTGGCGTTCCTGGGGTCAAACCAGGTCGCTTGCCGGACCACCTTGAGTGGATCGGACTAGGTGGAGGCCGGGGGCGCCTGGGGTCGAACCAGGTCGCTAGTCGCGGTCCACCTTGAGAGGGTCGGACGGACTAGGTGGGGGCCAAAGTGCCTGGGGTCGAACCAGGACGCTAAGCCAAAAAACAGCCGCCTGTCACAGTTGCGCTGGAGGTACAAGGAAATATAGACAACGGTATTACTTGCCAAATTTCATAGTTCTAGGTCAACGGTAATTACGCCAACGAAGGTCGAAAATATACGTTTTTAGCGGCATAATCGGCCATATCTTTTTTTATGTTAACTTCTAAGTTAGTTTGATTTTTTCACTCCTTCAAGGGACTGTAGACCTGAGTATATGGTTTTATTTTCAACTCGATATCTCCACGCATTTCCGATATAAAAAGGGCTTTGACAGACAGACGGACGGACAGACAGACCGACCAAAGTGATCCTATAAGGGTTCCGTTTTTTCCTTTTGGGGTAAGGAACCCTAAAAATGTAATTTAGAGGGGTTGAAAGTAAATAGAAATTGTCTAAATTACTTTGTTGTTTCTTCACGGTTAACAGACCGCTCTAGTCACGAATGCTAGATGGCGCTGCAATCACGCACATAGCCAATATTAATCCGTTCTGTGGCGGTTACATATCTTTACCCTTTTAGGCAATACAAGTCTGCTTTACGTACTCAACCAAAATGTCATAACCAAGAAAAAAACATAAAAAGCAACTAACATCATTGTACGCGACTTGCACCCTCTGTATGTGTGTATCGCTTTGGTCACTGTACGTGTTAGTATTGCGCTTTACCCGCCCTCTCCGTCGGATATTGTCGAAGCTGTCCAGCAGTTCCGGTTCGAATTTCCGCCGCATCGTCGAGTTCCAGTGGTTCTTTATTGCATTGTCCGTCCTGAAAACATCACATAATCACTATCACTACATAGTATAACTAAATATTTTTACTAAAAAAAACCCGACCGCGGTGCACTTTAAAAGTGCATAAAATCCGCCATTTTGTTTATTTTAACGAACTTCATACCCAGTGACACTCGCGCCATGAAGACGAATCCAATGATGTATCATTTATCAAAATCGGTTGTGCCGTTGGGTAGTTACGAGCGGACACAGGAACGGACATACATACATACAGTACCCTCCTTTGGGCTTCGCCGCAGTCGGGTAATAAAACAAAGTCGCTTCCCGCTGTCTGTCCCTATGTATGCTACGCAACGGATTTTGATGCGGTTTTTTTAATAGATAGAGTGATTCAAGAGGAAGGTTTATAATGTACAATACATGCATAATATAGTAGTGCGAAGCCGGGGCGGGTCGCTAGTTTAAGATAAAACGCATTAATCATTATTTTCATGAGGAATATGACTTATGTGAGTTGGGCTAAAATAGGCGACTTTTAGACGGCAACACCAGCTAAGTCAGCTTTAATCTTATTCAGTGAATTAGTAGTCAAAAGTTGTAGGAGTGTACAAGTTTAATAATAATATAAACATGAAATATCTGTACATACTAGGGAATGCAATCTCGAACCGAGACTGGCGTTTCGAGATCTCGTGCGAAAAATCGGATTCGAGATTGAGTGTTAGGCTCTGGGCACATGTCCACGGCACGGCGCCGTACGCGGTGACGTGGCGCGGCGCGCGTCGTGCCGTGCCGTGGACATGGGTCCGCGCCCTTACGAGAACAAAAAATACTAACCGTCCAACCAGGTGGACAAAGTGGTTTGTCGGTTAGTAATAGACGAGCGACTACGAATGGCGGCAGCAGAAAGAGTGTGGCTGAAGATAGTGCTCAGCGCTCCTTCGGATATACATATGTGCGCACACATCTTTTCGAGAATCTTCAAGATTAAGACTATTTATAGTAGTTTAGAAGCAGGTACCATATATATTTATTTTTTTGTATGTACGAGGGTGGGTTGATAAGTACCTGTCTTGAGGTATTTAGAGTAAAGATAGAAAAACCTTATGTTAATACAATTTGTAGCTAGGCTCTTTACTAGCTAAATACACTAAGTATTATTGTTGTGGCATTTTTTTTCTTACAAATTACAAAATTGTAAAGTAGTCGCATGACAGGCTTCTGGGTATCTTTACTAGGGTACAACTTTTTTTCTTTTTTTAACTTGGTGAATACAAATAACTTGCTAGAAATCCAGTGTAAACAATGGTGATAGATCAATAAATACTCGCTATCCTGTTTTTCCTGAACCCACTTGCAAGTTGAGATCGTGATTCCATTTTTGGTGCTCATTTGGAGCCACACGCTGTTGCTTATCCCATTCTTGTGAATAATGTGTTTAAGTTTCTTAAAATCACCAACACGTAAGTCAAGGACTTTAGCTATCACCTAAATCTTCATCATTGATCACTAGACATGTGTTTTCCAATTTTTTATATGTTTTATTAGTCGGTATCAATTTTGAGCCAATACTGTCAAGAATCGGCTCTTATTTAAAAAAAAAATCTATATTCTAATAAAAACACTGTGAACTATAACAGTTAGAGAGTCTCCAAAAATAGACATAATATTATTTTCATCACACTTGCTCGTAAAGGGTGTTATAACACGCGCGCTTATAGACCAACTCGAGCCGATTTACCCCCCGTGGGTTACAAATATCTATAACTCCCACGGGAGGAAAAACTGTATGAAAATCTATAACTCCCTCGGGAGTTATGAGTTTAGTTTTAAAAGTCGTACGTCATTTCAGACTAAGGAGGTTTCGAATCAGCCAAGGCTATTTCACATCTTCAAAACTTGGCTACAAAACCAATTTTAGTGTAAAATAAAACTTATATGGTATATTTTTCTATTATTTCCGTAGTTTTTGCGATTATTTTAATGCAATTAAATTAATTTAGTTTAAAATTTTATTTTGAAAATCGGTACAATCTGGCGACATTGCCTGTCAAGTTTAAAAACTAAACGCAGTTCTTAGCATTATCTGTGGAAGACTATATTGAAAAAGTTGACAGTTGAAGTTGTCTCTTAGCGGGTGCGTTTAGTTTATTTCATTTTCATGTTTTATTTTTTTTTCCTCGCAAATGTGATGAAAAACATTGTGTGTGTCACGGGCAGTAAGAAGATTACAAACTCGAGTCATTAAAAGCCCTCCGCCTGCGGCGTCGGGCTTCTAATAGACTCTCGTTAGTAATCCCCTTCTTACTACCCTCGGTGCACAATGTACTATTTTTTCTTTACCTATTATTATTAAGTAAAAAAAATATGTGTGGATCTTGCGGCGAACTGTTTTAATTTTTTCATAGTTACGTCCACGTCGTCGTCGGAATCGTGCATTTTGTGATCCATAATTCAAAGAATAAAGATGCGACTGTATTGAAATTTGGCCTAAATACTTCTAAATATTGTGTCATACAATAGCCGGAAACATGAGCATGTCAAGATTCTAGAAGTACTTAAAAACAGGTACTTATCAACCCACCCTCGTATATATTTATATGTATATGTCCATATATAATGTATCTAGTTTATTATTTTAACCGACTTCATGTACAATTTGGTTGTAAATTAAAATACCGCACCTATAATGTCTCTGTTTTACCCTAATGGTTGACTGGTAGACAATGTCTAACGGCATAAAGTCCGCCATTTGTACTTTCTTGTATTGTGCAATAAAGTTTAAATAAATAAATGTTCAACAGTAGACTGCAACAAGTTGGTAAAGTCTCACCTGCCCGGCAGTAGTTTGGCGATCTTCGCCCATTGGTTCCCGAGCTGCTTGTGCGCCTGGTATATGACGCGGTCCTCGTGCTCCGTCCAAGCGGTCTTCTTTATGGAAGGGTTTAAATGGTTGTGCCATCGCTCTCTGAAACATTGCGATACGTTGTAACTGTAAGAGCAATAATAAGCATATTCTCATTTTATATTTTTTTTGTGAGTAAGGTACACTCACGGAGTTTAGGGCATTTCTCCAGAAATATGTCTGCGGTCACCTCATTCATCTGGCCCTTTTTCATACTAAATGTATGGAGACAGATGAATGTGTCGCAGACATATTTCTGGAGAAATGCCCTTTAATTGTAGTCATTTAGGGTTCACCTTACAATAGTCGTGTCATAGACTGTGTATTACACGACAAAATTAGAGTTAACCCTAAATGGCTTAACAATTAAAGTCCGTGACCGTACACGTCCTAGTTTGTAACACGCTAATGCCCAATAATTGACACCCTGCTATCACCTCTGTTGCTAATGACTCATCAAGATGGCAACTACTGGGACAGTGTCAAGCGCTCGGTCGACCTTATAAACATATTTTCAGTGTATATTTATATTCTTAGTAAGGCATTTTAAGCCTGTCGTATCTATCCGTAATGGGGTTTCCGTATTTAAGGATTATGAAAGCTGCTTTTAAATTTGGATGACATGGAAACACTTGCGAAGATTTAAGGTCTAATTTTTTTTTAATCTGCTATCCATTGAAATTCCAAAGTGTTCTCAATGAGTTGTATTAATTCAGACACCAACAATCTATATTTTATAACTCAACTGCATATTATATTCACCTGCATTGTTTCCCTATCCTGCCCTTGAGGTGTCGAGCGATGACAGTCCATTTCTTGGGGCCGTATTTAGCGACCAAATCTACGACCTTTTCATCTTCCTGTAATAAGAGAAATTCATGGATTCAGAAAGAGAAGGAAAGCACTAGCACTACATACATTTGTATTATGCGAACTGACACATATGATATATAAACAATAGATGTCTTATTGCTTCGATAATGAGTGAAGATAGAGTTGTGCCATTCTCGGAAACGTTCTCCGTTTAGTATGGAGAGAGAACGTTCTCGAGAACATTTCCCATACAAAACTGAGAACGTTTCCGAAAATTCTCGAGAACGGCACAACTCTAAGTGAAGATGAGCTACATTATAGCTCACTAATGTTTATTTTAATTCTAATCCATTTTTGCATTCCAACCTTAGAAGTATATTTTATAGCTGTATCACATTGAATTTAGTTGTGGCTTCTAGCTAAACAAGTGACTTAAGTATACCATTTTTTGGTAACGCAGAGGATACTAAATTGTAGGCGAGACGGGGACTGGTAATGCAGTGATAATTCGAGTAAGAAATGAGACTTTTGTGCTATAAAAAGCCTAAAATATCGAAATAACTCATGATAAACATTGAGGCCTGGTTGAGAACTAACGTAAAACTGCACTAAAAATAAAAAGGTTAATATCAGTGACTACTTTATCTCACCAATTAAAACAAAACCACTCTTTGCCTTATCATCCTTACAGGATCCTCAATCCAATACAATGGATAGCAAAAAAGAATGACCAATCATCTGATTGGAAGCGTGCGAAAATTCGTTACTACACAAGGTGAGCGGGTTCAATAAGCGTCGTAAAAAAATACGAATTTGTGCGTTTCTAGAGTTTTGATAGTTTTAAATTGAATGTTTAGGTCCGCTTTCATGAGTATGAACGAAATAAGAGTTATTTATTTTTTGGTTAGGAGGGTGTCGGGATACACCCATCATTTCTTTGAGAACATATCTCTCATATTTCCCGAGTCTAGACCTGTTGCTCTTCGTGAGAGCTATGACATTTAAACCGTAGGACAGGGAAGGGGGAATGATCATCTTGTACATGAGTCTTGCTATTCTCCACTCTATTTTGTATTTTTGTATAAAATTTATAAAAAAGTAAATCAATGACTGCTGTCGCTTCATGTGCACGTAAATGTTAACCATAAAACAGCTTGCAGCGGCTAATAATAATAATTTCTTCGCCGCCCCACACCCCTTCTTTGAACTGGCTGTATTCATCTATTTGGTTAGCGGAAGAGGGTCAATTAAAGACACCAGACCTATCATCGGAAACACAGCCACGCCAGTTGAATTTGACTGTCATTCCTTTCGGCGGTGAGGTGACTGGCTAGCATGTCCCTGACGGTGTGATGTTCTAGTTCAATGTCGTGCGCGATTTTTAGCTGGGTTATAACCCTATATAGGCAATTGCCATCTTTAGATATCGACAGTATTTGCACTGTCCACAGTTTCGCACTTGGCGTCGTGGATAGCGTAAGACATTGTTCTTTGGCCTCCCGTTTTTTTGTCATGGCTAGTTGCTATTCCGAGTATCTGGCGAGAGTTTACACGTGTGCGCTTAATAATGCGTTAACGATTTTACCTGTTTTTTAAAGTCTTCTTTAGGTCAAGCGATAGTTAAGGCACCTAGCCCGCGGCTATTTACAGTAACAAACAGCTAAGCTCCTTTTTAAGGTTGAACTATTGGCTATAGGGTATTGTCTTCTGGGTTGTGAAACGTCCTAGTCTTTCCTTTATATTTAACTGTTTTAATAATTTACGTAAGATCCCGTTTTTATGGTTGTGCAATGATTTTAGCTTTCTACTTACGTAAGTGGACGAGGGGCTGGCACCCAGATGTGGCGTTGGAAAACTTTTGTTTTGCTTCGTTTTATAGGGGCGCTTGAAGCTTGTAATGTTAGGTCCTTGCTTATAGATCAAATATTAGGCAGGGGTTTTATGACCCTGTTATAGGATACTGTTTTGAGTATGTTTTGTCTTTAAGGTATTTGGTGTACTTCTATTGCGGTGAAGAAACGAGTTATTGACGCGTTTATCGTACCTATTTACGGTTTATGGAATGCGATACATCATTTTAGTATACTTGAGGATACAGGAACTTAACAGTTAAGATTATTTGTATGGATTTAAGTTTAGTATCGGGATTGAAGTAAGTAGTTTTTGTTAAGAACTACTTACGACTACATACATATTACTACGACTATTTATGGCTACCAAGGTAATTAATTAAAGCAGCGGTGGCGGAGGAGAATTGTACCGTGGCTTAGGGCGTTCAATGCGACATATATTATATGAGTGCAACGTCGCAGTGTTGTCATGCGGGCTTTGACTTCTGTGAGCAGTAAGGCTCTCTGGAGCTGTGACGGTCGTGGTTTGGCTCTATATCACGTGTTGGGTTCTGGGTATTGCCTAAACCGTAATACTGCCGTCCTAGTCTAAAAGGCGACTTTTTACTATGAACTTCCATAGCAAAAAGTCGCCTTTTAGACTAGGACGGCAGAATAGGTATATATTGTATTTATTTGTTATATACATTCATCATATTCAATATAGCTCAGGCAACAATTATTGACTAACTATTGTGTGAAGAGGAAAAATTTATAAAATAACATGTAACTGAATAGTTTAGTTTGCGCTACGTATTTTCAAGTTCCGTATTGGTAAAACCACAAATTATGGTGGTGGAAATATGGACTAAATACTAGGCTATGGGTTGAGACATGACGGCGCCTGTTATTATTATCACAGACAAAGAAGAAAGGCAAAATGAAAATATCTGCCAGACGAATAGAGAACCGTCCTTCTTTTGAAAGCCGGTTAAAAAATGACTGATATGTCTAAATATAATGGACCTGCACATAGAATGATGTTCCGGCTTCAAGATTCGTTATAGGGGCCCCGTGCCCCGTACAACGTTACAAGGTTTGCGACTTTAGCCGACAATAAGTACATTTTGTGCTAAATGGACTTTATGAAAGTCGACAGTGAGAGATAGTAACCAACTCAAAACAAAAGATACGAAATAGTACATTGTGTATCTAGGGCGGTAAGTAAGGAATTACAAACGAGTGTTTGTTATAAGCCCGAGGTGAAACCGAGGGCTTTAATAACACGAGTTTGTAATTCCTTTACCGCCCGTGGCACACACAATGTTTTTCATCACACTTGTGAGGAAATCTTAATAAAATAACCTTACTTTTCGACCCAGTATGACAAGAAAATATTAAAACAGACAGTGACATTTGTCACATATGTCCATAGACAATGCGAACGTCAAATCACGTTCGGAAACCATAGCGGTAACGGCCATTTTAGTTGATTTTATATTTGCAAAATAAAGAAATACATTATTTAAACATTTAATTAATGTTACCGAAATATGTGTTTACATGTATTTGCAATTACAGTTATCTTTAAATAAATATTTCAGTGATAAAAGTTAAAAAAGTAAGTAGGCGTTTCCTTTGAACATGACAAATAAGAGTAAAACAGAACCAGCGTTTCTAATTTAAAAAGAAAACCATTACGCCCTAGGGCGTAATAGGCCACTTACGGCCCGCAGAACCTAGGTGTAATGACACCATTTTCGAGCAAGTGTGATGAAAAAACTGTTTTGATATTAATTGACTCGTACCTTTAATTGAAGCTATTATTCGAGTATCGATAAAAATTATAGAGATGGGCCGAATGTGGTTTGAACCGAATCCGAACTTCGGCCGAACATTCGGTTAAAATGAAAAGTTCGGTCGCATTTCGGTTCAATTTTGCGCGATTTCTCGAGAGCGACACGTCGTGACTTGTTTACGCATTTACTTCAATTATTGCTAGAAGAAAATACCCTTTAATTGTAATAAAAAATACTTGATGTTAAATGTTAATGAATGTTTAGTTTGTGAGCCAAAAACGTGTTTTTTTTTATTCAATTTACGAATTGTAATCAAGATGTTTGTTAGAAGAATACTAAGTTTAGTTTACATATTGTAATAATACGTTTAATTTTTATGTCTAATTAATTAGGCAGAGATTTTCAAGACTAATAACTTATTAGTAATAAGAAGAACTGATTTAATTTAAGGTTTACATTTACAATGTTCCTAATTAAAATAAATGACCATGAGTCCGTTAAAGACATAATTTTATTTTAAAGTAATGCTATTCTAATTCTATAGCTTGGCAACTTCGTTGGTGACACTCCCATGGTCCGCGCGGGGGGCGGGGCACGCAAAGACTACAACATTATACTAGGTTATAGAGAGGCAACTAGGCCAAATTTCTAATCATTGTACTTGTGCTGCCATCTATCCCTCATTACAGGTCAACATAATATACATTTATAAATCGATGGCAAATAAGGGGTTTCTACGTTTTATATATATAAATATGTCGCAGGGAAATGGCCAAAACCGAGATTTGATCAAATCTCTAAGGGATATGACCTAATCACGCAGGATGTTAAAATGGCGAATCCATTTTAAAAATCAGTAAGTTGATACTAAATTTCAGTCAAAATAGTGCAAGTAGGTATTATTTTTCTTGTGCCGAATGTTCGGCATCGGAACCGAATTTCGGCCGATTACCGAAGTTCGGTTCAAGCTGCCGAAATTCCGTTAAACCGAATGTGAACCGAATTTTGGCCCATCCCTAATAAAAATGAAAATAACTGGCCAAGAGCATGTCGGACCATGCTCAGTGTAGGGTTCCATAGCCGTAACTATAAGGTAAAAAATACGATGTAAAAAAAGTACAACAACAAAAGAGCGTATCTTCATAGCAATTACGTCCTTTTGTTGAGAAGTGCAGTTTATCGGCAATAACTCAAAAACGGTACATTCATTCGATCGATTGAAAATAATTTTCGTTGAAAGTATTTATTAAACGTTACCTTCGTGATTTTTTTCATATTTTTCGGGCGCACGGTTTAGAAAATAGAGGGGGGGGGACACAATTTACACAACTTTCGGAGCGATTATTTCCAAATACATTCACTTAATCAAAAACATTACTTAGGAACCTTATAGTGTTTTTTAAAGAGCTGTCGAACTATGTACCACACGTTGATATTTGCTGAAAAAATTTTTTTTACTGTCTTTAACATGTATGGAGTGCCCCCCCCTAAAAATATTTATTTTAATTATTTATATACCAAACTAAGTAGCGGCTCATAAAAGACACCTATATTCCAAATTTCATCAATATCCATCATGTAGTTTTTGAGTAAAATGCCTGTGACATACGGACAGACAGACAGACAGACGGACGGACATGACGAAACTATAAGGGTTCCGTTTTTGCCATTTTGGCTACGGAACCCTAAAAATATATTCTGTAATTGTTTTAATAGCCTTCAGATCCCTTCTCTTCGTGGGCTATGCGTGTTATATTTAATACCTAACGAATAGTGTATGGAGTACGCATAACGAAACGAGACGATGATCAATATTTTTCCAAAGCTTTTGTCACGTCATCCCATCAAAAACATTACATGTGTCCGGGGAGGAAGACATTTTATAGTACTCCAACAAAGAATCCTCCCCGGTTAAATAATAGGCAAGTCGGTGGAAATCGAGTTCTGGGGAAACCCCCCCCCCCCCCCCCGGTGCTGACTTGGTTCAACATTACATCTCAACACTTTTTTGTTGTAGAAGAACTGCGTTGCGAGACTTCCATCTTTTTACATGAAATGTTTTTGATGGGATCTCATTCCTTCTTGTAAGTGGTATTTCTTTATTCTTTACATTCCAATCCATTCTATTTCCAATTTGAACTACAAAACTTACTTTGTAATCGCATTTATTTGTATAGTATTACAAAGTTATGTGTGCAGTTGTGCCTGAAATTGCAATATTTTTAGGTTTTGTAGGACTTGATAGGCTAAAATCTAGCTATGTTTAAAATTTGGAGCTTGTAGGTCTGCTAGAAGTACCTTAGAATTATGATGATCATCAGTGAGTGAGTGAGTCAGTCAGTGACAAAACTAAGGAAGTTTGACCTACAATAGTTCCTAAACTACACGTTAAAATTGAATGATATTGAGAATATATTTAAGTCTTATTGTGGCCTATATATCCCTGAAAATTCACGGTTCTATAGCTTTAGCCAGTACAAAATTACGAGAGGCTGAAAATGGCCTGAATGGCTTCGAGAAAAGGATGGTACGGCCGTGCCTTTGTTTTGCTCGATATGGCGGGGACACTGCCGTGCTCCCAGATGAATGACAAATTATATGACACGGTCTCTGTAAATGAACATAGTTGTGTGGCCATAAAATAAATCATATAAGGAAACATCAAAAGTTGTCTCACGCCACTTAAATATATTGGTCTTAATGAAAAACAAAAAAATATTTTACGCAAACGCACGCCGATCCATCAAACAAACGCGTGTAGTCACGGGGAAACAGACAAAAAATGTTTGACCGAGTCGAGGTCGCAGTCATGGTCTAAATACGTGAGTTATAATTCATTACGATGGACTGGTTTCGTGAGGCGATATGATGTAGCTTTTAAAAATAATATCTACTTGATAAGCTGGCCTGTGATGACGTTATCCTGGTATTTTAAAATATAAAGATAACACATCACCTGGGCCAGATTGCAACCGCCCCGCTTGCAACTTCATTCGCAGAGGTAAATTAACTCGGATAAAAAGTATCCTATGTCATGTGTGGTTAACCGGGGTCATAATCTACCTGTATACCAAATTTAATCGAAATCGGTCCGGTAGTTTCTGCGTGATGCGCGAGTAAACATGACATCTCTATGATTTTATTATATGTATAGACAGCCAGACTACACTTCGGCACAATCGACGAGTAAAACCTTCTACCTATTTATCCGCGAGAATATTACGGGTGGATTATAAAAGTAAACTTTTCAATTCTAAAGGAAATGAAATACTCTTGACATGGTTTACGCATAAAATATACTCTTATATACCAATTTATATACAAGTAAGATGTCGCTAGTAAAATTCTGTGAAGAAATTAAATCAAACAAAACGTTTTGCCATCTTCTTTCCAATGCATGGGAAAGAGATATTAAAATTAAGTGCATAAGTAGATCAAATACTGAACGAGTAAAAAAGATGGTCTGATTAATTATCTTACACGGTTTAATTAGTCATATCCATCGTGTTTTCGTTTCGTACTTAAAATGCACTTAGCGATACTGGGGTAGTGATCTTAGAAATGGTAAAATATTGTAAAATTTATCGATATCTCACAAAAGATTTTTTTTATCTTTCTCGTGTAATAAGTGCAATTATTATTTAGTTCATCGAAGCAGGTTATAGTGACAATGATTTCATACAAGTAATTTGTATTCATAAGGCGTTTGAGATCATGATATTTCCATTATGATCTTTGCGTATCAGTACTAATTTATATACGGATGTCAAGTAATTGACTTCAGTTCTTTAGGTCAAGAATTTATAGTGCATTACATACCGAGGCCAGTAAAGTAAGAAATGCCTCAGATCACATGTAAATACCGGCCGAGGCGAAGCCGAGGCTTTCTTATTTACTGACCAAGGTTTGTGTACGTTCGACGGAGCCAGAAAGTGGCATCTTCGTTTAGCGCAGCGGCCGGCAAGGTGACACTTTCCGGCCGGAGGACAGAAAAATACGTTTCATGTCACATCAGTAATGTCCATGTGATGCTTGTGTTGTGTAATTTTATTAATGACTAGGGAACCCGCTCGCGACTTCGTTCGCGAAGGTGAAATAAGTTTAGTCTCTTTTTTGTTTTGGCTTAGTCGGATAAAAAGTATCCTTCGTGTTAACCGGGATCAAAATCTACCTGTACACCAAATTTAATGTGCATTAAATTTTGATCCAGTAGCTTTTACGTGATGCGCGCACAAACAACACACAAACAGGCAAAAATTTCAAAAACGATTTAGTTACGCTTTATTACCTATTTTTAACACTTTCTATGGAAAAAAGCGTACAAAAACAGTCTTTCTACGATTTTATTAAATGTATGTATAGATAAATGGGAGAGTTACATTTTAATTTGTAATTTCACTTTTAGTTTTACTACATACTTTTATTGTTTTAGGTATGAGTAACAAATAGAAATGATTCTATTTGTTACTCCTAGTTTATTTATAAATCATATTTTTCCATCTTTTGCCCGCGACTTCGTCTGCGTATAGAATATCTTACATGAGAAGTGATGGATTCGTCATACATACTTCCACTCCCCTAAGGGGGCGACCCCTTAATGGATGATTTTTGGGATTAAACTCCTATGTCCTCCCCAAGGTTTCAAACTATGTCCATACCAAGTTTCATTTAATCGGCTCAGTGGTTTACGCGTGAAAAGGTAAAGGACAGATAGAGTTACTTTCGCATTTATAATATTACCTTGGGTTAGTATTTGTATATTCTTCCATACGTCAGTGTTTTAGCTTTCAGAGGCTTCTCATTAAAATTGTTACTGTTTAATTTAGTATATAAGTTTACAATTTCAGATTAATTTTCCACTAAAGCACTAAAGCCTTTTTTTTCTTCAAGAAATTGCTTTGAAACACAAACATTATTAATAAACAGCACAGTAAAAATTACGAAAGTTCTTAAATAAGGAATGAGGAAAAAGCAAACCATTTGCATAGGAAACAGTCAGAGTGAATTCTTCAAAACAATGAATAGTATTATTGTCCCTTTGTGTGAAACTAATGGAGGCAAAGAGAGCTCTGAGAAGTACTAAATAAGGTTCACATTAAAATGAAAAAAAAACATGACAATGGGCAAACTGATGGCGCTCGCTGTTCTTAATTATGCAGATATTCTATGCATGCTGTCGAACGTCGAGTCACTCTTAATACGTCCTGTTGCACATCGAATAGGTAACTTCCATGATCTCTGCTAACGTTTTTACACTAACTTGATTATATTATGTACTTTAACATCGGGTAGCAAAGTTGCATAGATTATGTGAGAAGTATCTTATGAATGATTCTTGGCTGTATAGACAGATTGGCGAACGATGCATGGCTTTTCATTCATAAAATGTTAATTGTTTATATATGTAAATACATTATGCATAACTAGTTCTGATACCCATAATCTAAGTGAAACGAGAATATATTCCTATAGGAACAATGTAATTAAAATCTCGAAGTGTTTGCGTATTGTCGAACCTTCAAAAAACTTCACTACAGAACTGTCAGATTAGATTTATAAAAAAATATACATAACTGGTTTTATCGATAATCACACGGGAGCTAGAAATCAGACAAATTACGAAATAACAATACAATTAGGGAGCACTATGTATTGGTATTCTTTAAGTATAAACATTGGAATTATTGGAATCCTACCTCCTTGGTCCAAGGTCCCTTGACTAGTTCGGGGTTGACGACCTTAGTCCACCGCTGTTGGCACTGGACGTCGGATCTGTCGGCGAACTGGGCAGCAATCAGCTCCCAGTTCTCGTTGTACATCTTCACGTACATTTTAAGCCTTTTGTCCTGGAAACAAAGTTTATATTTGAAGAAAGTAGGTTAGGTTAAAATTGAGCTGATAATCAAGTTTACGATTCTTTTATAGTTCATATTTAAGTAACAAGAAATGGTATGAGGTGAAATTGTAAACATTGAGAAAAAGGTGTGAATTTCAAAACGGCATTCTTTAAGAATGATGCAATTGTCGGTAACAGATCTGGAGTTTGACAACACAATTAGTAACGAGGGATTTCGTTGAATTTGTTACTTTCTCCTCTGATGACGGCTACTCTTTCCTTTTGAGAAATTTTAATGACATTTGGTACCTCCTCCTTCGTCCATCTTCCTCTATTAATATTCTTCCTCGGCCCAGAGCTTTTGGTTGTAGTCGTGACATCCTCGTAGGCCGCTGCAGAGTCCTCTGAATACTCACTACTCTCTGAGTCATAGCCGCTACGTCTGTTGACAAAGATTTACTACTTTAACTCGAGTAAATTAGCTGAGCAACAGTAATATATTAAATAAAAACAGTTTAAACATTCCACCTGTTGAAAGAAATTGTTAAGAACTTCAGAATTGTTTGAACAAATAATTTCTTAAAATGTAATAATAATTAACAAAAAAATAAGTAGTCACGGGAGAAATGTACGAGAAATATCTGCATGCAGTTTGTTGTCAAACAAAAAGCATCATCAACATTATTGCAATAGGGGATACTATAAAAATAAACAGTAGCTACCACATATGATTAATCAGATTACTAATTAGCTAGAAAGGTTAAGAGTGGTTTTTACCTAGACATTAAATAAGTTTAAAAGGGACTGATACGATATTATTCAACTACATCGTTCAATCAATTATTTCTACCTTTATTTACCCAATTCTGTTGGGACACACGAGTGCTAAAAGTATTTAAAAAATCAAGATGGCCAGGATTTAGGCCGGTGAGACACAACGTAAATATGAAATATATATTATGTAATAGTTAAATACCATACAAGTCTGATTATGTGACTCAATATATAAGTCGAATGACGCGTATTTCCTATCTGTGTCGTATAATAACTAGCTTTATCAGCTGACAAGACAAATACGTGTATGATTGAGAGATCATGATCACATGTTTTGCAAAATAACTACTGAATCTAAAGCATTACTCACATGAGAGGACACCTTTGTCGAGAAATATTTAATACTTAGGTACCTAGTACTTCGTTCGTTCCCACTTGTACAAATACATGTAAATAAAGCCGCGTTATATAGGAATTCTTAATTTCCCGTGTACACGCGGCTTAAGAGACTTAATCAGCTTATCAAAATGCTACTGCCAAAAGGCATATCATATGACATAAACATAATGTCAAGTTCCCAGGGACATTCAAATTAATATTACCAAAGATAAAAATGATACACGTGTATCTTTAGATACCAGCCGGAATCCTGTTTATATCCAATAATAAGCATGTTATAAACGCCTCCACGTTTACTGACGTAATCTTTTATATATAACTTAAAAGTTACAATAGTGCCATATAAAATAGGTACTCTCAAATATCATACGATTTACGAGCTCGTGGTAAACAATAACTACTAAGACTGACAACACCTTGGGTTTCTACGATTCATATCCATTTTCTAAAATTAAACATGTAACTGAATATCTTATTGTAATACCATAGATTAAATGGTATTATTTTAAAATTCCTTAGATCGCATCTGTCATGTCAAGTCATGCATAACGTTCTTCAGTTGCTTTATAATGATTTGTTCTGTTATTTGCTACTCGATAGTGCGACATGGCAAGTTTTCTATTCTTCAAATTCCTCTACTTGATTGATCTGAACGTAAAGTGAATATCAAAAATAGTCAAATGTATAGTCAAATGTGACAGCCTGATCTGAATGTATAGTCAAATGTGACAGCCTATACTAACAAGGTCAAATATGTCAGGAAAAAATGTGACATGGGGGAGGGGGTCTAAAAGTCTGAAAAATCGTGTGACGTAGGTAGGTACTTTGTGTTGTGGATGACCCTTATCGGATTGTCAATAAATTTAAAGGACGTTAGAGTAACAGAGCTATCTCATTTGGTCAAATAATCGCTTTCGTTAAGAAACTGGCGCCAGCTCATTCTTTAATTCGCAGACAAGGAGGTAGGTACCTTCTACAAAAAAAAAACCGTCCGCTCTTTAGCTCCTTACTAAGGAGAATAATAAACCTTAGTGTTCGGATTGAAAGCACATAATTGGATGGATTTTTTTTGGGTATTTAAGTGAGGCAAATCTGGGGGGAAAATCCTTGAAGCTTTGAAACACTTCATAGTGGGATTTTAGTACCTACCAGGAAATAGACGGGTCCTGAAGTCGTGATTAATGCAAACTAAGAGCCATAGTGGATAATAGTGACGCTGAACAGTCTTCAATACAAACCCACTGTGTTGGAAGACCAGGGTTAAAATAACAGCACGCGTGATAATAAATAAATTAAATTTCAATAAATACTTTCCATAGTTTCTGTGCTGCCATAACCCTTGAGCCATGAGTCTCATCGGTAAATCTAAACTGTGTTCAGGTTCAGGTATTACAGTATTTAAATTTAGAAACTGCACCCGATGAGGTAATTGGAATAAAAAATACATCGGAATGATAATTTTATGCATACCAAAAGTCGACCATCAGCTGATAGCAAAACGTGTTTTTATTCTCATTCAATGTTGTGAATACTTGATCGGGTGAAACGGGTTTGCTACGATTATTAGCTTGGCGACGAATTTTTCCTACATTATTGAGGCCGTCTGTATCTACCGTCGGCCGTAATGTTTATTCGGTTCAAAATAAGTCATACCTACCTAAATTCCTATATAATAGGTACCTACTACATTGTATGTGTAGATTTACCTTATTCCAAAAAGTAAAAAAATCTTACTCATATAACATGACGTTGAAAGGATCCATGAAGAAACACGAAGACCCAGCACAATTCCAAAAATGGTCTCCATTATTCACTTAGTCTCAAATAAACACACATTTTCATCAAAATATAAACACTAATACCGACAACAAACATTTCCCGCCAAAACGATCACAAACGCCATCGTCTCACGCGGTCGAACACTCACTACGCAATTTAAAAAGAAAAAAAATCCTCGTTCCCACACGCACATAATAACTCTGTAATAGTCACTAACACACCTACACTATGCGTGAGCGCAAGACGTAATAAGGGTAAAGGGACTGCAGGGAAGAACAAGCCTGGAGGGGATGCCGTGACAAGAACACCGATAGAATTAAAGATGTGTAAGAGCGAGACGGAGTCAAATCATACCCTGTGTGAGAATGTGTGACGCAACACAAGCAAATTTAGGCAGGTGTAGGCTGGTATAGAAAAAAAAGGAACAAAGAAAAATCGATTTCATTGTTGCATTGATAGGTCAGCGTCTAAGCCCTATCAGAATTTATGTGGTAGCGATTAATATCAAAATCCCCACGAAAATGTGTTTTATAGAGAGTAATTTATTAATTATTAAAAATATTTTTCTAACAAAAATTGTGAAGTAGCATTATGACCATTTAAATAATTCAACAAACTATGTCAATACATAAATAGTACTTTTTTAAGCTTAAGGGCACGGAGTCGCGGCGAATTCCAGAATATATTAATAAAAGCCATTTTGATATATTAGATACTATAAAAAATAATACTGCAATCCCTGTTTCACTGTACAAATTACGAAGTTTTATAAACCCATTAAAAAAAACGAATATCGAGGGTCCACATGTGCGGCGGATGCCACGCTAATTTCGCACCGGGGAATACTTTTTGCAACTTTCGATCGACATAACGGGATCCACGCGCTGGAAATGTTTACTAAGTCAGCTGACTTCGACTGTGAACATAGTTTCCAAATCATACTTTCTAGTCTGGGCACACAGCACACAGCCCAAGGGCTGCTGTATGCATAAATTAGGGATGTAGGTATAAAAAAATCGATGAAACAACACACTGACAATTTCACGACTACAAAGACATATTTATAAGTACATATTTATTTTTTTATAAAAAAGGTCTTGCTGTTTGACGTTTGTTTGCATGGCATTTTGTGGATTGTTCTGTTTAAATGTATCAAATAAAAAATAAAAATTGCCCCGTGGTAAAAGAGAAAATTAACAAAATATGCAGTAACTGTCCTCAATGTTAGACTACCAACCATACCTTTCTAATTGTTAATTTCGTTTTCATACAAGCATATTGCATGTATAAGAAATACATGAAGAATATCATACCTACATTTTCACTTCCTGTCATATGATAAGATAAATCAAGTAGTTTCAGGGCAATGCCAGATACCGGCGGATCTAATAATAAGCTCAACTTTTTCACATCGATAACCAGTCCCTTTCTTGTAACTATTCAGCAAGTACAATTGGTTCGACCCCAGGCGCCCCCGGCCCCCACCTAGTCCGATCCACTGAAGGTGGTCTGGCCAGCGACCTGGTTCGACCCCAGGGAACGCCACGGCCGATCACCTGGTCCGAACATTGCAACGCCCAATATGGGTCGCAAAGTCGCAAGTTAGGAAAGGATTTTAAAAAAGAAAAAAAAAACACGTACCTACTCTTTAACAATACCGAAACCGCCTGGAGAAAAATTACACAAACGTGACACAAATAAGCATGTGCGATGGAGATGTAAAGAAGTTAAGGCGGGGATGTTCGAAGACGACAAGCAATTCGAGCTCCCCGCCCCCCTTAGACGAACAAGCGGCGCGATCCCGTTCGAAATGACCTTTCGTGACCCCAACCTGTGTAAATGTGTCAACTTATGCCGCAGCGAAATTGTAACAGTAGGTCTACTACCTTACGTACTCTCTGGTTAAGTTTATATCAGGTAGATATACCTATCTATGACATCGAAACACTGAAAATAAAAGGATCATCGTAATGTTAGAAAATAAAGCGGTTGTTTTTCTAATAGGTACCTAACGTTTAGTTAATAAATAAACTTAAACTAAACATGATAATATTATCACTGCCGGTTACAGTTGGGAGATATTGTAGATTTATTATTCACTTATAAATAAATTAGACCAACAGGCATCGTGTCGTACAATGTGAAAGGTAGGTACATATTTCATCTGGGGGCACGGCAGTGCCCCCGCCAAGTCGAGCAAAACAAAGGCACGGCACGGCCATACCATCCTTTTCTCGAAGCCATTCAAGCTAATTTCAGCCTCCTGTAATTTTGTACTGGCTAAAGCTACAATCCTGAAAATTCAGGGATATATACACAATAAGACATATATATTCTCAATATCATTCAAATTGAACGTGTAGTTTAAGAACTATTGCATGTCAAAGTTCCTTAGTTTTGTCACTGACTGACTGACTGATTCACTGACTGATGATCATCATAATTCTAAAGTACTTCTAGCAGACTCACAGGCTCCAAATTTTAAACATAGTTAGTTTTTAACCGACTTCCAAAAGAAGGACGGTTCTCAATTCGTCTGTTTTTTTTGTGTGTTTGTTCACCGATTACTTGAAGACGGCTGGACCGATTTGGAAAATTCTTTTTTTGTTTGAAAGGGTAGACTTTCGAGATGGTCCCATTGCAACCAAATCAGGATCTGATGATGGAATCTTGGAGAAATCGAAGGAACTCTTCAAATATTATAGGCACACATATAGCGATTTCGGTATTTTTCGTAATTTCTCGTCCATGTCTTATTAGCAACAAGTTTCTAGTGTTAGCCGACTTCAAAACAAAGAGTAAATTTATATCTAGGTTTCTTCCCCGATTACTTGAAGACGGCTGAACCAATTCTTTTTTGTGTTAAAGGGAAACCTCCGAGGTGGTCCCATTGCAACCAAATCAGAATCTGATGATGGGATCTTGGAGAAATCGAGGGAACTCTTCAAATATCATAGGCACACATATAGGGATCAAACTTTGACTTTGACTCTGACTCGGACTCGGACTCGGACTCGGTCTCGGACTCGGACTCTGACTCTGACTCTGACTTTGACTTTGACTTCAACTTTGACTTTGACTTCAACTTTGACTTTCACTTCAACTTTGACTTTGACTTCGACTTTGACATATTCGATTGTCTGTAAAGTCGGTTTACTGACGATAATTGAACGTGACAACGTCATAAGGTACTAAGTACTAACCCTAACCTTACCCTATGAAACGGAAAACTCAGCAGTGTCTCTTGTCATACAATAGAGATTTTGACAGCCGTATCTTAAGGAATAAGGCCTAATTTACTAACAGTTTTTGGAAGTCGGTTTTAATTTTTTGTTTAAAAAATTTACTTTATTTTTAAATTTTTAGTAGCGCTGGAAAAATATTGTTTTAACCAAATAGACTTCAGTCTATTTAGTTAAAAGAAAAATTTTCAGAATCGGTCTAGCCGTTTTCAAGTAATCGGGGAACAAACCTACATAAAAATTTCTCTTTGTTTTGAAGTCGGTTAAGACTGGAAACTTATTTCTAATAAGAAATGCACGAGAAACAAAAAAAAAATACCAAAATCCCTATATGTGTGCCTATGATATTTGAAGAGTTCCCTCGATTTCTCCAAGATCCCATCATCAGATCCGGATTTGGTTACAATGGGACCACCTCGGAAGTATACTCTTTCAAACAAAAAAAGAGTTTTCCAAATCGGTCCAGCCGTCTTCGAGTAATCGCGTAACAAACATGTAAAAAAAACATACAGACGAATAGAGAACCGTCCTTCTTTTGGAAGTCGGTTAAAAATAAAACAAATGTGTGCAATGGCATATAGTTGAAGAAGCCTATGTTTTGCACAAGACTAAAATTTACTAATCATGATGAAGAAATAACAGTGATAAGTTAAATAACCTATCATTTTAATATTCAGCTAATCATTCGATATCAAAGGCGTTGGATTACTGTTAGAGTGTATACGCTGTGATTCTAGCGTGACGTTTATTTTGTCCGTTGAGTGAGGAGAGCTGTCACGAGCTCGAAAGCGACACAGGTCCGGCCTCGGACACGCCCGGCGGGCATCTGAAGCCACAGCGCGTGGGCTACTTTGTTATATAGTACTGAGCTACTAAAAAATAAGTAATTTAAAAAAAACTGAACCGCACAGGTCCCGTTAAATGTCATTATCTATCGATTGACATGTTTTTTAGTGATATAAGTGTCATAGAACTCGAGTAAAACTGGAAAAACTGCTAAAAAATTACCTGTTTTCGTGACGAATTATGATCGAGCGAAGTTGAAAGTATCGTGTTTTGAACCGCACAGAAACACAGAAGCACTCTTGAACTATAATATATTTCTTTTTCGATCCAAAAATATGAATATTTTGTTACTTAATTTTGATTCTCCCGGAGGTCGATTTCGGAAATCCTGCCCTTAAACAAAAATCAAAACTTTATATTATAAGTGAAAAGGCTGCAAATGTCACAGTTTTATTAACGTGTGTAAATTTAATCACATATTGGCATGAGCTAGTGCCAAATAAGGTGTCGTACTTAGCTTATAAGGTATAAATGTTCTGCTTTTTATTTAACTGAAGCTACATAAATGGCATCTAATTAAAAGAAGGAAGTCGGTCGTTTACCTGTCGTCATTTCCACCTGTCTTCTAGTAATCTACCATCTTTGAAGGGCTTTTGATTGAGGTCCGATTACAAATAAAATAGGTTCAAGAATGGATCGACCAGCGCCGTCTACATTATGCTACACTACCAACCAACTGTTATACATTTTATTGCTTACATCGTAGTACTAATACCTACTTATTCTGTGCTTATATTGACATTCTACCGCCTTTACTACACATTCATGCGTAGGTACCTGCATGTTATGTAGGTTACATTATATAAATCACAGGTTTGTCCCTAATTATAGGCCAACGCTATAAAGCAGGGCAAATGACTATTTCCATAGACAAAGTTCTGACATAAAAATGTCCACAAGGGGTTCCTGGAGGAAGCGGCGTGTTAACTCACGCATCAGGCGTACTTCCTGTCTTGTGCCCCTTTATTTTCTTTATTAGCAACTCCAGTCCTTCATAAACGTAGTCCAAAATTATTCAATGAATAAGCTACATTAATCGACTTTATCAACTCGCGCGCATGTAACAATTGATAAGCTCGACGCCAATGAGATTGAAATATGGGGTCACAGAATCATATGTGCTGGAGTTTGTTTAGAATCTACCTAATTAGAGTGACGTCATAATTCGCAGAGATGAGGAACACTGAAATGCACACACGTACATAACTACAGTTCCTACTTCCTATGTATTATAAAAGCAACTTATTATGTTTTAGAGCCGGATATGAGTTTCTTGACTTCTAATATACTTTTCATCACACTTGCTCGAAAATGGTGTCATTACACGAAGGTTTTGCGGGCCATAAATGACCTATTACGCCCTAGGGCGTAATGGTTTTCTTTTTAAATTTGAAACGCTGGTTCTGTTTTACTCTTATTTGTCATGTTCAAAGAAAACGCCAACTTACTTTTTTAACTTTTATTACTGAAATATTTATTTAAAGAGAACTGTTATTGCAAATACATGTAAACACATATTTCTGTAACATTAATTAAATGTTTAAATAGTGTATTTCAGTATTTTGCAAATATAAAATCAACCATTTTAAGTCTTTACCGCTATGGTTTCCGAACGTGACTTGTCGTCTCGATATATTATATGTCACTAATGTCACTGTCAGTTTTACAATTTTATTTAGGTTAAGTAAGGTTATTTTAATCAGATTTCCTCACAAGTGCGATGAAAAACATTGTGTGTGCCACGGCCGGTAAGGGAATTACAAACTCGTGTTATTAAAGCCCTCGGCTTCGCCTCGGCCTTGTAACAAACACTCGTTTGTAATTCCTTACTTACCGCCCTTGATACACAATGTACTATTACTGAATATCTCTATTACATGCCATAGGCAAGTAGAAATCATCTTCGGTTTCATCTATAGCTTGGCAACTACCAACGAAGTTGCTAAGTTATAGTGATGAGAATTCTTAGAAGAATGGCATGGCGTTACATGCAATAGAATTCTAAGCGCCATTGAAACGCCTCGGACCCCAGACGGAATCAAATGACCGGTGAAACAACTGAGACAAATAACTGGGCTCTCATTTCATTCAACAGGATGCCTTGTTACCTACACTTAGATGAATGAGTCGTATTAGTTTAGGAACGAATTACACTGTAATATTTAATTTACAAATTGCTTGTCTCGAGAACATTGTGATTGGTAGAGGAATATCTTTTAGTACCTACTAGGCACGCAATTTGACACCGGACGGAAAGAGTCCGTGTCATGAGAATGAGAAAAGCCTAAAAAATACTTCACGTGGTTTCCTTGGTGGTCGATCTTTCGCGTAATTTTATCCGAGCAGTCAGGCAGAATTAATTTTATTACTCTCATCCTTATGACAAAAAAGAAATATACAATGAATTACTAATTTTATTATGTAGGTACGCTACTTTTGTTAACTTGCGAATGGAAGCAGAGCTCTTTAACAAATACAAAGACAACGCCAATACTGTAGTACATATAAACGACACATATTATTGTGGGCATTTCAATGCGTTGGTATAAATGTAATGTAGTTAGGGTCAATGTCGATAGAGATACATCCCTTTATGATGGAAATTTTTCATCCCTTTGCTTTTCGAAATCCGAATCAATCCGCCTTACTTCTGAAGTTGACATACAAGAAACTTGCCATCTTTACCATTTTATTTCTATCGTGCCATTCGTGCCTAATGTGAAGATATAGATGCTAACAAAGTTGACATTAAAATATGCAGATAAATAACTAGCAAATCAACAGCAACTAGACATTCCAAAACCCTTCTATCTAAGCTTAAAATAAATAGAGGGTTATCTAAAGAAACAGGTTTCAGTAACGACGATGAGATAAAAGGGCTAACAAGAATAGAGCAATAGACAACATGAAGGGGATAGAAGCGAATCTAGCGAGCCGGGCCATTATTTGTAGGAATATTTCTCACGCAAACAAAAGAAACTCGGATATTGAGTCATGTGCAAAACTTACTATTATAATAATATAAAAGAACCATAGTGATTAAACATAGATAGAAAAATTTTACACACAGGTTACAATTAAAAGGTAGCGAATTGGAAGCAAATTTGCGATAAAACTTACTAAATGGAGTGGTTTTCTTTTAGCTGACGCCGCGTCAATGTAAGATAGGGACCACGGCACGGACCACCATATGGCGTTGTGTTGTGCCGAAAAGATGACACATTTACGAGACATATGTGAACTTTTTGCTTGTTAGTAAACTCGGACCTAGGGATTGCAGCCAGACTCGAAAACCGAAAAACGAGTACTTTTCGATTAAACTCGAAAACCGAGTTCGGTTTCGATTTTTACTCGAAACTGTCTGAAGTAGTTTTAATTTTTTTTTGTGTAATGATAATGATTAAATTAGTTTGTAAACTCGGGATTAAGTAGGGTAGTAGGGTAGTTTTTAGGGTTCCGTACCAAAATGGTAAAAAAGGAACCCTTATGGTGCGACTCCATCTGTCTGTCACAGCAAGATATCTCAGGATCTACTAATGCTATCGACTTGAAATTTGGAATAGTGTTAAAAATCGCTAACCCGAGGCTATTGGACAGTAAAAAAATCTTATACCTTTTTCCTTTTTTTTTAAAGGGGACCGAAATGGGACTTTGAAAATTGAAAGTAGGGCTATTATATTGAACGGGGTATCAAATGAAAGGGCTTGATTTGTAGATTAAAACACCGTGTTTATTTTTTTTTCTTAAATAAGTAGTATTTGATTTATAATGCCAAACGTTAAAAAAATACCATTCCCCCCCTATTATCTTCGAAGTTACTGAACAGAAAAATCTGTAATAGTTACCAATTGTTAATGTCGTCCTAAATATTACAGGAAAAATCATAACGGTTTTCCTAAGTTGCACCGTTTTTTAGAAATTCGCAAAAATCGTAACACATACTTATTTGTTCCTTTTAAACTAATCGCCATACAGTTTTTCTTGAACTATCTATGTAGCTACTTGAGTTTGTACGGAACCCTCGGTACGCGAGTCCGACTCGCACTTGACCGGTTTTTAATCTATCCATCAGAAACCGTCAAATTGTGAACGACCTTGCACTTACCGACAAAGAGTTTACAATCTGTCGGATTTCCTAGAGGATATGGCACCATAGACCACATACACAGTGAGGCAGATAATACAGAAGACTGAGGAGTAAAATCAGCCCCTGTGCTTAGCATTTGTGGACTATGAGAAAGCTTTTGATTCTGTCTGGTTCTGGAATCCTTGCAACGTTGCCAAATAGACTGGCGATACATCCAAGTGCTGAGATGTCTCTACGCCGTCCAAGTACAGAACCAGCAGACTAAGCCCATTCTCCTGCAGCGGAGTGTGAGACAAGGGGATGTCATTTCACCCAAATTGTTCACGAATGCACTGGAGGATGTGTTTATGACGCTAGCTTGGGAGGGTCGTGGCATTAATATAAACGACGAGTACATTTCACACTTGCGATTTGCAGACGATCCCGTCATTTTGGCTTGAACTTTGCAGGATTTAGAATACATGCTGAACGGTCTAGCTGCTTTTTCTCAACACGCCGGTCTTAGGATGAACTTGGACGAAACCAAGGTTATGTTCGACGATATTGTTTTACCGAAACTGACTGCAGTGCAGGACGCCCTTCTCGAAGTTGTTCAGGAGTACGTTTACCTCGGGCAAGTTCTGCAGTTAGGTAAAAATAACTTTGAAAAAGAGGTTAATAGAAGAATACAGCTGGGTTGGGCTGCGTATGGGAAATTACGTCGAGTCTTCTCGTCGTCCATTGCACAATGTCTGAAGACAAGGGTTTTCGATCAGTGCATCCTACCTACCAGTCTTGACATACGGAGCCGAAACGTTGTCGCTCACGGGAAGGCTGAGTACCTACGTAAATTTAAGGTCACTCAGCAAGCTATGGAAAGGGCCATGTTGGGAGTATTTCAGAAGGATCGTATCCGTAATGATGTGATCCGACAGAGAACTAAAATCGTCGACATAGCCCAAAGGATTAGTAAGCTGAAGTGGCAGTGGGCTGGCCATATCTGCCGCAGAACCAACAAGCGCTGAAGCAAGCGTGTTCTCGAGTGGAGACTACGGATCGGCAAACGTAGTGTGGGGCGCCCTCAGACATGATGGAGTGATGATCTTCGCAAGATGGCTGGCAGAGGTTGGATGCCAGTAGCCGCGGATCGTGCTCGATGGCATGACATGGGAGAGACCTATGTCGAGCAGTCGACTAATACGGGTTGATGATGATGATGGTGGTGCGTATACACAACGTATTTCTGTCATTTTGCTTTTCTGTCGTTTCGCGTGTGTGTCATTTTGCGAAGTCAGAATATGTCTTTATCGAATTAAAGGCATTTTTTTATGCAGTAGTCAGTTATTACGTCGATTACTTACGTGTTACGAAACTTAAAAACCTATTTTTAAGGTTAACTTAAGTAAAAATATAAAAATCCGTAATATTATAAGGACGCAAAAAAACTCGAAAAACCGCGGTTATTAACCGAGTTCTATTTCGATTAAAACTCGATCGAGTTACTCGGTTAACCGAGTTTCGAGTAACTCGTTTGCAATCCCTACTCGGACCGTGCACTTAGCAGCCCAGTCGTTTGCCAAATCGCCTATTCCCATCTATATCCCATCATTAAATTGATAAGAATTAAAAGTTTACTTATACGCGACATTTGGTACGTAAAGCATTCAATTAAGTGTTATTAGTAGCGCTATTGAAACAAAGACGCATTTTAATAGCAGTTATTTTACGTGGATGGTATTAGTAAAGGAACAATGTATAATGGGGTGCATGGCGTTAGGCACGAAAGGGCAGCTGCTCCCTATAGAAGTGATTAACATTGCGATAGACTTGTCAGGACTTGTTTCCAGTTGCACTTTGTTATTACACACGCAGAGAAATTACTTTCTTAAAACTTTGATACGAGTCTATATTTTTTTATTGCTTCAAAAGGTCTAAGGGTATTCACCTGGTCTCCCCTGCTCCAAGATTAATGTCTTGCGACCTAGTACAAAGCACCCCCGCACAAGGCCCGACATTTCTTAACCCCGTATATATTTTTTTATTTCCTTCCCTTATTATAGTCTCACAATTACAAGGCAGCACGCGCCCGAAAGGTGTTTAGAGAAAGCGCTAATGAACAAAGACTGTTTACCTTTATTTCTACAAGAGAGCTATTTAAAACTATTGTGTAATTTTTTTTATTCAATTTTCAGTAGAAAAAAGAAGTTCTCACAACAAAAATTAATGAGTTAGACACGTTTAATAAAACATTAAAAGTAAAACTGGATCTTGGTGATAACCATCAGGTCTTTAGAATAAAGGTCACCTATTCTATTATAAGGACGATAATTAAAATAGGGCATGCATAAAATAAGGTGTACTCTTTATTTCCTATACTAATTCCAAATGTTACAAACGTGTTGCTAAAAACAAATTTACGACTTTGAACCAAGGCGTTGCGTTGATGTCAAACGAATTCATATAGCACAAACGAAGCTTATGTGAAACACATTGGGACCGAGGGGCCTCTTGAAAGGAAGACTGTGTTTATTGTATGAGGTCATTGTTCCAAATGTCTAGTCGAAATTGCTTTAGTTTATTAAGTACTCAAATTCTCGTGTCCGAGTGATGGTCATGTTTAGTATTATATTGCCAATGTAGGTAAATGACATTGCGTCGTTCGCCACTAGCCGTATGCTGTCTACACTCTACATCATCGTAGGCCTCCCACGTCCCAACCACCACTTGGTTACTTAAAATGCTGTGAGACAACTTCAAAATCGGGCATATCAAAGTCAACGACCGTGCGTAGTGTCGGGAATTTGTTTTCAAAAGGAATGCGGCCCCGGACGATCGAGTTCCGCAAAGTCTGGCAGTGCAGTCCTATGGGCAGGTGATGCACCATCTGGCCTTTAACGCGTGTCAATGGACGAATTTACGGCTCCTGATCACACCGATATCGCAAATTTGATTAAGCAAAGCCGTTTCTTATGGGAATTTCGATGTGTTAGTTAATGGCTTAATCGATTTTTAATAGGCCTTTTTATTTTATTAAAAAAGGGAAGATTAGCGGCAATCTGTCATGTCAGTGATTCAGAAGTAGGTACAAATGTAATAGGGTGACTCTCCAAACACAGATGGCAAGTCGATTAACGGGGTAGTCGTGATTGTTATTTCCGTTTTGAACATTATCTTCATTCTAACCACATTCTAACCATGCTCTCAAATAGTTTCACTTCAATATAATACCTACGTCGCTTCGATGACAAACAAGCAGTGAAATAAACATACAAAATATCAAGCAGTTCCCAGTCTCGACTTTGCATTCTTTCCTAAATTTTCTCATTTTGATAAAAGCAAAACTACACTTACTAAAATCCGAAACCGTACAAATATATCGATCTAGGTACAAAATAGTAAATCGACGGGAGCGCCGCCATCTGCCCCCCACGCACAAAGCCGCGTTGATTGCGAGCAGCTGCGCAATGCCACCAGGGGATGCGCCTGGGCATAACATTGAACAATGCTACAAACTGGAAGATCTAGTTCATTAAATTGTACTTAAATCTTTCCAACGCGCAAAACCACCTACAACGCTAGGTTATATGCCTAGAACACGCTTGGAATCAAGACGATTATTCTCAAATTTTTAGTCGATGCTGCCTATGCCTAAATATCAATTATCCCTTCTCTAGATTAGTAGTTATTCCACAGATCAGTATCTAGAATAATATTTGCCTAGAGATAGAAAATCATAGTACACACAAGACAAGAGCAAAATGATACATTATCGGAGAGGACGTGCATCAAATCCAAAAAAAAGTAAAAGCCTACAAAGTAAAATTCTGAGCTTAGTGATGATGGGATTCAAGTGTTAGCGCACAAAAAAATTATACTGTTTACTGTGACACATATACTCCTTTTCACAATAATTATCAGGAAAATAGGCGGATTGAGCAAATATATACCATAAAAGTAAAGTATACTGTGTGCAAACTGTTTAGAAAATTTAGATATTGACCGGAAATGCCTCTTACGAGAGAAAAAAATGGCTTTCTTTATTCTGAAGAGTAGAGTGCGAAAAACCCAATTGCTTTACCTTTTCAAGTTCAAGTTAAGACGAAGAAGATATTATATACGTAATAAGTACACGCAGCTTTTAATTATAAATCAATACAACAAAACGAAATATGCAAAAGAACAAATACATATAAGATAATACAAAGAGCCAAGTGTAAATGACCCATTTTAAGGGCATTGGACCTCTGCAATTATGAGAATATCTAACAATGCAACCCTTACAGTCAAAAAGGGGTTTCAAGCAAAAATCAGGTTTGAACACAATTCATTAACGTTCCTATTGTGTTTCTCGAATGGAAGAATCGAATACGGCTATACGAAACTATTATATGCATTTAGCGAGTTATTTAAAATAAACAAAGATAACATGACATGACACACTTGAGGTATATGAATGAAGTGTCCAAAAATTGCTTTCAATGGCAAAGATAACCTTTCAAGATAAATATTTGCCAAGACTTCCTCTGAGATGAAGAATTTGTGATAAGGCATGACCGTACATTGCTCAATGCACATTTTGCTCCTACAAGACTAGATATGTTTTTAACTTGTAAGATAGCAAGTGGGTGCACATTAACTCAATCTAAAAATAACAAAATATTTTATGTGGTAAATTAGGGCTTTCCTCTATTAATACTGGAACGATAATATAAATATTGCAATTTCAATACGAACTGCATAGGTAAGTTGTAATCCTATACAAATACATGCGATTACAAAGTTAGCTTTGTAGTCTAAATGGAAAATAGAATGGATTGTGGAATGTAATAAATAAAGGAATACGACTTACAAAAAGAAATGAGATCCCATCAAAAACATTACATGTAAAAAGATGCAAGTCTCGCAACGCAGTTTTTCTACAACAAAAAAGTTTTGAGATGTAATGTTAAAACCAAGTCAGTACCGGGGGGGTGTCCACAGAACTCGATTTTCACCGACTTGACTATTATTTACCCGTGAAGGATTCTTTATTTGAGAACTATAATACGTGTTCCTCCGCGGTTGCATCTTTTTACATGTAATGTTTTTGATGGGATACATAACACCGGCATCGGAACACAAGATCGCAAGCACTGCTGCTTGTTACAAAGAGCCCTGGTGCAACCGAACGATTCTATCAAAAGGTGACCTTACCGCCCACATAAAGTATCTACTATCTCAGCACCACACTACATCGACATAGCTTCTACAAATTTTCAATTAAAAGAAAACAAAGAAGTTTATCGTCTAACAAATCTAAATATAGAGTTTCTAGATCACAATGCATTGTAATCGAGGGTCAGAGCCACCCTGGGAACTGCATTTTCTAAAAAAACACGGACTCATCCCATCTGCGTTTACAAATTTGGAATAAAAGATCAGGAGGACATGCACCAATGACTTGCCCCTCTTTTTAGTCCCCTGCTCAAACTTAACATCGTGGGAATGTTCTATGCTTACCTGTCCGAGGGTACACACCCTTACATTAATTATAAGTGCAATAAATTACAATCAGTATTTTGATTTTATTCGCGCGTGATTGGGTAATTCGATGCAGGTATTAGTAATATATCAAATTTCTTTATGCTTAAATTCATTTGTATTTTCTTAAGTGGAACTCAGTTATAGCCACTTCGCGTTATTATTTGCTTACTTGGTAATATTATTATCAACCTGTCTTGTCGTGTCGTCCTATAATATCATATTACAAGACTTATTTTACAAATATTATTATAAGACGAAGGTCCGTCGTTTATAATTTATAATTAATTAAGGCCTTTGAAAAATGTACATTTGTCATAGTTTCCTTCAAATTCTGCCAACTGTTTCCCCTTACAAGTCTGACTTCAGTGAAAGGCTCAATTCCCACACCCTCATCCTTAGCCATCCGAGTGTGTAATGGCTCACGTGCAATATGGTCGTCACGGTTGCTGATACCTAAACGATCGTTAACGGGGAAATTAACAACATTTAATTAAGAGCGTTCTCTTCATTCATCGGACTATATGCTCTAGTAACCTTACGATTTACTATTAGCCCTGTATTAACACAATGAGTTTTGATTAATGAAAATTTTCATACAACACAATGAAATGTTGGTAAGGCACTAATATCTTGTGCCAGAACATGTGGATTTACTACCATAACACAAATATTAATAAAAATGGTAACAACTATCCAAGTTGTAAATCTAAATATCATTGGACATCTGCTCATAATTCTCATGGGTTTAAAAATTTACCAAAGACATCGAAAGTAACATGTGATTCTCCCATCACAAACAAATTTAAAATTTTAATAATTCAAAATGTAACAAAATAGGGAACAAAGGCCGTAAAATCGATTTCAAATACGATCGCCATATGTCAGTCGGAAACATGGTGTATTGATAGCTATTTAAAAACCCTCATGCATGATAATGGAACCTACGGTGTACTACCTTTCCTTAAAACAGTATAATCTATGTTTCATAGGGGTCGCCCCCTTGAGAATTCGCTTTAACATTTACCCGCATGCCGTGTAGTTAAAGGTACTATTTAAATTTTATACCTTTCTTGTGGTTTAGACTGGACGTAAACTTTTGAATTCGGAAGTTTGGCAGTTTGGAAGGAATAAAGAGAATCAAAGAGATTCAAGGAATGTGACCATTGAAGTAATGCTTTCTGCACAAGAAACTAAGACAAACTCATGTAATCTCAACGAATGGCGAAACACTGCGTTTTCCTGTTACCGTATAAGGAAAAGTTGAATATAAATAATCTCTCATTCAATTTCCGGCTGGTTTACCTATGTATACAATTCCCACTAATCTAGGAAAAAAATCCGATGACATCTCATATGATTTAAGTAAGTAAAAAATACATACGTTATTTAAAAGCTGCATTTCCGATGCGTCATGTCATGATGAAGAAACTAATTTGAATATAGGCAAAGTAACTTGGGTGCATAAGTAATATCGAAGAGCATTGTACAGGGCCGTAGCACGCGCCATGCAGCTGTTGCGTCAAGATATGAACTCCCACACACGAATAATCGTTTCATTCATCCTCTACGCACAATCGATTTTTTGCAAGTTTCTCTAAATCGGGCCGTGAAAATTAAATCAACAACGATAACTGCACAGGTAGTGAGATTGTTTAAAAAATATCAGACGAGTTCAGAAAGATCACTCTCTAAATTCTATCCTTTCACCAGAATGATATACTTGTTCTTGGTCTTGTCCTTGGAAAATAAAATAGACTTCCTGAGTACTCGTTCGTTTAAAACTCCACGCGGAATGTCAGAATCTTCCATGTTCCGCTTCCACAAAAAGATCATGATGAACTTTGACAGCAGAAGGCCGAGCAATGTTACAATTTTTACAAAATTCATGAAGGCAAAAAACATCAGAAGTGAGCCCATCAACCATTTGCGAATCTGTCGCGTTTACCAACAAAAGCTAGGAGCGTACCTAAAGCCTTTTTATTCGGCAGACGGTTTCAAGAAATAATGGGCTCCCCAATATCTTGAGCTCCCCTTGTAAATGTATACAATATTTCTCCTACCGGGTGTCAAACCAGCTGGTCTATTGAATGTTTTTTTGAAAACATCTTTAAACTAACTGGGGTCGATTGTGACCACGTGGTCGGAAATTCGTCTAAAGTCCTAACCAGTTCATATCAAAAAGGAGAAGCACAACATTTAATATATAATTTCAAAAATGTTATGAAGTTACCTTCACTGTCTCCATGGCAAATATGAAAATGTACTTCCATAGTTAATTAGTAATATTTTTTAGGGTTAGATTAAAAATGCTACTTAGGTAAATGATTCCGTATAAGAAAGAATTAATGATATCCAACCGTGTAAAAAAAGTTTCCTGAAATGTCAACTTTGCACGGAGCAAAAACTTTATTAAAAAAACATAAAACATCCTTTATTAGCGTCTAGTGCAGTTGCAATCGTGTGAAAGTTACGTCCTGCACTCACCCCAATTACATCGGTATTCATAGCAAAGCCATGTTAGATACAGTAGTGCTGGATCATTAGAATCGATGTTATCGATAATCTTGAAGTATCCCTCCTTGTATTGTGCAACTGTAATACAATTACGACATGTAGGAATGGTTTACATTTATGTTAGTTTGTTTCTTAACCATTTTTATACAAACTCGTATTGTAAATTTCGATGCAGCGATTAAATTAATAACGCAAAAAGCTTCCACCTGCTTGTGGGTAGGATATAAAATAATGGTCTTCCTACTGGTTTAAAAAAAAGGTAATTAAAGCAAGTCAGTTCCGACTTACACTCAGATAACGTACACTACCGAAGAAACGTTATTATGTTTAATGTTGATAAGTTTAAAATTTCAGGACAGAGCTACAGTACTAGTGCACCGTCGAAAACGCAACGTAGAGTACGGTTTAAAGATATATAAATGGATTTGAATTACGAGACGAGACAACCCCTTCTAACAGCCTACCTACACGTAATAAATAAGTTACACTTCCTTATTTTCATCGAAAATTCGTTAGGGATGACGTTTTTCCATCGATATGCGGCCACCACTGTCTTGCACCTTGCCTACCATCTGCCGGTACGCACGTGAAGCAATTAAGCCTCGGGGGTGCCACCCTCCTGGTCGTTTACCTCAGAGGGTGAGTGGTCAGAGCTTGTCATTGCTCATTTTTAATTCTCACGGTGAGGTAAAGGTTAAGCTAATAGGACTTAGACATGAACTCTACGAGGAACTTGGTTAGGACATAAAGGGGACATGGCACTCAAAAGGACGCCGAATAACTATACCGATAGTGTATCATAAGTTCATAACGATAGAACTTAAATATTCGGCTCACTCTGATCGATCATTCTGGAAAAAATATCCACGTTACAAAAATGTAATGTAAAAAGCATGCCCAACCTGGCAACCCTGACTATGAATAAATATCCTGTACAAGCAATGCACGCTATCTGGGGGCACGGCAGTGCCCCCGCCAAGTCGAGCAAAACAAAGGAACGGCTTACCATCCTTTTCTCTAAGGCATTCAGGCCATTTTCAACCTTCTGTAATTTTGTGCTGGCTAAACCTAGAACCCTGAATTTTTAGGGCTATATAGGGCATCATATGACTTAGAAATCTTCTCAATATTATTCAATTTGAACTTGTAGTTCAAGGACTATTGCACGTCAAAGTTCCTTAATTTTGTCACTGACTCGCTGACTCACTGACTCACTGACTGATGATCATCATAATTCTAAAGTACTTCTAGCAGACCCACAAGCTCCAAATTTTAAACATAATTAGTTTTTAGCCTATAAAGTCATGCAAAACCTAAAAATATTGCAATTTCAATACGAACTGCATAAGTAAGTTTGTAATCCTATACAAATACATGCGATTACAAAGCAATTACTTTTGTAGTTCAAATGGTAAAAAGAATGGATTGGAATGTAATAAATAAAGGAAGAACACTTACAAAAAGAAATGAGATCCCATCAAAAACATTACATGTAAAAAGGTGCAAGTCTCGCAACGCAGTTCTTCTACAACAAAAAAGTTTTGAGATGCCAATGAGAACCGTGGAAAAACACATTTTATAGTTCTCAGCAAATGAAGAATCCTGCACGGGTAAATAATGGGCAAGTCGGTGGAAATCGAGACCCTCCCCCCGGTACTGACTTGGTTTAACATTACATCTCAAAACTTTTTTGTTGTAGAAGACCGGCGTTGCGACACTTGCATCTTGTTACATGTAATGTTTTTGATGGGATGAATTTTTCTCAAACATCCTCGGAAGTCGGAAATGATGGCATTTTATTTAAGAAATGATAATGTAAAGTGCGTTATTTATGCGCTTCAAATAAAATAAAAAACCGGTCAAGTGCGAGTCGGACTCGCGCAACGAGGGTTCCGTACAAACTCGGTAGTAGATTAGATACGTATATAGTTTAAGATAAACTGCATGGTGGGACAAACTTAATTTTGCTGTTGATAAACTGTTGTCCCCATACATCGACATAGGTCGCGTTTAGTTTAGTAGTAGCAAATAAGTTTGTGTTACGATTTTTGCGAATTTCTAAAAAACGATGCAAAATAAGCAATAGTATAGAATAGTTTAGTAACTAACACCACAGAATGACATATATTGTAACTAACGCAATAAAATAATTGTATTATAAATAAAGTAATTGTATTCTATGTTTGAAATGCATGTATGTCATCGACTAAATTTGTATACCGCAAGGTACCACATAGTGACATTAAGTAATTATTTGTAACATCTTTATTACCTATGTTGGACAAATAAATTATTTTGAATTTTGTTATAATTTTCCTATAATATTTAGGATAATATTAATAATTGATAATTATTACAGATTTTTCTGTTCAGTAACTTCGAAGATAATAGGAGGGGGAGTGGTATTTTTATGAAGATTTTTTGTCCTAAACCAAAAAGTACATGATGCAGAAAAAAAATAGTTTCGGAATCTACAAACTAAGCCCTTTCATTTGATACCCCACTTGAAATAATAGCCCGACTTTAAATTTTCGACCTTCCTTTCCTGCCCCCTTTAAAAAAACCGGTTAAGTGCGAGTCGGACTCGCGCACCGAGGGTTCCGTACAAATTCGTAAGTAGATACGTGTATTGTTAAGGACAATTGTATGGCGCTTAGTTTAGTAGGTAAATAAATTAATAATAATAAAGCCATAAAATTTCATTTCTCAAGATGTCGTAGAAGCCGAGCGTTTTGTACTTAACGGTGTAAGTACAAAATTTCACACCGTCAAGCTGGCGTACCCGGGAATTTTACATAGAAATACTTCGAATTCCGAAATCACGCTGCTCACTATATCTCGGCTTCTACGATAGCTAGAGAAATGAAATTTTAGGGCCCTAGGGTACTATTTGGGTACTATTTTTTGAGATATAAAGCGTTTCCAAAAACAAAGCCGTTCCAGAGATACAAACGGTGTACGCCAGCTTGACGCCCGATAGCGTAGCGCAGCACCGTGAACAGGCCTTATATTTCAGAAAGTTTAAGGGTACTATTTTTTTCACCTAGGTATTTCGTAAGTACTATTTGGGTACTATTTATTGGCTGCATCAGATTCCGAATATCTTTACGGTGTACGCTATCTTGACGGACACGGTAAAGTAGATCATCTACGTCAATACCTAATCCGGACTATTCGCCCATTTAAGTAGAGTTGGTACTGTAATCGTAATCGCAAATCGCCATAACGACCAGTCGAGTCTTTGAATGACACCGACGCGCTTCATTCAACGTCGAGTACAGTCACAGTGAGAAATGTTTACCCCATAAAAAACATTCCGTGTAAAAAATTAACGAAGTCTCAAGATTCTTCCCTTATACAAAGTTGAGAGCCAAGTCAGGCACCCTTAATATTTTCTTTCTCAATTGCATTTTGCGACTAGGCAATTACACATCACTAAAAATATATGCAACAAAGACGAATACAGAAAGGTGGGAGAACTGTGTAACTGAACAGAACAAAGTAAATCGATCACGCTGTTAACTGTACATTTGTAAACGAATGTCAACTTTATTGCAACGTGTTAAAAAGTCTATGGGTGGTTAGTTAACAGTGGGTTCGATTGTTCGCTACAGGTGCAGCTGTAATAGTACATTACACAACTAGGGTGGTAAAACAAAGAAAGACCCTCGATCGTATATTTACGTACCTCGCCGTAATGTACTATTTTGCATAGATTTTATAGGAAAATGTTACCGGAAAATGTTAAGTACCGACCACAATAGTACATTACACAACTAGGGTGGTAATATAAAGAAAGGCCGAGATCGCAGAAGTTTGCGGCCCGAGCTGCAAGCGAGGGACGTAAATATGCGATCAAGGGCATTCTTTAGTACCTCCCGTGTTGTGTACATTATTTTATGTCTACACTTGGCCAGAAAGCGGCTTTTTCCGTACGCGCAGCGTGCGGAAAAGGCCACTTTATGGCCAGGTGTGGCATAAATAATATTTTTATAATTTTCTATTGCATTTACATTAAACACTAACCACTAGCAAAATTTCAAGTGAATAGGTCTGCTAGAAGTATCGCATAATTTTGATGATCTTGAGCGTATGTTAGTGACAATATCAACGAAATATAACTTGGAATGTAATTTTGGGGTCTATCTAAGGTCAGTATGTGCTCTTGGTAATAAAAATTTCAAGCTTTTATCTCTATCTGCAACAAAGAATTAGAAGGCGCAAAAGTGACCTGAGATGAGTCATAAAACTTATATGCTCGACTGTACTCGTCCGCCTACATATTTGAAGGCTTTAGATATATATGTACGTGAGACTTTGTACATGGGCGCGTTCCAAGGTCTTTTAAAGCACGCAGGATAATCCAGAAGTTGAAGGTCGAAGGAGTTCGGTATATTTAAATCAGGCAATAGATTATGGTAATACGAAGAATAGGAATGAAGTGTTAGCGGATGTGTCACTAATTGTCATTGGATGGATAATTGTCCATTATGTAACATGTTCTAATGTAAACTTTTACTGATTGCAATTGGACGTAGTTATGCAATAACGTTCCAATCCACAAAACAAAGTATCAACCTTCTGTCTTTAAAAACAAAGTCCATAATTCAATAAATATTGCATGTGGAATGGAACGTTATTGCATAACTACGTCCAATTGTGGACTAGCGTGGACTAGTAGAGATTAGATAATCTCTGTCCAGCTTTAGCATAAATGGTCAAAAATACGATTTACCCCATTCATATCTACAAGGAGTGGCCACATAAATAATAATGACATGTATTTGTTTCTTATATCGGTACAAGCCCATAATTAAGTTCAAGGGCACACGTGACTTGCGAGCTCCTTCAATGCGGCCGGACCGCAGAGGCTCCCCCTTCCACTATGACATGATATTGCCATAGACTTGTGCACCAACCAACCCTACCTCAAAGACTTGGCCTATTAGCTAGGGCTATTTGTATGGCCAGCAGCGACGTGGCATCCATAGAACTTGATTACCGTCGACTTGCGTGTTATAAGCCATTTGAGCGCCATATTCTGCTGCACAAAAAAATTGCATATCTGCTCCAGCTTGCCCAAATATTCCACAACCCACCTGATGGCTAGATAATACAGCCCTTGAGTCAAAAAGTTTACATTTAAATACATACCTTTTAAGTCTACTCCATATGTTATATTATTAAGGAAAGTTCATTCTTCACTGGCATTTATAAAAATGAACCGAATAACATGAATAAAGCCTTTTAATATCAGACTTTGCATTCCTGGCGACCATCATTGATTTACCTGTAGACTCTAGTGGCATATTTGGTTCTTAATTACTAGAATAAACTTCTACAGTGCTTCTAAAATAACCAGTGTTGTCGACTACTTACATTACAGACCTTTATCAATATGTCAGTGAGTTACATGTATGTAAAGATGGTGTTCTTTTCTTAGATCTACAATGATATTTGAGTAATCTTTCAAGCAGGGTCTGGTCATATAGTTGAGGTGGCATTTGTCAACTGCGCCCTAACCTCCATGAGCTCCCTGCCCTACCTATCCTGTTATATCCTGTCTTATGGGGAACTCTGAAAATCATAATTTCACCCATTAAATGGCCCTGCTTTCAATTGTGTACAAGACTATAACTGTACTTGTCAAATGGTGACATTGGATTCCTGATAGGTTCTCGTGATCAAGCATGGAATCATGTTTTTAAAATAACCTGTGGCTTCATAGCAGGATGATAGACAAGAGTAATGGCTTCATTAACCAGTTAAACTGGTTGTTTATAATGGTAAACTATGTTGATAGGTTAATAATTAATTTATAGTATTAAAAACACATAAAAATCTTTCTGAAATACAGAATCCAACAATTTATATTCAATGCCAACTATCTTGGATGCTTCATAATCACAATCAGACGCTATTTTCTACTGGGTATAGTCAGCATCGAGAAGTCTGTAACATCCAAAGCTCCATATATATTATCACACATCTTTGTGCCTATAGTAATAAATATGTATTGCGAGATATATGATTGACTTGGCACTGCTGAACCCGCAGATATATGGCGCTTTGGATGTTACAGACTATTTGATGCTGTAGCAACAGTCAGTTTTGAAAAAAGTTTTTTTCAGTATGTTGTTACAGTTCTAGAAACAATATCTGACAGGTCAATGGACACTAAAATATCCAAGCCATTCTACAAGCCCTAAGAATAAAGCTACATCAGATATTATTACAGACAACTGTAAAAAAGTACAAATACATCTATCCACCTTAAACATCATAAATATTTATTTACACATTGGATTTGTAATATCGACGAACACTGTCAGCTAAATATGTAAGCTTGGTAGAGATGTCAGAGGTCTAGGTGACTAGAAGATAAGGTAGTTTGGTCAGCGATATGAATACCTGACACATAGATACACAATTCTAGAAATTCTTGATACACACTAGAACTTCTTCCCAACAGTAGAGTATACCTTCTTTACTTTTCTTCTTTTTATGTTCTGTTCTTGCGAGATGTGTACCTAAGAATAGGTACCTATCTACTTGTTCTGTATTAGAAGATGATGCCAAAAAACTAAACTTTTAGATAATAGCTACTTACTTTTGCAACTTCAGGTGTACGTTAAGTAGTCGAAAATAAACGAAAATAGATAATAAACTCACTTTCTTCGGCGACCGGTTCCGGTGTTGGAACTGTTACTCTCGGCTGGGAAGTTGAAGGATTCGCCAAAAATACGATATTGCAAATCGTCATCCTCGTTGCTTTGATATTGCATCGCTTTACACTAATTACGAAACCGAACAACAGAATTAACCACCGTTTTCATTACTTAATTTTAGTATCATTGTTACGAAACATTCCTAAAAACTAAATTCAACTTCTTAATAACAAATGACATTGACATGTCGTTGTCGCGAAATTCCCGCCTAAATACGACAAGACAAAGACAACGAAAGTTTACTTTTTGATTTTTTTAATTTAATTGGACCCCGACGCGATGAATCTCGGCCGTAGCGCGCGCGAAGCCGGACTGACTGAACGCAGCGGGGCGCGCGGTTGTCACGAACTAGGGAACCGGCGCGGAGGCCCTCCCTGTCTCGCCCCAGGTTGTTTTATTATGGTCTGCATTGCATTTCACATTTCATTGTGGGATGAGACGTGAGATCCCTTTCGGTGGTGTACAGGTAGATCATAAGTAAGATAAGAAAATGACCTAACCTATTCTTAATTATGATTTTGAGTTAGTTTTTAAGCAGTGAGTAGTTTAAAAAAACTGTCTATGGATATAATTACAGTTCTATTTACTGATTGAAAAGTTCACTTGAATCTTACATAAATAAGCATGTATGCAATAAACGATGTTTGCTATATTTTGCCGTTTTATTTACATATATAAAATCGATATGAGATGAACATAAGAAATAACACGTTATAAACAATTTCAAATTGCAAATTTAAGGCGAGGTGAGACCAGAATCGGGCACGGAAGCCTAGTTTCCAAATCATTTTTAGAGCACTTATTTGACTCTTAGGTCACTGTAAAACATATATAATAATATTCAGAACTGTATCTAGGGCTTCCTCTCACTTAGAACACGATAGCGAACACTTCGCTCGATAGAAAAGTAGCGCGAAAACACTATAAAATAAAGTATTTTTTTCATTTTTTTTCATTTTGTTCATCACCAGTTACCTTTTCTGACAAAATTAATACCTGACAATCATGATTTCACAGTCATGCAGGGCATCCTCTCATGTTTGGGTTGATAACGTATACTTTTATGTTAGAAATCGAAGATAATCTGCAATAATCTGCATTCCGCCCGACCCTAGTTTGTATGTGAAATGCGAGCCAGGTCCTACCGCGCCTAACTACACGGATACACATTTATAATATTTGATCTAAATATTCGCGATAAAAAGATTTTTATCGCGAACATTCATATCATATCTAGATATTCAGCTCAGCACAGATGTGCTGAAACAGTTTTTGGAAAGGAAATTGAAAATGTTTCATTCTGTAATTCTATTTTTTGTCTAATTTACTTTTAGTGCCTCTAGAAAATAAAGGTTTATTTTTTCAAGTGTTTTTAATTTGCAAGCCTCGTAACTATCTGCCCTCGCTTTCGCTCGTCCATCTACGAGGGGCGGCTGAAAAGTTCTAAGCTTACGGCATTTTGAAGTCGTATATTTATTTATGGTACTGGCCATTAGAAAGGCTATTGAATCACAAATTATTTAAAAAATAACTGGCCAAGAGCATTTCGGACCATGCTCAGTGTAGGGTTCCATAGCCGTAACTATAAGGTAAAGAAAATACGATGTAAAAAAAGTACAAGAACAAAAAAGCGTATCTTCATAGCAATTACGTCCTTTTGTTGAGAAGCGCAGTTTATCGGCAATAACTCAAAAACGGTTAATCCGATCTTGTTGAAAAAAAAGCCTTATCCCTGTAATTTTTTTTATATTTTTCGTACACACGGTTTAGAAGATAGAGGGGGGGGGACACAATTTTCACAACTTTCGGAGCGATTATGTCCAAAGATATTCACTTAATCAAAAATATTTTTACTAAAAAAAACCCGACCGCGGTGCACTTTAAAAATGCATACAATCCGCCATTTTGTTTATTTTAACGAACTTCATACCCAGTGACACTCGCGCCATCAAGACGAATCCAATGATGTACCTATCATTTATCAAAATCGGTTGTGCCGTTGAGTAGTTACGAGCGGACACAGGAACGGACATACATACAGGTCAAACACATAACCCTCCTTTGGGCTTCGCCGCAGTCGGGTAAAAACATTACTTAAGAACCTTAAAATGTTTTTGAAAGAGCTGTCGAACTATGTACCACACGTTGATATTTTCTGAAAAACATTTTTTAGCTTCTGTAACATGTATGGAGTGCCCCCTAAAAATATTTATTTTAATTATTTAACTTCCAAACTAAGTAGCGGCTCATATAAGACACCTATATTCCAAATTTCATCAATATCCATCGTGCAGTTTTTGAGTAAAATGCCTGTGACATACGGACGGTCGGACCGGACGAAACAATAAGGGTTCCGTTTTTGCTATTTTGGCTACGGAACCCTAAAAACTATAAGGGTTCCGTTTTTGCCATTTTGGCTACGGAACCCTAAAAAGATGTCATATTTGTTTTATTCTGTCTCGAGAAATTCAACGGTAAAGTTCATCATGGTGTGAAACCAAGTTTTTACTCGGCACCTTGGGATTTAATTCTCTAGAAGTGAGGCGTAATTATGCGCTCTTAAACGGGGCATGTCAAATTCTGCGGGGTGATTCAGATTGCCCGGAGTTGGTGAGGCAACTGGTACGTCTTTGCGTACCCTCACCGTCTCAGTCGAAATTTAATTTTCGTCCACGGGACCGCGATCTGCTGGCAGTTCCCAAAGCGCGTACTGTGTCATACAGGCATTCACCTCTTGTTCGCGCATTACAATATGTGAACGCGCTTCTCGCATCAGCACCCGAATGCGATATTTTTGCAAGTAGCTGGAGGACGGTATGTGATGAATGTATGAAGTTATGTGAGGCGATGGATGATCGCCCATCTTCTGTTAATTGTTAATAATTGTGATTTTTATTACTTGTTGTGCTACATGTTATAGTTAGTCCTTTTTATATGTGTTGTCTGAATTTCACAGTGCCTTGGTGTATACTGTTATACTGTGTAATTATCTAAATAAAATAAATAAATAAAAAATATCAAACGAATATTACGAAAATTTAGCACCGTCTGTAATTTAGTTAATTGAAAACGTGTAAAATTTCCGCAGTGTATTTTTTGGGAAATGTTTATTGTTTATGGTGCCTCTGGCTGGACCTTATTATGCCGCGGTCAAAAAGTAGAGTCGCATACTTAAACTTGGTCGGGAGATCACTGAAGACGATCCCCGTTCAGGGCGGCCAATATCAATGGTGACGGTGACTCAAGAAAAAGTAGAAATAGTCAGAAAATTGGCATGAGATGATCGGAGAATTAGGGTTTGGCAAATAGCTGAGACTTTAGGTATTAGTAAAAAAAGAGTTAGATAAAGCTTACATGGACATTTGCTCATGACTAAGTTCAGCGGCCGTTGAGTACTGAAAATGCTGAAGGCGGTCGATCAAGAACGACGTGTTGAAACTTCTCAGGCATTTTTAGGACTGTACGAGGATGATTTAGATGAAATCTGTTTCTGAATAGTAATTGTTGTTAAAACATGGATAAACCAGTATAATCCTGAGTGTAAATCCAAATTCATGTGGTGGATTGAATAAGGCGGAAAACCACCGAAAAAATAGAATGTGGAAAAATCGACATCTACTCGTATGTCACGGTGTTTGGAGCTGTGATGGCATTATTTTATTTAATTATTTGGCAAAAGGCTCTACAATAAATGCACTTTATTATACTGACTTTTTCGGGCAGGTGCTACAAACTGTATTTGAAAAAAGGAGGGGCAAATTAAGGAAATGCATTTTGACTTTGCAGGACAACACATTCGTTTACACCGTTCGTGTTGCGAGGCAGGTCCTGAAGGAAGTCGAACTGACCACCCACCCTATTGTTTAGATCAATTCCCTAGTGATTATTTTCTGTTCAGTGATTTCATGAAAAAGTTAAGGGGAAAGCAATTTAGCATTGATAAAGTAATGAAGGCGGCCATACAGGAGTATTTTGAAGGCCTTGATAAATAATATTTTTAACGGCCTAAAAGCACTACATAAAAAATACACAGAATTAGGAAGCCTTTCCTAATTAATATAGTCCCTGGACTATATTAAATAATAAACAGAAGTTAATTATTGTATATTGATTATTTCTTTCTATCTTAGGCTTAGAACTTTTCAGCCACCCCTCGTATATATACTCGGCCGGCAACCCCTTACTTCCCGGCCTCTGCGGTAATGTAGGTACTAGGTATTATTCATCCTTTCAAATCTAAATTTAATCGTAAACTTGCAAAGTATACTTATGTAGGTGCTGCTGCACCAGTTCTAAAAACCAAGAAAATATATCCACACTATCTTAAAAAGTCGTCCTCTATTAGGTCTATGATTTTTGAAATAGGAGATCTGAGACTTATCACGTTTCTTGAATAAAAGAAATCACCGTTTTTCGAAACTCATCCCCAGGGGGACTAAAAGGGGTTGCTTCTTAAGCCTAAGCTTCGCGCACGGCCAGTTTTACGTGGTTTTGGTAACGTAGAAAGCGGTACTACTATTAGCCTACGTTAAAATATGTGCACCTTTAACTACCCACATGGGTATTCGAATTTCACACGGACGAAGTTCCGGACAAAAGCTAGAGCTATTTTGGCCTCCCTCCACTACTCTAGATGTTTTTTCTCGACGCATCAACATCAGTGATTAGAGTTGCAAAGAAAACGTTTACAATTTTATTACAGACCCGCATTGAAAACTGGTCTGGAATCACAAACCAGGTAGTCCATTAATGGAATGGAACTGCCAGTGTACTTATTCACAGCTTCGTATTTGAACTGTAGGTACCGACTGTACTTCTTTAGAGGAAAAAGTATCGCGACAAACCCAATCGTAATATGAAATTCGGTTAATTAAAAAACCTTCTACTTACTCAACTTCCTCTTTGACGATGATATAATCTTCTTCTGCCACAGTGTTCAGTTTCGCCCGCAAAAGTTGCAGCCGCTCTATCTGCATTTGCAGAGACGCCTGCGATTTGTCATCCGGCATGCTGGACCTATGAAAATTTAAAGTGAGTTGTAATTAAAATCATAAATATGACTAGGTACTAGGTTTTGAAATGGTATGTATTTAGCCCATTCTACTATTGGTATTTTTCTAAGTTTTTAACATTTAACGCAAGACTTATAAATTGTATATCTGGATCCCCACGAGAGTTTGGGCCCTTGAAAATGCTGTATGTGAAGATGAGATCGTCAAGATGACGTACACCGTAAATATATCCAGAATCTAATGCTGCCAATAAATAGTATCCAAACAGTACGCTTTATTTGAATTCCAGAGACATATGAGGTCTTTCTAAGTATGAAGCTGGAACACAGATTATATGTAATACATTTATGTATAATGTATGGGATTCGAGTTTTTAGGGTTTTGTTGGTCCCCATACAAGGACCCCCTTTTCGTTTTGTTTTTATTATTATTTATATATAAGTACAGCGAAATACACAGTCAGTGAAAATTTAAAGTCTACCTATTACGGTTCAAACGATAGAGCCCTGTGACAGACGGACAGACAGCGGGGGCTTTTAGTAGGTAATAGCCAACGAAACCCTAAAAACTCGAATCCATACACTATTTCACACTAACCGTGGCGGAAATCGCAGTTTGTATGTTTCTCTCGACTCTTTGTAAATAAACAGCGCATATTATTCAAGTGTTGTATTAGGTACGAATATCCTTGTCTGCCAAGCAGTAAGCCAAGCTGTAAGTTTTATAAAACGCCTTTTTAGGAAAAAACGGAACCCTTATAGGATCACTCGTGTGTCTGTCTATCTGACACAGCCAATTTGCTCCGAAAGTACTGAACCGATTGAGTTGAAATTTGGAGAAGAGAAAATTAAAAAAAAAAAAAGAGTTGGCAATCTATATCGTGTGATGACAATACATATTAAATGAAAGGGCTCACTGTGAGAATCTCAAATATATTTTTTTTATAATGTTTATGTTAATAGTTTTGAAGTTATTTAAGAAAATAGGCATAATTACCGCCCCCCCCCCCCCTTTTCTCAGAAAGTATAGGACCTAGAATTTTGAAAAAAATATGGAAAATAGTCTTGCACCTATAGAGTACAGGAAAACCTATAAGATGTCTATGCAGTAAAGTATAATTGTGTTACATATATTGTTTTGAATGTACGGAACCCTCTCAACGCGAGTCTAACTCGCACTTGTCCGGTTTTTTGTAAGTAGGTAACTGTGCTTTGGGCCCTATATGCGACCAAACTACCCATACTTTCTTACATAACTTTTTATCCTCTTGCACATGGTCTAGACCAGCGGTCGGCAACCTTTTAGCAGCCAAGGGCCACAGTAGTTAACGAAATTGACGCGGGCCGCACTTTGTTAATAATTTGTGATTGTGAGTTTACATAAAAAATTGCCAGGAAGGCTCGCGGGCCGCAAATGAGACTAGGTTTTAGCATAATACCTACTTGATCAAATAGATTTTATCAGGTGCGACGGTCCCAGCCTTATGAGAATACTTATTTAAAAATCTGAAACTTCAATTAACCTCGTTTCACTCCAGCTAGGTAAGCAACATTCCGATTCTAACTCAGAGACAATTAGGTACTATACTATACTATTCTATTTCACATCGAGAAGTGGTTTCAGCGCCAGTGGAACGTTGCGATACCATTTTCTTAAGATGGGTATTCTAACACATTCTAACCCCACTCTACCAAATTCTTTGTGTACACACAAATTTGGTAGAGTGGGGTTAGAATGTGTTAGAATTCGTTTGGTCTAAACCCACCTTTACCCAGATATCCTTGCGTCCAAAGTTCCACAAGAATATGTAGAAGTAGCTAAGTAAAACATATTAACAATGTAGGTATTATGTTATGATGTAAGTACCTATTAATATCGTCCCATTTATGTTACTATTAGGGATGTAACGATACCGATACCGATACCGATATATCGGCCGATATATCGGTATCGCCGATATATCGGTATCGCCGATATTATACAACCGATATTTGAAGAATTTGCTGTATGAAAAAAAATCTGCAAAAAGTAATTTCAATTTCTGACTTAATTTATGTATTGGTCTATTCTATTACCTTGTGCAATGATAATTACTATGTTAATTAAATCTTTGGTTCTTAATAAAAAAAAAGAATTTTTAGTTGACAATTTATTATTTTTACACTTTCAAGGATGACTCTCTGGTAAATATAACCAGTAGTCATTGCCATTAGTTATAATAAGGACATAAAAATATCTGAATTTCATACTTCATTATTTAGCTAAGATATCGGTATCGGTATCGGTATCGCCGATATTAACTACTATATATCGGTATCGGTATCGTATCGGCAAAACTGTGTATCGTTACATCCCTAGTTACTATGTCACCTCACCTATGATACGTTACTGTTGAGTTACATATCTGGTAGGTACTCGGCGTTAAGGGTTCCTCATAACTACATTGCATGAATAAGCTATGGAGCATGAAAGGAAAGAGCTTCTAAGTAGTTACTTACTAAACTAGAATTCAACTTTGTTTACCGTGAGAAATTTTACGTTAAGAAATATAGGAAGAAACAATATTACAAGCAACTAACTCTATCTCAACTCGCAGACCAGACTCGTTTTGTTAAGTGACGTCATTACGTTTACAGCTAATGATAACAAACACGAACGCATCGCATCCCATGCAAAGATAACCTCTTCGTGGACAACAAAACCAATAAGCATGTTATTTACAACAAACGCAGCTAATCTTATTGGAAAAACATTTTTTTAAACCGTGTAGCATCAAAATCAAAGAACTATAGAGATCCTATATAGCGTTAAAATGGCATCGTTTTTCATTGCATAATCATGGCCGACATTGAACTAAATACGTGAATAAATTCACGATTGATAGGAATAACGTGACAAAATTAACTTGTTCGAGAATGATAATAGTTTCTAGAGTTTTTATTTAACATCCTGTGCCATCGCAATAACGCGAAAAACTTTCAAAACAAGAATCCGTTAAATATTTAAAGATCGAATTCGAAGGAAAAACGTTGGTGTTAACGGTAATCCATATTTACGGTATATATTGCCGTAATTAAGCGCTTTTGGCAATGTAGAGATACTAATTTCGCCACAAAACCCTATAAATGGCCCTAATTGACTAAAATTACGAGTTCTTTAATAATGATTTAGGGCACAAAATTGCAATTTGTGGTTATAACAGTCACGGAATGACGACATTATCGATTGTACACATACCTTGAATTTTCATTATACGCCATTTAATCTTCACTGGAGCTATTTAATTAGTTAAAAGAGGGTATATATAAAACAGTAAATAGGGCCACATCTTTGGAATTTGTTAGCACTATAAGATATTTCAATAAATAAAACTACTTCATGTATAAAATAACCACGATTCGTTAGCATTCGTTACAATCAAAAGAGAATATCATCCATCTCAAACATGTATATAAAAAATCCCTGCATCTGAAAGAGACAAAAAATCTTACACCGTAAATAGCGCTCTACTTGGTAGCGCCATCTTTAATAGGAAGTGGGTTACGCTTTTTGTCTATGGAAAATATGTAGCCAGTGTAAATATTATTATCCCCTATTAGAGATTTTTAATAATCTATAAGGAAGGCTAACAATTTTTAGCTTACTAAATGTCGCTTTGATATACGGGTTTGTCTATCTTGTGTACGACTTAATTTTGGTATGAAAATTTAAGTTACGTCTAAACGACTCGATTTCATTAGCCAAACGATAGGTACACAGCTACCCGTTAAATAAAAATTGCGATGAACACGATATCTCTTATTGCAAAAATATCCATGTAAGATTCACTCTAGTTAAATAGTCACTCTTATGAATGCCATCCTCGAAGTTATCGATAAATACATACACCTGGGACATATGATCAAAGAGGGCAAACGCCGAATCTAACTCGGATGGGCAGCGTTCAAACTGAAAATGATCTTCAAGTTGTCAAAAATCCCGCAAGGCTATGTAGTTTAACAAGTGATGATGATGAACTATAAAGTACAACTTGGTTTATTACTATGGGTATCATGAACCTTCTTAGAGTCACTCAACGTGCTATGGAAAGAGCTATGCTCAGTCTCTTTACGTGACTGGATCGGAAACTAGAAAAATCCGTCGAACTGAAATAACTGACATAGCTATGTCAGCTATTCTGGTAGCTAGTAGCTACCAGAGTTAGTAAATTAAAGTAGCAATGGGCTGGGTATATATTTCGCAAAACCGATGGCCGATAGGGTGTAAAGGTTCTCGAATGAAGACCACGAACAAGAAGATGCAGCACAAGCACAAGATGATCTGACGACAAGTTAAGGTTGCCAGAAGTAGGTGGAGGGCTGGAGGCAGAAGGCAACCGTTGGTTGTGGAAATCCTTAAGGGAGACCCATGTTCAACTACGGATGTTTCAGACTTGAAATGATGATAACTATGACCTAAATCTGATGCACTCAAGTACGTCATTGTCAGACTCTGGCAGCTCGACTTCATAATAAATACTTTTGTGAGGAGGAATTTCGAAGTTCTTCCATTTCTGGGGCCTCAAGTTTAATTTAAATGACTACATCGAAATTATCTGCTGCAAATGCTGGAATAACATTCCTCCTCCAATCAGACGTTTGCCATCCAAACAAACTTTTAAAATACATTTTAAGAAAATACTCCTAGAAAAACAAGTGGTAGGAATTCCTCATAGTTATTTGGTTGAAGACTTAATTGTATAGGTTTGCTTCAAAAAGACACACTACACTAAACTACACTCAACGACTACGCACTACATATTATTATTAATATCTCAGTAGGTATATCTTTATGCACAAAATATAAACATATTATAAAATCCGTATTATTGCTAATAATATTTTTTTTGACACGCCCTGCTAACTAGACCCCCGCTCACCCTTGTCACATAGTTCCTTTTATCTCTGTTTTTTATTTTATTTTTTATTTGTTTAGTCTGATGAAGTTCACTATAAATCTAATTATATGTATGTATTGACATATTTGACCCACTATATATATATATACAATTTTTTTGGATGACCTTTGGGTCCAGCAGAATACCAGTGTTTTGCTCAGTTGTCATGAGCAATATTGATCACTGAGCTGGAACCTTTTTGTACTGCTGCAACGCACACAGAGTATAATTTACAATCTGCCATGTGCATTGTTTGTTTTATTTTTCTGTGTTTAATATTATTATTTTTTTCTTTTCATGTTTCACCTTTCTGTTTTTTCACAACTTTCGGAGCAATTATTTCCAAAGGTATTCACTTATTCAAAAACATTACTTAAGAACCTTAAAATGTTTTTCAAAGAGCTGTCGAACTATGTACCACACGTTGATATTTTCTGAAAAAAAAATTTTTTAGCTTCTGTAACATGTACGGAGTACCTTCCTAAAAATATTTATTTTAATTACTTAACTACTAAACTAAGTAGCGGCTCATACAAGACACCTATATTCCAAATTTCAACAATATCCATCATGTAGTTTCTGAGTAAAACGCCTGTGACATATGGACAGACAGACGGACGGACGGACATGACGAAACTATAAGGGTTCCGTTTTTGCCATTTTGGCTACGGAACTCTAAAAAGATGGTTGGCTGGATGATAATTTAAAATATTGCAATGTTATTTATGTTATAACTTGTTGAACGGGCAGTTGTGAAATGGGCAACTAATAGAAAAAACAAACTCGATGTACCCACCAAAGATTTTTTTTATTTCGAAAAGGTGATTGTTTTGATTTACTATGAAGATGAATTTTATTTAGATTACTTTATGTAATTTGACAGCTTTTTGACAGTAATTATAGGTAGCCATGTGCGAAGCACGTGGTGGAGGTACAGTGAACGGTCGCAGCACACGCCTTGGTTTGGTTAAAAATGTAACTTATTAGGAGTGAAGTGTTTCTCATTGTCTAACTCTAAATGACTGACATTTATTCATGGTTTTCCACTGGAATTCGAATGTTAAGTAGCGCAGCAATTGCGCGTATAGCCATTGTCCGAATGTAATGCTTTAAGTATAACACTTTTCACTCTTTTTAACAAAAGTTAAATTAGTCACTCATTTACTGTCAGATTATTTACTTTAAATTATTGAGATTTGTGGCAGTGATATAAAAAATATGTAAGTACATTGTCTATGGTTACTATATGGGGATTCATAAATATTAACGTGGCAACAAACAATCTGTCAAAGAAAACTGCATAGTGCGATTGTTTTACGGTGCAATGTTTGGCGCCAAAGTAAACAAAAACAATAATATTCCAGCTAGCAGCTAGTTTAGGTTGATTAATACATTTGCTTGATTCATTAAAACTATGAAGTTTCGAGCAGTGATGGTGGATGCTGGTCCAATGCGAGAATTCACAAGTAACCATGAACTTTGTTTAAACTTACCGACGTTTCAAGACAGATGTAATATACTAAGGATGGCATGTTTTTCAGATATAGTTAGCACAATATCGAAGCTTTCTAAAGAATGTGTTGCAAGAATAGCTGATGATCAACTTTATTTTATTGTCAGTGACGAAAATAGTGGTCCTGCACCACCAATATTGTGGTGCGAAATACCACAAGCGATGTTCTTTTCTGAATACCAAATGGTTGGTTTAGACGAAGAGCACAAGGATATTTACTTAGAATTTACGTCGGGTAAGTAAGAAATCCTGAATTGTATATGCCATTGAAATTTGATGTTTTGCAATGTACAAATGGCGTCTACAATCAGAAGTGTGATTTAGGTTCGTAATATTTCATTCATTAATACCATGTCAGAACATTTTGACATTTATTGCAACTACTATCTTACAGTGGAAGTTATGAATTTCGCTGAAGGGTTTGCCAAACACAGAACACAGTTGCTATGACACTTCGCACCCTTAACCATTTAGCAAACAAAATTAAATTTCCCCTGTTGTGCTCTGAATTAAATAGAAATGGCCGCACTTTATATTTTATGTTCTCCCCTGCTAAGCTAGCTCAACTGACGTCACTTCACTTGTCGCGCAAAAGAGCATGACTTGTCACTTTCGCACTATATTGAACGGAGAGAGATGGGTAGTGTTTGTCCCGAGACAAAGGCTAGGCACAGTTGCGCTAAAAGTATGGGTGACCATAGAAGAAACATCATAACCATCCACAAAAAGGTTAGCTTTTTAGAGAGACTGCCTAATTGCATATGCATTCTTCAATATAGAGACATTGTCTGTTTGTTTAGGACATAATGTATGTTTTGTGGGAATGCAAAACATTCCAATTATATGTACTTGTGTTGTTTCACACATTCGCAACCAAGAACCCGCCTGACACACGTAACTTTTGCTCAGATGCTAGTCGTTTTTATTTTCATACTGCATTATTGTTCTCACAAACCCGCCTAGCGGCCACTGTCAGTATCTGGGGTAGTTTTAAATTTTTTGTCTGGTCGTGAAAGTGTTAATCTAGACAAACTAGATTGCTTCTTTGGCTCAAGGCAGAACCTCAGATTACCCAGAACTGTTTCAATAACTAATGAAATGGGCTTGATCTTTAATGATAGTGATTTGTAGAGCTTGTTACCTTTAAGACATTCAGTGCCAAACTTCACAAACAAACTTAGGACCGCTAGATTCATACAGAGAGCTAAGCTAACTATATTGTCATTACTACGGAATCTTATTTTTACCATTCTGTATTTATTCATATCATCATCATCAGCCTATATAATTCCCACTGCATTATTCATGTTTCAGGAAATTTAGCAAGATCCCTTCTTACCTTGAAAAGTGCAAAAGCTTTGAAAATGAAACTAACAAAGAAGCAGTGCCCCTGCCTTACATTAGAAATAGAAGTGGTATGTGTTTTCTTCAAAACAGTAGTCAGCCAGGTCTGATTGTACAGTAGAGTCTTGCTAAACTAGCACTTCAATAGTCCAACACATCAAATATACTGGCACCCTTTGCCCAGTGTCTCCTTTGACCCTTCGTGCTCTTGCACTTCATTATCAGTGTAATTTGCCAAAGACATTACAGTCATATTTCTAATCATAACCCTCCTATTTGCCTTGCATAGTCGGGTGAAAATGTGGGGCCCTGCTCCTTAAGTGTGAGGCCATGGGCCTCTTCACCCATGCTTAGGAACGCCACTGAGTTTTAATATAGAACCCGAAGTCGCTTTAAGACTTGACCTTATTTGTATGATATATTGTCCACCAATTTTTTTTGATGATAATTATTGAGATTTATATTCAAAAATATATAATATTATTTTAAACTATGTTTTAGCCATCATCAACATCACAACAAACCCGGCAAGTCACCCATGACATACCCGTAAAGGTTATACCAAGAAAATCGTGGTCAGAGTTCCAAGAACCCAAGATACCAAAACCAGATGTAAGTGAGCTCTATCTGTTGTGACGTACCTTGTTATTACACAGTACTAACTCGCTGATTAAAAATAGAATTCATTTTTTAAAAACATCTTCGTGATTGAACCAATATATGTATATACTGGAAATCAGTGGCGTGGCGCCCAAAGAACTCGATTCCTACCGGCTTGCCTAATATTAGGCATTTGAGCACCTTATTCTACAGCTCTTAAGGAGAATGTACGCCAAATCTGCACCGGCTTGCTCAGGGATATCTTTTACGCCAAGCTACTGGAAATATATTGATTCTTTATAATTTTATGTGGGAACACCACGATTTTTATAACGAGTACCTATGTATTATTGTACGCAAAGACCAAAGTATAAAGAAAACAAAGTAGTCCAACTTCGGCCGTACCTATTCACAGACGCGCGATGTACTTTTAGTAGGAAGAAAAATTACTGCTTTTTATTCTGTGCAAAGAACAGACCGTTGAAATATTACGTAAAGAAATTACGTATAGTTGACCGTTAAAAACGTGATACACATTGTAGGCAAGGGCGGGTTCAAACTGGCGTCTTTGTCTTGCCTTTTTGATTTTTTTAATGTAGTTGGTGTTTAATTATTGAAACTTTATTGCACAATAATAAAAAGGCCAACTTAATGCCGTAAGCCATTCTCTTTCTGGTAACCTATAACTTTAGCATCATGTTGTAATTATTTGCAGTGTGCAGAAAGTATTCTTGATGCTTGTATTTGACATTTTGGCTAAGGCGCGGTCCGCCCCGGGACTCCAGCCTAAGGGGGCCTCCGAATCGGCAGTCCGAATGCTCCCCTTAAAAAAAATCAAAAAGCGAACTGTATACTAGTTTAATTTCAGATATCAATAGAACTGCCAGCGCTCAAGCAACTACGAACCACGATCGACCGTATGCGGACCATGGCGGCTGAAGTCACGATACGAGCTTCAGCTGAAGGGAGACTGACTTTGCAGATTAAGACGGATACTAGCAAAGTTTCCACTAGATTCAAAGATTTAAGGGTGGAGGCGTTTGAAGGTTTGTCTTCTTGCACACCTGCCGGGCTGAACAACTGAATGTACACTGTAAAAAAAATATTGATTTCACATTCATTCACTCCGGATATACTTCACGATTCTTCTATAACACTTCAACGGTTTCTGCTTTTTTGAACTTAAAAATTCACTTCATTACGTATATTCGGACAAATTTGTAGCATAAATGTGTCCGAAGATACGTAATGAAAAAATGCTTCCCTAAGAATATAATGTAATATACTGAATTTCATGTGTAATTTTCAGGTCCGATAGAACATTCAGACTCTGAAACCGAAACTCAAGCAAACGAAGACATGTCCCACGTATGCTACTGCCGAGTGGACGCAAAGAAATTCTCAATGTTTTTGAGCGCAGATCAAATTTCACACAATAGGACAGTATGCAGTATAGTGCACAAGAAACTGGTGATCCTATGTTTGCAAACTGAGGAAAATGTGAAATTGCAGTGTTTTATTACTGGTATTGTGTACTAACGGTGCTTTGTGGTAGCTACCACTACCAAATTCTTCATTTATCAGATCCCGCAATTTTGGAAATCTGGCATATTTCCAAAATAATACATTGTCATATAGTTTATGTTATGAGTAACCTACGATTTTATAATTTACCTAGTGTTCCGGGAATGTGATTGATAAAATAGGAATCTGATATTTTGAAAAATCTGGTATGCTGGAAATTGAGGCATTTTGGACTGTACAGTTTTCAACATCACAATAAAAATGTTGTTTCGTTTTTATCTATAAAATAAAACACCTAAGACATCAGTCACAGTTTTATTTTTTCAAGTTTTGGCAACTTCCATTTTAACTATATATTTTTTTTGTAGGTAACGTTTGCCATAACAGTATTTTTTTCCGGAAACTTAACATTTCAAAATTGTTACCTAACGTAATGTGCTCGGTATTTAGGGACTGCAAACCGGACTAATTTTCGATCCGGCCCGACCGGATCCGTTAAAGCAAAGAAAAGAAATTAATAAGTACTATTTGTTTCCTTATTATATTATTAATTTAGCAATAACAAAATATGTAAAATCATATTATTATAACCAAAAACAATATCTATTTGTGACTGCATTAAACTATTTACTTCTATAGTTAAGTGTTGAATTTGATTCATGAGTGAAAGCCTCGAAACAAAGAAATCTATACCCAACTTGCCCAAAATAAAACACGATAATCGGATGAGAAATGCGACCCGTAGAGGAGAAAAAGCAGACAGCCACCGGCCGAACAATCGAAAGCATTTTTGCCTTAGCTGAAGCAGAGACACTTTGGTCACTTCGCTCACTCGGCCAATGAACTGATCACAGGTACGCTAACTTAAGTTTAACTAGCCTGTTTCACAGTAAAATAATATTCCAGCCAGGGCTACCTCAGTTTGGAGCTTGGCCGACTTAACATTCGCACCCTTAATAATAAACCGGGGTAACTCAAAATGATTCTGCAATTGAGTTGAAACCATTTGAAGTCTTCTTAAGATTGAAAATAAATTGTCAATTTTTTTGAGTTAGCCCGGTTTATTATTAAGGGTGTTATAACACAATAATATTAGACTAAATATCTGAAATGAAGATCTCACTAGCGTCTCCGTATTATTTTAAATTAAATCAACTTTACATAAATCCTGAATTTTATATGCAATAATACTGCTTCAATTCCTTCCTTCCTTCATTTACTTCAATCTTACTTTTTTTTTAAACAAATAAACAAGATTTGGTCTTTTCAAATATCCCAATCACATATCAAGTATTTCTATGTAGATTAACGTTAACTTTGATTCGAGGCTTTCAAGTATCAATCAATTAAATTCAACATTTAACCAAGTACTTAACTAGTTTAATGCAGTCACAAATAGACATTGTTTTTTGCTAAATGAATCAATGATTATTTAGTCTGAAAAAATGTCGGTAGGAAACAAATAGTATTAATTTATTTTATGCCACACTTGGCCATAAAGCGGCTTTTACCGCACGCTACGCGTACGGAAGAAGCCTCTTTCTGGCCACGTGTAGACATAAAATGACGTACACAACACGGGAGGTAATAAAGAAAGCCCTCGATCGCATATTTACGTCACTCGCCTGCGGCTCGGGCCGCAAACATCTGCGATCTCGGGCTTTCTTTGTTTTACCACCCTAGTTGTGTAATGAACTATTGCTTTACCGGATCCTGTAGCTACCAAAAATCGCCGGATCCGACCGGATTACCGGATCCGCCGGACCATATTGCAGGCTCTATCGGTATTAAGTCCTAAAGAGTGCGTGGTTTTAGAATAAAAAACTTTCGGACAAAATAAATCACATGTAGCAAATACAAAATATTACCAAAGAATAAAGGGTTCGTACACGGTGCGCACTCATTTAAGCGAGCGATGTACTTTTTGTAGGAAGAAAAAATACTGTAATATACTGTGTTATTACTAAAGTGAAATAATGCACAGTAAGGAATGGGGATGACGACTGGGTTAAAACTATATAATTCTATTTAGTCCGTCAGTTAGATTATGGAAAAATATGGGACTCGTATTTTTTGGTTTATCAAAATATTAAAAATCGACAAAGTTATAGATCATCAAACTTCGGGAGTGGGGGCTTGTGACGTCACTCCTAGGTGAAAATTGTACCAAGGAGTGACGTCACTCGAAACTTCTAAACACTCTATACTCGTCATTTTTTGATTGTCAAACAAAAGAAAAAATACGTGTACAATATTTTTTAAACGGTTTTATTTAGCTTACCGTGTTTGTGTCAGGTTTGTTTGGGTCAAATCTTGCGGCAGCTTTTTCAACTACTTCTACTAAACCGATTTTTATGAAACTTTGCACACAGATTCTGTTTCCGTGACAATACAACATTATGATAAATTCAAGATGGTCTGATGATGGAGTCAGGAGCTGGAGAGTGGAACTCTTCAACCGTTACTACTAACTCCATCGAGCGTGAGCTCATTCGCTTGGTATTGATGAGCCCGATTCGTTAAACTTGGTGACGAGGGTCTGATGATGGAGTCAGGAGGTAGAGAGTGGAACTCTTCAACCGTTACTACTAATTCCATCGAGCGTGGGCTCATTCGCTTGGTATCGATGAGCCCGATTCGTTAAACCTGGTGACGAGGGTCTGATGATGGAGTCAGGAGGTAGAGAGTGGAACTCTTCAACCGTTACTACTAATTCCATCGGGCGTGGGCTCATTCGCTTGGTATCGATGAGCCCGATTCGTTAAACCTGGTGACGAGGGTCTGATGATGGAGTCAGGAGGTAGAGAGTGGAACTCTTCAACCGTTACTACTAACTCCATCGAGCGTGGGCTCATTCGCTTGGTATTGACGAGCCCGATTTATTAAACCTGGTGACGAGGGTCTGATGATGGAGTCAGGATGTACAGAGTGGAACTCTTCAACCGTTACTACTAATTCCATCGAGCGTAGGCTCATTCGCTTGGTATCGATGAACCCGATTCGTTAAACCTGGTGACGAGGGTCTGATGATGGAGTCAGGAGGTAGAGAGTGGAACTCTTCAACCGTTACTACTAACTCCATCGAGCGTGGGCTCATTCGCTTGGTATTGACGAGCCCGATTTGTTAAACCTGGTGACGAGGGTCTGATGATGGAGTCAGGATGTACAGAGTGGAACTCTTTAACCGTTACCAGTAATCTCTTCGACTTTGGTCTTATTTGGTTGGTATTGACGAGCTCATTACGTTAAACTTGATGGCGAGGATCTCATGATGGAATCAGGAGGTAGAGGTAGAGAGTGGAACTCTTCAACCGTTACTACTAATTCCATCGAGCGTGGGCTCATTCGCTTGGTATCGATGAGCCTGATTCGTTAAACCTGGTGACGAGGGTCTGATGATGGAGTCAGGAGGTAGAGAGTGGAACTCTTCAACCGTTACTACTAACTCCATCGAGCGTGGGCTCATTCGCTTGGTATTGACGAGCCCGATTTGTTAAACCTGGTGACGAGGATCTGATGATGGAGTCAGGATGTACAGAGTGGAACTCTTTAACCGTTACCAGTAATCTCTTCGACTTTGGTCTTATTTGGTTGGTATTGACGAGCTCATTACGTTAAACTTGATGGCGAGGATCTCATGATGGAATCAGGAGGTAGAGGTAGAGAGTGGAACTCTTCAACCTTTACTACTAACTCCATCGAGCGTGGGCTCATTCGCTTGGTATTGACGAGCCCAATTCGTTAAACCTGGTGACGAGGGTCTGATGATGGAGTCAGGATGTACAGAGTGGAACTCTTTAACCATTACCAGGACCCCTTTGACTTTGGTCTTATTTGGTTGGTATTGACGAGCACGTTACGTTAAACTTGATGGCGAGGATCTTATGATGGAGTCAGGAGGTTAGAGAGTGGATTTCTTCAACCGTTACTAGTTACTCCTCCAAGTGTGGGCTCATTCGCTTGGTACTGTTGAGCTTAATGCGTTATATTTGATGGCGACGGTCTGATGCTGGAGTCAGGAGGTAGAGAGTGGAACTCTTCAGCCGTTGCTAACAAGCCCTTAAAGTTTGGTCTCATTTAATTAGTATTCACGAGCCCTATACGTTAAAGTTGGTGCTGAGGGTCTGAAGATGGAGTCAGGATATGAAGAGCAGATAATCTTCAACCGTTTATAGTACCTAACCTCTTGAACCAAACGGTTGGTCGTTTGGTATTGACGGGCCCAATACGTTATACATACATGGTGACGAGGGTCTGATGATAGAGTCAGGAGCTAGAGAGTTTAACTCGTCAACCGTTTTTAGTAACCCCTTCGAATTAAGGCTCATTTGGCTGGTATTGATGAGTCCAAATTACGCTTGCTAACGAAGGCAAAGATGATGAGTCACGAGGTGGACAGTCGAAATCCTCAACCGTTACTATTAACCCTTTCGAGTTTAGGTTTTTTGGTTGATATTCACGGTCGGCTGATGGAATCAGGAGGTAAAATGTGGAAATCTTCAACTGTTTGTTGAAAATGGAAGTATTTTGACGTTACTTAATGCCAACGAGTTTTGTGTAATTCGGTTTGTATTGACAAGTCTGGTACGTTATACTTAGTGCCAAGGGCCTGATGACGGTGTGAGAAAACGGAAAATAAAAATTTGAACTGTTACTAGTAAACCCCAAACCGTAGGCGTATATCGTCACAGTGTGGCAAGGCGAGCCCATTCAGGTACCTATATACAATCACCCAAATGCCTTTAACTCGGTCCTTATGCTAGCGTAGGTGCGAGCTACATTGGGATAATATGCGTAGTTGGTGATACGCAGAATGTTACTCTTCAGCTCCGCAGTATTGAACGTGCAATCATCGGGTTTGCACCCTGAAACTCGTCATTGGTACTCGCAAAAATTAGACGAGACTTTACCTTTAAAATTGATTAATGATTAGTAACTTTCGCTTTCTAATTCAAACATCAGTTCCTCGACCCTAAGTATGTATAAAGTATTGGAGTCATTAATGCCAACCAAATGTGTCCAACCAAACTAGAGAGGGTTACTAGTACCTAATGTTTGAAACATTCTTCTGTTTAGCTCCTGACTTTCTTCGTGCTCACAAAAATGAAATGAGGATGGTTCAAAATAAGGAATAGTTTGCGCAATGATTTTTAGTAAAAAGATGAATATTAAACTAAAAACTAGAAAAAAAAATAAGTAAAAAAACTTTTTAAGTTAAACGGTTTTATCCTGGTTTTATCTTATGTTAAAAAATGTACCAAAAAGTAGAAAATAAATTTAGGACACAAAACTGGATCTTTTCGAGATTTTGACATCTGTTAGGTGGAAAATCGTCCAATAAGCGGAATAACTAATAATCTGGGACTTAACATACTAAATAAAAACGTGGGGCGCATTGTATTTGCATCTATCTATATCTCTACATATTATGAAACAATATATCCGCCCGCATCTGTTTGTCTGTCCGTATAAACATGAAAACTGCCGGATTACGTTGATACGGTTTGCAGTAACTGCTTGATACTTTGAAATGGTTTTAGAACATAGGTACTTTGCTAGAGCCCTTGAGGCTTAACTTACAGAAATAAATGAGTTTGAGTTTGAGTTTAATGTGTCTATTACCTGTGTGTTATAAATCCAGGCAAGGCATGATGCGGGTGTTATTAATTACTATGTAAGTAGGAAAACTCATATATTTGAAAGCCCGTCCAAAGGAATATTATTTAAAAATTGCGCTCCACGTTTTTATTTAGTATGTTAAGTCCCAGATTATTAGTTATTCCGCTTATTGGACGATTTTCCACCTAACAGATGTCAAAATCTCGAAAAGATCCAGTTTTGTGTCCTAAATTTATTTTCTACTTTTTGGTACATTTTTTAACATAAGATAAAACCAGGATAAAACCGTTTAACTTAAAAAGTTTTTTTACTTATTTTTAATAATCTAACTGACGGACTAAACAGTTTTTTTTAGTCGCCTAGCCCATTATGAGGAGTAATCTCGATTCGTCCATTCAACGATATAGAAAATAGTATCGAGAATAATTATTCTTCTTATGAAAACATCTTTTAAATGTCAAAATATTATTAAGGTGGTTATTCCTACTTAACTTTACAGAATTATTTTTGGATTGAATGAAAATTAAAATCAATACATTTGCTGACTTCGTGAGGTTGCGTAAACACAAAACGATTCAAATATGAACGGATCATATCAAACTATAAAGTCGGCCTCACAGAGTCTGAATCATTCAAATGATGGAATTTATCATTTGAATTCATGTTCTTAATCCCAACGCACGGAACTGCATACAATTCCCCACAGAATTTTTCAGATTGTTTTTTAGATCAGGCTAAATGCACCGGAATTCAGATGAGTAAACAGAATCTGTGATGCCGGCTTGAAGACAATTGGAAATCTTAACAATAAATGGCTTATTATAATCTAGTTATAAGCTAGATGGAAAGATCTCTCGTTATCCCGTCTCAGCGTGTCGTGGGTAGCCTTCAGTTGGTCCAGTTTGGTCGATATTTGGGAGATAGAGTTGTCAATCCATTGCATTGAAGACATGTGAGCGTTCAGTATACGCCCTATTTGACCGATCTGTAATTTAAAATTTGAATTCAATGAATAAATGCTTCCACAGAGGAAGGGCAAAAACAAAAAATGTTATTTTACAAGCTTTTATTTAACTTGTTTTATTTTACTCAGTTAAGGCGAACCCGATCCACATAGTCTCCTGGAAAATCCTTGTAGGAATCTCAAAAACAAAATCCGTACCTGAGAAGCATAACACTAAGTTCTCTATTTATTTCACTTACTTACAGTGTTATGCTTCTCAGGTACAGAATATGTAGTAATTTATTCAAATCTTTAACTAATTGCAGGTACAAACAGCAACACAGTTAACTATACACTTCAAAAATGGGAAATACTGCAAGAAAGAGAATCACACTTGAAGGCGACGTGTTATGCATGTGTGCGTGTGTTTATGAGTATAAATTGGCTATTATTCAAAAGAGTTTTGAAACAATAATTTTTCTTTTATGGCTGATCCAACGTCATTATTGACATTAATGCCATATTATTGAATTCGTGGAAAAGAATGAATGAATAATAAATATAAATTACATTATATTGGTGCATCATATCAAAAATATGAAGCACCAATAAAAGCATTAGCAATATAATTACTTTATTTCATCCCAACGTTCGTCTGAAAGCTAAATCATAATTTTGACAAATTCACCTGTCTTGTTGAAATAAAACCTTTATTTACAGTATGGAAAAAAAAACTTTGCCCAAACAACTACAATGACAAAGCTCAAAGGCACATTACACATACGCAAACGTTATTTGATTTGAAGTTGACATAATACAAATATATATATATCTCTTTCAATCGTTATCATTTTCTCTCTGCTCTGTCTTTAATGGGCAGTTAAGTGTGTTGCTGTTTGTACTAAATTGCATATTTTCCAAGTGTCCATATTATCACTGCTACTTTTACGGCAATCGTTGTATTTCTAAATTATCAATTCAGTATTTGGCTCGCATTTATTATTCATTGCAAGCGAACATACACACATACCTACAATACACTGGTAAATAAAAAATTATAATAAAAAGTGGTTACTAATTTTGAATTACGTACCTACTCTAATTACGACACCATTTTTAGTATGATTTGTTCAGGGCTAGCCATGTTCGCAAACGTTCTCAATTTTGTATGGAACGTTTTCGAGAACATTTCCCATACAAAACTGTTTACAAAACGTTTCCGAGAATTCCCGACAACGGCACAACTTTAAGGTGCGTCTACGCTAGGCCAGCCGAATACAATTCGTGTAGTGTGGACCGAATTACGAGTCTCGAACGAGCGCACTTCGAGCGTTTGGCTCGTGCTCGACTGTGCTCCGCCAATAGGCTACTTGATGACAGTTCAAATCAGCTTTTTTTTATGAAGTGTCGAAACGCTCCGAAAGTATGCTGTTTAGTATGAAATACTAACTTGTGACGTTATGCTCAACATGGTGCCTTATTTTTAGTTTTCGTCATTATAAAATCGTTGGTGGCCCAAAAATAAGTTTGATTTTGTCAGTTTTGGGAGCGCAATTTGCTGGTTAGAGTTAATTAATTTATTCTAACTGTTGTCAAACCCTATTGTTGGTTTTTTGACGAACACAAAGGGATTCGCATGGCGCTCGTGAACGCGTTTAGTGACTGAGTGACAAGCCTATCGCTCGAGCATCACGGAAACGTGGACAGAAGATGTTTGTTTGCAATTAATTGAATTATATAAAAATAATCCATTGATATGGGACCCAAAACATGAGGATTACGTGTCCGTCAAGATAGCGTACACCGTAAAGATATTCAGAGTCTGATGCAGCCAATAAATAGTACCGACGAAATACCTAGGTGAAAAAAATAGTACCCTTAAACTTTTCGAAATATAAGGCCTGTTCACGGTGTACGCTACCGGCGTCAAGCTGGCGTACACCGTTTGTATATCTGGAACGGCTTTGTTTTTGGAAACGCTTTATATCTCAAAAAATAGTACCCAAATAGTACCCTAGGGCCCTAAAATTTTATTTCTCTAGCTATCGTAGAAGCCGAGATATAGTGAGCTCTTTATATAAGGAATTCCCGGGTACGCCAGCTTGACGGTTTGAAATTTTGTACACCGTTAAGTTATGGAATATCTCGGCTTCTACAATAGCTAGAGAAATAAAATTTTAGGGCCCTAGGGTACTATTTGGGTACTATTTTTTGAGATATAAATCGTTTCCAAAAACAAAGCCGTTCCAGAGATACAAACGGTGTACGCCAGCTTGACGCCCGGTAGCGTACACCGTGAACAGGCCTTATATTTCGAAAAGTTTAAGGGTACTATTTTTTTCACCTAGGTATTTCGTCGGTACTATTTGGGTACTATTTATTGGCTGCATCAGATTCTGAATATCTTTACGGTGTACGCTATCTTGACGGACACAGGATTACTTAAAAAAAATTGAAGATTGACGCATGGTCTCGTATATCCGGTAGATCCCTCCCTATATAAATTATGTTTATTAGATCTTTCTTAATGTAAATTTGTAGATCCCCATAGTCTTGGCCTTTTTACTTTTTTATTGACTACGGCTATAATATAATAATCGCGGCTGCTGCTATAGCAATCTCGTCCATATTCATCAAGAGCACACTGCGGAAAACTACGTTCGAGGACAGTGATCGTTGTAGGTGCGTTGTACGTCGACACTTACACCGCGAACGGCTCCGCTCGTGCGCGGCTCGCCTTGCGTAGACGCACCTTTTTAATATAAGTTAAATAATCGTTAACATTGTTTTAAACGTAAAATTAGTGAAAAGTTTTAAGTTACATACAAAGTTATTTTTTGTTCACCAGTGTTATTTATTGGTTGAATCTGAATTATGCTACTTACTGGATCGTTACTGTCTTGACTCCTATTTGTCTCGTTGAGGTGCTCAATAACTTCTTTCAGGTCTTGCGACATAGTCCTTAGTTGGGAGTCTAAACTTTCAGCCAGAGTATACCTGTGGAAAAAAATCACTATCAAACAGTCTCATCGAGCAAAGCGACATCTGGAGAGCTTAAAATAACAGATTAACGAGTTCCTTCAACTCCTCATCGATCCCGATGTCAAACTTTAACCTGTGTAGGTTTTAATAATAATAAGTTTTAACGTAATAAAAAGTGAAGGTATCAGTATTCATTATTTATTTTAATAATGTGATGTGATCAATGATCATTCTGTGGAACAAAAATAAAATAATGCAATGCCTCGATAAAGACACCATTAATTTATTATTCGGTTGAACAACCGCAGACTAGGTATTCGCACCATTCCGTTTACTTTCCTTACTACCCTAGGTATTTTGACGTCAGAGCGACAAAAGTGCGGAGTCTAATGATGAGTTATGGCAGTTTGTGCAAATAAATTATCCGAGCAAAATGCATTTCTTCAATTATTTGCTTGTATAGAAATGGAATGATGAGTTAGTAACATTAGATAGTATTTCCACTGAACGAAACAAATAACACGCAAATACAAATGATTTCGCGAGCCGATAATTTATTGAAGTTCCTAATCAATGGCAACATTATCATGAGGTAACCATGTCTTACTCTCGGGAAGAACATACTTGGTTTTATTTTACCATGGGATACAGGAAAGCTCGACTCACATCTGCTCCCTCTCTGGGTCCCGGGGCCGGTCGCCGGACTCGAGCAGCTGTTTCTCGAGCGGCGCGAGCAAGTCCTCGAGCTCCTTCTGCTGCGCCAACACGAAGTCCAACTCTAACTCCAGGCTCTGTTGTTCGTTCTTCACTGCTTGTACTGTGTCGTTCACTTCTACTATCTGAAATCACGATTTAAGATTTAAAGATTTTATTGAACATAAAAAGTAATACATAAAACAGATGCACGTAAACAACCGCAGTAGAGTCTGTGCGGAAAGAGAATAGGCGTGGCGAAAAACGGAACTAACCTAACCAGTATAGCCACAGAACAGAAAAGCATTACAGCGCCCCCTAATCTAAATCCTATTCTCTTTCCGCACAGACTCTAGTTCTAGTGCGACTACGCTAAGATTGCAGAGGTCGAAAAAAGGTTTTACTAAAAAATATATATATATATATGGCAACATGGAGAAACCACAGCAAGAGGATTAAATCTTGGTACTTAGCAATAATTCTTCCGTTTATTATAATGTGTCTACATACCTATTGAAATAAATATGCCGGTCAGTCTAGCACAATTCGATCAACTTCCAACCAAAATAAGCGATTTGTTCCAGGGTCTTGGATAATTTCTAAGTATTTCAGTATTATATTTATATATGTACATGTATACAAGCATTGCTTAGTTTGGTTGGAACTAGATCGATTGTACAAGACTGTCCTGAATATTTATTTCACTAGATATGTAGACACATTATATACTGAGGTATTAAACGGAAAGATATTTGCCAAGTATCAAGACTTGCTTGTGATGTTGCGCAGTCTGACTCTAAAAAACTGTGTGGCAGCCGTTTACGCCCTCCTTTGAGTTCCATAGACCATGTTCTAATCTTTAGTTTTTAACAAATACAAAGTACTTAATCTATATACATACACAGTTTATACAATTCAAAGATTTGTTTTATTTAATATTTTGGGAAGACAAAGAACAGAATTGAGTGCAGCAAGATCGTAATCAATATTCGAGTGTTTGTTTGTGTGTGTGTAACAGCGTGGCACAAAAAGCCAACTAAAATTCACAATTCTATTCGGCCTTAATTGCACATCTCAAAAGAATAATATGTAAGGATCAAAGTAGTATAATTTAATTTATAGTAGATTAATTCTCAATCTAGGTAAAACTATTAGTTCGCCCCAAAAGAAGCCAAGCTACTTCCTTCGCAACCTCTTAATAGGGTCTGCTGACCTTTGGCTTGGGCCGCAATTAATCTTCTACAACATTTCCTGAACATCGGATAAACGCTCCCTTAGTTGATTTGGTTTAGCTTACTCTGTCGAAAAGCAGTATGTTCTGGTTGAACTATATTGCGCCTGGTGTACATCACGTTTTTTTTTCACAATATAACTTATATTTTACAAATGGGGTGCAAACTTGGTACAACCGAGTTGTAAACTAACCTTTTCCCCGTTAGCAATTAGAAGCCTGTCCCAGGCGTTGATCTGAGTGGCTTGGTTGATGAAGGTTTTCTCCTGCTCTTCCAATTCCAGGGTCCACTTGTTGATGTTCTCTTCCAACTGCGCGAAGGTTATAGAGCTTATTGGCTGTGGTGGCTGCACCGCTGTGGTTCTGTAAAAGTGGATTCTAATATTATTTAAAAATAAATAAACCTGAAGCGCAAATTCGAAAGTTGAAAAGCACTAACAAAATGATCAGAGCGTCTTTTTTGCCGCATCCTAACCTCGCTTCGGGCACGAGGAATCTACGAGACCCTGAGCGTATTCTTTTATTATTTGTGTTTATTGCTTTTATCTTTTTTCTTCACAAAAATATGATAGTAATTATAACTCTCGATGAGTTTTCACGTAGACGCTCGAATATCGCGTCCAATTATTCTGCTTATTCACGTCACATGCATATAGCATTGAAACTCCGCAACGGGCGCGCGTTCGAGACGCTTTCTATGTTTCGTGCCTAATGGCAAAATACCCGTATTAGCGTGGAACTTTACAATGTTTATGGACAATTTCATTTAAAAATGTACTATTCACTAGCAGCTCGTGGTCTACACAAAATTGACGATTAAGCTGCGTTTCCACCGGGGATGTGCGAGGATGCGTAGCGAGGTGTTTGTCATGAACCAATAGAAACAGCTCAGCGGAGCGAGGATAGGTAAATGAAGTGTTTCTATTGGTTCATGACATACACATCCCTCGCTACGCATACTCGCACATACCTGGTGGAAACGCAGCCTTAAGGGCATAATGTATAACGACCGCTTTAGCTTAGTTGGTAGTGACCCTGCCTACGAAGCGGGAGGTCCTGGGTTCGAATCCCGGTAAGGGCATTTATTTGTGTGATGAGCACGAGTATTTGTTCCTGAGTCATGGATGTTTTCTATGTATTTAAGTATTTGTATCTATTAAATATATCGTCGTCTAGTATCCATAACACAAGCCTTATTGAGCTTACTATGGGGCTAGTTCGATTTGTGTAAGATTGTCCCCTAATATTTATTTATTATTTATAATGTATCGTGATTAGTACCGTCACAAAGTTGACAGTTTAGATGTTATTCAAACACTCAGTTCGGCTTAACCATACACGTTTAATTAAAATGCCCTTTGTAAATACAGTGGAACCTCGATAACTCGAGGGAAACACTAAAAAATTCGTACTAACGAGGTTTCGACTTATAAGGGGTCTTCGCCTTACAGAGGTTTTCATAGGCCCATGTTCGACTTATAGAGGTGAAAGCTTCTGTACTTTTTGACTTCGAGTTACAGAGGTAAAATAAATAAAAATCCGAGTTAGAGGTAAAATTTCCTATAGACTATACGTATGACCTACCTGCCTTCGAGTAACAGAGGTTATATTCAAACTTCGAGAGACAGAGGTGATAAAACAAAACGGTTTCTTCGAGATATAAAGGTAAAGTTCATCTAAAAAGACCACAACGTCTTGTACGGAGTCATCGGTAACTTCGACTTATGGAGGTCTAATATTTCGAGTTATGGAGGTTTTGGGGCTTGAAGGGAAGGGAAGGGAATTTTATTTCGTGGTATAGCGGTTCGTCGTATCGAGGTTCGACTGTAATAGAATAATTTGATACTGAATTTATATGGGACCAACATATTTGTTAATTGTCATAATTATACTATATTATTAAATAATGTGGTGAAGTAAGCCAGAATGCTACATGGTGTGATTACTTACGTTACAGGCAACAGAGAAGGCATAGTGGTAGCGGCCGTGGTTTTTCCTAACGCCGTGATTCCAGAAGGGGCTGTCGTGGATGCTAAAGACAAAAAAAAGAATTAAATTAGTATATTGCAGTCTAAATGTTATTTGCCAAGAAAAATAGAAATAAGGCTATAGACTAAATCATTTTGAATTTAGAAGTATATTACATTACCGTAGTCTTTTATAGCCTTACTAGGTTAAAACATGACTGAAATTTAGCGATTTTATTTTATATTTTCTTGAATATAGATTTTTTTATCAAATTAGTTTAGTTTGTCACCATTTTCACTTGACACAATGTTTTTTCTTAAACACGAATGACGAATTTGGCCAGTTCGAGATAAGTTGGTTTACCTGTAGATGAAGGTTGCGTGCTCGTAGTTGAAGTTAGACTGAACCCAGCACTGGTTGCGGCCGGTTTGCCGAGTTGGAAACCCGCTGTGAACATTATTATTTATTTATGACAAAAACATATTTACACAGCATTACAGACTAAAATCCAATGCACTGTGAAACTACATACAATAAAAATACAAAAAACTTAACTAGATAATTATGTAAATGTAATCAAAGCGGAACACTAGAAGGCCTATCATCCATCATCTCACAAAACCTGAGGCGCTCTCTTTACACACACAGCCGTCCATCGCCACGCAAACAAGTCACATCCAGGTTTTGATGTCAGAAGCGCATTTAGCAGTGTCAAGCCCCGGAGCTGAGATTATATATACATATATGTATTATTATTTATTATATTAAAATGGATCACTCACGTTATGTAGAGTAGAAAATGTCTCTACAATGTAGAGACATTTTCTACACTACATTTTGAACATGTAGAGGATTAATGAGTACCTATCCGCAAATTTTCTACTCTTCACAACGCGAGTGATCCATGTTCATTTATTTCAGTATGTTTGAGTGTCAAGGTACTAAAATTATGATAAATTCTTAATTAGCTCAGTTAAATTAAACTAAATCAGAAGCTTTAATTCAAAGTACCTACTGCTAGTAAAAGCAGGAGTGATTCACTCCGCGTTTTCGCCGCGCGGCTAAATTTTACCCCTCCGGAGTGATCAGCGACCAGAAAGAGCACGCGTTATGCGATAGAGCAGTGGTTTTCAACCTTTTTCATGACACAACCCCCCTGGTATGAAAAAATATTTCGCGACCCCTCGCCCTTTCGCTTTTTGATCATGTGTGACATACACGAAATCTATCTTTTTAAACCTTATCGTTTTTTTACTGAAGTAGTCCTCTCGACCTCTTGCGACCGCAAATAAAGAAGCCTCGCGACCCGCCAGGGGGTAGCGACCCACACGTTGAAAAACACTGCGATAGAGAAACGTTCGGATCCGGTGCGTTCCGCCCGGTGGTCGGACCCGAACGTCAGTTTTGTAAGAAAAAGAGACTTCTGACGTACGTAGTACTTACTTATTCTACTGTAAGTCTGACTTCATTTAGTTGGACTAAATACCAGTGGCGTGGTGTAAAAGATATCCTTGGGCAAGCCGGTGTACATTTGGCGTACATTTTCCTTAAGAGCTGTAGAATTAGGTACTCAAATGCCTGATATAAGGGAAGCCGGTAGGAATCGAGTTCTTTGCACGCCACGGTACTGCTAAATACTTTACTCATCCTTGAACCCAAAGACTACTTTAGCCTATTAATACCAAGTAGTTTTCTGGTTAAACCCGCAACCATAGCAATGGTATTTTTAGTTAGACATCTAAAAAACTCACCAGCGGAGGTAGTCGCAACAGTGGTAGCAGTAGTCTTCCCAAAAGTGAGCCCGGCAGTAGTTCCAGTTCCAAAACTAAGTCCAGTCGTTCCTGCAGAGGTCGCCGTGGTCGGCGTTGTCCCAAAACTGAGACCAGCTGTTGTAGCCGTAGACGTCGCTCCGAAACTAAGACCAGCCGTGGTTTGAGGCGCAGACGTCGCCCCAAAACTAAGACCAGTCGAGGCCGGGGTTGTTCCAAAACCAAGCCCAGTTCCCGGGGTCGAGGCCGTTGTTGTTCCAAAACTAAGCCCCGTTCCCTGAGTTGATGCTGGTGTTGTTCCAAAACCCAGCCCCGTTGCTGCAGTCGAGGCGGGAGTTGTTCCAAAAGTGAGCCCCGCGCCTGGCGTCGGTGCGGATGTTGTTCCAAAACTAAGTCCTTGGGTAGATGCTGGTGTTGCTCCAAAACTGAGCCCCGTTCCCTGAGTAGAGGCTGGTGTAGTTCCAAAACTAAGCCCGGTTCCTGGAGTAGACGCTGGCGGTGTTCCAAAAGCAAGCCCCGTAGCTTGAGGCGCGGCTGGCGTTGTTCCAAAACCAAGACCCGTTGCTTGAGTCGTAACTGGAGTTGTGCCGAAGCTAAGACTCGTCGGTTGAGATGCTTGTGGGGCAGAAAAACCTAAGCATAATAAAGGCTGTTTTAAGTAAATTTCAGACCAAGCTATAACGTGGAATGTATTGGAATGACGGCGTAGAATTTGGCTTAAATCCATATCTACATATTTTTTTTAATAATCATACATTGTCAAAGAAATACGTACGAAACAAGAAAACCAGGTATGTAACCAAAGTTTGAACCTTTTGAGGGTGTTTTTTTTTAGGAAAATATGACTTTGAGCCCATATAACGAAACACATCCTTATTATTTTTCCATGTTCTCAAACCAGTAATTAACTAACTTGCTTAATTTTTTTTTCTGTAGAAGTTGGAGGGCTTAGTCACTCTTCAGTACTTTGGAGGTCAGTTTGTCCCAATTGCAATAGGTTGAGATTGGGCAGCTAAAAAAATACGTGTCTGTATTTTAGACTACTCTCTAACATATATCAAAATAAATCAAATCGGAGCCGGACAGTTGGGTACCTTTCCTTGTGAGTTAAACTAACCTAAACCGGTTGCAGGTTGTGTGGTGGCAGGCTTCGCGAATGCGGCCCCGAAGCTCATACCGCCGGCGGGCTGGGCAAGGTTGAGCCCCTGCGCAGGCGCAGCCGCCGCCTGCCCGAAGCTAAAGCCCGGCGCCGTAGTGGCTGCGGCTAAAGGGAATAAATCATTGCCTCTAGTAAGGTGTCATCCATATAGTACGTCATACTCATGGGGGGTATGGTACACACTCACTAAACGACAAAAGAGACACGGGTGGACAATAAAGGAAACTAGTACTGTCAAAAACAATATGTAAGTGTCTATGTCAAATATAGTAAGTCGTAGCTACACTGACGTTGATCGTCCTTAATCATTAATAAATTAACGGCGTTCCCGTAAATGTGGCCCCAGCATGAGAGGGTACTTAATTTAGATTGGCAGCACCAGTTGGCAGCACCTTCGTCGTGCACGTTCCCTATACAAGGTCAAATATAATAAATAATAATAAATAAATAAATATTAGGGGACAATCTTACACAAATCGAACTAGCTCCATAGTAAGCTCAATAAGGCTTGTGTTATGGATACTAGACGACGATATGGATGATTCTTAAGAAAAGGAACAAGTCAGATATGAGTCAGAAATGCAAAGCGGCGTAAGTCCTACTATGAGACTTGCGCCCTTTTTGTACTTCATTTAAATCTGACTTATTCCCTTTCTTACTAGAGGCACTGCAATAGTAGATTGTGTCACAAGGAACCAAAATGATGTATTTACGCCTACGGCGTTATATGCTGTGTCCAGCACGGAGTACCTATACCGCGGCCATCTTCTACTAGCCGTGTAGAGCGAAGCGAAGGCCTCTAACAAAAAAAATCAACATAAGATAAAAACAGTTTTGTTGCCGTATGATACATACTGCTTTTCACATCTACTATCAGAAACATTTGCTCAATTACAAATACAAGGTACTTAATTTTTTGTGCAAACTGTCTGCAAAATCACGATAACAGCTAGAAATTAAAAAAATATATACTCTTTAAACAGAACAGAAAAGCGCCACTTTGATCCGTCCTGCGACGAAAGAAAGGCATTTTTGTTTGAATGGTGTAAAAACTGTTAACTTCAGACGCCATTCTCACACATATATCTACCAGCCGGGCCAGGGCGATTGACCACGACTTTGCTTGTTGCCCGAGAGATCATGCCGACACACAAGATACACCAGCCAAAAAGTTAGCAATTTGTGTAAAACATGGTTTGCGCGGGATTCTGTTCTTCTAAGCATACGTACGCGGACGAGAGTGGGTTTACAGATATGTTTTATATAAGTGGCCTCACCAGCAGTAGTGGTAGCACCAAATCCCATGGTCGCCGGCTTGGCACCGAAAGCGGTTTGGCCGAAGCCAAGCGAAGTCGTGCCGCCGAAGCTCGGCTGGGAGGCCGGCGTGGTTATTGCCTTGAACAAAATATAGTATTTTATGCAACAGTTGTATAAGTAGGCACATAGGGTAGGGGGTGATTAGCAGATAGTTTTAATATCCTTGTTGTGATACTGTTATAACAGCTTGACTTAGAGTTCCTTAAGGCCATAATTATTTTGTTGATCTCATTGCAGTCAACTGGCTTGAGAAAGATCGTACGACAATTTCTGTCCGGTAAAGGAGAGTTGGAGCTGTTTGGTAAAGGGTTTTGTGAGTTAGTCAAATTTATAAAATAATTATTTAAAATGTTACAAATGTCATGGGGATTGGAATATAAAATATTCCATTTCTTTTATTTTTTCATTTCCATGGTCGATCGACGATAATTCGTTGGTGTGACCCTTAGATCAACCAATGTCGCTTCAGTTAATTTAGCGAGATTATTTACGTAGCTTACATTATTATCAGTCGGAACTGTATTAACTTTTAGGAATCCATTTTGTTAATCCTGGTATTCCTAAAGTATTTCGCTGTAAATTACGTCTTATTGCTTAAAATGATATTAGATAATAAAATTAGAACTAGTAGATTTTTTGGAATATATTTACTTTATATTTTTCTTTAAATCATAACTTATAGCGACTAAAAAGAAATTTCCAGCATAGATATGCTTTTTTATTACTTTTTAGAACAAGAACCAAACTAAGATTTGCTTGATAAGGCCTCACGGCATTCAGTCCGGCTATTGTACTTTCTTGTATTGTGCAATAAAGTTTAAATAAATAAATAAGGCGACCTACTCGCATCACCAAATAAAGTGTAAAAGATAGTGGTGATGGGTACTCACAGCTGCAGGCTGAGGCGCGGAGAAGCCAGAAGTGGGCGTGGCGAAGGCGAAGGCACTGCTCGGCTTGTTCGCGTTCGCCGGAGAACTAAATGCCAATCCTGAATAACACAATGATATAAACTTCGAGAACCTACTATAAGTACCTACCTTACCTACTATATCCACTTTAAAAGGTGCCAAAAAGAGAGAAAGAGGGTATTAAGCAGCGTTGCCAGATGTCCCGATATTGGCGCGACGTCCCGATTTTTAAATCAAAATTAAATGTGCCGCGCGGGACAGGCTCAGTCCCGCTTTTCGGAGATAACTCGATCGTGCGTGCAGCGTGCTGAGGAAGCGCGGGTGGGTGGCACAGACAAGTAATTTAAAATTCAAATAATAGTACATTACTTGGGTGGTAATACAAAGAAAGGCCGAGATCGCAGAAGTTTGCGCCCCGAGCTGCAAGCGAGGGACGTAAATATGCGATCGAGGGCTTTCTTTATTACCTTCCGTGTTGTGTACATCATTTTATGTCTACCCTTGTCCAGAAGGCGGCTTTTTCCGTAAGCGCAGCGTGCGGAAAAAGTCACTTTATGGCCATGTGTGGCATAAAAAGATAAATATTGAAAAACTTCTGATTATATAAGGTTTTTTACTATGTCCCGCTTTCGATGAGATAATCCCGCTTTTTTACTCAAAAAATTTCAAAATCCCAACTTGGCAAAAAATAATCTGGTAACGCTGGTATTAAGACTATTTACATACTTAAATAAGCAATATGAAACTTGGTTTAAGGTGGTTCGAGTCGGTTTTCCATACAAACAGAAAAAGCTTCTTGCTTTTTTAAAAAAAAAGTTATCCACATATTTATACCTTGGGGTTGCGCAGCTTGTCCAAAAGCGGGCGCCTGCGTGGCTCCGCCAAATGGCGAACTTTGAGCTGTATTCTGAAATTAAAATATCAGCATATCGTTTATAGGGGTTTAGATTAGACATGTTTTACAATTCAAATTATTACATAAATCTTAACAGTTTCACTCATATAATTAAATTCGAAAATTCTAATACTAAGAAAAAAATGGATACTTCTTACCCTGTCTTATTTGTGCACTAGTGTTTACATACATACATACAAAAATCATCTAACCTGAACCTAGGTTTTTTCATCATTTAGGTATGAGCTGTTGACCTTTTATGGCCCGTAAAACTCCAGGTAGCCCTTCACTTCAGTCAGTGTACCAAACCAAGATTTAGTAGATTTACTATTGAACATGATTCACATATAAAGGGTCTTTTTAGTTGGAAAAGACATCTGCTTGCGGCTGTAAGTGTAGCCATCTATTTGTCCCATTCAAAATTATAAGGTTTGGGTTAGGGGGCAAACTTGAAAAAGTATTTCAGTAATATTGTAACAGTAAATGCTCTTATAAGACTACAGAAAGCTACATGCCTGAGCTGGTTGACCAAAGCCTGGACTACCAACGGTTTGGTTGGGTGGTGAAGCAAACCCGCCGAAGCCTCCTCCAACAGGTTTGCTTGCTCCAAAGGCTGGTGCTGCTGTTGTCGCACTTGGGGATGCAACTGTAAAATTGTAACAAAATAATAGGAATGTTTCCTGGGTAAATAACCACATTTTTATTAAAAAAAAACCCGACCGCGGTGCACTTTGAAACTGCATAAAATCCGCCATTTTGTTTATTTTAACGAACTTCATACCCAGTGACACTCGCACCATCAAGACAAATCTAATGATGTATCATTTATCAAAATCGGATGTGCCGTTGAGTAGTTACGAGCGGACATACATACATACATACAGGTCAAGCACATAACCCTCCTTTGGGCTTCGCCGCAGTCGGGTAAATACATACATACATACAGGTCAAAGACATAACCCTTCTTTGGGCTTCGCCGCAGTAGGGTAAAAAATATACTAGGTAGGTACTATTTTATTAGTCTGCCATTTAGATTATCAAAAAAATATTGGACACATATTTTTCTTTTGTTAATCTTAATAAATAATTCTTAATTATAATAAACCAAAAATGTAAAAGATAAAGTGCGTCAAAATTCGGGATGGGGGGCTCGTGACGTCACTACGTGGTAAAAAGTGTAGCACGGTGTTACGTCACGCGGAATTGTAACAGGCTATATTTTTATAATTTTTAGTTTAATTGACAGAAGCAAAAATATGTCTACAATATTGTTTTAAAATCTAACTGACGGACTAAGTCAATTAATTCAGGACACTAGCCTAATAATAAATTTTATGATATCTAAAAGAAACATGATATGGCTTTGCCAACTGTGCAGCTTGTCAAATGGCTGAGATGCTGGGCCAGAAATCCAGGGGTACCGAGCTTGATTCCTAGTGTGGATCATGAGCGAACGCAATACATATCAGAAATTTAATGATACTTAATCTGTTTTTGATTATGTTTACTTAGAGATATGTCACTTACATAATGATGAGGTAGGAGCCGTTGTTTTAGCAGCTCCTCCGAATGAGAATGAAGAACTTGCTCCAAATGCAGGTGCATTACTTGTTGGACTGTTAAAACTGAATGGTGATTTGTTTTCTGAAAGACAATTAATATTGACAATCAAAAACATGGATGTCATGTCCTCTAAACCCAAGTTTATGCCACAAGCCATAGTCCCTTAACATACAGTCACCACACGGGAATGTTACGCCACTTACCACTATTTTTAATTTAGCCGTGTAATGCAAATCGGGCTTACTTGGGGTTGTAATAAAAATAATTTGGGCACACAACTGATAACAAATTACGATTACACAGCTAAATTAAGAAATCGTGTGGTGACTGTACCACCCATAGTACCTCGTCATAATAAAGGTTTTAATTAGGAATAACCTTAGTAAATATGGCAGAGAGAGAGTCAGATACTGCAGAACAGAGAAGTTTCAATTTCTATGTTTTATTTGGAGCATTGTAGGAGTTATTGGTGCCCTAAATTTTAAATTGCACATTGAGTACAATCGAAGACACTGCTAACTGACCACCTGTCACCCTTATTACAATGTATTAAGGTCTACTGATGGTCACTTAACTGTGTCTTTGTTTTTACTACATATATACACATGTGAAAACAAATATTTTGAGGGAATAACAGCAGAGAGACATGCAAAAGACAATAATGGTGGCTGTATCAAGAGTAGCTCTGCCGTCCGATAACTAAAACTGGACTAACCCCTATACAACTCCATAGAGGTTAGTCTAGTTTTAGTCATAGGACGGCAGAGCTGCTGCTCCAAAAGTAGGCTTTGCAGTATCACCACTACCAAAAGAAAAGCCTGGAACATTTAAATTTTCAATGGTGTTTTTGCATTGTATTCCTACCGGGTTCATTTTGTATAGAAAATTGGCACCTTGGCACCGAAAGAATGAAAAAAAAAATTGATAAAAGTTACCTTACCTGTGTTTGTAGATCCGAATAGCGGCTTAGTATTATCACCTCCACCAAATGACATACCTGAAAACAACCTCTTCACTTAGGTAAATGTCTTTTTTATTTTTTTTTGTCATATATTCAAATCATTATAAATACCTAATTGTTTTAGATTCTAAAAAGTTTATTAGCATGACATCATTTGGACCATTATGATTTTATTAAACGGTATATGTTAAAATATGCGTGTTTTATTTGATACTAGCCACCCACCCCGGGCCCGCGCCTGGGTGCAATGCGGATAATATACATATAAACCTTCCTCTTGAATCACTCTATCTATTAAAAAAAAACGCATCAAAATCCGTTGCGTAGTTTTAAAGATCTAAGCAGACATAGGGACAGACAACGGGAAGCGATTTTGTTTTTATACTATGTAGTGACAATGCTGCAAACAATTAAAAAACTTTCTTGATTAGTGAAAAGGTTCAAGCTAAAAAAAACTAGAACTAGTAGTCAGTGTAATGATATATCCCAAAAGTGTCCGTCAAGATAGCGTACACCGTAAAGATATTCAGAATCTGATGCAGCCAATAAATAGTACCCAAATAGTACCGACGAAATACCTAGGTGAAAAAAATAGTACCCTTAAACTTTTCGAAATATAAGGCCTGTTCACGGTGTACGCTACCGGGCGTCAAGCTGGCGTACACCGTTTGTATCTCTGGAACGGCTTTGTTTTTGGAAACGATTTATATCTCAAAAAATAGTACCCAAATAGTACCCTAGGGCCCTAAAATTTTATTTCTCTAGCTATCGTAGAAGCCGAGATATTCCATAACTTAACGGTGTACAAAATTTCACACCGTCAAGCTGGCGTACCCGGGAATTCCTTATAGAAAGAGCTCACTATATCTCGGCTTCTACGATAGCTAGAGAAATAAAATTTTAGGGCCCTAGGGTACTATTTGGGTACTATTTTTTGAGATATAAAGCGTTTCCAAAAACAAAGCCGTTCCAGAGATACAAACGGTGTACGCCAGCTTGACGCCGGTAGCGTACACCGTGAACAGGCCTTATATTTCGAAAAGTATAAGGGTACTATTTTTTTCACCTAGGTATTTCGTCGGTACTATTTGGGTACTATTTATTGGCTGCATCAGATTCTGAATATCTTTACGGTGTACGCTATCTTGACGGACACATCCCAAAATATAAGAGATCTTGGAGATTAATTGAAAGGCTTTGCTGCTACTATCAATCAACTAAGTATTTGAGGTTATGCCCAAATGTTTGTATTCAATAATATCTGACAAAACACCTTCCTTTGGTACTTAATGATATTTATAGCTTTTGAGGCTTCTGTTTTTACCGGTAGAAGGTGCTGCCGTGCCGAAAGCGCCTCCAGAAGTAGTGGTAGGGGTTCCAAACATGATTACGAGTTGTCTAGTCTTAGTGGACTAACAAATCTAGACGTGTCCGATAAATAACTTGCACCTCAATTCAGCTAGAACAATTTCTACGTATCACTGCAAAAATACGCGACTTTTGTATTATTTTATTGAGATGATAGTCAACCCAAAGAGTAAAGTAATATATTTCAACCTATAAAAATTCTGGCGGTTGGTTGTTGACTTGACTTTTATTTTGCTTTTGACATTGGTACTTTGGTAGCGAGCGATATGGCGCGGCGAATCTGGTTAATGCCCGGCCCCGTATTGTACAGCCTGATAATTCGCGACCCCAAAAATGGTCGTGGATTATCGAGCCGGACTTTATCACCTTGTGCAAAACGTGGCTTCCAATTAACGCCCTGAACCAAACTTGTTCAGCCTGATAAAGCGCGGCCAAAATAATGCCCAGCTCGATAATACGCAACCCAATAATTGATGTACATTGCTTCTGATTCAGGGACTCCTATTTTCGCCCTGTACCGATAATGCCCAGCACTATATTCCCCGACCCGATAATGTACAGCTCGATAATTGGTGTCCACTTTTCCAGCAGGTCGACGAAGCCCCGCTGCGCGGGGCTTCCATTTCTGCTCTAAAGGACACAAGCTAACAAACCTAACCTAACCAAAATTCAAGATGTCAACTACGGGCTGTGCTACGCTACGGGGACAGTGTCAAGCACTCGGGCAAAGTATAAAGACAACCCTCCAAGTAGTACGACTTCGGCCGTTTAGGAGCGCGCGACACGTACAGGTCGCGTCACGTAAAAAGAACGCTGGTGGTGGGGCTGCGCAGTAGGCAATTTATCGGTCTATTTGGTGGTATGAGGTGCGGCGCGGGGAGGGCGGGTGCCGCGCCGCATCATTGCCGGGGCGGGCGCGGCGCTATTGGTTCGTCAGTCGACCTTTGCTTTCCGCACTGTGTTCACGTCACGTTCGTTCTCAAAATACTGCCGCGCACAAAAGTGTCTTGTTTATTACAAAATGTTTTACATAGAACAATGATTTATGATGTATATTGTTTGTTTTTTTCCATTCTACACAGAAACATGTTTTTAATTCCATTTAATAATATATCAACTAATAATACTCAAGGATCCCACAGTAAAACTGTGTAAACAGTTATGGGGGACGATGTTTTACTATTAAGCGTCATACCAAAAAAAAAAAAAAATAGGTTCATGAGACGGGACTTTCAACGTTTTAACATACAATATAAATTTAAATATAGACAAACCATTTTTTAAGGGCGTTATATTTCAACGATGATTAAAAGTTGCGGACAGCTTTGTGTGGGTTAAGAAGTTGATTCACCCTATTAATAAATAAATAATAGATAATAATACATATACTTTTTAATCGAACCGCGCCGCGAGCGAAAGGCTAGTTTAAAAATAAAACAATAAACATAGTACTTTCGTGCGCGAGTGTACCAATGCGCAAACATACCCCCTCCACTTTCTTCCAGCGTTCTTTTTACGTGACGCGACCTGTATTTACACAGCCGCACGACGCGCGTCTGTGTGAGTGAACGCCACACTGTGGCATGCTCGAGCATGCTCAAATCCTTGCCTGTGGTGTGGTGCGTCCGTACACATGCGCGCTCCCGATGTACCTTTTGTAGGAAGAAAAACTACCGTATACCGTGACTCGGGCGTCTACCTTAGTATTGTTTATCCATAATGTGTGAAAATCATAATAATTTGGTTTTATTTACATAATTATGTATTATTTTTGAACTTACGTAATATTGACCTATTCCAGGAGTGACTCGGTCCGCGATTTCATCGTGTAGCTTTGAGGTCTTCAATAGGAGACTTTACCCAGCGACTAGAAAAAGAAGGTCGGATGCGGTGCGTCCCGTCCGGTAGCCGGACCCGAACGTCAGTTCGCATTATTATTACCTACTTATTCTGGACCTATACTAAAAAGTATCTAATATCAGCCAAATCCAGAAACCCCACACTGCAGCACTGGAGCCAAAATGGACTAAATTTCTTCATAATCATCATTTTACCGTAATCTTTCAGTAAATTCCTATACCTAATGGATACTTCGATGTATTTTAATTTAAACTAGTGGAAATCACCTGCATACATACTCACTTAAAGTGTGCCATGTAAATTCAGTTAGGTTACTGATAAATTATCCTTTCACAAAATTCTATAGGATCGGAGCTGAATGAATGACAAAGGCTTCCACTAAAATTTTACCTAGCTGGTTGAACACTCGATTTATAAGAATAAAATTCGTAGAAACGTACCTCTTTTGATATGAAGCCTGCTCTTCAATTGATTTAAAACGTCTGCTTTGTCTAACCCTCTGTTTGTTTGTTTAATGACTCGTTTCCCCGATCGTTCGATTACACGTTCACCCATTTCCCCGGTGGTCCATTTCCCAGGTCGTTTGTTTCCTCGTTCGTCGGTTTCCCCGTCCGTTTGTTTCTTTGCGTGGTGTTATGGTTTAGTATCATGTCATCGTTTATACAGGGTGAATCGGGAGACGTGAACAGGAGGGAACCTACGAATTCAGTAAATTATAAGCTACTAACTTCACACTTTAACGTTTTTTAGGGTTCCGTACCTCAAAATGAAAAAAACCGTTTTTTTTTTCATTTTGAGCTACGGAACCCTTATAAGATTACTCTGTTGTCAATCTGTCTGTCCGTCCGTCCGTCTGTCTGTCAAGACTTTTATCTCGGGGGCTTAACTTATCTTAACGCGTGGAGGTGTCGAGTTGAAAATAAAACCATAATTATATTCAGGTCTACCAGTGCTTTGAAGCTGTGAATAAAATCAAACTTCTAAGTTAACGAAAAAAAAGACACGGCCATTTATGCCGCAAAAAACGTATATTTCGACTCTCAACTTGATCAAAATTCATAGGGTTCCGTTGACCTAGAACTACGAAATTTGGCAAGTAATACTGTCTTAAACTACAAGTATAGGGAAAAATCTGAAAACTATAGGTACGCTTATAATTAAATCATAAAAATATAGTCTTTATTTAAAGAATTTGCCTCCTCCTCCTCGGAGCTCCTGCTGACGTCTCCCGAATCACCCTGTATTTAAGTACCTATATCAGAATAGAATCGTGTTTTTGTGAAAAAAAAGCGAAAAATCGGATTTTCGTGTAAATACAACGTTACGCTATTATGCTGATCCTTCTGGTATTAATTTAGTGTTTCTGCGAAAAAACGAGTTGTACGAAGTGTTTTCACAGAAAACAAAACTATATTTTCACTAGAGCCTCGTGAAATGGCAAAATATATGCAATGCCAAAACAAAAGAAAAGAATTAGAGATGAGACATGTAAAAGAGCCCTTGAGGGCCTACTTACAGAAATAAATTATTTTATTTTATTTTATTTTATTTTAATGAATTAAAACGTTTGTGTTCAAATGAAGTAAGGTTGGGTTTCGCGGCAAAATAACAAAGTTTTCGAATTATTATTGTTGCAATAATTATAATGAAGTACCTATATCAATAATAATGCAAAATGATAATAAATTATTAAAATGTTAAATTTATTTATTCTTCACATGCTGTGACGTGTGAAAATCAATACATTTAGTATTTGTTAACGTCATTTGTTTTTAACCTAAAACAAATCATTCGTCCCGTTCGATCGAACTCGCACAGTCGTTTAACCGAGTAGGTAATAAAACATTAGCTTTTTAAACGGCTCTTAAAATTCCGCTTCTGGATTTTTATTCTTTTGCCAGAATCTAGGTCTGGCCGTTTGCCAGCGGCGGAAGCGATGGCAGCAAATTATCCCCAATGCCTATCCTATGTTAACGACGTGTAAACAAGCCAAGCAAAGAATCATAGTTTGGATTTTTATACTTATAATGTTTCGCTTATAGCTGAAGTTCTTTCATTTGGCCAGTGTAATCTGGACTTTGAAGTAGGCCAAACAATAAAAAGAGATAAGGCGAAGTTTCCAATTTTTCGTCTTCGAGTGGCAGTGATTGTTTCTTTCTGGCATAACAGCCTTTACACACTGCGTATTTCCGCAGTGTGATTGATGAACGAAATCTCAGCAAGTCACATATCTAACGATACTCAAATAGGTACCTAATAAAATAAGGAAGAGCTTGACTAAGAAAGGTCTATTTCACTAGGCAGCAGCAGATTCAGGATTTTGGTTCTGACCTTGACCACGCTGAAGGTAGGATTTATCAACATAAATATGCTAGGCTCTGTGAGCTATAGACTCGCGAATCAGTCAAGTAAACCGTCAGCATATTTAAGCTTTCGATAATTTGCGTAAATTAACTAACTTTCAATTATTATTTGGTACTTTCAATGATGTTCAAAAGATCAAAAAGTAAAAATATGGAGATGATTTGACCACTGATTAAAATAACATCATAATACAGCTTTTCATAGAAACTTCATACTATCTGAGCGTTTTGACACTCCTTATAGTAAAGAACTGATTCGATCTCCCAAGTAAGAATTCAATGGTACTTAATTAAATTCGTGTTTCCTGCCAAAAGATACCACTCCCTCGTTTGTCAATAAGGATGGTTTTTAATTGCATCTTCATAGCAGTAGCCTATTCCTAGGACCCTATTGGCAACTAGTAAAGTGGTACCCTTGCTTGCCCTGAAGACGATACATTTAATTCGGTAGGTAACTACATGTAATTTAGTACATCTATACTGTCTTATTTGTTTACCTAGTTAACATATGAACACAAACCTAAACAATCTTACACAGAAATGCTTAAGCCGTCTCCGTATTAACTTAACTTTTGTCCTATCTTTGTCTGTGCTTACGCAGTGTTACGTTATCACTGGAAGACATTAAATAATTGAGCCCCGAGTGGAAATAGTCGCATTTCAGTTAAATTGTTTCAAGTAGAGACGTAAAGACCGAAATTCCGAGTTCTGTAATGTATGTAGAAACTTTTTCAAGGATAAGAACTTCGGCATACTTGCGAAGCGGGTCAGGATCCACAAATTCACAACAGAATTATTATATCCAGAACAATGACTTGACTTGGTACAAGCGCCTGAGTCAGAGCATGCAAATTTGCAAGCATTATTAACACGTAGGTTAGAAATAGAATTTAGGGTATAGGACATGGATCTGCATATTATTAACGAAATGAACTAGTGTTTAACTTAGGGCCGATACAGACGGACTGCAACCCAACATCTCCCTACGATTTGTATGGGAACTGCATCACAACTGCGCAGTCGGCGTGCAGTTGTGATGCAGTTCCCATACAAATCGTAGGGAGTTGCAGTTGGGTTGCAGTCCGTCTGTATCGGCCCTTAGATGCTCTGTTTTGATGTTACTTTCTTCCAATAATACACCTATGGCGTCCTTAGTAGGGCATGCTCCCGGTACTGGATTTCCATACAAATACGGTACCGGAACCGGGAATTCCCGGTTCTCGCCATACAAACTCAGTACCGGGAGCATGCCCTAGTCCTTAGCTTTCGGGAACAAGTTCCTGCCAATTGACTGATTTGTCGTCTGTAAATATTTTGCTATACAGTGCAATATCACGGTATACGGTAGTTTTTGTTCCGATAAAAGGTACATCGGGAGCGCGCATGTGTTCGCGCCGTGTGCGCGCCGTGTACGGACGCACCACAGGCAAGCATCGCCGCGTGCTTAGTCAGGGCTGAGCTATCGTCGCGAGCGGTCGAACGTTCAAAATGTCTGCGGACGAAGCAAAGTATAGAAGACGTTTATACTGCAGCGTGTTCGGATGTTTGAAGAATAATGCGCAAAATCCAGAATTGTCATATTTCTGCATTCCTAAGGATTTTTTTTAAACGTGTACTAGTTAAATATTAGTTGATTCTATTGATACATAAAATGCCTTAAACACGAGAGTGGTTTTATGAAACGAGCCGAAATATCGTTGCGTTACTTACATGTACACATACCAATACTAATTTTTTTAAACTATTATACTTAATAACATTAACATCAGATGTGTGCGATCAGATACTTTCATATTGAAATAAGTAACTTTTACTAGGTTTTAAGTAACTTTTATTAGGTCAATCTAATAAAAGTTACGTTCGTGGTAAGTAGGTATTTTACAGAACCGACGAGCGGCAGCCCTGTGCCTATGGCACGCTCAGGTATCGCACGCTCCTAAACAGCGAAGACGAACTACTTGGTTGTTTTTATACTTTGGCAATATGCTTGATTCAATTTTGGTTGAAACTTATGAAGTCAATGTACTGATGCTAATGCTTCTGGTATATTTTGTTAGCATATATCACTCGTAAAGTACACGGATAAGTTTACAGAATTGATTGTGAGTAACGACAATAAAAAAGGAAAATCAATTCTGAGAATACTCGTATATTGTCGCCATGACTACATTCTCCCCAAAGACTACTAGGTCAATCTTTACGTATCGTCCAAAAGTTTACACAAAAACCCATAAAAAATGAAACAAAAATCCACGACAGAGACTAGGTGAATCTTTATGTCTCATCTTAAGAAAAAAAAAACCAAGTGCGAGTCGGACTCGCCCACCAAGGGCAAGGGTTCCGTACAAATACTTCTACAATGTACTTTAGTTTCCAGATATTCCACTCAGGAGCTCTTAAGTAAGCTGGACAGACTTCAAAATAATTGTATACGCTTTGTCTTCGGTCTCCGCAAGTACGATCACGTGTCCGCCTTTCGCCGTAAACTCAACTGGTTGCCTATCCGCGAACGCAGGTCACTCAGAATCCTCTGTACCCTTTATACTATACTTTTCGATCGAGCTGCGCCAGAATATCTCAAATCCAAATTTACTTTTCTAACTTCCCGTCCTGGTTGCAAGCTCCGTACATCCCGTAGCCTTAAGCTCGATATTCCTTTGCACCGAACTGGTTTTATGTCCAATTCCTTCGCCCTTCAGGCAATTCGTTTATGGAACGATCTCCCGCTTCCCATCAGACAAGCTCAGAGCAAATTCTCCTTCAAGCGCAAGTTGCGCAAGCATTTCTCTGATACAAGTCAAAGTTAATTATGTGTCATGATGTTTTGCATGGGTACTTTTGTTTTATTATATGTATATGTATGTTTATTGTAACAAGTATATGTGTATGTCTATTATTGAAATATATATATTATATACCTACTTAATCTTATGTTGATTTGTGACTCAAATGTCCTTTCGGCTTTAAACAATCCTGCACCAACTAAAGTCTCTGTTTTACCCGATGGTTGACTGGTAGAGAATGCCTTAAGGCATTAAGTCCGCCGATTGTACTTTTTTATTATTGTGCAATAAAGTTTAAATAAATAAATAAATAAATAAATAAATATTTTCCCTATACTTGTATAAGACGATATTACTTGCCAATAATGCCAATACATGTTCTAGGTCAACGGAAAGTACCCTATAAATTTTGATCATAAACGGCCGTATCTATTTTTTACGTTAAATTAGAAGTTTGATTTTTTTCACAGCTTCAAGGCACTAGTAGACCTGAGTATAAGAATATGGTTTTATTTTCAACTCGATACCTCCACGCGTTCTCGAGATAAAGGGTCTTCACAGACAGACAGACAGGCAGACGGACGGACAGACGGACAACAAAGTGATCTTTTATAAGGGTTCCGTTTTTAGGGTTCCGTACCCAAAGGGTAAAAACGGGACCCTATTACTAAGACTTCGCTGTCCGTCCGTCTGTCACCAGGCGGTATCTCAAGAACCGTAATAGCTAGACAGTTGAAATTTTCACAGATTGTGTATTTCTGTTGCCGCTATAACAACAAATACTATAAAAATAATAATAATAATTTTGTATTTTACTTTTTATATATATATTGTAAAAAGCCTAATCTAAGAAAATAAAGATATACCGAGTAATAATAATAATAATTAAGGGGGGCTCCCATACAAAAAACGTGATATTTTGCTCGTTTACCTTGAAAACCTCGTATCTCGAGTATCTTATGAACCGAGATAGCTAGACAGTTGAAATTTTCACAGATGATGTATTTATGTTGCCGCTGTAACCAAACCTAACCTAAACTTCAAGGTTTATTTATAAATGATGACAGGACTTGTTTGCTTGCAAACAAAATGAATTTGTAATATTTTGGCGTCGAGGGGTCCCATAGATATGAGAATACTCTGTATATCTGTGCTCCGAAACCATGTTATTCACCATAGACTGGACTCCTAGACTCAAGTCTATGCATACATGTCTAGCATGCAGTATTACAAATGCAGAAGTTTGTCAAGACGTTTGGAGTTTCGCTTGGCTGTAAACTGTGTCATAATGTCTAGCGGTAATATGGCATCGTACAGAATTCAAAAGCGCGTCAAAAAATTTACGAGAAATGTACGAACTTGTCCGTTAATTAAAAAAAAATACTACATCTACTTACGAGAAAACAATGATCAATCTGTCACCACTAAGAAGCATACTTTCTGACGGGCGGGCGCTATCCATTTCACAACGTTGCAGACGAGTTTTCAACTTTCTTATGAATCAGTAAATATGTGCGAGAAATGCCAAAAAATATGTTTACACTTTTTATCCTTATTTCCTTGGAATAAGGTCGAAAAGTGCAAACGTACTTCTAATGTCGACTGTAAATTTTTTAAAGAGCCGTACAATTTAGTACATTTCTGGTACAATTTTTTGATGTCAGTCTGAATTCCCTATGATGCCATGACCGCTAGTTTGCCTCCCTCTCATATAACAAATACTAGCATATCAAAATACCTACGAGTACAGATATACCTAAAACGCTTTAAGACCTGAACGTACACTTCTTATACATATTTACTGATTTATAAGAGAGTCGAAAACTCGACTGCTACATAGTGAAATAGATAGCGCCCGTCAGAAAGTATGCTTCCTAGTGGTAACAGATTGATCATTGTTTTCTCATAAGTACATACGTGTAGTATTTATTTTTAATTAGCGTACAATTTTGTACATTTCTCTTACATATTTACTGATTCATAAGAAAGTCAAAAACTCGACTGCTACATAGTGAAATAGATAGCGCCCGCCAGAAAGTATGTTTCAAAGTGGTGGCTGAATGATAATTGTTTTCTCGTAAGTATATACATGTAGTAATTTTTTTATTAGTTTACAATTTCGAACATTTCTCGTACAATTTTTTGATTCGGTTTTGAATTCCGTACGATGGTATACCGCTAGAAAGTATGATACTATAAACTGGAATACAAATAACCACATTTTTACTAAAAAAAACCCGACCGCGGTGCACTTTGAAACTGCATAAAATCCGCCATTTTGTTTATTTTAACGAACTTCATACCCAGTGACACTCGCACCATCAAGACGAATCTAATGATGTATCATTTATCAAAATCGGATGTGCCGTTGAGTAGTTACGAGCGGACACAGGAACTTTGGGCTTCGCCGCAGTCGGGTAATAAACCCAATTCTGGATTTAAACGTAGTATATAGGTACTTTTTTTCTCGGTAAGGAGTTCCTTAAGGATAATAACAGGAAAAGCGCAGGCAAAACCGTGGGTAAATGCTAACTCATGTTACTAAAATAGAATATGGTATGGTATAATAATTATGTATTCCCACAAAAACCAAACACACAACAAACAGCTATACAGTTTAATTAAATTAGAGTAAACATTACAATACATGTTTAATTACAAAAATAATTACATTAGGTACGTGCCTGTTTAATGAAAGTCATATTTAAAATAAATCAAAAATATCCCAATCGAATGAACGAGCTGGTAAATTGCTACGCTGGTTATGTAAACCGTAGAATTTACTGGTTTTCTTGAATTCTAACATTAGAGGTCTTCTCTAAGGACTCCCGCAGATTGTCAGTTGGACTGACAGGTCGGGTGGAAGTGGGACGCAGAATTCTTTTACAATGGGACTTAGTTATCATAACCTTTGCTATTTAAAGATCACTGCGAGTTTTCTTTCAGTCCAACTTCTCTCTCTGCGTCCAAATGTTCCGATTTCGTTAGCTAACTGATGGTGACGGAGCTGTTCGTCAAAAAGGGATAGCATGTTTATGTCTAGCTCTAACAGATAGTTGTATCCCTATTGATTAGCTGACAAAATCGCCTCTTTTGGACTCAGCTTATCTGTGAATTCCTTCAACTACTACATGCAAATTACCATTGATTCGGCGTCTACACACTTAAAAATGTTACTAGCCACATTTCATTAACAGATTGCAATGTGTGTAGGCAAGTTGCGGTTGTCTTCATCATACATTCAACTACGACTTTAACCGATCGTAACAATATGTCGGCTGATAAGTAGTAGTAAATGGGTTTGGTAACAATCATTTAACAATCGAATCAATTATACATACTTATTTATAAGTCAACTTCAATGCGACATGCGTGCAACGCCTTGATCTATAAAAAAAATATTATATGTATGCCGCACGTATCCCCGCTTCATCCAAACAGGGCGGCGTCATAATCTTCATACTATATTGTTGTACCCTGACCTGGGTACGAAGGGTATCGGATTGGTATCAGGAGTCAGCAGCAATCTGACGTGTACGTTGGCTCGTCGCCAGCGGTTCCACATGACGTAGTGGTCCTTGCACAGAAGGTACACTGTGAGGAAGTAACCGCAGAGAACTATTGCCATGAAGAAGTCCATTGCGGTCTCGGTTATGCGGTGGGATATGCCTGCGAGGATAGAACGCTCAATGGGCTTAAGTAAGTTCTAAACAAGCCAATTTTTAACGCGGGCAATCTGGTCTGGCCTTTACACACCTTGCAATTGCAATTTCATTTGTTTTTGATAAGATGAGCAGGCTTGGGTAGAAATCCTTGTAAAATGAACTATAATTAGAGTGCGACTACGCTAAGTTTGCAGAGGTCAAAACAAGATTTTATTTAAAAAAAAACATATGGCAAAATCACAAGAAGGACGATTAATTAGTCTTGATACTAGGCAAATATCTTTCCGTTTAATAAGTATATAATGTGTTTACATACCTACTGAAATAAATATTCAGGACAGTTTTGCACAAATCGATCTAGTCTCAACCAAACTAAGCAATGCTTGTATATATTTAAATATAATACCTAAATACATACATAGAAATTATCCATGAACCTGGAACAAATCACTTTGTTTGGTTGGAACTAGACCGATGTGTGCAAGAGTGACCCAGATATTTATTTTAGTAGATATGTAGGTAGACACATATTCTAATAAAGAGAAGAATTATTTCTAAGTACCAAGATTAAAAATTCCTCTTGCTGTAGTTTCCCCATGTTGCCATATATATGACGAAGCGTGAATTTAATTTGTAGTCAAAATCCAATTTAAAATGGTAATCAATAATGGAAACATGTTTTAATCATTTGAGAGCGGGTAATTCAGTAGCCCGAATGGAGTTTTTCGTTGAACATTTGACAGTCGTTTGACAGCTAGAAAAACGCGCGCGTACTTGGCGCGATATGTGGGGATTCAGGCTGTGGTGTTCGCGAACTAAACCATTGGCTCTTAAACTTGTTTTAAAATCACAGTAATTAGTGGCAATAGTGTTCACATGAACCCAAGTGATTAGTCGAGATAACGAAGTGTGTCCATTTCCGAGTGTTTCCTTGACATACGCGCCCAAATAGTAATAATGATTGAGACCGATCGGCTGAGCTATTTATTCACTTCGACATCAGAAATGGGATTACCCAAGGAATCTCGGAAGTCACATACAGATCAGAGTGAACATATTTCACATAAGTATGAGTGCAAACGATGGGAATCTGCTTTTGGTCTGCAACAAGGAAAGTGGACTTGATTCAAGCGATACACTACAAAATTCACACGCTGCTGATCCAGAAATAGCATAAACCAAGTGGTATCTTGATAATCATCTGGCTGTCGACTACAGTAGAGGTTGGGAAATCGAGTCACTAAGAAATCTTCTGTCGGTAAGGTTGTGGAATTATCATATTTGATGATTGAGCACTTGGATAACAGTAAGTAATTAACTTCTCTCTCTCTCTCTGATAAATCTTAATAGAAATGGTTAGTAGGTACATAATCATTGCCCGTGAGTGTGCCCATCAGCCCCGGGCTTGGTGCGGGCTAGTTCTCGGATGTTAGTGAGCAGGCTGTGGTCCCCGTACTGGCACTATGCAGTGGTACATAATTATTGGCATACTCTGTGTCAAGTACATTATGTGTTCATCATCAGCTTAGGAGGTCTTATAAATTAAATTAAAACAGAAGTACTTAATACAGCGATGCAAGACTGGTAAGCATGGCATGTTTAGATGTAATGTGCTCTCCTCTTTTGTATGTCTGTGATCATGATTAAATCTAATTTGATTATTTATTACTCAAATTAAAATTGCAGTATAAGTTGCATATCATGTTCTGAAAATTGAGATAATTTAATGGAATATGTGATTAATACACGGAGGACTTTGGACACTTCTTTTAATCAACTATCACTCTATTTTAATCACAATATTGATTATAAACAAATCTCTATGCAAATGACATTTATCTTGCTATCCTGAATGCTGGGACTGGAGTGAATTGACATGTCGTTCAAAGAACGACATCAACATTCTTACATTCAAATTGAATATGAATCATTCAATTCTAAGCGGCCAGAGTTGATTGTAACAAAACCTTATTACAATATCAGTATAGGTGAAGTAAACTTTTACAAGTTAATATCTAAATTTCCTAGCTTTGATAATTCACACATGCTATAAAGAAATGGTATTCTAAAAAAAACAATGATTATGGGTCAATAAATTCACAGGGTTAGGATACACATGTGTCAGAGTAATCGGAGTGCATAGGGTATAACGGTCATGTTAGTTAATAATAAGGGATTCGTCATGTTCGTTACGTAGATGACTATGACATGACTGTGTGACAGATACTAGCCTGTGTGGCACATACTAGCCTGTGTGGCACATACTAGCCTGTGTGGCACATACTAGCCTGTGTGGCATATAATGGCCTGTGTGGCACATACTGGCCTGTGTGGCATACACTGATCTGTGTGACACATAGTAGCCTGTGTGGCATACATTGGCCTTTGTGGCGCACTCTAGCCTATGTGGCACGCATTAGCCTATGTGGCACGCATTAGCCTGTGTGGCACGCATTAGCCTGTGTGGCGCTGACGAGCCTGTGTGGCGCTGACGAGCCTGTGTGGCGCTGACGAGCCTGTGTGGCACTGACTTTAGGTGGAATTAAATTTCCTATGTGGTAGGTATAGCAGTCATCATTTTGAAATAATCTTGTGAGCTAAGTAGTATTTGCAAATTAAAGGAATGAACATTCTTTCTGAATAATCAATCTAGCTGGGGGTGCAAATGAGTGTTAGGAATAGAGTCATGCAACATAAGGTTAGTCAGGGTGACCGAGTGGCGTATGGTATAAACCATTGTCTATTATTCAGTCATAAAATGCTAAGTGTACGGGAAATAGATTTACACACGAGGACGTGTGACTATGCAGGGTGGCCGTGACGAAGCGTGAATTTAATTTGTAGTCAAAATCCAATTTAAAATGGTAATCAATAATGGAAACATGTTTTAATCATTTGAGAGCGGGTAATTCAGTAGCCCGAATGGAGTTTTTCGTTGAACATTTGACAGTCGTTTGACAGCTAGAAAAACGCGCGCGTACTTGGCGCGATATGTGGGGATTCAGGCTGTGGTGTTCGCGAACTAAACCATTGGCTCTTAAACTTGTTTTAAAATCACAGTAATTAGTGGCAATAGTGTTCACATGAACCCAAGTGATTAGTCGAGATAACGAAGTGTGTCCATTTCCGAGTGTTTCCTTGACATACGCGCCCAAATAGTAACAATGATTGAGACCGATCGGCTGAGCTATTTATTCACTTCGACATATATATTTTTGAATAAAACCTTTTTTCGACCTTTGTAAACTTAGCGTAGTCCAACTATATCATCATCACGTTCATCTAGAAGGTTTTAAAATAACAACCCATAACTACTTACCAGTGGCGTGGCGTAAAAGATATCTTTGGGCAAGCCGGTGCAGATTTGGCGTAAATTTTCCTCAAAGAGCTGTAGGATAGGGTGTTCAAATGCCTGATATTAGGCAAGCCGGTAGGAATCGAGTTCTTTGGACGCCACGTCACTGCTACTTACGCTTTTCTATGGAAAGACGACGAATTTAGAATTGGCAAAATCTGTTTTCTACTAGAGCAAAGTTTTCTCATTTTGAATAGAGCGCAGTTAAACTATAACTAAAGTCTGTCAAAGGGAACAACATTCTAAATGCTTCAAAACATTCTAGCATGTACAGCAACTATTCGCGTTGGTATATGAATATTCGCATTGCACGCACCCCCATTGGTACGCAAAACAATGAAACATTTCGAAAGTTCGACAATGTAATATTACGTATAGTCAAGTGTAAAAATATGGGTGCATACAAATGCTCAAAAATATGTCCGAATACACTTTAGGTATGCAGTGGCAATAAGAAGTTCGTACCATATGATGACTGTACCCACTGTGACTAAAAGACGACGACGACGAAGAAGACTTTAAAGAGATCTAGTGGTCTTCGTGATTGAAGGTTTTACATTATCAATATTGGAATCAATGAGGGTCAATTCAAGTCTTGAACAAGTGAAATTGTCCAAATTGACAATTGCTCTTGAGAGGCCTTAAAAATTTATTCAAGTCTTGAACAAGTCGAATTGTCCAAATTGACAATTTCTGTGACTCCTGAGACGCCTTAAAAATTTTAAATGTTTTCAATGCAGACTATGACAAAAGTATCGATAATAATTTCCAGCTGATTGAAGTAGGTACGTGATTATTTGGTTTTATTGCATTTAGTGGATATAAGTAAGAGCGAATAACATTATTTCAGCTTTGGTAATTTCGAGTGGGGTTTGACACAGGACTTCTCCGTGAAACAAGCCACGTTATTCCTAAACTACAACGGTAAAGTAAGCCTCGCCTTAAATAATAGAGCAAATAATTTTAATTCACTCGAGCATTTCAAATGTCCAAGACCTCTTAAAACAAACTTTATCGCGTGTACTAGGCAATGATCTGATATCGTGAGTACTAATTTGAAGAGCTCAACTACGGTTGACGCGCAAATGACGTTCAAATATTATTTTGCCAGATAAATTATTAGGAGTGCCTAAAACTGAGTCCCAATCCATAAAGGTCTCGTCAATTAGGCATTTAAAGCTACCATAGACCACGAATTCAACATTGTGGGCCGGAAGGCATGGAGGATGTGGGTTCTATGCACAGAGAACATGGAGTAGTTAAGCGGCAAATTAAAGTCATACTATTCGGAGTTTGTTATTGGATTCTATTCTATATTATTTTATTGCAAAATGAGACTGGCCAATAAGAAGTGTTTTTTTAACAATAAAAATGCCGCTTGTCATATTGAGACTGGAGGAAAAAAAGAATAAATAAACATAACACACCTTCCACATTCCTGGCAATTTCGATGCGCTTACCCAATTTGTTGCCCTCTATCACAAAATACTGCGTACCAACGATGCACACTGCGAGCAGGCCCGCGGTCACGGTGGACAGGATCCAGAATATTAAACAGTCCGACTGGAACAAAAACGTTTCATGAATCCGCCGTGCTAATCCCAAAAAAGCACACCTTGCTATTTTATTACCAACTAGCATTTTCCCGCGGCTTCACCCGCGTTGTTCCCGTTATTGTCCCAAAGGAACTCTTTACCGGGATATACAGTATCCTATGTTTCAATCCAGGACTTGGTCTACTTGAATGCCAAATTTCAGCTTGATCCATCCAGTTGTTACCCCGTTATAAGGTAACAAACATCCAAACATCCAAACATCTTCACAAACTTTCGCATTTATAATATTAGTGGGATGTGTTGTACGATTTTGTTACGTGTACTTTACAATATTTTTTAAGAAACTAACTGACGGACTACACAGTTTTTTAATCGTCTAGCCTATTATGCTTTTGCCAGCATTGTCACTTCTATTTTCCTCAGGTAAATTTTAAAAGTTTTAAACATTTTTTTATTATATCCACTACCCTTCTATAAATAAAATACTTCCTCGTTATAATATTATATAAATTAAAACATGCTCAGGAGACGTAAAGGAAGGAGGACACAGAAGAAAGTAATATACCCTGTGAAAGGAATTAGTATTTAATTAATTTTATTACTCCATCATAATAACAGGGGCCATGTTTCATCGTGACTCAATAACTGACACGACAGAAATCCAATATGCTCGTGTCTTGTCAACGCAAGACGCCATCGCAGGCGCTGCGGTGAAGCGTGGGCACGACTGGATTGCCAGTTTGTATAATAATATGCATACGTACCTCGGCTGTCATAAATAAATAAATATTGGGGGGACAATCTTACACAAATCGACCTAGTCCAGATAAATAATGCCAAGTAATGATAAGTAATGCTTGTACTATGGGTATTGTATGTACGGGATATGTATTTATTTTATACATACTTATATAGATAAAAACATACTTAAATAGATAGCTAGAAAACATCCATGACTCGGGAACAAATACTTGCGCTCATCAAACCAATATCTGCCTTTACCAGGATTTGAACCCAGGACCTCTACTGCCGTCCTAGTCTAAGGCGACTTTTTTCAGATTTCAATTTGCCGCCATTTTTGTATTTTAGTGCTGGCAACCCAAAAAAAAAACTATTTGACAGCTGAATGCTTAGGGTTTGTAAAAATGGCGGGTTATACGAAAGATCATTGCGTTTTTATTATTGAACAATATTTCAAAAGTAATGAAAGTTTGCAATTACTGCATGAAACATTTCCCAGTCGTGTGATCTCTCGATTCGGTGATCAGAATTGGCCTCCTAGATCTTGCGATTTAACGCCTTTAGACTTCTTTTTATGGGGTTATTTAAAGTCTATGCCACTAAGCACTCATGCTTTAAAAGAGGAAAGTCGACGCTGCATCGGAGAAATTCAGCCGCATCTATGCAAAATGGTCATAGAAAATTTTGACAAAAGAGTGCTTATGTGCCAGCAAAGCCTAGGAGGACATTTGCCTGACGTATTATTCCACAAATAACCCTATTTTATGTATTTCAAGATTTTATATACAAATATATAGTAACGAAAAAAAAAATGTGTTATTCATCAATTTCAATTTTTGCGTCCTTTTTGGGACACCCGCAGTAAAAAGTCGCCTTTTAGACTAGAACGGCAGTCTAGCTTCGTAGGCGGTGTCACTCCCAGTTAGGGCTGCTATCTCCAAACTTTGACACCTAGGACAAAAAGCGTAAATTCCCGGATTTTGGAGCTCAAACCCCGGACACGTCAACAGCAACGCAGTTTTTTTTCGCCAGGGGGGTGGGGGGGAGTGCATTTGCTCTCGCGGGCCGCGGGTAGCAAACCCGGACTACAAATGAAGCTCCGCCCGGACGTTCCCCGGACGCTCTCTAAACTAGGACAAATCCGGGGAAATCCGGACGGATGGCAGCCCTACTCCCAGTAAGCTAAACGTGTCATCAAATCAGCCAAGGCTCAATTGAATAAACTACCTAGATCCGCTACTGACGGGCAACGCCTACATACATCCACCAACTAAATCTCATTGCTCGTTGTTAAAAATGGGAGAATTGTAATCTCAAGTGAACTATATACATTATATAATTTAAACTTCAATAACGCCGCAGATTTGGATTGAATTTTGACCACATTTTATCTCTTTCCCACTTATAAGTATACATTATACAACCCTAGCTATGCTACATGTCTTGCGCTCAAACAATGCCATTGCCAGTGAGATAAGTATCGTTGCAGATAGAACGGCACTGGATTGAATATAATTGACCACGTTCTGTCTCTTTCCCACTTATAACATCTATTATACGACTCCTAGCAATCCTCAACGAGTGCCAGAGCGAAACGTCTTGCGGTCAAACACTGCCGCTGAAATATCGTCGCAGCTAGAATGGCGTTTGATTGAATTTTGGCCACATTTCGTGTTTAGAACTGATATTTGACGTTGTCAAATTTTGAGGGTATTTGGAGAGGTGAACAATAGTAGATTGTGTCACAAGGGAGCAAAATGATGTATTTACGGCGAGGGCGTATATTGAATCCTGAACGAAGCGAAGGATTGTACAATAGAATCCCGAGCGTAGCGAGGGATTCTAAAGTATAATCCGGAGCGTAGTGAGGGATTCAAGTGTTAACGCCCGAGGTGAAAATAATTTTGCTACCTTGTGACACATACTGCTTTTCACACCGACTATGAGTAAAATTCACATACAAACGCTACCTACCAAAATAACGAAATATGTATCTAGTTAATAATTATTAAAAATGAAATATTAAATTTATAGTCTATTATTATTTTATAAAATGATTATTATTTTTAAGGACGGGATGAAAATGCCACTTCCATATTATATTTACGGCGCAAACACCTGTGATCTGGGCCATTCCTTATTATACCGCCCTCTGTGTGTAATATACTAATAAAGCTGTCTATGGTATGGCATATTCTAAGTGGGTTCAAACTAAAAATACCCTGTAGTCCTTGAACAGAAAAGTACCACTTTGATCCCTCTTATGAGGGAGCAAAATACTTTTTCTGAATAGGAGGTGTGAAAAGACCCTTGGCTAGCAACACAATATCTATAGTCGGACTACGCTAAGTTTGCAGAGGTCGAAAAAGGTTTTATTATAAAAAATATATACAAGGCAACATGAAGAAACTACAGCAACAGGATTATGTAATCTTGGTACTTGGTAATCTTTTTTCCCTTTATTACAAAATGTGATTACATACCTACTGAAATAAATATCTGGGTTAGTCTTGCATACATCGATCTAGTTCGAACCAAACTAAGCGATTTGTTCCAAGGTCTTAGATAATTTCTATGCATTTAAGTATTATATTTAAATAAGTACATGTATACAAGCATTGCTTAGTTTGGCTGGGACTGTCCTGAATATTTATTTCAGTAGGTTTGTATTGTAGACACATTAATTATGTACTTATTAAATGGAAAGATACTTGCCAAGTAGCAAGACTAATCAATCCTCTTTATTCTAATGTTGCCATATGCATTCTTTTCAATAAAATCTTTTTCTGACCTCTGCAAACTTAGCGTAGTCGCACTGTAAAGCCTGTCATTATCATTAACCTAACATTTAGTAGGGTTAGTTTGGCAACGATTATTTACTATTGTTGTACACATTAAGCCCTTTCATTTGATATCTCATTTGATATAATAGTCTAGGTACTTTAACTTTTAGACTTCCTATTTCGATCCTCTTAAAAAAAAGTAAAAAAAGGAAAACATTTTTTTATGTCCAGTAAACCCGAGCCGGGTTAGCAATTTTTAACACAATCCCAAATTTCAAATCCGAGTAGTTCTTGAGATATCTGACTGTGACATACGGACAGACAGATAGACAGACGAAGTTGCATTGTAACGGTTCCTTTTTTACCATTTCGGTACGGAACTCTAAAAAGGTATACTAGAATAGAAATTATTAAATGTTCCTGACATTTTCGTATTCCGGCTACATACCTGACAAATGGCCAAAATTCCTAACATATCAGGAAAATTCGTAAAGTCATTTAACTCTAAACAAGGGGTCATACACAAAGTACGTCACACGATTTTTCAGATTTTTAGACCCCCCTCCCTCATGTCACACTTTTTCCTAACATACTTATTTCATCTTTTTAATATAGACTGTCACATTTGGCTTGACCCGCCCCCTCCCCCATGAGTGTGACGTACAATATGGATGACCCCCAAGGAAGATCTTGATATGTCAGCCCCACAGCTATTAATGACCCCCCGAATCCTTTTACCACAACGTAACACGCCCTGGAAAGATGTAAACATATAATGTAGTATACAAACATAATAATATTCCCAGAAAGGGAAACAAAAAAACATTACACGATACGAACTTTACAAAGAAAATTCTGTGAGGTCGTTGGCCTTTATTTACATGACAATGTCAACACACGCCAGAAATAGCTAAATGAACGTGTAAAGACTCGAGGCTTTATTTTTCTTGTCCCGTCAAGCATACGAGGCAAAACTGTCTTATAGAATGAAGGGTGATAAAGCCACGTCAAGGTTGCAGCGTGCAGCGGATGAGTATGAGCAAAATATGCCTCAGCATTTTTCAAAATAGTGTACAGTTCAACGGTAAATATTGTTTAAATACTGTCTTACTTTCCGTTGTGTCACAAAAATGTATTGATTTGACACTTGGGACGTTCTTCTTTTTACCTACAATTGCTCCATACTAATTATTTGTGACGGAGTGGTATTTTACCGCTCTGTCACGGTTTTTTTCTGTGAAATTGTAATTAAAAGATGAAAAAACTTTTACACAATAACGCTATAAAGAAACAAAGTGTTTTGATAACGAAATAATAGGAATATAAATGTAAAATTAATAATCTATGATGTAAAATCAAATCATCTTTGGGAGACAATTCCATTGTAGGTAAAAAAGAAGAACGTCCCACTTGCTTTCGGTTTCGTCACGTCCCTTATCTGTAGACTTTTTTTTTTAAACGCTGATCTACTTTGAAAGTTTGAAAAAAGAACAAACTTATTTCATACGTCATAATTCAATACGTACATATTTATTTTCGTGGCAATAATTATACAATGTTGATAGTTCTGTTTATTTACAAATATGCATTCATCTTTTCGGTTTTAATTTAACCTCATTAGTCCTGAAACTATACAATCCTTGGTTTTCCGCCGCGCTTAACAAAAGGCGTAGACTGTATAACCCCTGAAGTAAAATTCAATACGACCTGTCACATAGCTCAGATATATTACAATCGACTCAGAATGATGAGCAGTGATCGGGGATTTCTGTGCCACTCGGGGTGAATGACCTCATTCATTATGCTAGTATGGATATGCCGCGGGATTCTGGGCTGCGTGTGCGATATAGGACAGTGTTTTGGCATGCTACTGTTAATCATGCATTGCATATCAATAATCGTAAATTACATATGATTATCGATCAATTGTTTAACGAACCGAAGAACTTAAGTAAATGTGTTTACTACTTACTCTTGAGCTTATTATTGTTTAATCTATTGTTGTCCTTTCCTCGCCCGTTTCAACCAATAAAAACAAAACATGAGACAAAGCAGTGAGCCTTTATCTCAGCCGCGTTCACTTCTTCAAAAGCTTATCTTATCTTATTAATAGCACCGTAGAATAACACTGTATTTGAAGCCTAACCACTCTGCAGCTGCACTCATTATTAAGTGCAAAAAACACGTGTTTTAATAACAAACAACAACCCGACATTATAATAGAAATACGTAGGTGTGGTTTTTTTAATGTTACACTTAAATAATTATATAAATACATTTTTGTATCACATCTTATTTAAATCAAAATTTAACGTCCTTTATTTTATAAACATATTACCAACACCGAAATAGCGTTTATTTTTCGAATAGGTTTATTGGTATCGCGGGCCAAGCGGCGCATCCATATTACCATTTCCCGCGGTGTGGCATAGAAATCCCCGATCACTGATGATGACGTTCGTAAGTTGGGAAATTTCAACACTGTTGCTTTTAATATAAAGATTTTAATAAAGTGTTAATAAAGTGTTGTTACTGTAATATAAACGTGGCCGTGGGTAAGTCGGAGTAAGATCGATACTTTGACAATGACCGAAAGAGGGTCATAAAGGGTCACATGAGGTCAACTTACATTTAACCTGGGACGAATAATATGACTATTGCTCACATTTAAAAATCATTCAGCAATATTTGAAAGTCACATATCGTCACTACTTTGAAAAAAACTCGTATGTTAGTAATGTCGTAGAGAAAACCGTCAATAGTTACATACGAACTTTATACACGGCGAATTCTAATCGGTAATCAGGAGTAGACAAATATATAGATGTAACATAAAAAAGATTCTCGGTCTGTACACAGCCGAGTGCCATTTAGTTTTTCTGTGTACTTTGATTTCCTGTATCTATATATTAACATACTTATTTGCTCCTACTAAACTATTCGCCCTACAGTTTTTCTCGAAATATTCATATATCTACTTTTGAGTTTGTACGGAACCCTCGGTGCGCGAGTCCGACTCGCACTTGACCAGTTTTTATTTATGGCTTAACAAAGCTCAGACTGTTACTGCCCCTGCCCCTGAATGTTACTACCCCTTATAGGGAACGAACACGACGACGGCGCTGCCAACTGGTGCCGCCAAACTAAATCATGTACCTACCCTCTCATGCTGGGGCCACATTGACGAAAACGCCGTTATTTTACCGCGATGAAGGACGATTAACGTCTGTGTAGCTACTACTTCCTATATTTGACATTGACACTTAGATATTGTCATTGACATTGACAGTTTGATTTGACAGGGGTTATAGTTTCCTTTCATTTTCCGCCCGTGTCTCTTTTGTCGTTTAGTGCTGCCACCTATAAAGTAAAATCCACAGACCTACGGACTAAATTGACAAATGACTGACAGGTAAAATGATACCAGGAACAGCAAAATAAAAATAGTGAAGAGTATATGTCGATAACAATATATCGACAAGTTGTAAAGTACAAATAACAGACTAGTTTAAATCAAAAATAAAATAAGTATATTAGTTTCAAATAAGAGGTACAAATTTTGGTTTGTTTGATTTTCGAGGTAGTGGATGGATAAAATGCGTACGTAAACACTCGTAATAGCAATGACAACGTATATCGTTAAAAGTAGTTTGTAAACAGTGGTCAACTATTTCTGAAGATACCCGCTTTTTTTTGTTAAAAACCACACCACCAAACCACATTGTTGGGAATTTGAAAATAAAGAACAATAATTTTATTAATTCATTTAATTGAATGTATGTATTCAATATACTATCATAAATATATAATTTTCATGCACATTATTGCTGTAATGTCAAAACATTAAATTTTTATCTCTAATGAGGGGTCTACAGACCTTTTGATCTGTCGAAATCACTGGAAAAAGTTGCTACATAGATTAGCCGATCAAATTGCCAATTTGATTGTCCCGTCTGTGTGGACCTTATACTTAATATCATGAGAACGACACTGGCCAAACTGTGGCAACATTTGTTCATACTTACTTGTCAATTTAGTCCGTAGGTCTGTGGATTTTACTTTAGTTCGTGCACGTTCCCTATCATCTCATGGGTATCGTAAGACTAACGGTACTGTAATTGCCAACGCACTTGCCAGGTGTAGCGATTACGGCATATCCGGGATGTCATATCCCTTAATGATAATGTTTCTTGGAGGACGCATGCAAGAAGTAAACGTGTTTTGGCCGATGCAAATTTTTTTAATCCCCGATGGAAAAATAGGACTGTTATAAGTTTGAAGGGAGTGTAAAGTATCTGTGAGTTTGTGTGTCTGTCTGTGGCATTGAAGCTCGCAAATGGGTGAACTGATTTTGATTTAGTTTAAAAGATAATTTAATCGAGATTGTCCTGAACTAGTTTTTATTAAAATCGGTTGTGGTCTAGGAGGCACGGGCGAAATGTTCATCTGATTTTGTTACGAAAATGCTCTATTTCTCCATTATTTCGGTCTACTTCCAGTCACAAATCTCACGTTTGGCACCTCGGAGCGGTTACGTTTGCCCAGGGGAGGGCCGCAAACTTGTAAAAGATCCTGGAAAAATATCTGATCGCCACAAGGGTAGTTTTACCCAAAATATACCCTATACAAAATGATAGAACATTAGGACGTTGCTTTCTTACTGCCTGACGAGGGTAAAGTTGTAGGTTTCAGGTACTAAACTTATTAAAAATTGTTGATTTACACGTTTTATCTGTGAATGCTCTATTTCTCCATTCTTTACGTCTACTCCGAGACACAAAAGTCAAGGTATGGCACCTCGGAAGAGTTCCTTCGATTTCTCCAAGATCCCATCATCAGATCCTGATTAGGTTGCAATGGAAACCACCTTGGAGCGATACACATTGAAACAAAAAAAGAATTTTCGAAATCAGTCTAGCCGTCTTCAAGTAATCGGGGAATAAACCTCGAATAAAAATTGCTCTATGTTTGGAAGTTTAAGACTGGAAAATTATTTCTAATTGTCTTGTTTATTGACAAACTTTTAAGTCTGTTTTGATTTGATAAACTGCGTTGTTGGAAATCCTAACGTTTAAATAGTCCAATACGATATTTTACAACTTTTTTCTGTAGTATGTTATAGAAAGATCTCTCAATATTAGTGAAAAATATACTTCAATATCATAAAAACTCACCGAGATAGAACAATGTTAAAATCACATATTTACACTTTTCCAAAAAACGCTTCATGCTAAAGCATACTAGCGTTGCGTGTACTTTGTATGGAGAAATCAAAAACTTGTCATGTAGCTACGTTAAAACTTTTGTTTATCCTAACGATTTCATACCAAAGTTACCATAAATTATGGGTTATTCAACAGTATTAATAATTTTTAAGATATTCATACTTACTTTTAAATTCGTATAATTTTCACAAATTTCGGGTACAGTAAAATAGCCTATTGGAGTATTGGGTATGCGTTGAGTCCCTAAATATAATCCCCACGCGTCGATCGAATGAGGGGGGGAAGCGATGCAACACAGCAGTTCAATTTGTAGCTTGATCGAAGGGGGTGCAAACTAGCGTACAGCTAATCAAGTCAGACGCATAGAAGGCACTTTTGCTTCAAATATCCTACTCACTATTACTTATATTATAAACAAAGCCCGGTTAGACGGGAGCAATTAGTATTGACGTCACAGTAGTGCGAGGACACATACTTTATCGATGTCGATAAAAATGTATGATGTCTTGTACTACCGTTATGTCACTCAGATATACTATAATTCTACATAAAAATGACCTGTTTGTATTTTTTAATAGTTTATATAATTTTCGTAATACACAATTATTATTCTTTCTAAATTATACAATCTTAATTTTCTTCGCCTTTTTAAATTTCTTCGCTTTATATTATCCATTTCAGCCAACTAAATGATCGTTCTAAATCAGCTGTAGTAATCGGAGCAAATTCAAATAATGCATAATATTGATGAATTGCTTCTGTACTAGCACAACGGGCACAAAACACAAATGAAAGAGATTTGTAAGTAATGTGAAAAGTACCTATATAGAATTGACGCTCATAAGGCCCACTACACTGTATCATACTATGACCGTACTATGAATGAACGTATTAGGCACGGTATAACAAATGCTGGTCGGTGACGGAACGTTCTAGTGGACATAGTCTCATCCTTTTCAACACAAAGAATATTTACTTTGCCTGAGTCAGACAAAGTAAATATTCCATGTATAATAAAGTTATCTACCCATTGAAATCATACCATGTCTGTACTATGAACGTGTGTGTGTGTGTGTGTGTTCATAGTACAGTCATGGTATGATTTCAATGGGTAGATAACTTCATTTTATAATTACGATCAATAAGAAATTGCTTCATATGGATGTCGATAGAAAAGTCGATATTTAACTAAGCACTAGCAGAAGTGCATTTTTGCTTCCATAAAACCGGGCTTTGCTTATAAACTATAAGTTGACCGCAACTTTGTATGTGATGACGCACAAGGTCATAACTTTCTTTTTGTGGCATCGTAATCGGGTAAATCACCACAAATATACCACCATTCTTAGATATCCGGCTATTCTTGTATCAAATATGATTGTAACAAAATTGATTCAGAGGTTTTTCCGTAATATGAACACAAACACACAGTGATGAAGAAGATGATGATGATGATCAATGAGGATAAAAATGATGATATTGATCATGATGATCACTCATAGTAATAAAACAACTTAAACGGATTAAATCGCGTATATTACTATATTTTAAGTCCCGACGTTTCGTAACCCTTTTCAGCGTTCGTGGTCGCGGGTAGACTGAGAAAATCATAAATTTCCTCTGTCAAAATTACTGTTGTGCAAACCTACCCACTTTAAAAAATACAAATTCAATATTAGTGTTGCCAGGTGGGCCTAATGTGTAAAGATGTTCACACACATGCCAGAAGGGCTTAAGAACCTAACTTTAGAAAAACTAGCGGCGCCGACAGTAATTTAGACAGAGGAAATTTATGATTTTTCTCAGTCTACCCGCGACCGCTGAAAAGGGTTACGAAACGTCGGGACTTAAAATGTAGTAATATACGCGATTTAATCCGTTTAAGTTGTTTTATTACTATGAGTGAAAATCGCGGAAACCGAAGACGACATTAACATTTCTAAAAACGTCATTCCATATGCCTACCGTCATTATCATTTTCATGCAATAACGTTCGACGCCAAAAACTTCCAATTTAATGAGTATGTAATGGTGCCTACTGCAGCTTTTTGTTGATCTTATCTTAATTATATCTTTAAATTAACACCACTTAGCACGCATTCCCAAGAATTTAAAAAAAATACCAAAAAAAAATCCAAATAATTCAAAAGGCGAATCCACCCCCTTACCCCTAGGGATAGTTGTAATAGTGTATGGGGATGGTTGTAACACTGTAAATAAATACAAAGTACCTTTCATAATCAACATATTTCCTTATTAATCACCCATTTAGGTATGACAAATTATATTATGACTATAAAAAGTATCTCAATCTTTCACGTTTATACACGGCGACTTCTAATCGGTGATCAGGAGTAGACAAATATTAATATCTAGCTAAAATCAAACTTAATAGGCGAGGTCTCACGCAAATACCTCACTGTTTAATTAATTAAAGGTTAAAACATAATTTAAACTAATAACAACTGGATACATGGTCACCTACATTAATTATTGAAGTAAAATCACGTGATCACGATTCGTCAAGTACCATCGTTTTGGCGGAAAATTTGACAGATCTTAAGTAAATAAACTTTTTTTATGAGTATGACTAGTTAGGGCGTGATAGATAATGAATTAAAATTGATAAAATGGCCGAAAATGAAAAGAATGCAATTCGGACGATTTAAGTAGCCGCCACACGAAGGACTGACTCACATGAAACATTCTCGCTGCTTGCCTAGTGCTCCTGCGAGGATCCCGAGCAAAGTATCTTAAAATGCGTCGATCCAGATCGTCAGGACGACGTCGAGGCCGGCCGGGTGCTTGAGCGTGCTTTGGCACTGTGAACGTCCGAAGTCACGGAGGTTTTACTTCATGCGGTTTATCAAACTGTGCGTGAGAATTGGTACGTTTGGATGAATTTCGTGGAATAATTCTTGAGTTCATCTTGAGCTGTTTAGTTTGTATTGATAAGCGTACCTACAATATTGTAACGCTCGATATTTGAGTACAGATACCGTCGAGGCATGTTTTTTAATAATTATTATGACTAATTTACTTTTCTCATTCAATATTCGCGACTACTATGACTTTGTTTACATACATGACAGTGACATGTTATTACTCATAAATTATCATTGCCATAATTTTTTAAAGAGGTTGTAATCTCACAGATACTGGTTTCAAAATAAAAATTATCACAGAAAAAAAATTGATTAGATGTAACTAATTACGACATCAACGTGACCGCCATCAATTACTGAGTTAGGAAAATTGGTACCTGATCACCGATTAAGAATCATCGTGTATATGAGTGGGATAAGTGCACTCTACATGGCTCCACAACTAACACTCTAGGCATTGTACCCATTTTTCACTTGACCTGCGGTTTAAAAAGAACTCCATACATATATTTCTGCATTACTTAAACCCCTTCGTAATTTTTTTTTGTCTAAATAGGAAAATAAATCTGTATAGCTTTAGAACAGAATAAAATACTATAAAATGCTACAACCCTAATCGGGATAAAAATAACAAGTTATTACTTTCATCCCGACTTACAAAATTTCCCGAATACGACAGACACATGCCTATAAATTAAATAAACGGGTAAAAAGTGACCATAGCAAAATTTATTTTAGAAATGGCATGACCTTGGGCTCAGCTGAGGGAAAGGAGGGTTCAAAATGGTGCATACCCGTGGAACAGCTGCCATTGTAGCTAGCATATTTTTTCCAAAAACTCATTTGTGTCAACTCAAGTCCGATTGACATAATATCCCGAGAATTTTGTTTATCTGGTATAATCCAAACTCAAGTAATGAGGGTTGAAAAAAACGACGAAGTGCTTCGAGGATATGTACCTAGTTAGTATCCTTGCGCTTCGCTTGACTGGCCTTGGCGGGGACACTGCCGTGCCCCGAGATTATTTATCTACGACGTAAGACTTAACGATGTATGATCTCGGAAAGTACCATTCCCGAGCAATAACAAAAATATACGGCAGGCAAATCACAGAACAAACTGGTAATTAATGAAAAACAAAAAAGCCAGTAATTTATATGACTTTTACAATGCATAGCACGAATGTAATGTAAAAAGGATTAGCTTCAGGCAAAAAGCCTTCAAAAGGAAAAGAGAGGGTTTAAAAAAACAGGCCAAAAGCATGTCGGGCCATGCTCAGTGTAGGGTTCCATAGCCGTAACTATAAGGTAAAAAATACTATGTAAAAAAGTACAACAACAAAAGAGCGTATCTTCATAGCAATTAGGTACGTCCTTTTGTTGAGAAGCGCAGTTTATCGGCAATAACTTAAAAACGGTTAATCCGATCTTGTTGAAAATAATTTTCGTTGAAAGTATTAACTAAGCGTTATCTTTGTAATTTTTAGGGTTCCGTACCAAAATGGTAAAAAAGGAACCCTTATGGTGCGACTCTGTCTGTCTGTCTGTCTGTCTGTCTGTCTGTCTGTCTGTCTGTCTGTATGTCCGTCTGTCACAGCAAGATATCTCAGGATCTACTGATGCTATCGACTTGAAATTTGGAATAGTGTCAAAAACCACTAACTCGAGCCTATGGAACAGAAGAAAAATCCTATACCTTTTTTACTTTTTTTTTAAAGGGGACCGAAATGGGATGTCCAAAATCAAAAGTTGAGCTAATATATCGAGTGGGATATCAAATGAAAGGGCTTAATATGAAGATTTCAAAACCGTTTTTATTTTTTTTATTAGACGTGTAGTTTTTGATTTAAGACCAAAAACGTTTAAAAAAATACCATTCCCCCCCTATTATCTCCGAAGTTACTGAACAGAAAAATCTGTAATAATTACCGATTATTAATATTATCCTAAATATTACAGGAAAAATAAAACGGTTTTCCTAACTTGCAGCGTTTTTTAGAAATTCGCAAAAATCGTAAGACAACCTTATTTGCTCCTACTAAACTAACCGCGGCATATGTCGATGTATGGGGACAACAGTTTTACAAGAGCAAAGTTAAGTTTGTCCCACCATACAATTTTTCTTGAATTATTCACGTATCTACTGACGATTTTGTACGGAACCCTCGGTGCGCGAGTCCGACTCGCACTTGACCGGTTTTTTTTAACACAATTTTCACAACTTTCGGAGCGATTATTTCCAAAGGTATTCACTTAATCAAAGACATTACTTAAGAACCTTAAATTGTTTCTGAACGTGTCGATATTTTATGAAAAAAAAAAATTTTAGCTTCTGTAACATGTATGGAGTGCCCCCCCTAAAAATATTTATTTTAATTATTTAAGTACCAAACTAAGTAGCGGCTCATACATGACACCTATATTCCAAATTTCATCAATATCCGTCGTGCAGTTTTGGAGTAAAATGCCTGTGACATACGGACGGGTGGACATGACGAAACTATAAGGTTTCTGTTTTCGCCATTTTGGCTACGGAACCCTAAAAAGAAAAGAAAATTAAATAATTCACATATTCGACACTCTGTTGTTCCACCCGCTCGTTCGAAATTTGTTTCAAGATTTTCCGCGTGTGTTTCCATTTCTCTTATTATGTTATGTTATTACGTTTTTCAGGCATGAACATTTTTGTTTGTCTATTTATGAGAGCAGAAAAGGGTAAGATTATCCCTTATATTATATATATATTAGGGGCCTAGTTTCAGTAGTTCGGTGATTTTAGTTCGGTTCATATTAGTGCCCCGAGTTACGGGAAAAAAGTTCACATCCGGATACCAGCACCAAATTTTAGAATGTTATTAGGTATGGTCTCTGGACCCTAAAACTGCCGGGAGACAGTCTCTGAAAGGTCAAGGTCACCGAATATGACGTCATTCATCTAGCCCCTCCCGCGTTCTTAAGAATGTTTAATTGTGACAAAACTACACATCTCACATCCACATAAGAGGTATCAAATGAAAGGTAATTAAATGTACTATAAATGACTTTTAAATTTGAATTTAATAAATGTTATACTTTAAGAATTATTCACACAATAATTTCAATGTCAGAAAAAAATATACGGAAATTTAGGTTTTACAGCAAAACTAAAAACATTAAGTTATGTAAATGTACTACAAAAACAGAAGCAATTTATTAAACTTCATAACACAGTTTAAATCTTGGAAATCTGTCAATAAATATAGAAACTATAGCCCAAAAACCTTGAGCGCGCGAAATACTCCCATAGTGCCCCCGAGTTAAGGAAAAAAAAATTACTTCCGGATACCAGCACCAAATTTTAGTATAATATTAGGCATGCACTCTGAACTCCAAAACTGCCGGGAGACAGTCTCTGAAAGGTCAAGGTCACTGAATATGACGACATTCATCTAGCCGCTCCCGTATCTTAAGAATGTGTAATTGTGACAAAACTACACATCTCACATCCACATAAGAGGTATCAAATGAAAGGTAATTAGATGTATTATAAATTACTTATACATTTCATTTTAATAAATGTTATACTTTAGGAATTATTCACACAAATAATTTCAATGTCAAAAAAAATTACGGAAATTTAGGTTTTACAGCAAAACTAAAAACATTAAGTTATGCAAATGTACTACAAAAACAGAAGCAATTTATTAAGCTTTATAACGTATTTTAAATCTTGGAAATCTGTCAATAAATATAGAAACTATAGCCCAAAAACCTTGAGCGCACGAAATACTCCCATAGTACCCCGAGTTAAGGAAAAAAAATTTTTCTTCTGGATACCAGCACCAAATTTTACTATGATATTAGGCATGTACTCTGGACTCCAAAACTGCCGGGAGACAGTCTCTGAAAGGTCAAGTTCACCGGGATGTCGTCATTCAACTAGCCGCTCCCGTATCTTAAGAATGTTTAAGTGTGACAAAACTACACATCTCACATCCACATAAGATATATCAAATTTACAGCTTTACTAAGAGAATAATATACTTGACGCCACGCCACTGCCGAGTTCACTCACTGCTGGCTGCGAACTACACTTACTGACTGACAATGGACTTGAAATTTATGTGCATCGATATGTGTTTCATAGGGTTTATTGGTCGTTTGAACTTGAAATTAGTGACCACTGTAACTCAGGCTATTATTGAGGGTCATTTAAAATGGTCGTAAGTAAGACATAATAGTACATAAGTCCAGTTTCATTAGACCTAAGCAATCTTTGAACTAGGGATGTAACGATACACAGTTTTGCCGATACGATACCGATACCGATATATAGTAGATAGTATCGGCGATACCGATACCGATACCGATATCTTAGCTAAATAATGAAGTATGAATTTCAGATATTTTTATGTCCTTATTATAACTAATGGCAATGACTACTGGTTATATTTACCAGAGAGTCAACCTTGAAAGTGTAAAGTAAAAATAATAAATTGTCAACTCAAAATTCTTTTTTTTTTATTAAGAACCAAAGATTTAATTAACATAGTAATTATCATGGCACAAGGTAATAGAATAGACCAATACATAAATTAAGTCAGAAATTGAAATTACTTCTTGCAGATTTTTTTTCATACAGAAAATTCTTCAAATATCGGTTGTATAATATCGGCGATACCGATATATCGGCCATACCGATATATCGGCCGATATATCGGTATCGGTATCGGTATCGTTACATCCCTACTTTGAACAATGTCTAAGCGCCTGCTCCGACCGGGAGTATTTCGCGCGCTAAAGGTTTTTGAGCTATAGATTCTATATTTATTGATAGATTTTCAAGTTTTAAACTACGTTATGAAGCTTAGTAAATTGTTTATATTTTTCTAGTACATTTGCATAACTTAATGTTTTGAGTTTTAATGTAAAACCTATATTTCCGTATTTGTTTTTAGATATTGAAATTATTGTGTGAATAATTCCTAAAGTATAACATTTATTAAAATCAAATGTAAAAGTCATTTATAGTACATCTAATTACCTTTCATTTGATATATCTTATGTGGATGTGAGATGTGTAGTTTTGACACAATTAAACATTTACAATTACACATTTGCATAACTTAATGTTATTAAATTTAATGTAAAACCTAAATTTCCGTATTTGTCTTTTGATATTGAAATTATTGTGTGAATAATTCCTAAAGTATAACATTTATTAAAATCAAATGTAAAAGTAATTTATAGTACATTTAATTACCTTTCATTTGATATCTCTTATGTGGATGTGAGAAGTGTAATTTTGACACAATTAAACATTCTTAAGATACGGGAGCGGCTAGTTGAATGACGTCATACTCGGTGACCTTGACCTTTCAGAGACTGTCTCCCGGCAGTTTTGTAGTCCAAAGTGCAAGCCTAGTATCATAATAAAATTTGGTGCTAGTATCCAGAAGAAAATTTTTTTTTCCTTAACTCGGGGTACTATGGGAGTCTTTCGCGCGCTCAAGGTTTTTGAGCTATAGCTTCTATATTTATTGACAAATTTTCAAGATTTAAACTACGTTATGAAGCTTAATAAATTGCTTCTGTTTTTGTAGTACATTTGCATAACTTAATGTTTTTAGTTTTGCTGTAAAACCTAAATTTCCGTAATTTTTTTTTGACATTGAAATTATTTGTGTGAATAATTCCTAAAGTATAACATTTATTAAAATAAAATGAATAAGTCATTTATAATACATCTAATTACCTTTCATTTGATACCATTTCATTAGATTTCATTTGTTTGTGGATGTGAGATGTGTAGTTTTGTCACAATTAAACATTCTTAAGAACGCGGGAGGGGCTAGATGAATGAAGTCATATTCGGTGACCTTGACCTTTCAGAGACTGTCTCCCGGCAGTTTTGGGGTCCAGAGACCATGCCTAACAACATAATAAAATTTGGTGCTGGTATCCGAATGTGAACTTTTCCCATAGAAGCATGTCCGTAACTCGGCGCACTATATACAACGTGACGTGTTACACTACCTATTGAAAATCTCAGACACTGATTTATATTATTCTGAATTAGTCGAGTACACTACAGTATTTGTTTTTAAATCCGTATATTATTGGCAAAGATACTAGTGTGTTTCTTTTTTTAATTCTAGTCGCTTAGTAACTCTACATTTGTTGATTACGTGTGAGTGACGGTAATCCCATCGAGACACAAACACTTTGACAACACGTGACAACTCCATCTGTGAATAGTAACACAGTCGCAAATGTTAACTCGTAATTTTTAGACTGGGCAAGATAAAAAGAGAAAATTAAAAAAGAACATTATTTAAATATAATGTAATAGATTTTACTCTTGATTCTGAATAAACAGGTTTCAGGTTTTCAGTTGGTCGTGTAACACCTTGTATATTCGAACTAATATATACAGGGTGGAAAGACACGACGATCCTTCTCGCAAAGGGGGGTTAGTTTAAGTGATGGAGAATCGATTCGTAATGTTTAGATTTTTGTTACGAACAATTAGAAAAAATATTAAAATTAATTAATGCTCTTCTTAGTGACAACCCTACTATTACTACGTACTATCTACCTACATGTAAGTGTAATGTGACACTTTATGTTTACAAAAATATTTACTTTGTGATAAAGAGGTGGGTAGGATTGCAATGGGAACAAGTTCAAACAAACAATAACTACTTTATTTACAACTGAATAATTATTGATTCACATTCTATGTTCAAAGTTGCCTCCGTGCATTAAATGCAGGCTGCAGCCCGTGCGCGAGTATGCCGGTGTACCTTTGCTAATATTCGCTCTCGAACGTTTCTACGGCGCAGGCTGGCGAAAGCAATGGTTAACCTTTGCCTCATTTCTTCGGCGTTGTCACACTCCGTTTTGTACACTATATCCTTGATAGTCCCCCAAAGAAAAAGTCCAAATATCTTTGTCTGTAGCGTCGTAACGTCTTGGCTGCATTATAATTACACTCCCCGTATAACATAAGCAAATTTAGGTAATCGCGGGCTCCCAATGGCATTTAGGAAATAGGTTTTATCGCGTAATTTGCAATTTGTCAATTTCATTTCAAACATCATATTTATGATCGACTTTCAATCATGCAAAGAGGTTAGATAGTTGTAAAAAAGGCGTTTATTTTATCTCGGCTGGGCGAATAAAGAGTCCTATGACAGCCTATTGCTTTAGTGCAATAATTTTTTGATAATTTTTTGACGATAACCAAAATAAAATAAAACAAATCGGTTGTCTGTAAAGTCGGTTTACTGACGATAGTCGAACGTGATAACGTTGACCCTGACTTTGACATTGACATTGACATTGACATTGACGTTGACGTTGACGTTGACGTTGACGTTGACGTTGACGTTGACGTTGACGTTGACGTTGACGTTGACGTTGACGTTGACGTTGACGTTGACGTTGACGTTGACGTTGACGTTGACGTTGACGTTGACGTTGACGTTGACGTTGCCGTTGCCGTTGCCGTTGCCGTTGCCGTTGCCGTTGCCGTTGCCGTTGCCGTTGCCGTTGCCGTTGCCGTTGCCGTTGACGTTGCCGTTGACGTTGCCGTTGACGTTGCCGTTGACGTTGCCGTTGACGTTGCCGTTGACGTTGCCGTTGACGTTGCCGTTGACGTTGCCGTTGACGTTGCCGTTGACGTTGCCGTTGACGTTGCCGTTGACGTTGCCGTTGACGTTGCCGTTGACGTTGCCGTTGACGTTGCCGTTGACGTTGCCGTTGACGTTGCCGTTGACGTTGCCGTTGACGTTGCCGTTGACGTTGCCGTTGACGTTGCCGTTGACGTTGCCGTTGACGTTGCCGTTGACGTTGCCGTTGACGTTGCCGTTGACGTTGCCGTTGACGTTGCCGTTGACGTTGCCGTTGACGTTGCCGTTGACGTTGCCGTTGACGTTGCCGTTGACGTTGCCGTTGACGTTGCCGTTGACGTTGACGTTGACGTTGACGTTGACGTTGACGTTGACGTTGACGTTGACGTTGACGTTGACGTTGACGTTGACGTTGACGTTGACGTTGACGTTGACGTTGACGTTGACGTTGACGTTGACGTTGACTTTGACGTTGACTTTGACGTTGACTTTGACGTTGACTTTGACGTTGACTTTGACGTTGACTTTGACGTTGACTTTGACGTTGACTTTGACGTTGACTTTGACGTTGACTTTGACGTTGACTTTGACGTTGACTTTGACGTTGACTTTGACGTTGACTTTGACGTTGACTTTGACGTTGACTTTGACGTTGACTTTGACGTTGACTTTGACGTTGACTTTGACGTTGACTTTGACGTTGACTTTGACGTTGACTTTGACGTTGACTTTGACGTTGACTTTGACGTTGACTTTGACGTTGACTTTGACGTTGACTTTGACGTTGACTTTGACGTTGACTTTGACGTTGACTTTGACGTTGACTTTGACTTTGACGTTGACTTTGACGTTGGCTTTGACGTTGGCTTTGACGTTGGCTTTGACGTTGGCTTTGGCTTTGGCTTTGGCTTTGGCTTTGGCTTTGGCTTTGGCTTTGGCTTTGGCTTTGGCTTTGGCTTTGGCTTTGGCTTTGGCTTTGGCTTTGGCTTTGGCTTTGGCTTTGGCTTTGGCTTTGGCTTTGGCTTTGGCTTTGGCTTTGGCTTTGGCTTTGGCTTTGGCTTTGGCTTTGGCTTTGGCTTTGGCTTTGGCTTTGGCTTTGGCTTTGGCTTTGGCTTTGGCTTTGGCTTTGGCTTTGGCTTTGGCTTTGGCTTTGGCTTTGGCTTTGGCTTTGGCTTTGGCTTTGGCTTTGGCTTTGGCTTTGGCTTTGGCTTTGGCTTTGGCTTTGGCTTTGGCTTTGGCTTTGGCTTTGGCTTTGGCTTTGGCTTTGGCTTTGGCTTTGGCTTTGGCTTTGGCTTTGGCTTGGGCTTGGGCTTGGGCTTGGGCTTGGGCTTGGGCTTGGGCTTGGGCTTGGGCTTGGGCTTGGGCTTGGGCTTGGGCTTGGGCTTGGGCTTGGGCTTGGGCTTGGGCTTGGGCTTGGGCTTGGGCTTGGGCTTGGGCTTGGGCTTGGGCTTGGGCTTGGGCTTGGGCTTGGGCTTGGGCTTGGGCTTGGGCTTGGGCTTGGGCTTGGGCTTGGGCTTGGGCTTGGGCTTGGGCTTGGGCTTGGGCTTGGGCTTGGGCTTGGGCTTGGGCTTGGGCTTGGGCTTGGGCTTGGGCTTGGGCTTGGGCTTGCGCTTGCGCTTGCGCTTGCGCTTGCGCTTGCGCTTGCGCTTGCGCTTGCGCTTGCGCTTGCGCTTGCGCTTGCGCTTGCGCTTGCGCTTGCGCTTGCGCTTGCGCTTGCGCTTGCGCTTGCGCTTGCGCTTGCGCTTGCGCTTGCGCTTGCGCTTGCGCTTGCGCTTGCGCTTGCACTTGCACTTGCACTTGCACTTGCACTTGCACTTGCACTTGCACTTGCACTTGCACTTGCACTTGCACTTGCACTTGCACTTGCACTTGCACTTGCACTTGCACTTGCACTTGCACTTGCACTTGCACTTGCACTTGCACTTGCACTTGCACTTGCACTTGCACTTGCACTTGCACTTGCACTTGCACTTGCACTTGCACTTGGACTTGGACTTGGACTTGGACTTGGACTTGGACTTGGACTTGGACTTGGACTTGGACTTGGACTTGGACTTGGACTTGGACTTGGACTTGGACTTGGACTTGGACTTGGACTTGGACTTGGACTTGGACTTGGACTTGGACTTGGACTTGGACTTGGACTTGGACTTGGACTTGGACTTGGACTTCGACTTGAGTACCAGCCGCCCTTTTCTCAGCAGCAGCAGTGATTTTTTGTCACGATTGGCCGCCCCTAATATCTGGCCGCCCTAGGCCCGGGCCTACTAGGCCTTAGGGCAAATCCACCACTGGTCTCTTGTCATTCAATAGAGATTTTTGACAGCCGTATCTTAGGGAATAAGGGCTATTTTATTAACAATTTGTAAGAAACTATCGTCTTAACGACTTTAGTGCTGGAATAATATAAAGTACCTCCAACGTCAACGTCAACGTCAACGTCAACGTCAACGTCAACGTCAACGTCAACGTCAACGTCAAAGTCAACGTCAACGTCAACGTCAACGTCAAAGTCAACGTCAACGTCAAAGTCAACGTCAAAGTCAACGTCAAAGTCAACGTCAAAGTCAAAGTCAACGTCAACGTCAACGTCAACGTCAACGTCAAAGTCAAAGTCAACGTCAACGTCAACGTCAACGTCAACGTCAACGTCAAAGTCAACGTCAACGTCAACGTCAACGTCAACGTCAACGCCAACGTCAACGTCAACGTCAACGTCAACGTCAAAGTCAACGTCAACGTCAACGTCAACGTCAACGTCAACGTCAACGTCAACGGCAACGTCAACGTCAACGTCAACGTCAACGTCAACGTCAACGTCAACGTCAACGTTAACGTCAACGTCAACGTCAATGTCAATGTCAATGTCAATGTCAATGTCAATGTCAAAGTCAGGGTCAACGTTATCACGTTCGACTATCGTCAGTAAACCGACTTTACAGACAACCGATTTGTTTTATTTTATTTTGGTTATCGTCAAAAAATTATTGCACTAAAGCAATAGGCTGTCATAGGACTCTTTATTCGCCCAGCCGAGATAAAATAAACGCCTTTTTTACAACTATCTAACCTCTTTGCATGATTGAAAGTCGATCATAAATATGATGTTTGAAATGAAATTGACAAATTGCAAATTACGCGATAAAACCTATTTCCTAAATGCCATTGGGAGCCCGCGATTACCTAAATTTGCTTATGTTATACGGGGAGTGTAATTATAATGCAGCCAAGACGTTACGACGCTACAGACAAAGATATTTGGACTTTTTCTTTGGGGGACTATCAAGGATATAGTGTACAAAACGGAGTGTGACAACGCCGAAGAAATGAGGCAAAGGTTAACCATTGCTTTCGCCAGCCTGCGCCGTAGAAACGTTCGAGAGCGAATATTAGCAAAGGTACACCGGCATACTCGCGCACGGGCTGCAGCCTGCATTTAATGCACGGAGGCAACTTTGAACATAGAATGTGAATCAATAATTATTCAGTTGTAAATAAAGTAGTTATTGTTTGTTTGAACTTGTTCCCATTGCAATCCTACCCACCTCTTTATCACAAAGTAAATATTTTTGTAAACATAAAGTGTCACATTACACTTACATGTAGGTAGATAGTACGTAGTAATAGTAGGGTTGTCACTAAGAAGAGCATTAATTAATTTTAATATTTTTTCTAATTGTTCGTAACAAAAATCTAAACATTACGAATCGATTCTCCATCACTTAAACTAACCCCCCTTTGCGAGAAGGATCGTCGTGTCTTTCCACCCTGTATATATTAGTTCGAATATACAAGGTGTTACACGACCAACTGAAAACCTGAAACCTGTTTATTCAGAATCAAGAGTAAAATCTATTACATTATATTTAAATAATGTTCTTTTTTAATTTTCTCTTTTTATCTTGCCCAGTCTAAAAATTACGAGTTAACATTTGCGACTGTGTTACTATTCACAGATGGAGTTGTCACGTGTTGTCAAAGTGTTTGTGTCTCGATGGGATTACCGTCACTCACACGTAATCAACAAATGTAGAGTTACTAAGCGACTAGAATTAAAAAAAGAAACACACTAGTATCTTTGCCAATAATATACGGATTTAAAAACAAATACTGTAGTGTACTCGACTAATTCAGAATAATATAAATCAGTGTCTGAGATTTTCAATAGGTAGTGTAACACGTCACGTTGTATACAGTGTGTTACCGGTATGCGGGCTTTTATTAAAACTGATAATAATATGCTTCATTAGCAATCGTTTGCAAGTATTAGCACATCATAATTATGCGAATTAACTGCACAATTCAATTTCCTAAATCCGCACTTTAAATGTAGTAGGTGTACTACGTAATTATCGTTATTCATATCGCTGATGCACTTGGTACAAGGCATGTCGTGGTACGGAGGTGAAAAGTTGAGAAAAACAATCCCACAATTAATGCCGTCCTTATCATTACGTTTATGTATGGAGGTTTTTACACAGCTTAAAGAGTTTTTTCTAAAATTTGACATGACAATTACAAAAGTATTGACATTGGCTTGTCAAATTACAAAACAAACATTTATTTGCAAAACTGATATTTTTTTGCGTTAAAATGGCTAAAGACACATGTGAATTATCTGACATGATTTGTGCGACACGTGGAAATGTTCCTCAAGCCTTGAGACTTTATCGAGAGTGGTTTCGAAATCAGCGGCATCCACATAATCTTCGTTTGATAACAATGGCTGTCCAGCGAGGTCCAGAGAATGCATGGTCCTATCTGGTTAGTCTGAAAGGGCTATTAAACGGAATTGTGCACGTACAACTTGAAGAAAGGATTCTCGATCACTTCAAACAGGTCCAAATGTCTAGTACTCGTATTGCTTTTTAAGTTTTATTTTATTAGTGTTGTTTTTCCGTAGTTTTCTTAAGTGTAGCAATCCTGGTATCTCTAATTGTTGAAATAGGTAGATGCAGGCATTTATCTTGATGTCTTCGTTATAAACAAAGAATGAAGGGCTGGCATTTACATCTAATTGTCAATTTAGTACTTTGCTGTACATTGCTTGCAATTAAAATTTTGTTAGAAAATTTATGAAATCGGAATTTTAGTCGATGAATTAAATGAAGGTCATGGTTAGGTTAAGAAACAACGTTACTTTACCCTACTTTAAAAAAAGCCTGCTTGCTGGTAACGCACTGTATAGTGCGCCGAGTTACGGACATGCTTCTATGGGAAAAGTTCACATTCGGATACCAGCACCAAATTTTATTATGTTGTTAGGCATGGTCTCTGGACCCCAAAACTGCCGGGAGACAGTCTCTGAAAGGTCAAGGTCACCGAATATGACTTCATTCATCTAGCCCCTCCCGCGTTCTTAAGAATGTTTAATTGTGACAAAACTACACATCTCACATCCACAAACAAATGAAATCTAATGAAATGGTATCAAATGAAAGGTAATTAGATGTATTATAAATGACTTATTCATTTTATTTTAATAAATGTTATACTTTAGGAATTATTCACACAAATAATTTCAATGTCAAAAAAAAATTACGGAAATTTAGGTTTTACAGCAAAACTAAAAACATTAAGTTATGCAAATGTACTACAAAAACAGAAGCAATTTATTAAGCTTCATAACGTAGTTTAAATCTTGAAAATTTGTCAATAAATATAGAAGCTATAGCTCAAAAACCTTGAGCGCGCGAAAGACTCCCATAGTACCCCGAGTTAAGGAAAAAAAAATTTTCTTCTGGATACTAGCACCAAATTTTATTATGATACTAGGCTTGCACTTTGGACTACAAAACTGCCGGGAGACAGTCTCTGAAAGGTCAAGGTCACCGAGTATGACGTCATTCAACTAGCCGCTCCCGTATCTTAAGAATGTTTAATTGTGTCAAAATTACACTTCTCACATCCACATAAGAGATATCAAATGAAAGGTAATTAAATGTACTATAAATTACTTTTACATTTGATTTTAATAAATGTTATACTTTAGGAATTATTCACACAATAATTTCAATATCAAAAGACAAATACGGAAATTTAGGTTTTACATTAAATTTAATAACATTAAGTTATGCAAATGTGTAATTGTAAATGTTTAATTGTGTCAAAACTACACATCTCACATCCACATAAGATATATCAAATGAAAGGTAATTAGATGTACTATAAATGACTTTTACATTTGATTTTAATAAATGTTATACTTTAGGAATTATTCACACAATAATTTCAATATCTAAAAACAAATACGGAAATATAGGTTTTACATTAAAACTCAAAACATTAAGTTATGCAAATGTACTAGAAAAATATAAACAATTTACTAAGCTTCATAACGTAGTTTAAAACTTGAAAATCTATCAATAAATATAGAATCTATAGCTCAAAAACCTTTAGCGCGCGAAATACTCCCGGTCGGAGCAGGCGCTTAGACATTGTTCAAAGTAGGGATGTAACGATACCGATACCGATACCGATATATCGGCCGATATATCGGTATGGCCGATATATCGGTATCGCCGATATTATACAACCGATATTTGAAGAATTTTCTGTATGAAAAAAAATCTGCAAGAAGTAATTTCAATTTCTGACTTAATTTATGTATTGGTCTATTCTATTACCTTGTGCCATGATAATTACTATGTTAATTAAATCTTTGGTTCTTAATAAAAAAAAAAGAATTTTGAGTTGACAATTTATTATTTTTACTTTACACTTTCAAGGTTGACTCTCTGGTAAATATAACCAGTAGTCATTGCCATTAGTTATAATAAGGACATAAAAATATCTGAAATTCATACTTCATTATTTAGCTAAGATGTCGGTATCGGTATCGGTATCGCCGATACTAACTACTATATATCGGTATCGGTATCGTATCGGCAAAACTGTGTATCGTTACATCCCTAGTTCAAAGATTGCTTAGGTCTAATGAAACTGGACTTATGTACTATTATGTCTTACTTACGACCATTTTAAATGACCCTCAATAATAGCCTGAGTTACAGTGGTCACTAATTTCAAGTTCAAACGACCAATAAACCCTATGAAACACATATCGATGCACATAAATTTCAAGTCCATTGTCAGTCAGTAATATAATAACATATTCGGTGTTTACATAGTAGTTCGGTGATTTTAGTCCGGTTCATATACAGGGTGGAACGGAACGAGGGACCTTTGCGGATCTGGCAGATAGTTCAACCTTAGCCCTATATTTCCCCCATAGAAACTATGGAAATATATGTTACCGTTTTCAAGTTATAGCCTTTTAAACATTCAGACCAAAAACCTGTTTAGGGTTGGCACAAAGCATGCAGTATGGTAATTGACACGCATTCAACGTAAGGCTATTTTGAGCCTAGGGGGCCCTATCTACATCTATGACATAGACAGGTATTTAGAGTTAGAAAACTTGGTTAGATAAACTTTCCATGTTGTTTTGCACAGATTAAATGTATTAAGCTATGAAATGAAATACTCTTTAATTAAAGTTGATACCGTTACAGATACACAGCTAGGGTGGTAAAATAAAGAAAGGCCGAAATCGCAGATGTGTGCGGCCCGAGCTGCAAGCGAGGGACAATGAAAATAACGTCTTTATTACATAGGTTGTGATGAAACCAGTTCTGTTTCATCACATATACAAATTTATAATAAAGTAAAAATGTTCAATATAATAATGCATTTAGGATGCTGTTGGGACTGCCTAGATGGTGTAGCGCATCGCTGATGTTTGCGGAGGCCCGCACGGACGGTTTTCAAGCGCTCATGCGTAAGAAGATCGTTTCGTTGCTAAGTAGACTCAGAAGAAGTCCTAACAGCATCCTATGTGTCATTGCTAACAGGTACGACTGCCCCATTCTAGCGTACTGGGTCAGTCAAATAAAGGCTGTAGCGCAATTTAGATTTAAGTAGTTAATTAGGCAAATATACTAACGTAGAATAATTTTTACTAATATTATATGGATGGTTTAACGTCTGAAATAAAGATTTATTATTATTATTAAAATATTGTATCATATGCAATATCTTTACTTTATGAATTTAAAGTAAACGCAAAGATTAAGGCCGTGGAGCAATTCAACCGCCCTTTCTTTTGTGTTACGAAATATTCGTGTATACGATAACAGATGCTTTAAGTGTGAATAAGATCCACTAATAAGTTCATAACATTTGATTCTATGGGACAGTAAAATTTTACAATGTACACTTTTTTTGAAAAACGCTCGAGCCACAAATTAACATTATACTATTCCTGTTTCTTCAGCAAAAACCAAGCAAAAAATCTTACGCGACTCAACGATATACTGTGACCAATACGGTGGCAATAAACAAACAGTTACGACGCAAATGGACCTTTAAAAGCGCGCAGCGATTTTGAATCGCCTAAAAATGACCAAAAAAAGTTTGAAAATCGCGGCAAAAATGTGAAGACGAATCGCCTGACGGTCCGCTGGACCCAAATGCCCGCAGTAAAATGGCTGTCGAGGTAGGGATGGGAAAAAGAAGTATCAGGGTACTTTGTACTCTTATTTTCACCTGAAGTATATAGAAAATAAGAGTACAAAGTACCCTGTTACTTATCAAAACAGCAAACAGCTTTGTGTTGTCATTTGCTTATCGTCTTGGAAGTTTGGTATTATAAGCTCTTAATTATTAATTAAGTATTTCTCAAGCTCCCCCTAGCAAGATCTGAACCGTAATTGGAAGACGTATGAACGAATGGAGATAATTAAATAAAACCTTATTAATACCGACTTATTTGTGAACTTGTGTAAACTTGTTAGTAAGATTAAGTATCCGTTATTGGATAAAACATCTTTTTCCTGGGTGCGCCAAAGTTGGCATGTTTATTTAAAGTCATAATATAATTTGTCATATGTCATACATAATAATTATTTGTCATATTTTTTTTCCCAAAAAAATTATGACAAAGTTTTCGGGATATTCGTAAATATTATTTTGTACCTAGAACCATCCTCGATTTGTATAAGAACGTTGCGTGTCAGATTTTTGCGTTTAACATCTTGAACGGCCCGAGTGCAACTATGAGATAATTTGCGCAAAGCGCAAAAGTCATGGCACGGGAAGTATAAGCATTTGTTGGGTTTGTGTGTAGAACCCATTGGATTAGGTTAGGTTTGGTTTGTTTTATGACAATTTTGATAAGTAAAAGGTTTCCGAGAAAAACAAGTTATGACAAATGATGCATTATGACATAATATTGTCTTCGGTTTCCGCGATTATCACTCATAGTAACGCCAGGACTTAAAATGTAGACGATTTAATCCGTTTAAGTTGTTTTATTACTATAACATTATGACTTTTATGAGGGCAATATGGACCCCCGTGTAGCAGGGCGCGCGGATGTCGTAGAAAAATAAACAATTATGGCGACGACGGATATTAATTGAAAATTTAATATGAGTATTTTTACCAAGTATTTTATCAGGTAAAAGTTGCCCTTCCCTCGGACTCACCTGCAAATGGCTCCTGTTCCGCGGGTTGCCGAACCACAGGCGCAGGGCCTGTAGCACCGTGTAGCGAGGCGTGCGGATGGCCGGGTAGCTGCGGAACGGTTAAGTGTCATCACATACTCGTACACAAAGAGCTATAGTACTTCATTTTAAACTGCAGGGTTAAACGAGGAGACTCTGGAAATTTTGAACGTCATAAGGGATATTTTGTCGTAAGTTGTTACATCAAATATATGTGAGAATTGGAATGTGTTGGTTGCCCAGGAGATGAGATTAACTTGTCACGGACAGATGTAAAGACGGCTTGTTGAGAGCGGTTCAGTTTGTTATGTATTTTTAGGGTTCCATACCAAAATGGTAAAAAAGGAACCCTTATGGTGCGACTCTGTCTGTCTGTCCGTCTGTCACAGCAAGATATCTCAGGATCTACTGATGCTATCGACTTGAAATTTAGAATAGTGTTAAGAGCTACTAACCTGAGCTTATTGTATGTAAAAAAAATCTTGTAACTTTTTTACTTTTTTTTAAAAGGGGTCCGTAATGGGACTTTGAAAATTGAAAGTAGAGCTATTATATCGAGTGGGGTATCAAATGAAAGGGCTTGATTTGTAAATTAAAATGCCATTTTTAATTTTTTTCTTAATTAAGTAGTTTTTGATTAATGACGAAAAACGTCAAAAAAAAATACCATTCCCCCTATTATCTTCGAAGTTACTGAACAGTAAAATCTGTAATAATTACCAATTATTAATATCATCCTAAATATTACAGGAAAAATATAACGGTTTTCCCAACTTGCACCGTTTTTTTTAAAGGGGTCCGAAATGGGATGTGGAAAAACAAAAGTAGAGCTATTATATCGAGTGGGATATCAAATGAAAGGGCTTAATTTGTAGATTCCAAAGCCATTTTTATTTTCTTCTTAATTTTGTACTTTTTGATTTATGACCAAAAACGTTCAATATTATCTTGGAAGTTACTGAACAGAAAAATCTGTAATAATTACCGATTATTAATATCATCCTAAATATTACAGGAAAAATAAAACGGTTTTCCTAAATTGCATCGTTTTTTAGAAATTTTCAAAAATCGTACACATACTAATTTGCTCCTACTAAGCTAACCGCCATACAGTTTTTCTTGAACTATTCACGTACCTATCTACTTACGAGTTTGTATGGAACCCTCGGTGCGCGAGTCCGACTCGCACTTGACCGGTTTTTTTATTTAAGACGTTTGAACTAGAAGTTTACTATTTTTTATGAGTGATTTTATTTTAGTGAAAGCTACGAAGATTTGAGTAAAGATGATAGATAAAGCTGGTAACGAGGATGGAGGGCAAACAGGAGGCCTACCTGAACGCTATAGAGAAAAGATATACAGAGAGAAATCGAGGAAAGATGTAAAAGAGCAGATCTTCAGGATGCAGGAGGAAAATATGAAGTGTTGAAGTGAAAACAAGAAGAGAAAAGAAAGCCATAAGTACGATCTTGGCGATTGAGTAGCCATTTACAAGGATACGATGGTAAGAAAAAAACCCTAAAGTAATTGTTACTTTGGTTCCCAATGTTACAAATTGTAATAAGTATTTTGCTAAATCATGAATATTAAATATGCTACATTTACTCATGAATATGTATGTATATGGCATTACCCATAAATAATTTCGATTAATACTTTTTTTTCTACTCCTGTACTGTTATCTGTCTTTTACTTGGTTACGAACACTAATATAAGAACATACATAATATGAGTTCAGAGAAGTCTATACTCTATTCCCCATAACAGCACTAGTGTCGTTATAGTCACTTTACGTTATTGCTAGCAGCCACAGACTTCTAAATCTAGGTTAAACTTAGGTCAAGCATTAAGCGCTCAATTTTAACTTTACGGTAAAAATGCACAACTACCAACTTAACAAACAATTAAATTCCTACGGTTTTTAAGAAAAACAAAACTTTCCGAACTTAATTCATTGATGCCAAGATAAAAAATGTATTTATAATTTAAGTATATTTTAAATTAAAAAAAAAAGTTTACCATAGACACATACCTACTGTCAGTCAAACGTCATACATATTTGCCTTGTTTCCAGGTTATGATAAATTTTGTAACTTATAATTTAAAACCTCGTCGTAGAAAAAGTATTCTATGCAACGTTGTATAATTAAGTCAAAAAACGCTCATTGCGTCTCTATTTGCGATACTCGCCGCATTCGCGGCAATTCGCATTTTTTGAACTCACTTATACAACTGTTGCATAAAATACTATTACTGTACTTTCACTCTGTATGTATATTGTCCCTAAAAAGACTTTGAATTAAATTCCGTGACACGGTACCGTTACGTAATTCGACAAATGAAACGTGAAATCGTTAAATGAATTCATAAATCGCTGCGAATGAGTGTTTCAAATTTTTATTGCGAAAGATTTGAGTAAGTAATTTCGTTATTTGATTACAGAAAAATATTGTGACTTTTCGGATTCGCATTGACATATAAAGCGGGATATAAAGGATTTTAGCCATATTTGTGTTATTCATGGATGTAATTTTTTTATGTTGGTTTAGGGAAATGTTTCCATCTTTAGAAAAGGAGAGGAAAGCAGCAATCAATGAACAAGTATTACGTGTGCCTGATTGCATAACGGTTTTTTATGATAATTACTTATGTTTTGAACAACATACCTACTTTTATTTTCCACTAGAGGACCCGTCGGCAACATCGTTCACGGAAGTGAAATAAATGAAATGTTTCTTTTTTGCTTCACCGTAGTCGGGCAAAAAGTATCCTACATATGTGTTAACCGAGCTTATATACTACCTGTCTGTACACCAAATTCATGGAAATCGGTGCAGTACGAGTACTACCGGTGCAAAGTAAGGCCTAGGCCGGCAATGTAAGTATGAAATTCCATTCCGTGCCAAGTGTCAAACCGCATAGGAAACGAGGTACTTTGTGGCCTATTTTTAGGCACGTAATGTCAACATTTCATGCCATGTTTGAGAAAATAAATATTTCAGTAATAAAATTTAAAAAAGTAAGTTGGCGTTTCCTTTGAACATGACAAATAAGAGTAAAACAGAACCAGCGTTTCAAATTTAAAAAGAAAACCATTACGCTCTAGGGCGTAATAGGTCATTTACGGCCCGCAGAACCTAGTGTAATGACAGCATTTTCGAGCAAGTGTGATGAAATAGTACATTGTGTATCTAGGGCGGTAAGTAAGGAATTACAGACAAGTGTTTGTTATAAGCCCGAGGTGAAACTGAGGGCTTTAATAAAACGAGTTTGTAACTCCTTTACCGCCCGTGGCACACACAATGTTTTTCATCACACTTGTGAGGAAATCTGATTAAAATAACCTTACTTAACCTAAATAAAATTGTAAAACTGACAGTGACATTAGTGACATTATCCATAGACAATGCGAATTCACGTCACGTTCGGAAACCATAGCGGTAAAGACTAAAAATGGTTGATTTTAGTTTTGCAAAATACTGAAATGCACTATTTAAACATTTAATTAATGTTACAGAAATATGTGTTTACATGTATTTGCAATAACAGTTCTCTTTAAATAAATATTTTAGTGAAACAAGTTAAAAAAGTAAGTTTTCGTTTCCTTTAAAGATGACAAATAAGAGTAAAACAGAACCAGCGTTTCAAATTTAAAAAGAAAACCATTACGCCCTAGGGCGTAATAGGGCATTTACGTCCCGCAGAACCAACCCCCAGAGCAAGTGTGATGAAAAAATATTTATTGTTTCAGTGGCCAATACAAGTATTCTCTAGGTGAATAGTTTCTTAATATGACCTGGGACGTCTTTTGAGCATGTCTTGTTTTAAAAAATAGTATGGCCAGGTACATATGCTGCTATTATTTTGCACACAACGCAACTATAGGTACTCTTAAAGATAATTAATAAATTGAGCACCATAGACAACAAATCCCATATAGACGTCTACACGACACGAGTTTAATAAAACCAAAGGGCTGAAGCCCCGCAGGTGGCGCTACTGTCTTCATTTCAGCAATTTGCATACTTGCATATTTTAAGGCTGTGTTCAACACAGTTGAACCAAAAAGGGCATAACTGCATACAAGTTTCAAACGAACATTAATATTTTTCTATTAGCGAGAAAGAAGGTGGGTCGTAACGACTTTACCAGCGGCCATTGATACGTGAAATTGCATATTGGTGATTTTGCATAATAGTGTATAGGGTATTAACTGTTTTCTAACTGGTTTTTAGAAGTTTGAAACATACCTGTATTTATTTTATATATACAAAGATCTCTTTTGATCCTTCAATCATTCTTTTAATAAATACAGTGTTTAACGCACATCTTATGATTCCTTACGTAAAAGCGTAACCAGCAACTACCTACAGAAGCACCCTGGAGAATTAATTTAATCATATTTCATTCTCCTAGATTAAGACAGGAGAATTTAGCTCAAAATTATATATATATATATATGTGGCTTATATGATGTGGCTGTACTGCATAATCAATGTGCAGTACAGCCACATAATATAAGTACATTTTACGGTCTAGCATTAATTACTTAGTGATTTCTCCCTCTGTATCCATTTTAACCAATTACTGTTTCGCCCTTCAGTTGGTTGGTAAGGAATGCCTCAAGTCAATGTATTAAGTCCGCCATTTGTAATTATTTTCAATATACAATAATGTTTATGTTAAGCTTAAAGTTGGAACATAAAAGTAAGTTCTACAGCTACTGAAAAAATATAGTGAAAGCAAAGCGCTCATAGAAAATGTCGTTACATAGGCTATGAAATCGTTTGTGCCGTTGACAATCAAAATTATGTCAAACAATTTCGATGAAATTTGCAACATGGGGGGTTTGCGGAGGCGAAAAATCGATCTAGTTAAGGTATCTATATCTGTAGGAAAACGCGTGCTTTCGAGCTTTTATGTGTTTTTCTTTGAGCAAAGCTCGGTCGCCCAGGTACTCATACCTAAATCCGCATAGCTCGCAATGATTCCTTCCGACCTGGTTCAGCCATCGCTCCAAACACGTCAAATGCACGTTCGCCAGTGATCCTTTGCAGTTGCATGGTGATATCAATCTGAAACACGACTGTGTTATTGGTGTTGGTACAAAATGGTCTCGTCAAAATTTAAAATACATTTTTAATACACTTGCTCAAAAAGTGGTACTTTTTGTAGCTGTATATCGTGCGCAAAGTTCGATTTTGCGAACTAGTGCTTTTTATTTCCCATTTTTTTTAATTTACTGTTGTTCAAATACATACATCCAACTAATGGTCAAATACGTTCTTTGTTTTTATTACGTCAGTGGACATTGAATGAAAGTATACATTTGATACGTTTAAAATATTAAATCCACATATCGATACCTTTAGACTCAAAGGGCGTAAGCGCCATTAGAACCTACGGCGTTTACGTCCTTTGAGTCTAAAGGTATCGATATATAACGTTTGATTGTTTTTATTATAAACAATTAAACTGTTATCTAATATTAAAATAGTTTAAAAAGTATGCTTCTTGAGTATTACCAATGAGTAGTTTAGTCAGCGGTCTCGCATAATACTAGTATTATGCGAGACCCAAAAAATAAAAATTGTCACAGATAAGATAATATGGTGCAGGCTGTTCGAGTTTTATAAATGACAACTAGCTTTCCGGCACTAAAGATTACATTTTACTTGGAAATTAATGAGCTATTAAGTATTTAAATATTTATTGCTTTTTTCCATTTTTAAATGCAGTTAAATTATCTTAGAACGTTTGTCTGTTCCCAAAATAGTTTATTTTTATTTGGCTGAATGGTGACAAACGCTGCCACGTTGGAAAAAGTTCGCAATTAAAAGTAACACATTTTGTTTTATTCCCGCCATTTTCATTCATGATTGTAATTTTGTAATTATTAATTATCACGCATTAGTTTGATAACACTTTTGTGAAAAATGAGCGATTCAGACGATTTTGAAATAAATTCAACACCACGAGATATACTAGCAAAGGTGTCAACGGCAACTACTATTCATTATTTTACCAGAGAAGTCGAAGGAGGAATATCTGGCCGTCTATGAGCAATTCATTGACTGGAAACGAGAAAATCGAACGGCGTCATTCTCAGAAAATGTACTTATGGCCTACTTTCTTGAATTATCTAAGAAATATCAGGCATCTACAATGTGGTCAGGATACTCAACGTGACTCTTAATAAGTGTTCCAATTGAGTGCTCCATTTTTATGAGGCCAAAAAATAAACAAATTTGTCTCTTAATCATTCAATCATTTCATTTTCGTTGTAATTTTTCGCAAATGTATTAAAAAACGTCGTTTGATACACGTGCGGAAGTGTCATTTCCACTCGTCCCGAGTCTTGTCCCTCGCCTTACGGCTCGGGCCAAGACACCTCGGGACTCGTGAAAAATGACATACTTTCCGCACTTGTATCAAAAAGTACTATTTTCTGCCACCAGGGCGGAGACGCTATAAGAAGGAGCTGGAATGGAAAATATTGACCTTTCGTTTCCATTTTAGCTTTTTTTTTTCCTTTTTAATAACTTTTCCTCTAGTAAGGACATGTTTATAACGAGGGACTGAATTTTTTGATTTGTTTTGTTCCATAAGACTATTAATGTAAAATGACAAAATTCGACCTATGTTGATATACTTATAATACCATCAGGAATATGTGGTTAAAGTTCGTCGGATTGTACTGGCCTACGGTGTATTGCACTTCAATGAATTTTGCTCGCATTTGACGAACCCTGGTGATGACTTACTTATTCCTGAGTTATGGATGTTTTTTATATATTTAAGGATTTACCCATATAAGTATATATATCGTCGCCTAGTACCCATAGTACAAGCATTGCTTAGTTTGGGACTAGGTCGATTTGTGTAAGATTGTCCCCCAATATTTATTTAATTATTTATTCTCTGCCAACCCTACCTACAAATCCATTTTATTCACTAATACTCATACCAATGAATAGATACTAACCTTTCTTTGCCTCGAGTCATGCAAATTCTACAAACATTAGATCCGATACTTGACAGCGAGTCTCTTTGCGCAACTATAAAGCCAGACTTTTCAGACAAAGACGCTGATTTTTTTTTCTTATTGTCGGATCCACACTTGGATAATTTGGACTCAACTGGTGCAAGTTGATTAGTGACTACCACTTCATTTACCAGTACTGCAGTCTCAGTATCTTCTGTCTGAGCACTTGTGACTGCGACACAACTCGTATTAGGAACTTGAATATGCTCTGGTGCTAAATTACTTAATGCAATATGTGTATTTTGCACTTCAGTCAAAGTTACCGGGCTTTCTTTACTGGTTCTAAAGTACGATGCCATAAATTTCTTTATATCTATGAACATGGTCTCATCTTTATTCGTTTCTTCTTCAATTACTGTTGGCGCATATACTTCTTTGGATTTAATGGTGTTTATGTTTTCGGCGTGTGGCCCGAAACTTAAAGATGTTAAAGCTGATACATTTGTGTGTATTTGTCTAATGCTGTGTTCTGATTTAGAAAGGCCTGCCTTTAACTGAGAGTTCGCTTTGATAGGAATAGACCCCGGTAGGTTACCCGTTTGCGAGGGTCCCGCGTCATCTTGTGTAAGTTTGATTTCACTTTTTATTTCATCTTCTGTCTGTTGTATATTATCTTCTTCGTCAAAAGTAGGCACTGCGTTTTTATTTTCCATTAATAATTGTACAACATTTATATTTTGTTCCTATAGTAATTTTTTTGTGGAAAATTCAATTTGATTGATGCGGTTATGACAATTTCAAAATGACGTTTCGTTCGAAGTTTATCATAAAGGTTTTCTCGGCGACAAAAAGTTTGAAAGTTTAGGTTATTTTTTTAGAAAACGTATTTGTTGAAACGTCTTTTGTACTGTTTCTTTCTTTCAAATGTATGCTGTCTGTTTTGCAGTTAACATTTCCCCCTATTTATTTATTTGTATTTATGTATATATATGTAGGTTTACCTATCTATTTATTTATGTATGTTTATGCTTGCCCTCACGGGTATTTACTTTTGATGCTAAATGAGCTCTTGCTTCGTTACCACCACCACTACTTTATGGTTTAATTTTGCGTCAATTCCGCTACTCAAAGGTTGTCTGGAAGAGATCGCTTTTTAGTGATAAGATCGCCTGTTGTCTACCTTTTAAGTTATTTTAATTATGTAATTTACCCTTGTAATATGTTTTTCTGGTGTGAGGTACATAATTCGATAGTTCTTTTAAAAACATCATAAAGCTTTTATATACTTTTTAGGGTTCCGTAGCCAAAATGGCAAAAACGGAACCCTTATAGTTTCGTCATGTCCGTCCATCTGTCTGTCTGTCTGTCTGTCTGTCTGTCTGTCCGTATGTCACAGGCATTTTACTCAGAAACTACACGATGGATATTGATGAAATTTGGAATATAGGTGTGTTTTATGAGCCGCTACTTAGTTTGGTATATAAATAATTAAAATAAATATTTTTAGGGGGGGCACTCCATACATGTTAAAGACAGTAAAAAATTTTTTTTTCAGCAAATATCAAAGTGTGGTACATAGTTCGACAGCTCTTTAAAAAACACTATAAGGTTTCTAAGTAATGTTTTTGATTAAGTGAATGTATTTGGAAATAATCGCTCCGAAAGTTGTGTAAATTGTGTCCCCCCCCTCTATTTTCTAAACCGTGCGTCCGAAAAATATGAAAAAAATCACGAAGGTAACGCTTAATTAATACTCAACGAAAATTATTTTTAACAAGATCGAATGTACCGTTTTTGAGTTATTGCCGATAAACTGCGCTTCTCAACAAAAGGACGTAATTGCTATGAAGATACGCTCTTTTGTTGGTGTACTTTTTTTACCTTATAGTTACGGCTATGGAACCCTACACTGAGCATGGTCTGACATGCTCTTGGCCAGTTATTTTTGATTAAGTGAATACTTTCGGAAATAATCCCTTCGAAAGTTGCATAAATTGTGTCCCCCCCCTTTAACTTTTAAACCGTATATCCAAAAAATATGAAAAAAATCAGGAAGGTAACGCTTAATAAATACATTCAACGAAAATTATTTTGAATAGTAACGAATAAACCGTTTTGAAGTTATTGCCGAAAAACTTCTCAACCAAAAGGTTGTAAGTGCCATTGATTTACACGGCATTTAAGACCTTTTGCCAGTTGTTTATTTTCAGCTTTATTTTTATATGTAGCACATTTTCTTATAGATACGGCTATGGAACCCCACGCTGAGCATGGTCCGACATGCTCCTGACCAGTTATTTGAACGGTTTTCGTCCTAAATCAAAAAGTACATGACCAAGAAAAAAATAAAAATCGTTTTGGAATCTACAAAATATGCCCTTTTATTTGATATCCCACTTGATATAATAGCACAACTTAAAATTTTCGACCTCCCATTTTGGCCCAGTTTAAAAAAAGTAAAAAAGTTATAAGATTTTTTTACATTTAGCAGGCTCGGGTTAGCAACTTTTAAAACTATTCCAAATTTCAAATCGATAGCGGCAGTAGTTCCTGAGATATCTGACTGTGACAGACGGACAGACAGACGGATAGACAGACAGACAGACAGACAGACAGAGTCGCACCATAAGGGTTCCTTTTTTTACCATTTTAGTACGGCACCCTAATTACCGACTAGAGACCTCGTCCTTTTAAGTTGATTGAAAATGGCATTAACATTGTCCATAATTTAGTGATTATACATATTAGTACATTCTTTGCTTGTATTTGTGTCATAATTTTACGGTGTCAAAGTTCCGAGGTACCCAGACGTACCAATACAAGTATTTTTCTTTGGAAAATCACTGTGAAATCTTTAACGTAAAGATAAATGTTTTTGACAATAATAACAAGCGCAAAAAACAATCATTGTTTGAGAACTTCGAAAGCAATAAACAGTTTGATAAAGCGAGTGCACGGGTTAAGTTGAGCAACGTGGTTTGCGGTTCCAATCCCACTGCACTAGGACTGCGGTCAAGCGCGATCCCGGCGGAATCCCGCCATTTTGAAACTGTACTGCACTTTACACAACCTTCAGGTACGACGTCTGTGGGCATTTTTATTTTAAAATCTACGGTTAGGCGAAACTTAAGCTATGTTCAAATACCGTCTAACCTGTCAGTCCGTGACGAAATGTATGGAGTTTGACACTAATCGTCAGTTCTGTGACGACCTGCTAACTGTCAGTTAAGAACGCACTTTAAATAAAAAGCCCTTTAACGTATCTGCTGACTTTTATCATTCGTGCCCCTTGCACACGGCAAATATAGCGGCACGTGTGTTAAATTAAATTAGTGGGATACTTAGTCCTGAATCTTGGACCTTCGTATGCGATGTCAAGCCTCCACTAAGGTTTAGATGGTTCCTACGCATTTAAATCGTGACGCATGAGTTACGATTACGACATTGACACTGCATTTACGTTGCGTCTACGTCTTTTGAGCAGCGGTTTGGTCGCAACTTTAGGAAGTTTTAGACACAGCCAAGTTTAGCGTGTCGAAAGTCAATGACGTAGGAAAATTAAGGGCTACATACGCTTTACACTTAATATTAATTTAGCACGCGTATCTAAGTAACGAACGCTCATACTAAATATGAATGTCCCGTGGCACCTTAAAAATCATATATTTAACTAGCTGATGCCCGCGACTTCGTCTGCGGTGTAAATTATAATTAGGCAATTAATCTTAATAGGCAATTAATAGTTTCTGATATTTGTTCATAAACTTTGTTGTAATTAAACAAAACCCTCAAATATTGGGCCCAAAACTGCACAATGCACATTTACCGTGAAAATCAATTCTTAAGTCCATTTAAGGATTATTACCAAAAAATTAAATGCACTTAATAAACCGCTTGTTACTTACACAAAAAAACAATCTACTAATTGCTATATGCTATGCATGGAGTTAAAAACCTTTTACTTTAAAAATTGTACGGGTCCCTAAAAAAACTTTCAACCCCTACTTACTCAACCCGTCTTCGAGATAAATTTTAATGAACCGTGAAATCATTTGAGTTCTATTCAGTTTAATCAGTTTTAGATACCCTACTTTAAAAATCATTTGGTCCCTTTATAAAGTTTTGGTCCCCATTTATAACCCTTGGAGATGAATTTCAAAAAATGGTTTAACATTTTTTCTGTACCCTTATTGAAGGATCTATGTACGAAGTGTCAGATTTCCTACTTCAAAAATCCTTTGGACCCTATACAGAGTTTCAACCCCCATTTAAACCCCTTTGGGGATAAATTTCAAAAAACTGCAATCACTTTTCTTTTCTTTTTTAGATGAGTTCAAGATCTACTACAAAAATCGTTTGGTCCCTTTACAAAGTTTCAACCCCCTTTTGATCCCTTTTTAGGGATGAAAAAACGGTAAAACCACATTTCTTTTTTCTTATTAAGGAGTCTATGTACGATGTCCCAGATCGCCAACTTCAAAAATCTTTTGGTCCGTATACAAAGTTTCGACCCTCATTTAAACCCCTTTGGGGATGAATTTCAAAAAAACAGCAATCACTTTTCTTTACTCTCATGGATGAGTTTATGTAAGAAGTTTAAGATCTACTATAAATACCGTTTGGTCTCCATACAAAGTTTTGACCCCCGTTTGACCCCTTCTTAGGGATGAATTTAGAAAAACGAAAAATCACTTTTTCTACTCTTATTGAGGAGTTTATATACGATGTCTTAGAGCTCCAACTTCAAAAATCGTTTGTACCCTACACAAAGTTTCAACCCCCATTTTAACCCCTTTGGGGATGAATTCCAAAAAACAGCAATCACTTTTCTTTACTCTTATGGATGAGTCTATGAACGAAGTTCAAGATTTACTACAAAAATCGTATGGTCCCCATACAAAGTTTCAACCCCCGTTTGACCCCTTTTTAGGAATGAATTTCGAAAAATGGTAAAACTACTTTTCTTTATTCTTATTGAGGAGTTTATGTACGATTTCTCAGAGCTCTAACTTCAAAGTTCAAATTTTCAACCCCCATCTAACCCCTTTTGGGGATGAATTTCAAAAAACCGTGAAATGACTTTCCTGTACTCATATTGTGGAGACTATGTACGATATCTCAGAGCTCCAACTTCAAAAATCGTTTCAAGCCCCATTTAACCCCCGTTGGGGATGAATTTTGAAAAACGGTGAAATTACTTTTTGCAACTAATCTCCTAGTTTAAAAATCGTGTGGTCCCCATTTAAACTTTCAACCCCCGTTTTACCCCTTTTAGGGATGAATTTCGAAAAAGGGTGAAATTACTTTTCTCTACTTATATTGAAGGATCTATGTGGGAACTCTGAGATCTCCAACTTCAAAAATCGTTGGTGCCTATACAAAATTTCAACCCCCGTTTAACCCCTTTTGGGGATGAATTTCGAAAAACCGTGAAATTACTTTCCTACACTCATATTGTGGAGCCTATGTACAATGTCTCAGAGCTCCAACTTCAAAAATCGTTTTAACCCCCATTTAACCCCTGTTGGGGATGAATTTTGAAAAAAGGTAAAACTACTTTCTTAGACCTTTATCGAGGAGTCTATATACGAAGTCTCAGATCTGTAACTTAAAAATAATTTGGTCCCTAAACAATATTTCAACCCCCGTTTTACCCCTTTTAGGGATGAATTTCGAAAAAGGGTTAAATTACTTTTCTTATCTCATATTGAAGGATCTATGTGCGAACTCTCAGATCTCTAACTTTAAAAATCGTTTGGTGCCTATACAAAGTTTCAAACCCCCATTTAACCCCTTTTGGGGATGAATTTAGAAAAACCGTGAAATTACATTCCTGTACTCATATTGATGGGTCTATGTGCAAAGTCTCAGATCTCCGTCTTTAAAAATCGTTTGGTCCCCATTTAAACTTTCAACCCCCGTTTAAGCCCTTATAGGGATGAATTTCGAAAAACCGTGAAATTATTTTTCTGTACTCATATTGAGGAGACTATGTACGATATCTCAGAGCTGCAACTTCAAAAATCGTTTCAACCCCCATTTAGGATGTTCCCCATTGGGGATGAATTTTGAAAAACGGTAAAATTACTTTCTTCGACCTTTATTGAGGAGTCTATATACGAATTCTCAGATCTGTAACTTCAAAATAATTTGGTCCCTATACAACATTTCAACCCCCGTTTAACCCCTTTTAGGGATGAATCTCAAAAAAGGGTGGAATTACTTTTCTCATGTCATATTGAAGGATCTATGTGCAAACTCTCAGATCTCTAACGTCAAAAACCGTTTGGTGCCTATACCAAGTTTCAACCCCCATTTAACCCCTTTTGGGGATGAATTTCAAAAAACCGTGAAATTACTTTCCTGTACTCATCTTGATGGGTCTATATGCGAAGTCTCAGATCTCCTACTTTAAAAATCGTGTGGTCTTCATATAAACTTTCAACCCCCATTTAACCCTCTTTGGGGATGAATTTCCAAAAACGGTGAAATTACTTTTTTTAAATTGTATTAAAGAGTCTATGTTCGAAGTCTCAGATCTCCTACTTTAAAAATCGTATGGTCCCCATATAAACTTTCAACCCCCATTTAACCCCCTTTGGGGATGAATTTCAAAAAATCCCTTCTTATCCCTTACTTACGTTATATAACCACCCTACTGTGAAAATTTCAAGTTCCTAACTTCAGTAGTTTCGGCTGTGCGTTGATCAGTAAGTCAGTCAGTCAGTCAGGACTTCTTCTTTTATATATTTAGATAAGGCTTGCGATGGCTTCGGTGGCAAATTCAACCGTAGACTGTGATATTCATAGGTGTATTGTACTAAGCCTAAATTGAAGAATAACTAAAAATACACTTAGTCATCCCGATAGAATTCGATATCTAGCCAATTCTTAGCTTATGAATGCAGATCATCCTCCTCGCCGTCGTCTGTTCTGTGACACCATTTAGTAAGTAAGATTGTCCCCTAATATTTATTATTATATTTATATTTATTATTATTATTTACCTCCGCTGCGACCAGCTGCGCGTCAGTGGAAACGCACCCTTACAAACGTGTATCGCGAGGTAGCACTTCTTTGTTTCTGACTGTACACCGTAGATAAAACTATTGTATAATACCCAGAAATATTAGTAACAGTCTGTAATAGTTTTCCTCGAGATATAATTAAATGACATCGCAACAAAGTGTTTGGGTAGGTAAAGTAACACCCAACTACAATGTCTACAATCTGTAAAGTTAGGAGCACACTGCTGCTATTAGTTCCGCCGCAAATTTCTAATAACGCTGGATTCCGGGTTTCACGTTTAGCCTGAGATTAAGTGTGATACGCGAAGCCAAAATTTCGTTACTGAAGTTCGGTGGCTGATCTCAGTTTTTAGCTTATATTATATTTTGAAGGTACCAATAAAAATGGTTTGCCAAAAACTTTTCGAAAATTACGTGAAATTGTGATTTCACCAATGTCAAATTATACAAAACGATTTTTGAAGTGAATTCTTTAGGGCCTTATCACACTGGCGATTTGCGAGGGTATTGCGAGCGTGTTTTCATACAGATTGTCGACAAATTTTATATGAAAACACGCTCGCAAATCGCCATTGTGATAAGGCCCTTGATGGGTACAATAAATAGTCCAATGTATCATACGTTTCTTTAGCAACACCAAAAGGACCCGGCCTTATTATGCGTCCTGAGCTTACGTTGTGAAGTTGCCGTAATCAAATACAGACTAATTAATAGAGCCAACTATTCAACGTCGTGTAAACAGTGTTGCTTTCATAAAATTTCGGCAAACATACATTTGCACCCAACTTCCTAACAAGCAATATTATAATACGACCTTAAGCACGAGTGTACAAAGACTAAATTCTTTCGATTCTGAGACAAGGAGGTCGTTTTAGGGGTATACAAGTTTCTCGATCTGCCGCCGTTTCCCGTTGCGCCCGAGTTGTCCCGTTAAAAACGAATCATTAACAAAATTAACGTTAAAAGTTAAGTTTTTATAACCTAGTTGGGTACAATGTTTTTTTATAGCTAGCGTAAACGTTTGTTACCCTTAAGAGGTTTTTTGTATTCTTCCAGCGTAGCTTTTTTATTATTTTGTTGACAGCTCCGCGCATGTTTTATTTGCTGGTTTACTACGTACTTTATTCATGGAATTGAAAGGGCTTTTAGGTAAATGAATTATACCGAAAATCACATCACTTGTACTCGTACTCGTACTCGTATTCTGTAGGTATATACACAGTAGGTAAGAATGGTGGGTATACAGGGTGGCCCATTTCGAACGGTCAGTATGGGAAAGTCTGAAACTATAAGACATACGAAGATCTGTTCTTAGGAACAATGTCATCGATTTTACGGACAAGAAAAACTGCATAAATAGATTGAAAAAAAAAAAGCTTGTACTTTAACCGGGAATCAAACCCGATCGTTTTGAAAAGTAAAACTTTGATATCAATTGTGTAGGTCATATAAGTGGTAAACGTTACTAGGAAACACAATATCTAGAACGAATAAAATCCATTGTATAATATCTTTAATTCAATTAAGTTTTATTTTCACAAACGGCCGGGTTCGATTCCCGGTTAAATTACAAGTTTTTTTTAATCTAAGTATGCAGTTTTTCTTGTCCCTAAAATCGATGACATGGTTACTAAGAACAGATCTTCGAATGTCTTATAGTTTTAGTCTTTCCCATACTGACCGATCGAAATGGGCCACCCTGTATAGCTCGAAGAACCGATGGCCGATGGGGCGTAAAGGTTCTCGAATGGTGACCACGAAGCGGAAGACGAAGCGTAGGTAGGCCCCGCACAAGATGGTCTGACGAATTGGATAGGTCGGAAGCCGGCGGAGGCAGGAGGCATGCGACCGATCATCGTGGAAGTCTTTGGCGGAGACCTATGTTCAACAGTGGACGTATCAAAGTTGAAATGATGAAGTATGGTTACTCATCACCACCATAGCCGTAGCCCTAGCGCGTTCTACCTTTACTTTCGGAATGCGCTTGGCCATGATCCTCCATGATTTGACCATGGGTTTGATAGTTCAAGATATTACCTTGGAGCATCTATTTGACTGCTTAATCCTTGTGACAAGGAAACCACCATGGGATGACATTATATGAACTCAATGTCCACTAGTCCAATACCTGTACCACAACGGCACTCTAAAAAAAAATTGGTTGCTCCTAACAAGATTGTGATAGTTATAATCAAGTATCTTGATTCCATACGAGCCTAACAAGACGTTAGATGCATCAACTAAGATGATATTGATTGTTTATCATAGTTCAATTAACCATGTTCTGATTTGATTCAACAAACATTGGTGTATAAGGTAACTAATTAAACATGATCGAATCATACAAAGAAGAAAATAATGATAGAAAAAAGGAATATGTTTGTTAAAATTATCAAGATTCTAGATTGTTGTTTTAATCACCAATGAACTTGCTGTTTTAATTAATCGGCTTTCGTTGATATGTTTAATATCTTGTTTGTTTTATTCAAGTTAACGCCAACAAAGAGAAAATCTCTCTTGGTAGGCTCTGATTTTTTAGAGTGTGTGGACACGAGACTCTTTGTCGCGTAACAAAAACTACCTATCTCTTTCTACTCAATATAATGTGACTGTGACAGGTCATGCCCTGTCGCGCGACAAGCGAAGTTGCGACCAATTGGCTAAGTAAAGTTTTTCAAAGATGTGTAATTTATAATATTTTTTCGATAGTTCCCGACGTAATGAACTAGAAAATACCGCTATTGCATTTTTATTCCCTGTAATTTTTGTAAAATATTTTTTTCAATTCCCGATGAATTAAGGACGCCAAAATTCGAGTGTGTACATCCGTCTTAATAAAATCTGTTGAGGTCTGTAGTGTGTCGATTGACAAGTCTCATTTGCGACAACCAAAAAAATCAATTATTATGTTTAGGTAGGGTTTAGGTATTTGTGTGTTCGGTGTTATTAGATTTTTATGCTGGCCTTTGGATTGAAGAAAAAAGTAGAAAGTATTACAAGAATTCTAGAGCTTCACCCTTAATGTCAAAATAAATACATCAAAATGAGTTCGTGCGCGGAGACTAGAATTCCTTTACTTGAATATTTTCAGACGATCGATAAGCTCAATATTGCTTAAATTAAGAGGTGTTAAACCATTGATGTACGTACTCGTCATTAGTAGAGACCGGATCTGATGTAGCGATCTCCCCTTCTTTCCCACCGTCCACCTCCCGAGACCACCTAGGTGAACCGTTGAAAATTATTTTTTCCTACCGTTCACCTTTGACCACCTGGGTGTACAATGGATTTTTTTTAATTTCCACCCGTACACCTTGTTATCAATACAGCGTACCTACATACTATCAGAACTCTTCAGATTTCAAGTTCGTCTATTGAAATAATGTCAATATGGCATTGACAATCACTATTATTCCGGCTTGTTGTGGTTCTTATTCAAATGTATATACATAAACATGGAAAAATTTATCACTATTAACAGAAATGGTGGTAGTGTATTGCTTCATAAAGGGTATCAGTACCACAAAGTGAAACCATTTAAGAATGGAGCTGAATTATGGCGATGTGCCTCGTACAGAAAAAGTAAATGTAGAGGAAATATTATTGTAAAGGTATGTACATTTTCTTACACAACATTTGATAAGTCCAGCGAGGCAATCTCAACTGCGTCTCAACTGCGGGAAATTTAAATTATTTCTAATCGTGTAAGAAACAGTTGAAATTTCCCGTGCTTGAGACGCAGTTGAGATTGCCCCGCTGCTGGATTATTAAAGTTAACTATTTACAACATCTTACGAAAGAAATCAATTTTATTATAGAAAGAAGATATCTGTAAAGAAAGAATGCATTCATGTACACCGGCATCATCTAAAAATTTTATGGCTGTAGAGATTGCAAAACTAAAGGAATCAGTAAAAAACAGTCATGAACCCATACCGAAATTATATCAAGAAGCGTTTGAAAACGTCAAAAACACCGGTCTGGATTTGGTTGCCGAAATACCATCATTAAGTAGCATCCAACACAGCTTATATGATGAGAGAAATAAATCTTTACAAGTCAAAAAAACTGTTTTCAAAAATTACGACGACATTTCTGTGCCAGCAACATATTCCGATTTTGTATTAGCAAATTATTATGACGTAGAAACCCGTAAACGTATATTGATATTTTGTTCAGATGAGTCTAGAAAAAAAATTTGTTTCATTCATGAATATTTTGGTGACGCTACTTTTGACTCTTGTCCAAAACCGTTTTATCAATTATTTGTAATACACGGGGAGTTTGGGAGTAGCATAACACAGACGGTAACAATCCCTTTAATATATGTTCTGATGCCTGACAAAAAAGAGGAAACATACTTATTAATGCTGCAACTAATAAAATCTCAACTGACAACATTCCAACCGATGAAATACCATTGCGACTATGAGATAGCAGAAATAAATGCATTTAAAAAAGAATTTCCGTCAGCAAGTTTGAAGGGATGCTACTATCATTGGTGTAGAGCCGTCTGGAAGAAAGCAAAAAAGTTGGGAATGAAATCTAAATTTGACAAAAGAATAGTTGGGCTTACTGCTTCCCTGCCTTTGTTGCCTTCTGAATATATAAGTGAAGGTTTAGACTACGCAAAAAATGAGAGCAGAGCGAAGAATAAGTTGAAGTTATTTTACCGGTATATTGATAGTTTTTGGATGACTAATAAATTTCATGAAATTTTGTGCGTATTCGGCGAGAGGCACAGAACTAACAATGTAGCTGAGGCATATCATTCTAAGTTAAAGAAGGATGTTAACAAAAGGAATACATCAATACTGAGACTTTTAGCAAAATTGAAACAAATTGAATCTAACGTAAAATACCAAACTAGCAAAAGAAGGAAAACGTATATAGAAAATGACGAAGATATAATAAGTATTCAGTTACAACTCCTTAATGGTGAAATATCGGTCGGCTACGCTCTCGAGAAATTACGTTAAAATATTAGGGATTTCTACCTAATACTCGTTCTTAGTTGCTCGTAAGTACTTGTAATACTCGTGCTGGGGCAAATTTTGGCTGTGACTGCTGTGAGTTATAATCCATGTTTTTTCAAGAAAGTAATTTTAATTTTATTTTCCATTTGTTCTGTGTTATGTTTTAATACGTTTGAATAACTTTCAATGTAAAATATTTTTTCATCACACTTGCTCGTCATTGGCGTTATTACTTGCGAACGTACAGAGCAGTTATAGCCGTTTTACCTCCCACGGGCTGTTAAGTTTAGTTTTTGTTTTATTGACAGGTAAACTTATCTTTCGGACTAATGTACTACATATTGTACCATATATTAAAATAAAGACATGATTAAAACATAATGTGTAATATATTTCTAGTCTTCAACATAAAATGACCTTATTCTAGGGCAGACGACACGGTAACATTTATCAACTGTAGAGCACTTTTATAAATTTGTATAATGTCTGCTGTGTGGGTTTCATTAAAATTAGTAACTGATACACTATAATTTATAACATGTTCCCAGTTTTCAGAGTCTATACCTATGTTGACGGCACACCCTTGCATCTTGTGTCACATAAAAATTATGCTTTGATAAAAGCATGGCCTTTTGCAGATAAGGGATATGGAAGAGATCCACCGCGGGGCATTCACTAAAAATGCATCTACTGCTATCGCTTATTGCTCTCTTCAGTGTAGGACGAGACCTGGAATAGTCTGCGTTGTTTAACTCGAAGTAGCTCATGTTTTTTCAAAATTTTACTGTTTATTGCTAAATCAATTACATCCACTTGATTCACTCTATCTTTAATAATTATAAAATGTATGCTGTCACAAACAGACACAAGCGGGCTTAATTCTATGACATTCTCCTGTCAGACAAATTCTTCACGCAAACATAAAAAAATCCATAGATATAATAAAACAGCCAGTATTAAATTTCAGAGGTGGACGGTCACCAATATAAATTACACTATATAATTAAAGGTGAACGGTAGGAAAAAATAATTTTCAACAGTTCACCTAGGTGGTCTCGGGAGGTGGACGGTGGGAAAGAAGGGGCGATCTCAATATTAATATGGATATGACTGGTATAATTTATTATTTTTTCTACACACAAAAAGCAATGTAACTTATCGTAACTTCTTCTTTAATATTTCTTCTTCACAATGCACAGTAAAAATTAAGACCTTATATAACCAACATGACATGTATTTAACGAATTGCACTAGTCATATCCATATTAATATTGAGATCGCTACATCAGATCCGGTCTCTAGTCATTAGCATAAAGTTTGCGATTAACTGTATACTTAAATACCTATCAAACTTCTCTTAAGCTATGTTTACATTTTGATAAGTCGCAAGTGCATAGGTGAGAAGTGACTAGTTAACATGTTTTTAGGATGATAAGTGTTAAGTGTTAAGAATTCGTTCACACATTGTTTAGTTGTATGTACTTTGTGCAGGTCCAAAGTAACAAAATGGACGACGAACAACGATTGGAATTACGAAATATTTTAAAAAGGATAGTCGCGCTCATTGCTTCAGAAATCGTAAATGAGGTATTAAATTCAACGTTTGCTCCTCAGTCCACCTCATTTATGTATCGTTCGTGTCCATACTATGCACTTAACCCGCCGTGACTGCGAGCGCGGGGAGTATGCGGGTGTGAGGGGGTAGCTACTTGACAGCCAAAATAGATCGAGCGTCTATTCTTCCCTCTGTTCCAGGTCCTGACGACGCGCTGTGCCGGTCCGGCCTCAGCCGAGGCCGCTTCACCCGGCGTCCCCGCACGTTTCTGTCCGATCCGGACGACGACATCTCAGCAGGATTCGAAAGAATCCTTGCTGCGAGGTTGTCAGACGGAGTCAGACGCACACAGTGTCGACCCCGCCGGCGGGGTCGACCTCCTCGCGACAACAGCACACAAGGGCCGCGTCCCGACTTGCCCCAGGACCCAAATGTCCCGGTTTAACTTCACTCCGACCTCGTTCGGGCTCAGCTAAGTTTCTTGCCGGAGTCTTCTTAGCTGGGCTAGGTTTTTAGCGAACCGGCACCTAAAACTCCCATTAGTTCGATACACAAGTTCACATAAGGACAGGATGACCCGAGTCATCCTTCCCGCTGGTCCGCTGCTCACTCTGAGCAATCAGCGTAAAGTCAAGGTGGCCCTGGCCAAACGACCTGGTTCGACTCCAGACGTTCAGGCCCCCACCTAGCCCGATTCTATCGAGGTGGACCGGGGCAAGGGGACCTATATGGGTTGCGAGTTTGTCAGTTCCTAAAAAAAAAGCGTCTATTCACTTTACTTTGCACTCGCACTTGTCACTTAACAGCGTTTACACGTTGTTTTTACTAATCACTTTACACCTGCACTTCGTACCTGCACTTGCGACTTAACAAACTGTAAACATAGCTTTATATTTATTTTCACAATATTTGTTTACATTTTGTTTTGTTACAATTGACAGCCGACACGGACCTCGCATAGACAATTGTTTGATTTTTATTGCGAACTGAGGCACTATTTTTGTCAGCCTGGCGTCCCTTTTTAATCGAGAATTTATCACAATATTTTGGAAAAATTACAGGGAATAAAAATGCAGTAGCGACATTTTTTGGACCTTAACGACAAGGCCTATCGAAAAAATATATAAACTACACATCTTTAAAATACTTGACCTACCCAATTGTGCTAGATAGCCAGGGTTTCTCACGCCGTCTTCCCTCGCCTTACGAGGCATTTCTCCTAAAAAATGTCTGCGACTCATTCATCTGTCTCCATACTTTTAATATGAGAAAGGGCTAGATGACTGAAATGCCCACGAGTGTTGTTACCAGTTGGCAAGAATAAAATTGTTCCGTCCGTAACATTATTGAAAGAACAAGTAACAATTCGCACTCCGAAGTAGGTCGTCGGGAAGCAATAATTTTCGCGGCATCATGTTATCGGTACTTTAATTAAGTAGACAGGGCAAGTAATTAATATTCATAGGTTTCTAAATTATTCTATGTTGTTGTGGATATAATATAACCAATTTGCAAACCTCCCCCGCCCCCAGAGTTTGAGTTTATTGCATATATTTAGGGTTAATATTGGACTACGGAGAAAACGGAAATATTATTAGGGGAGAACCGGGTAATAGGAGTCAGCGGGCAATGGTAGTCACCCCCAGATCTACAAAACTACAACTACTGGAGACACTAAAACGTCCCCCGCCCTGCTCTGTGCCCCTTGCTCGTTGCGAGCTGGCCCTGCCAGCATGGAGACGACATCGGGTCGGGATCCAAAGGTCTTTTTCGTTTTTGTGGCTCGCCGATGTAAAATTTCACTGACACATAATAAGCAATAAGTATCACATTTACTGATTTTTTCTACTCCTGTACTGTTATCTGTCTTTTACTTGGTCACGAACACTAATATAAGAACATACATAATATGAGTTCAGATAAGTCTATACTCTATTCCCCATAACAGCACTAGTGTCGTTATAGTCACTTTACGTTATTGCTAGCATCCACAGACTTCTAAATCTAGGTTAAACTTAGGTCAAGGATTAAGCGCTCAATTCTAACTTCACGATAAAAATTCACAACTACCAACTTAACAAACAATTAAATTCCTACGATTCATAAGAAAAACAAAACTTTCCGAATTAAATTAATTGATGCCAACATAAAAAAAAAGTATTTTAATTATCGTCACATCGTGTCACCAGCCATATCAAAAAAAAGTTTACCATAGACACAACTGTCATGCCGGCTGTACACACTCGGAGAGACCGGACGAGACACGCGTGACGTCCATGTATTTTATATTTTAGCCTAGTCGTAGAAAAAGTATTGTATGCAACGTTGTATAATTAAGTCAAAAAACGCTCATTGCGTCTCTATTTGCGATACTCGCCGCATTCGCGGCTCGTATCGCAACTCACGCAATTCGCATTTTTTGAACCTTCTTATACAACTGTTGCATAAAATACTATATTTGTATGTGACTTTTGTACGCCTTTATTCGTACATTCAGTATAATGATTTCAAAACATAAATCACGTGTGTTGCTAATATATAAATATTATTTAAAAAATATCTTCTTAGAGTGCTTGTGGGTAATGACTAATGAGGATCAGTATCAGTACCTCGAGTCTAGCGCACTGTGACACGTGACTGCTACCTATGTGTGACAGTGACAGGTGATGCTCTGTTGCGCGAGAAACAAAGTTGCGGCCAGTTATGCTTGCTTGCCCGCTACTCCCGCTAGTGACTAATGTATAATACTATTTCTTATTTTGTTTTATATATGAAGAAACATTTTTTTTTGTCTCTTCATTGGTTTTTAATGCGGGTAAATTACACCACATTTTTTATGTTACATAAAAGAAAATACAGGAAATCAAAGTACACAGAAAAACTAAATGGCACTCGCCTGTGTACAGACCGAGAATCGAACCCGATACCTCTGGATTTCCGGCCCAGTGACTCAACCATTCGTCAACCGTACACTCAGAAAACACTTTCAATTTTGCCATCTACTTTGATTTCCGTATCTTTTTCTGTTTTAATAGGAATTAACGAATGGTTGAGTCACTGGGCCGGAAATCCAGAGGTACCAGGTTCGATTCTCGGTCTGTACACAGGCGAGTGCCATTTAGTTTTTCTTATTTTGTTGTTATGTTTTTAGATGACGAAAGTACGGGTCAGATTGCGTTGGGTGGGAGTCCGTCATGTTTGCGACTTGTGTCAGAATTTTGTTTGATTCTTATTGTACACAGGGTGATCAAGATTACCCTTATCTCGGTGCAAAGGGAGTAAAAAATATTGTGATGATTATTGGTCTCAAATAATAGTCAAAATTATGTAAATGTTATGAGACGGCTGCAGATTTTGTTTCAATTCTTTTTATTATTTCAATTCTCGCTTAAGTGATCCCCATTACCCCTTTTGACCCTACGTACGTAATTTCTAAATAAGATGAATATTCATAGTTCATACATATTGACAACTTGTTTCACAGATAAAAGGAAGAATTTACCAGTAAATTTTCACTGTTGGCTTTGTTGCTCATTATCAGTCCAATGACGTCCACTGCTGGATACAGGCCTCCCCCAAAGAATACCACCATGACCGGTCTTGTGCCGCTCGCATCCATGGGACTTCGCTAACCATCACCAGGTTGTCTACTTCTTCGATTATACGTTTTTTCTGTGTAATAAAGGGCAAACGAGCTGATGTTCCACCTGATGAAAAGCATCCACTTGTTTTTGGGATGCCAAGCGTCTAAAAAGTGAGGATGAACTTGATGATAATACAGTAACTTCTACAGGCTGCATCTAGAAATGGAATTAAAATACTTTTGTTCTGTAACATCTGTGTGGACACACACAGAAATAAAAGTACTTTTATGTACTATTCATTAAAAAATTTGTACTCGTACGGTTTCGGAATTGTGAGATAGAGGTCGTAGTCATGCTAGGTAGATGGTGCCCGGCACGACTACACTGAGATCAACGTTAATTTGATAGTTGAAATAAATTGACTGAAATTGTACTATTTTGTACCTAGCATGAAATAATTGTACTTCTTCGCAGTTGAAAAAAATTTACCTCAATGGTTCACAGAGTACAGCCGACGCAAAAGAAAGACGTACTTAAACAACAAAAAACTGAAGCATGTCTAGTCCGCCGGCTACTTACGTGTGAGTGCTGCTGGCAATAGGTAAAACTAGTTGATGTGTGCGTGCGGCTCGTAAGTACAAGAAGCCGGCTTACTAGAAATGGCTTCAGTTCTTTGTTTGCGAGGCTCCGTCCGGCTATTTATTTTAAGGTCCTTAGTCATGGAAATTTTATAGTACAGTTTATCGATTGATGCAAGATAAAATGCCGAATCAAGTGTTCACCTATGCAGAATTGGCTGATATGGTATTGTTGTACGAGGAAACACTAGGAAACGGAGCTCGAGCCCTAAGACTTTACTGAGAACGGGTTCCCAATCGTAATCCACATAACTCGTGTAAATACTGTCCAACGAATAAGGATGGATCGACCGATTACTGGCACGCGGGTGGAAGGTGTCGGCAATGACCCATGGTTGTAACGAGTCCAAGACAGATAGATCTGTGTACTATGGATTGGAAATACTCCTCATTGGCCACCAAGATCGCCGGATTTTTTTATGGGGAGCTATAAAAGATTACGTATTTGCGATCATAACTGATAATTACGATGGAAATTATGAAAGAAAATACCGTTGACAGTTTTCGTAAGATTCGTTTATCTAGTTTACGCAATTCACACTTAAGGAAGCGATACCAAACTTGCATACGAAGGGATACGGAAGGGAAGGACAGTCGAAAATACAAAACAATACCGGTAGTGAACGTGATTGAATTATTAATTAGACGATGTTTGACTTGAATGTCAGTTTTATTGTAATAACTCCACATAATAAATTTATTCCAAAACTGAAATCTTGTTTTTACTGTTATTATCACTAATTACCTTCATAACCTTAATTATTCTTTTGAGAACAAAATCATGATTTCATTCATTAAAATGGCTGGAAAATGTCAAATGGCGGGATATACTCCAATTTGACATTTTCTAAGATAATCATTAATCAATGTGAGGTGCTGTCAAAATGGGATTGGATTGCGTAGGTACATTGAAAATGACATTTAATTTGTATGAAAAAAATAAAATTAAGATTTGCCGTCTTTTTAAAGACTTGCAAAACGTAATTAGTTAAGATGAAGGAGTAGAAACGGCCCTTTCATTTAAAGTCTCATTGTTAGAGGCACCCTGTATATCGTCGACTGGTAGGTTATAGGGTGTATAAGTTCGATTGGCGTATCACGCAATAACTTCTAGACTGATTTCCATGATGCAAAATAAATGAACTGAATTGAATTAAAGTGTATGAAATTGTATTTTTACTGATTTAGCGAAGCAAACCTAAATAGCATATATCTACTACATTACTAGCGTTATCGAATAATGTCGCAGCACTAGCAAATAATTGAATTCCGAGTACTAAATACATTTTCTCGAAGGTTGTCGAAGCGGGAGACACGAGGCAAGTGACCTTGTGTATTTCAGTCGTTTTGGAGATGAAAAAGGCTGTTGGGAAATTCTGTTTTCTAGATGTTTCAATAAGTAGTCAAATTACTAACTTACTACATTTTTTGATGCGATTTTGAATTCCCTACGACGCCATGTCACCGCTAGAAAGTATGGCACAAAGCTCAAATACAGTAAGTTCATTCTCATTGAACCTATTTGTACTTTGGGTTCTGCACGGCAGAAATATCGATAAATGGGTAGTTCTAATAGTGTTTCAACCGCTCTCACTTTCCTAGTCGCATGTTTAACTAATATAATAGGTAACTATTTATCTGTAGGCTCGGATTATTATTTTCTGCTATTTTCTAAAGGTATCTCTATTCTTTCTACAAAATAACCGAACACTTCTACTATAGTAAAACTACCTAAATACTTATTTTTTCGGAACAGGCTGCAATCGAGGTAGCTTTGGACTGTGGCCAAGCTAACAAGCGGGCGCTCAGCATTTCGTATCTCACTCTACTGGCTATTGTCTTCGCAAATATGTATAATTGACCGAATACTTGGCAATAATAAGAAAATTCAAAATGGAATACATTTGTTCTCTGAATAGGAAAATTATGAATTATCTTTGTCGTTATCTATCAGTAATATCCCGTTTGTACAATGAGTTCTGAGGAACTTTTCGGGCACACACCGTCACACTCTTTTGCCTCTCCCATACGCGGATGCGAGCGAGAGAGCAAGCCGCAATTTGCTGCGGCGGCGCGCCGCTTGATCTCGTGGTGCCGCGGCGGCGGCGCGCCGGCGCGGCGCTCATCTACTCTCGACGTGCGCCACGCGCATGCTGCACGCTGGTGACCAGGCATCGGAAATTCAGATGCTTAGATTAGATTAAATTATTTCTCATTTTAAAATTACATTATAAGTTGTATTGCATGTCAAGTTATACGAATTTAAAGCAAGATCGTCAGTTAAATGGAATAAACAAATTAAATATTGAATTACACAATTTACACAAATCAAATTATACAATGAAAAAATAAAAAATAATAAAAACAAAAATAAAAATCAATTAGCAAGGTCAAAATACACATTAAATGCTTATACCCACCGAGTGTTGCCTGTAACAGGAGCAAATAATTAAAACGTAGATTCTACTCATCGAACAATATAAAACTTTTGTTTAACAACTTTTAAAAATGATGTAATCTTTAGATTTTATCTTTTTCATACTAATTAAATAGTATTTTCAATGTACGTTAACATCAGTCTAATTGACATCGCTTGTCACGCTACAGAAATAAAAAATATCGCAATACATTGCGGTTGCAAATAAACTTTAGAGCGTTCTAAAAATTAAAACATAGGTTATTTTTAAATGTCGCTGAACAAATGTTGTTCAGTGACAACTTATTAATTGCAGTTTATTCGCAAAAAACGTAATCTCTAAAAATGATTTCAAGCATATTTCATAATCTTCTCTTAATTGGCTGTCGGCCATTTCTTTTTAATCCTCTCCGATTGGCGGGACTTATCGCGACGCTTGCACTTCCACATTTCCACAGTTAGGTACCCCCGTAACTGTGGAAATGTTTTCGGGTAAAAAAGGCGATTAATGCTCAAGATAACAAAATCTGTATTTTTTGAAGTTTATATTTCTATCTATCAGCCACGGACTTCTACTGCTGGACATAGGCCTCTCCCAAAGATCGCCACAGACTGCGGTCCTGTGCAGATCACACCCACCGACTACCTGGTACTCTCATGAGGTTCTCTGTGCACCGAGTCTGGGGCAGTCCCTGCTGCGCTTACCTATGCGTGGTCGCCACTCCAGGATTTTACTGCCCCAACAACGGTTATCGGGTCGATTTCAGAGCGTTTCAACAGCGGCGGTTTTTTTCAATCGTGTTCCAGCAATTATAGAAGCAAGCGGTGGTGATCACAGTTAACTTTTATTATAAAGGATAGACGGTATCGACGCCGCTATACATGATTTAATCAAAAGTTGTCGTCACTCGACAGTCCTCCGCGGTAGAAGTCGAGTGACACTAATCAAATAAAAATAACGCCAGAAAAACGCCTGAAATCGACCCTATCCGTTCTTCGGACTATAATGGCCTTTTTTTTGACCCCGGGAAATGCATAAAACTGCATACCACTACGTAACCTAAGGCCATAGGGGGTGACAGCCAGATGTTACGTATTGGTTATGTGGGGCTCTCCGGTCCTGAAGGGATTGGCCAACCCACTAAAACCCAGGGATGCTACCAACCTGTGCCTTCACGCCCAGGCAGCACACAACCCGGATAACTGGCCAATAATTTAACCTTATGCAGGGTTAAGCTTTATTATATATGTATAGAAGCTGTTTGTATTGCCAAGTTCTGTATTCAAGATTTTTTTTGCTATAATAACACTATTAGCTGAGTTAGTTCTGTAATTTGCCGATTTTATTTCTTAAAGCTGAATAGTCAGCAAAAAAGACCTCAAGAGTTTGTGTAGCCTTTTGTATAACACTGGTATAAGATGTCATTATCAAGCATAGTGCTGAATAATTGAGGTTCTGTTCTCTTTTAGCTGTATTACACACCACATCTAGACAATTACACATATTATGCTGTATAAAGTAGGCGTTGTTTCTGTTATGAAGCATATAGTGACTTAACAGAAATAAGGTAGCTGTTAGCATACAGTTCATTCATCATTCACTCATCGTCTGTATAACAGAGCTGTATTACTTGCATAAAAGAACAAAAATGCTTTTATTCAGAAGATACTCAGCTTGTCGTACAATTATTCAAAACTTATTAATTTGTTACATTGCTATTGCACAGCTATCAGCTGTATAATTTTGTGCCCAAACTGCTTGAATAACATCTGGGTAAGCGCTTAATCAGCTAATTACGGTAGTCATATTCAGCAATTAGTTTCTATGACTGCTGTTAAAAAAAACTTACTCAGAAGGTTTGTGCTGGCTGGGCGGTGATGCCGTGGGATCGCTATCAAGCCACCACGACATCACCAGCACCTCCGCCCTAGGGCGGACCCTCTCCGAAAAGGGCTGACTGTAGCATGGCCAGTGTGCCTTCCCTCACCAGCTCCCCCTCGAACAAATGGCCGTCCCCTGGGGAAGCAGCTACCGGCACCAGACACACGGTGTCCCAGTCCCTCCCTCGCCACCACAGGAGGACAAACGCCCCTACGCCACAGCCGTCCACGGGAGGACAAACGCCCCTACCCCGCAGACCCTCGCCCGTCCGTTCCTGACCGTCGCCAGCCCTCGTTGCTGGGGACAGTCAGGTTTACGGACCGCGGTGGGCCAGTCCTCTACGTCCCGCTCCCAACAGTCGTGGCCTTCGTTGCCATCGAGGTCGGGTTTACGGGACACAGAGGACTAGTCCATCACCACCACGCAGCGGCACAGGTCACCCGTCTGGTGCCTGCCCGCAGTGCCCCCCAAAAGGAGACGTCGGAGGGATGCTGCCCGTGCCCGACGCTCCGCCCTCGCGTGCCGCACCTGGAGAGTCCTCTAACAGAGGAAACCCGGTGCGGGTCCCCCCAACCCCCCCTGACAGGCTCATTCGCAGCATCGGCAAGTGATCAATTAGGGGCCCCTAAGAAATCACTTGCCGTTGCTCCCGGGGTGCACCGGCCAAGACGCTTCCCTTTCCTGCGGATCAACCGGATCAAGAGGAATGAGAAGAATCCAGACACTCTGGGAGGTTTCCTGTCTAGCACCCCGGACTATAATGGCCTGCCCACTGCCACCTCAACCGTGCAATCCTGTAAGCAATGCCGCTGTTATTTATTGTAACAAAACAAGGCATCTCAAATTTCACTTCAAAGTACTGGTTTCGAATAAACAACCCAACAAAATGTTTTTGGTGACTTGATTATTTTTAACTTTTTATGTAAACTTGACAGTACACAAATTCAGAATTCAATCGTGGTAGGTAAACCGAGATCAAACGTAACTTTTTTTTATATTACTAGATATGTTCTTGTAAAAGTGTTTACATTACTTTTACTTTGCATTACTTGTAAGATTGCCGAGTAAAAAACTTTGGCCTTTGTACAATGTACAGTCGAGTTCATAATTATATGAGCAAAGAACGGATCAAAAATATCTGATCTAGTTCTTATGCTTCTGACAATAGGGTCTTGTTCAGATGTTTTTGGTCGAATCTTTGCTCAGATAATGATGAACTCGACTGTACATAGCCTTTACTTTGCAACCCTGTACTGTATTTGGTCTTATCTTGCGCAATAAAGTGTTTACATACAGATATACATACATACATAATACTTATCAGTGGCGTGGCGTAAAAGATATCCTTGGGCAAGCCGGTGCAGATTTGGCGTACATTTTCCTTAGGCGCTGTAGAATAAGGTGCTCAAATGCTTGATATTAGGCAAACCGGTAGGAATCGAGTTCTTTGGACGCCACGCTACTGATACTTATGCTAAGAAGATAACAGAGACTGAGAGATTGGTGATCCATGCATTGATTATTTTTTACCCGACTGCGGCGAAGCCCAAAGGAGGGTTATTGTTCACCTAAGTTGATTACGGCTCTACTACTGTATTTACATCGAAGTCCTAAAAACTTCCATTTCAATATAACCCAATTAACACAACTTGATTTAATGAAAATAAAATGGCAACGTGGTCGTCTAAGGGTTAGCAAACGCGCTTAGTTAGTAGGCCTGAGCCTACCGGTGTAATTACAAAATATACAAATTACCGAGTCCCCGGCCGCCAGTCAAATATGCAGCGGTGTGAAACTTGAACCACGTTATGCAATACGTAATTACTATGCGAACACACTAAATAATATTAGAGATCTTGAGGTGACGTGTTGCGTCTTCTGGTGCATGGTGGCCTTTCAAGAACTCGTCATAAGAACAGTTACTAGTTGTAAAAAAAACCGGTCAAGTGCGAGTCAGACTCGCGCACCGAGGGTTCCGTACAAACTCGTAAGTAGATACGTAAATAGTTTAAGAAAAACTGCATGGTGGTTAGGTTAGTAGGAGCAAATAAGTATGTATTACGATTTTTGCAAATTTCTCAATAACGGTGCCAGTTAGGAAAACCGTTATATTTTTCCTATAATATTTAGGATGACATTAATAATTGGTAATTATTACAGATTTTTCTGTTCAGTAACTTCGAAGATAATAGAGGGGGAATGGTATTTTTTTTAACGTTTTTCGTCATAAATCAAAAACTACTTATTTAAGAAAAAAATCGGTGTTTTAATCTACAAATCAAGCCCTTTCATTTGATACCCCACTCGATATAATAGCCCTACTTTCAATTTTGAAAGTCTCATTGCGGACCCCTTTAATATAAAAGTAAGAAGTTACAATTTTTTTTTTACATTCAATAGGCTTGGGTTACCTACTTTTAATACTATTCCAAATATCAAATCGATAGCAGCAGTAGATCCTGGGATATCTTGCTGTGCCAGACAGACGGACAGACAGACAGAGTCGCACCATAAGGGTTCCTTTTTTACCATTTTGGTACGGAACCCTACAAAATATATGCAAATTCATCTAGACGAGCTACAATGCCACAGACATACCTACTTACTAACGTGTCAAGCGTATAACTGGGGCTAACCATACAAAACAATTTAATCATAAAACAAAAGACAATCGCGTGAAATGCCACTTTCAATTTTGAAATTCATATCGGTGAACAAAAGCTCTGAAGTTTCTTCGTGATAATTCCTTATAGAATACTAACTCCTGCTGCGTTCATAAAAGGTCGCATCTCTACAAGAAAAACGCTTCATCTACATCCTTCTTCGGGTGCAGAGTTAACCGTGCTAACTTTCATTAAGAGCGCACTGGTTAAATGCAAATCGGGCAACAACGAGTTATAGCGTAAGATCTGCAAAGCGAGTGAAATTTAAGCTTTGATTTATAAGTTCTTCTATTGTTCTAGGCTTCAGCTTCAGCTATTGACATCAAAACTCATTTACGTATTTTGCTTCGAAGGCGAAAGAAGATAGACTACTTCATTGGTGATATGACCTAGGTCTGAGCTGAGCTTATTATTTAAACCTCTAGAGAAGCTGGAACCTTGACGAAATGGATTGACACACTGTAAGTAAGAATACTACTACGATTTTTATGTGAAATTAAATAATTAAGAAGTGAATTTTACCGCGTACTATGTAGGCTGACTAATAAATAATAAGTAGTCTACCCCGTGACCAAATGAATGAAATTCACCAATGTGTATTTGTTGTATTTGTTGAATGTGTTTTTGGTTGGGGTATAGCAAAAGGGGCCCGATTTTAGGACTTAAAAAATTTACGACCAAAATTTTTTTTTCGCCATTTTTACGCTTAAATGTGATTGATTCGTGTAGATTGCGCTAAAATAAGCATGGTTTGTTATATAAACTTATTTTCTCCGACCAATATTTACCGAGATATTGTGGTTCAAATTAGGGATGCAACGATACCGATACGATAATCGTATATCGGCGATTATCGTAAACCTTTACGATCATTCGCTATCGTAAATATTACGATACGATATTTTTACGATACATTTATTTCAAAATTTTTAAATTTTTACTGTTTCGGGTGAAACGAAACGCATAAGGCGTCAATTTCTGAACGCTTCGCATCCGCACTATTGCCTAGCGGAGAATACACACAAGATACAGAAGAAATTAAACCATAATTTTCAAAATTATTTTATATTTTTACGTACTTTACTCAAACACAAAAACAAAATCAACTTAATTATAAACTGATCAAAACACGAACGCGTGCATTTCGGATTGCACCCGAACATAGCTAATAACTATGATCGGCAGTCGGCCGATTAATCGGCAAATTGGGAACCGATTAGTCGGCCAATTAGCTAGTCGGCAAAATGCATAACTTTTTTTTATACTTTTACTTTACTTAGTCTTACAATAATAACATACAACAAAGCTTCCAATAAATTCATCAAAATGGTATTAAACAAATATCGTAATGCATTCGTATCGTAATTCGTTATCGTATTTGGCCATTACGATGTATTCGTCATTTGTATTGATATCGTAATAGCCGTATCGTTGCATCCCTAGTTCAAATGTCAGTCATTTTCAAGGGCTCTGGGACTTAAAAAATTTCGGAGTCGTGAAATTGATGTCAATATAACACCTCATTTTTATTAATGATTCCTATAAAACATGCTAAAATAAGCATCTTTGATTGATAGAAGTTTTTTTATAAACTTGACCATTTAGAAACTAGAGCAATTCGAAATTGTAAGTTTGGTCATACAAATGCTATGAAACCAGGACTAGTAAAATAGATAAAAAAATTATATATATTACTAAATCATGTGGATCGTGATAAAATAAGCATGTTTTTCATATAAAGTTCATTTATAAACTCAATTGTGGTTAGGGCGCATAACGTCCCACTCGCAAAATGTCCCTCCACCAAAATTACGTCCCATGCGCAAAACGTCTTCTTTGCAAATGGCCCCTTGTGCAAAATACCCCATTCGCAAAACGTCCCTTTCTCAAAAGGTCCCATCCCTTTCGCAAAATGTCCCTTCTGTAAAAGCCCCTTTCGCTGAATGTCCCGACTACATAATGGCCCTTTCGCAAAACGTCCCGTCTGCCAAATGACCCATTCGCAAAATGCCCCGCCTGCAAAATGCTTGTATAATAAATAGAGAGTCTTCTCGCGTATTCAAGTCAGGGAGAGGGAGATGGGCAATATGTTTGTTACTAAATACAAATTACACAGGGTAACAACCGGATGGATGGAGCTAAATTATACATGCAAGTAGACCAAGTCCTGGATTAAGACATAGGATACTTGACACCCCGGTAAATAGTTCTCTTGGGACAGTATCGGGAACAACGCGGGCAAAGCCGCGGGTAAATGAAGTCTGTTAAAAACTAAGCGATTAACAGCAAATTTTGTAAAAGGTATGTTTTGGGAACGGGACATTTTGCGAAAGGAACGTTTTGTGAACGGGACATTTTGCGAAAGGAATGTTTTGAGAACGGGACATTTTGCGAAAGGGACGTTCTGCGAAAGGGACGTATTTTATGTCAAGGGACATTTTGAGAACGGGATATTATGCGGAAGGGCCGTTTTGCGAACGGGACATTTATAAAAGGGACGTTCTGCTAAAGGGACCAAGGGACATTTTGCGAGTGGGACCTTATGCGCCCTAACCTCAATTGTTTAGAAGCTATGAATTTTTTAAATTAATAATTACTAGCTGCGAAAGTCCGAATCTAGGGCTCTCGCTGGTTAGGACGCGTGCCGACACTGCGCGCCCTAGAGTGTTTTTCGTCATGCAAGGGCGGCAGGGCTGCTGTTCCCGCAGCGCCGGAGATACGGAAAGTCAACTTAATCGAAAACAATTCCAAGTCCCAGAGTCCTTGAAACTTTGAACCTCAATATCTCGGCAAATATTGGTCAAAGAAAAAAAGTTTATATAACAAAACATGCTTATTTTAGCACGTTTTATAGGATTCATTAATAAAAATGAGGTATTATATTGACATCAATTTCACGACTCCGATATTTTTCTAAGTCCCAGAGCCCTTGAAAATTACTGACATTTGAACCACAATATCTCAGTAAATATAGGTCGGAGAAAAAAAAGTTCATATAACAAAACATGCTTATTTTAGCGTAATCTACACGAATCAATCTAATTTAAGCCTAAAAACGCCTAAAAAAAAAGTCCTAAAAAGGGCCCCTTTTGCTATACTCTGACCGTGTTTTTTTATGTTCTGTAATTGTGTGTTTTTTTTATATTTGAATAAATGATTGATATTTGTCGAGGAAGGCCCGAGAGTTTTTTCTTTCTTGACTTTTCCTCGCCATCCTTTATTATTTTGGTAGTTGTGATAAAGTCCAATATCTACACAACTTTCTTGGTTGCATACATTGTGATATAGTAGTGTATTATGATACGAGTGGGCTATGTTGGTCATTACAGTCGAGGCTGAATTGTCGAGACTGTAATGACCAAAGCCCACGAGTATCATACAACGTTTTTCAACACATTTGCGAGGAAAAAATATAAAACATTAAATTATTAGTACATTGAAAAAAAAAAATTGGTCTGGTACTTTACATTTACCATGGAATAAATGTATCACAGCGAGCTCGGCTTCTATTTATTGGCCAACTCATTAACTCATTATAAAAAAATAAGTTTTATAAGAACGGCTGGGTTTTGTTGTTGTTACTATTGCAAAAAAAACATAAGCATACTTACGCATTTTTCTTTTGATGTCAACAAACTATCACTAGCATTTTATACTTCACTAATTATATCAAGCGGCGTCCAATTTAATTGTTCTTAGTCTCTTGAAGTCGTAATTTGTTGCAGCAATCACAAACTAACCTTATGGTAAACAAACAAATATTAATACAAAATGGCGCAACACTTATTTTTTCGCGCACCGATGGTTGATGAGTTGTTGAATTACGTATGCGCGCGCAGAGGCAACGACGCAACCCTCAAACAGCCAGAAATATGCACAATATAATAAACAGAGTAATTATGTATTTAATTCTATTCTAAATAATTAATGATGAAATGTATTGTAATTTTGTAGATACATTGATGAAGTATGATTTTTTATCATATTTTGACTGAAACTAGCTTATCTACAAAAATGATAACTTTTTTTCGGACAAAAACCTCTTTTTGGAGATTAAATAAGAACCGACTTCCAAAAACTTAAACTTAAAACCAAAAAATAATATGTTAATTACCCCAAAGAAATGGATAATCAACGTTTCATACATACATATACAGATATTTATAGTTTTTAACCTGTTATTTTTGAAGTGTGTGTGAAGGCTGTGTTGAGCTCCTTAGCTGGCACCGACTTCAAAAATAACAGGTTAAAAACTATAAATATCTGTATATGTATATATGAAACGTTGATTATCCATTTCTTTGGGGTAATTAACATATTATTTTTTGGTTTTTAGTTTAAGTTTTTGGAAGTCGGTTTTTATTTTTTGTTTTAAAAATTTACTTTATTTTTAAATTTTTAGTGACGCTGGAAAAATATTGTTTTAACCAAATAGACTTAAGTCTATTTAGTTTAAAGAAAAAAAATCCAAATCGGTCTAGCCGTTTTCAATCAAATAGCCGGCGAACAAACCTACATAAAAATTGCTCTTTGTTTTGAAGTCGGTTAAAACTGGAAACTTATTTCTAATAAGAAATGCACGAGAAACTAAGAAAAATACCCAAATCGCAATATGTGGGCCTATGATATTTGAAGAGTTCCCTCGATTTCTCCAAGATCCCATCATCAGATCCTGATTTGGTAGCAATGGGACCACCTCGGAGGTATAAACCTTTAAAACAAAAAAGAATTTTCCAAATAGGTTCAGCCGTCTTCAAGTAATCGGGGAAGAAACCTAGATACAAATTTACTCTTTGTTTTGAAGTCGGTTAACACTAGAAACTTGTTGCTAATAAGAGATGGACGAAAAATTACGAAGAAACCGAAATCGCTATATGTGTGCCTATAATATTTGAAGAGTTCCCTCGGTTTCTCCAAGATCCCATCATCAGATCCTGACTTGGTTGCAATGGGACCAGCTCAAAAGTCTACCCTTTCAAACAAAAAAATAATTTACCAAATCAGTCCAGCCGTCTTCAAGTAATCGGTGAACAAACACATAAAAAAAACATACAGACGAATTGAGAACCGTCCTTCTTTTGGAAGTCGGTTAAAAAAAAAGATGTAATATGCAAAACACTAGTGCGGTAATGTAAAGTAAAACGCACTATTGCGTAATAAACCGCATTCGGGGCATAAGAAGAAGGAAATTATAGCCACTTTACGAGTAAGTGTGTATCTAGGGCGGTAAGTAAGGAATTACAAACGAGGTGAATCCGAGGGCTTTAATAACACTCGTTTGTAATTCCCTTACCGCCCGTGGCACACACAATGTTTTTCATCACACTTGTGAGGAAATCTTAATAATATAACCTTACTAATCGCCCCAGTATGACAAGAAAATATGTGGCTTTCCATAAGAAAAGGGACCTTATGACGGTTTCTAGTTACGGAGATATGGACGTTTTAGTGAAATGCTTCAAAATAATCATTTTTTTCTTTTATGCACAATTGTAAAATATAGGAATAGACGTGTATTTGTAGCTTGGTTTCACTGCTGTACGTTAATTTTTTCTATATAAAAATTGGGTTCAAAGTTTAGTAGAAAAGGGACCTTATGGCAGATCACATACAAAAATAATAAAGCTGTTGATAAAACTTATTTCTTTTTTATACCACGACACGACGGTGGTGTTTGAGCTCATTTGTTTCGTCTTGTCGAGTACTTTGAACTGAGATGATATCCAGGGTCTGATGATGAAGCCGGAAGGTGGCCATAGGAACTTCGTAATAAAACGTCGGAACGCCATCGTGTTTGGGCTCAATTGTTTCGTCTTGACGAGTACTCTGAGCGGAAATGATGTCCAGGGTCTGATGATGGAGCCGAAAGGTATCTATGGGAACTACGCAAAAAAACGACGCAACCCCATCGTGTTTGGGCTCATTCGTTTCGCCTTGACGAGTACTCTGAACCGAGATGATATCCAGGGTCTGATGATGGAGCCAGCAGGTGGCCATGCGAACTTCGTAATAAAACGTCGGAACGTGATTGTGTTTGGGCTCAGTTGTTTCGTCTTGACGAGTACTCTGAACTGAGATGATATCCAGGGTCTGATGATGAAGCCGGAAGGTGGCCATAGGAACTTCGTAATAAAACGTCGGAACCCCATCGTGTTTGGGCTCATTTGTTTCGTCTTGACAAGTACTCTGAGCGGAAATGATGTCCAGGGTCTGATGATGAAGCCGAAAGGTATCTATGGGAACTACGTAAAAAAACGACGCAACCCCATCGTGTTTGGGCTCATTTGTTTCGACTTGACGAGTACTCTGAACCGAGATGATATCCAGGGTCTGATGATGAAGCCGAAAGGTATCTATGGGAACTACGTAAAAAAACGACGCAACCCCATCGTGATTGGGCTCAGTTGTTTCGTCTTGACAAGTACTAAGAGCGGGAATGATGTCCAGGGTCTGATGATGGAGTCAAAAGGTATCTATGGGAACTACGTAAAAAAACGACGCAACCCCATCGTGTTTGGGCTCATTTGTTTCGTCTTGACAAGTACTCTGAGCGGAAATGATGTCCAGGGTCTGATGATGAACCCGAAAGGTATCTATGGGAACTACGTAAAAAAACGACGCAACCCCATCGTGTTTGGGCTCATTTGTTTCACCTTGACGAGTACTCTGAACCGAGATGATATCCAGGGTCTGATGATGAAGCCGAAAGGTATCTATGGGAACTACGTAAAAAAACGACGCAACCCCATCGTGTTTGGGCTCATTTGTTTCGACTTGACGAGTACTCTGAACCGAGATGATATCCAGTCTGATGATGAAGCCAGAAGGTGTCCATAGGAACTTCGTAATTAAATGTCGGAACCCTATCGTGTTTAGTCTCAGAGTACTCGGCAAGACAAAACAAATAAGCCCAAACACGATGGGGTACCGACGTTTTATTACGGAGTTCCCATAGACACCTTCCGGCTCCATCATCAGACCCTGGATATCATTTCGGTTCAGAGTACTTGCCAAGACAAAACAAATGAGCCCAAGCACGATGGGGTTCCGACGTTTTATTACGGAGTTCCCATTGCCACCTTCCGGCTCCACCATCAGACCCTGGATATCATTTCGGTTCAAAGTACTCGTCAAGACGAAACAAATGAGCCCAAACACGATGGGGTTCCGACATTTTATTACGAAGTTCCCATGGCCACATTCCGGCTCCATCATCAGACCCTGGATATCATTTCGGTTCAGAGTACTAGTCAAGATGAAACAACTGAGCCCAAACACGATGGGGTTGCGTCGTTTTTTTACGTAGTTCCCATAGATACCTTTTGACTCCATCATCAGACCCTGGACATCATTTCCGCTCAGAGTACTTGTCAAGACGAAACAACTGAGCCCAAAGACGATGGGGTTGCGTCGTTTTTTTACGTAGTTCCCATAGATACCTTTCGGCTTCATCATCAGACCCTGGATATCATCTCGGTTCAGAGTACTCGTCAAGTCGAAACAAATGAGCCCAAATACGATGGGGTTGCGTCGTTTTTTTACGTAGTTCCCATAGATACCTTTCGGCTCCATCATCAGACCCTGATCATCATCTAATGCATTCGCTCGTTTGGTCTAAATCCACCTTAAGACACATAGAAGTGGATGTGAGCTCTGCTGTTCCTATTTTTCGAAAAGATGTCTTGCCTAGCCTACTTATGATGCGTAGCTAAATCAATTGTTAATCTCAATTAACGATTAACAATTACGTAATCGTAATTTGCAATTAACAATTACTTTTCATTAATTGTTAATTGCAATTAACAGATCAATCGTTAATTGTTAATTGGGATTACATTTTTGCCAACACTGCAAACAAGCATGCGGCCTGCATAATGGTAAGCAAAAATTTTCAAAATGATCCTAGAAAGCTGAAAATTTGGAAGGAAAGGGATTAGGGGCAACAGATTCGGAATTGAAAAAAAAAAATAAAAATAAAAAATACATTTGTTTTGTGTCGTTTTTCTTTTATTTTTTTAGAAAAATTTTTTAAAACATTTTTTTAAAACCGATAAAAAAAGTGTTTTTGGCGTGCTTTTAGTGCTTTTTGACCATTTTTAGAAATCCTTGTTTTTTCAAAAATTTGAAAAAAATAAAAAAAGAACTGGCGAATGCCTGTCATTTTTGACCATTTAAGAAAGTTTTTTAATTTTTTTTCTTCTAAAACTTACGAAAATAGTACATTACACAACTAGGGTGGTAATACAAAGAAAGGCCGAGATCGCAGATTTTTGCGGCCCGAGCTGCAAGCGAGGGACGTAAATATGCGATCGAGGGCTTTCTTTATTACCTCCCGTGTTGTGTACATCATTTTATGTCTACACTTGGCCAGAAAGCGGCTTTTTCCGTACGCCCAGCGTGCGGAAAAAGTCACTTTATGGGCAGGTGTGGCATAAAATACATTTTTTTGGCGGTGTCTATAATTTTTTCCCATTTTGTCATGTTTCTCTTTAAACCTTTTTAGTAGGGATGCAACGATACCGATACGATAATCGTATATCGGCGATTATCGTAAACCTTTACGATCATTCGCTATCGTAAATATTACGATACGATATTTTTACGATACATTTATTTCAAAATTTTTAAATTTTTACTGTTTCGGGTGAAACGAAACGCATAAGGCGTCAATTTCTGAACGCTTCGCATCCGCACTATTGCCTAGCGGAGAATACACACAAGATACAGAAGAAATTAAACCATAATTTTCAAAATTATTTTATATTTTTACGTACTTTACTCAAACACAAAAACAAAATCAACTTAATTATAAACTGATCAAAACACGAACGCGTGCATTTCGGATTGCACCCGAACATAGCTAATAACTATGATCGGCAGTCGGCCGATTAATCGGCAAATTGGGAACCGATTAGTCGGCCAATTAGCTAGTCGGCAAAATGCATAACTTTTTTTTATACTTTTACTTTACTTAGTCTTACAATAATAACATACAACAAAGCTTCCAATAAATTCATCAAAATGGTATTAAACAAATATCGTAATGCATTCGTATCGTAATTCGTTATCGTATTTGGCCATTACGATGTATTCGTCATTTGTATTGATATCGTAATAGCCGTATCGTTGCATCCCTACTTTTTAGAAAAAAAAAAAAAATTTTTTTTGAAACATGAAAACGTGTTTTAGGCGAATCGCAAAGATTTTTGAGCATTTTAGAAAAAGTTTTTTTAATTTTTTTTTTAAACTTACGAAAAAAGTCATGTTTTGGCGGTCTCTATAATTTTTGACCACTTAAGAATAAAGATCGACAAAAACAAAAAAGTTTTTTTTATCCTACCAGTCTCATGTGCGCGCGCATCGGTGACGCACGGTTTCTCTCGTATCGTTATCGGCGCGTGAGTGAGTGTCGGAAAAAATGTCGAATACAGTGAAATGTAAATCGTGTAACATTATTATTGACGAAATGTTATCGTATATACAGAATAAGATCTCTGTAATGAGCGAAGATTCTCTTGTGCGTTTGTGTAGTACGTCGTTCACAAGTGATGAAATTCAAACATCAAAGTCGTTACTGTTTGAATCAATATCAACTAATAAGCGAAATGTTCAGCGAAAAGGGGACGGTAAAGGTAATCGTGATATTAATGACATAATACAGTTATTGAAGACGACTGATCCTGATATGATACCTATATTTGTGGCAAGAAGACTTGAAAAATTACCACCGGTGACTTTTGACCACCTTGATTGCACCAAACTGCTAAAAGATATAGTGCGACTTCAGGACGATATTGAAACTGTGAAAGCAACTTACGCCACATTAAAAGAGCTTGAAGCAGTAAAACAAGAACTACAAGGAATGTATAGTGGACATGTGCCGGCACGTCTGTCTATATGTAACGTAAATAATAGACGAGGGGCCTGGTGTGGGGATATGGATAGTGGACCGGTAGGTCTATCTCATGCTCAGGACTCAACTAGAAACGATGGTGAAAGCTCGTTAAAAGACGATACACTGTCCCCTATTCAAAACAGCGAAGAAATACAATACAGGTCGATTGTTGTGGCGGGTAAAAAATCTACCGCGCACGGGATAGATATAACGTCGCCGGCTGGCACAACGAGCGTGGTGACTCAGCGCGCCGCCGAACAGCTGGTCGAGCCGTTATGCGTACCTGCCGAGATTAGTGCTATAGCACCGAGCGTTAAAGGCATGATAATTACTGAGCAAAATAAACAAAATAAAGAAAATGAACAATCGAATGTGGACGGAGATGGTTTTAAAACGGTGTCGTATAAGAAAAAGAAAGTAAATTACCGCTATAGAGGTCAATTTGGCGTGGCAAAGGAGTCGGATACAAAATTTAAGGCTGCGCCACGTAAAATTCCGATGTTTATATCGAATATACATAAAGATACTTTGGAAAAGGACATAACGGAACATATATTGGCCAAAACGAAAGAACGTGTATTTCTAGAAAAAATTGAAATAAAAAGAGATACTAGCCATAAAGCCTACAAATTTTTTGTGTGTCCGAGCAAGTTATCATTGTTTTTGGATAAAAATGTATGGCCGCAAGGTATTATTTTCCGCAGATTTGTCCATTTTCAGGATAGACATATGATTGGAACAAGTTCTGAAAGCGGCAAGATAAACAATAGACTTCCGCTGGTGTAGCCAACGTGAAGTGGTAAATGAATATGGCATATACTTTCTCTAGCTTCAATTGTAAAAACGTGAAGCGCTCCATAGATAGCATCAGGGACCTGTGTCTATCTTCTGATATTGTGGCTCTTCAAGAAACGTGGTTATATCCAGAGGATATACAATACCTAAACACAATTGACAACAATTTCTGCTCGACGGGTACTTCTGCCATGGATACAACGGCGGGTATGCTGCGCGGTAGGCCATATGGCGGTGTGGGTCTGCTCTGGCGGAGGTCAGCGTTTCAAAGTGTGTCTGTGGTGCAGTGCGGTAACGCTCGATTGTGCGCGATAAAGATAAATACAAACGACGGTCAAGCGTTTGTTGTGTTTAGTGTGTATATGCCGACGGACTGCAGTGATAATTTAGTTGAGTTCACGGACTGCTTGAGCACGGTAAGTGCGATAATTGACGATTGTGGCATAGAATCAGTGTACCTAATGGGGGATTTTAATGCTCACCCGAATGAACGTTTTTATACAGAGTTAATTGATTATTGCAACGAACAGGACTGGTGCTGTGTGGACGTAAATAAGCTAGGAATAACATCGGACACATATACTTTTTTTAGTGAGGCACACCTGTGTAGACGCTGGTTAGACCATTTTGTACTGTCACAGTCTGCAGTGTCTTCGGTGCGTAATGTGTATGTAAATAATTGTGTTACGTGGTCCGACCATTTTCCAATTATTTTAGAATGTGACCTCAATGTTATAGTACCCAAACTTACAAATCAACATGTACGTTCAGACAAAAGTGTAATTTGGGGAGAGCGCACGATAGAACAAATTAGTACATATAGTCATGAATGTCATCAGAGGTTGCGGTTGATCGATTTCCCCGCAGAGTTGAGGTCCTGTGCCGATAAATACTGCCAGGACCCAAGTCATAAAAAAGTCTTGGACAGTTTGTATGCACGTATTGTTGATGCCCTTAGGGGCGCAGCGGCTGTCGGCCGAGGAGACAGGACTGGGAAGCCTAAAAACCATGTCATGGGCTGGAATAAATATGTCAGCGTCGTGCATGGGGTGGCGAGACAAAGGTTTCTCGAATGGACAATGCGCGGTAGACCGACTAGCGGTAAAGTTTTCAATGAGATGTTAGAGAGTCGCAAGGTCTTTAAATCACGCTTAAAATGGTGTCAAGACCATCAAAATCAAATTAAGCTAGACATAATTACGTCTCAACACTCCAAAAAGGATTTCCGAGCATTTTGGAAGTCCACCAACAAATTGAAGCCCTTGGCTGGCCACCCGGTGGGCGTCGATGGGGTGAGTGACTCCAAAAGCATTGCCAACCTCTTTAAAGACCATTTTATTGTAAAATCACCGCTGGGTCCGATGGGGATGGGGGAGCTCAAAAATGAGACTATAAGTGAACCCGTGGGTCCCGGTTTTACTGCAAAACATATTGAGAAAATTATTAAATCTATGTCTAGAGGCAAGTCTCCGGGTCACGATGGTCTCAGCATTGAGCACCTCCAGCATGCTGGTCCCCACAGATGCAGAGTGTTGGCAATGTTTTATACGTTATGTATAAGACACTCTCATCTGCCGGGTGATTTAATGCGAACAATTGTTGTCCCTGTAGTGAAAAACAAAACCGGCGATCTGGCAGATAAGAACAACTACCGACCAATCTCACTAGCAACTATTGTAGCGAAGATATTTGACAGTATGCTTAATTCACAGTTAAGTAAACATGTGAAGCTACATGACAATCAATTTGGTTTTCGACCGCAATTGTCAACAGAAACTGCTGTACTGGGTCTTAAGCATACTGTCAAATATTACATTAAAAGAAAGACCCCGGTGTTCGCCTGTTTCCTCGACCTATCTAGGGCTTTTGACCTGGTTTCCTACGATATACTGTGGAAAAAACTGGGGGATACCAGTTTACCTACAGAAACAATACGTATTTTGAAATACTGGTATGGGAACCAGGTCAACAGTGTTAGATGGGCAGACGCGAAATCCGATGACTACAGGTTGGAGTGTGGGGTTAGACAGGGGGGGTTGAGTTCACCTACACTCTTCAACCTGTATGTGGATCGCCTCATCGAGGCGCTTAGCAGTACTCATGTCGGATGTCATGTTGACGGGGTCTGTGTCAACAACATCAGCTACGCGGACGATATGGTGCTGCTGAGCGCGTCGGTGTGTGGTCTGCGCAGATTGCTGGGAATATGCGAAACCTATGCACTAGACCATGGACTTAAATATAATGTCCAAAAGAGCCAGTACATGGTATTTGAGTGCGGTCGCAATAGTGCAGCTGAGTATCCACCCATCCGCCTCGATGGTTGTTCTCTGGACAGAGTGTATAATTTTAAGTACCTGGGTCATGTGATTGCGGACAATCTCAAAGACGATTTGGACATCGAAAGGGAGAGGAGGGCCTTGTCAGTTCGGGCAAATATGATTGCTCGCAGGTTTGCGCGGTGCGCCAAGGAGGTAAAAGTGACGCTGTTCAGAGCCTTTTGCACTTCTCTTTACACGTGCAGCCTGTGGGCGCATTATACACAGCGGACCTACGAGGCCCTTCGGGTCCAATATAATAATGCTTTTCGGATGTTGATGGGACTGCCTCGGTTCTGTAGCGCATCAGGGATGTTCGCGGAGGCATGCGTCGATGGTTTCCATGCGACCATGCGTGGGCGCGCCGCATCTCTGGTGCGCCGGGTGCGGGGGAGTCCCAACAACATCCTACGTATGGTAGCGGATAGGGTTGATTGTCCCTACTTATCGCACTGTCAGACGCTGCACTCTCCCACTAGTATCATACTGTGGTGAGAAGAATAATTCTATTATGTACAATACTAACCCTTTAGTTTCTTGTTTAAGTTATAATTATAATACTAACAAAATATGTGTCAATATGTTACATGAAATAAACAAATTTAATTTTAATTTAATTTAATTATGTTTTTTTTTTATAAAACTCGGTAATTTTTGGTTTTATAGAAAAGTAGTCTATACAAAACACATCATCATAACACCATGGAGTGAATTATTCACCATTAACGTTATAATTATGAGAATAACTCTTAATTGATCAAAATTTGAAGTAAATTTCTAAAAATTTTTTCTTCGGTTTTCTGTTTTAATACAAGTTTAGTAAATAAATAACGTTAATATCGTGCCATACTGTAATTATCAACAAGTTTTGCCTGTCATTGGCCATAAGGCCATAATATCCCATACATTTGGGAAAAGGGACCTTATGACTAAACACTTAAATTCAACGCAACATTATTTGAGAATTACTCTTAATTGATCAAGATTTGAAGTAAATGTCTAATAACCTTTTTTCTTCAGTTTTCTGTTTTAATACAAGATTAGTCAATAAATAATGTAAATATCGTGCCATACTGTAATTATCAATAATTTTTGCTTATGGCTGGTCATAAGGTCCCTTTTCTCAAATGTATGGGAATAAATTTGTGATTTTTACGTAACTTCAATTGTTTATAAATCAAAAAATACGACTTGTAGAATAATAATGACACTTTTGAGATACTTGTGTAGACTGATTAAATATAATTTAGAACTCATTATACGAAAATTGTAAATATTATAGGAATGATGAAAAATATAATAAAAATGACATTTTAATTAAAATAAAAATATTTCGTTGACAATGTGATTTTATTTCTATCCCAAAATGTACAGTCAAATATCTCTAACTATATACAATGGTTTAGATTACAATATATTAAAAAACAGGCCGTTTTTTTTTTTTTTTATTTTTTTCTCATAAGCGACTTGCTCTAATCAAAGGCTGATTTTTCACGACCTGGAAGTCACATTAAAAAAACCATTACTGATTTCCAAAGAAAAACACCTTGAGATACATAATCAATCATCATCTCCATAACTTCCAACGGGAACATACTTAAAATTAGTTTCAAACTTCTTTTGACGATTTCTCAAAAGTGCAATTTTAGCATGTGCGGGTTTGATGTTTTTTTAAAAAAGAAGTATGGGACTTAGGGTCATGGTTTTTTTTGTATTAGATAGCTTATTTAACGCAGATTTAGGATCTGTGCTTAACTCAATACCTGCTATAAGGTCCCTTTAGCCATGGAAAGCCACATATTAACACAGACAGTGACAATATCCATAGACAATGCAAATGTCAAGTCACGTTCGGAAACCATAGCGATAAAGACCTAAAATGGCCATTTTAGTTGATTTTATATTTGCAAAATACTGAAATACATTATTAAAACATTTAATTAATGTTACCGAAATATGTGTTTACCTGTATTTGCAATAACAGTTATCTTTAAATAAATATTTTAGTATTAAAAGTTAAAAAAGTAAGTTGGCGTTTCCTTTGAACATGACAAATAAGAGTAAAACAGAACCAGCCTTTCAAATTTAAAAAGAAATCCATTACGCCCTAGGGCGTAATAGGTCATTTACGGCCCGCAGAACCTACGTGTAATGACACTATTTTCGAGCAAGTGTGATGAAAAATAATATACAGCGTGGATTTCCACGAGGGACCTTTGCGGAAAACGATGCGATATTTCCGCAAAGGTCCCTCGTCGAAATCCACCCTGTATAACTCGTTATTTATGTTACATGATAAATTCGTAGAAAGCAGCGCATTCATTGAGTTTACAAAACAACATGTTTCATACAGATTTCGATCGCGGCGAACTCACCGCGACAAGTTTTGTATGAAAACACGCTCGCAACTCGCTCGCAAATCGCCAGGTGTATGGAGGATATACACGATGGCATCTAATCGGTAATCAGGTACCAGTTTTTCTAACTCAGTAATTGATAGCGGTCACGTTGATGTCGTAATTAGTTACATCTAAACAATTTTTTTTCTGTGATAATTTTTATTTCGAAATCAGTTTTATCTTTAATTCCTTGTCACCCTACTAATCTGTATCTGTGAGATTACAACCTCTTTAAAAAATTAATGACAATGATAATTTATGAGTAATAAGTTGTCACTGTCATGTATGTAAACAAGGTCATAGAAGTCGCAAATATTGAATGAGAAAAGTAAATTAGTAATTAAAAAACATGCCTCGACCATATTTGTGTTCAAAATATCGAGCGTTACAATATTGTAGGTACGTTTATCAATACAAACCAAACAGCTCAAGATGAACTCAAGAATTATTCCACGAAATTCATCCAAACGTACCAATTCTCACGCACAGTTTGATAAACCGCATGAACTAAAACCTCCGTGACTTCAGACAGTTCACAGTGCCAAACCACGCTCAAGCACCCGGCCGGCCTCGACGTCGTCCTGACGATCTGGATCGACGCATTTTAAGATATTTTGCTCAGGATCCTCGTAGGAGCTATTGCTAATAGGCAAGCAGCGAGAAGGTTTCATGTGAGTCAGTCCTTCGTGTGGCGGCTACTTAAATTGTCGGAATTGCATTCTTTTCATTTTCGGCCATTTTATCAATTTTAATTCGTTATCTATCACGCCCTAACTCTACTCATACTCGTAGAAAATTTTATTTACTTAAGATCTGACAAATTTTCCGCGAAAGCGATGGCACATGACGTATCGTGATCACGTGATTTTACTTCAATAATTAATGTAGGTGACCAGTTGTTATTAGTTTAAATTATGTTTTAACCTTTAATTAATTAAACAGTGAGGTATTTGTGTGAGACCTCGCCTATTAAGTTTGATTTTAGCCAGATATTAATATTTGTCTACTCCTGATTACCGATTAGAATCCGCCGTGTATAAATACCGATACTTATATTTATTCTTGGATGTAAAAAATTATACTGTTTGAAATTTAAATAGCCGCTATTTATTTTTCCAACTACAACATTTTGATCAGTACCTAAGTAACATATTTAGTTATCAAAACAAATTTAAAATACATTCTAAGTAATCACTACCTAATCACGATCAAACGCGTCTGGAAAAATACTCAAACGGGATTGCCACACCATTAAAAATGCAGCGTATGTGAATATTCAGAATATGTGTATTTATCCACGCGCAATTAGTCAAAGTATTTCACCTCCCTTTTCTTATAACTCGCTTAATATATCGCATCTTTAATACTACAGCGGCGCAACTTAAAATTGTCTGCAATCGAAATTAAGTTTTAAATAAATAAGTACACGGTCGAAAATTGAGATAGATTTGTTTTGAGTTGGTGCTATGTGGTGGTACAAGAGATACATTTTTATAATAATGTTACGCAGACTGACGCCCTTCGGCGCACCTTGCTCGCCCTTTTTGCCCCGTGATATTTGCCATCATTTTGCGGGGTTCCGTCCGTAGCTTGAACTAAATACGAATTTACTAGTTTTTACCCATGATTTCGTCTGCGGAGAATTAGGCCCCATTTAGACAGGGCGAGAACTCGTATGCGAGTTTGATTACATTGCGGGCTACCCAGGTACGACAAGTACGTACAGTTGATCGATTAATCGCCGCAATGAAATGAAAATCGCATACGAGTTTTTTCCCCGTCTAAACGGGGCCTTAGAGTTTTATATCCCTTAATTGAAAAATAATCGATTCCCCATACCAACTTCCTCCCCCCTTTTTACCCGCATAAAGGATGAATTTTAATATCGATGAGAACGACACTGGCCAAACTGTAGTCCGTAGGTCTGTGGATTTTACTTTAGGTAGCGGCAATTACCTATTCTCAGGTCAGGACCTATTATTAGGGTCCTTCTACTCCGGAAGACCCGTCATTGATAGGGTGACTGCGTTTTCTAGGCAGGCGGGACTTTCCGGACCGAAATGGGACTGTCGTTCTGTGACAGGCCATTTAGATACTATATGGAGTGTGACTACTCTTAGTTTCATATGGGATGTTATTTGTAGTAGGAAAATCTTTAGACGTTTTTTTCTGTCGTTTGATTACATGAAATCGATTACATAATTATCATCTATCTAGTCATTTTGACATTTAGCTATAGTAATATTGATCCATCTTTAAACCCATCCATATACTCGTAAAGTAAAATCCACAGACCTACGGACTGAATTGACAAATGACTGACAGGTAAAATGATACCAGGAACAGCAAAATAAAAATAGTGAAGGGTATATGTCGATAACAATATATCGACAAGTTGTAAAGACAAATAACAGACTAATTTAAATCAAAAATAAGTATATTAGTTTCAAATAAGAGGTGTTTTCATGACATACTCGTTTTTATTGACATGAATGTCCTCTGGGATATCTTGTTCGTCCTGCAATCTGTCTACCATCTCATTATAAATATAAACGTAAACTCGATGAATCATCTCTTTTTCAGTTTCACTAATAGATTTTTTTCTCCTTTTTGTTGGAGGCGAACATTTTGATGAACATGGCTCTGGTCCTGAATCATGCGAATCCATAATAACAATTTCAATAAACACTCGTAATAGCAATGACAACGTATATCGTTAGATACATAAAAGTAGTTTGTAAATAGTGGTCAACTATTTCTGAAGATACCCGCTTTTTTTGTTAAAAAGATGGACCACATTGTTGGGAATTTGAAAATAAAGAACAATAATTTTATTAATTGATTTAATTGAATGTATGTATTCAATACACTATCATAAATATATAATTTTTATGTAAATTATTGCTGGTTTGACATTAAATTTTTATCTCTAATTAGGGGTCTACAGACCTTTTGATCCGTCGAAATCACTGGAAAAAGTTGGTATATAGATTAGCCGATCAAATTGCCAATTTGATTGTCCCGTCTGGGTGGACCTTAAACGTACGATGTAACAATAATTTTAATATCGATGAGAACGACACTGGCCAAACTGTAGTCCGTAGGTCTGTGGATTTTACTTTAGGTAGCGGCAATTACCTATTCTCAGGTCAGGACGTGGGATTTTTTCCCCGCGCAGCGGGTCGAAAATGCCACTTATGGCAGTGGTTCCTAACCTTTATTACTATATCACCCACAGGCCCCATGGAGATTTATGTTGTTACAATACAGGCAATTACATTAAAATACTCAAAGAAAAACGACTTAATATGAGTATTACCCGTGAGAAAACTTAATTTTACCCCTAAAGGGGTATTTACCCCCAGGTTCGGAACCACTGACTTATGGCCTCGCTCGAGTAACTTCAAAATATATATATCAGACCTACGTAGAGCGTTTGAGTTTGTCTCCAACGGTACTTGGAAATTAATCAAATAACTTAATTTAATCTCTGGCAAAATCTCTGTAAAGAAACTTCAATATTTTAAAGTAATATTTGCGTTTATAGACTAATAATTATTATTTCAATAAATATTAATGATTCTTATGTTAATGAAAATAATTTATTATTTTATGGCCCTTGGATCGTCTGCCCTGTAATAATATCTACAGGCTATTTAACAAGTATATTGCTTTAAAACTACCTCTTGAAGCAGTAATTTATGATCTTCGTATTTATTTATTTTGTACTTGGTTATAAAGTGATGTAAAATATCCGATAACGAGGTGTTGACAATCGTATCGACGATGGTTGGTTCTTCGACATCAAACCGGGCGCCCAGTCAGATAATCGCATTCAATCGCGTACAAATATAAAATTCTGCATACGACTTTGCAAATATCAAAAGACACTCTCCGCTGTTATCGACTGAAGTCAATCGATATAGGGTCTAAATTACAGGCTCAGCTTAATATTAGGCGAGGAAACTTTGTTCATTACCGCAGAACACCGTCCACACCACACACGCCCGGACCAACTAATTAAAACATTACGCCTAAAGAAAACCCTAACGTGGCGCAACTTCATTATTACACGTGCAGTATATACATAAACTCGTATAACTATTCATCTGATACTGGTATATAAGCTTTATTTGTTACATAATAAGGTGCTGTTTAAAATGGAACGTTTGTACGAGATGCGAGTTTTGAAAATTAAGGTCCCAACATTCCTTTATAATAATTATAGCACTGGAAGCCTTTCCGATGATCAGGGTGGAAGAAAATAATTAGCGTAAATTTGTGGTGTTCTTTGAAAAAGTGGAAATTTGCTGCTAGTGCAATGGGATTTATGAGATCGGGTTGCTTGCTGGGCAGGGGTTTTATTTTAATTATAAGACCTTATATTAAAATTGTGGGTGTTTATTTTTGTTCACTTGATAGAGGTAGGTTGAACAGTTATAGAAATTTAGCGATTGTCTATGCACATTATAACGTCCAAACAATTATATATTTACTTATATATTCGTGATCATTATTTATTTGGGTTGAATTTCGGTAAAACCCTTTTTAATTTTATCTCATAAACCTAATTTTTAATCTTTACAGTTTTAACTTCAAAACTACGGAATCACTGTATACGAATGAAACGAATCACTTTTCCTATTTTACACATAATTGCGTTTTGTTTATTAACTTTTAAAGACTAAAGAACGTGTTTACTGCTTATAATTAAGAAGTTTCAAAAAGAGTAATTCTAGGTTTATTTAATATGTTTTTAAAACGTCAATGGGATGAAAGCTTATTTTATATTCTCGAGAAAATTACTTTTTATCGACAAGACTAACCCTTAATTTGGTAAATAAATACAGAAGGTGCATAATTCAAGCCTCGCCGGGATTCAATTGTAACATGCGATTGGATATGAATAGATGCTCAAACAGTACCAAATCAAGGGTTAAAACAATCTGCGTACCTATTGCAAGTTATAAGAGAGAACAACAGAATTCTTGCTTCAACTAATATTCAGAGGAAACTTATCTTTTACAACACGGAACTCTTTCTATACAATACATTAAAGTGTATCTTCCGTTACAAAATTTATTTGAAAGGGCCGTTAGGAAATTCATAAAACATCAAACAATCCAACTGTACACAACTATTAATATACTTCGTAGATGTTACATAAATATTTATTAGGGTCCTTCTACTCCGGAAGACCCGTCATTGATAGGGTGACTGCGTTTTCTAGGCAGGCGGGACTTTCCGGACCGAAATGGGACTGTCGTTCTGTGACAGGCCATTTAGATACCATATGGAGTGTGACTACTCTTAGTTTCATATGGGATGTTATTTGTAGTAGGAAAATCTTTAGACGTTTTTTTCTGTCGTTTGATTACATGAAATCGTAGATATGTTAGGTTAGATCGATTCTACTTTACTGTAAGTCCTTTTCATAGCACCAAATACATTATTTAAGAAAATAATTGAAGAGTAACATAAATTGACATGACACTCATAATTCAAAATTCGTATAACCGACATTCATTAACATAATGTTTAGTGAAAATTAATATCAGATTGTCAGCGTGATTAGCACTGATTGACTGATGTGATTGGAAGGTTATCGAGTAAGTGCTGTATTTGAACAGTGAGTCCGCATAAAATCATATTCATGGTTACTCGGAGGCCTATATCCAGAGGGGCGCATAAAACGGAATCGCCTGAATTGGCTGCTCAACGCGCGTAGTTTTCTGATCACCCCTAACTTCCATGCACAACGCATGTTTCAAAGAACTACTTTCAACCCTCTAGGCGTGTTAGAAGTTTGATGGCGATGTTTACTTTGGTATCAGTTGTAGGGTTAAGGTTTGTACAGTAAGTGGAAATATATCGGGAATCGTTTAAATAGGATCTCATACGACTCGCCTGAGTTATACCTATAATTGACTGCCAGTGTCCTTGCCATACATCTTAAGGTAATAATGGATAAGATTGGGTACTTGTTACGTTGTAAATATAACATTGGCACAATTTTCCCAATATTTTCCCAATTGGCCCAATATACAACTTAGGCAGCTGGTGCGTTCACCTAAGGACAAAGAGCCACTGAATGTTACCGGGGTTTAAATGATTCCCTGCACCTGTAGTAAGCACTACATATTTAGGTGAGACTGGTCGCAATATATCGACGAGACTAACAGAACACATACGTAGCATTAAGAAATTGGACATCAAGGCAGAGGCGGAACTTCGCTAAATATGGATTCGGTGTATTATATTAGTTTCGATAAGTTTTCCGTATTGGTGAGAGAAAAGTATTTTATTCCTCGGAAAGTAGGTACGTGAAACCATTGAGATCAGTCGTCAACCGATTTCAACCGGGATAGTGAACAGTCGGTGCCCCCTAGTTGGAAAACAGTTCTACGTAGTGCGCCGGGACTCGGTAGTCAGTGGAAAAACGCCCTTGTGACGTTCGTTATCAGTGTTGTGTGGTAGCCGAACAGTTGAGATTGACAATGCGGGTGGGTACCCAACTAGCACGGTAGCGTTAAGATAACCTGTATATCGCTGTTATATCGGTTCCATTCGAGTATAAAAGTGTTAAGACTAGCCTATATGGTGGAGTTATAGCATGCTCTAACTCACTTATAACCACGAAAGAGGCCCACGGTTTTACAGGTAAAGGTTATACAGAGCCTGCAGAGCAGTGGTATAAAGGTGTTAAGGCCAGTACAAGAGAGTTAATTCACCCTTAGCTGATATTTTTACCGGTATTACTGTGTTATAAGTGAGTTGAGTGACGCTATGGCTCTTACAAAAACGTCGGCTGAGAGTGATTTATCACTTAAAACTTTATTAGACCTATTACAAAGTCTCAAGTGTGAAACTTACCTCTTTGTGAGTATTTTTTGCGTACTATTCGTTTCAAAATCCTATACGGTTACAGTAAACTTGTATCACAAATACAGCTCACCTAATGGCGAAGAATTTTGACAGATGGGGGTTAAAGCAAGTTATTAGTTACTCTAGTGATAATTGTTTGATTGTGAAAACCATCTGCGGTTATGATTTTACGGCAAATGTATTACCATGTTTTCCATCTCAATTTTAACGCACCCGCGATTTATTAAAGATTTCAAATAAAACGAATGAAGCATAAAATAAAACCTCCAAGTTTTTATCATTTTTTATTCTTGCTTCTTGGCCAGTGGAATATCCAATTAAGTGGCATCCATAGAATGACAAAACAAACATAAATAATGAAGTATTTTACATATACAATGTGTGGCCTGTAACCGGGGCTAATAATTAAAACGTAGATTCTACTCATCAAACAATAAAACTTTTGTTCAACAACTTTTAAAAATTATTTAATCTTAAGATTTTATCTTTTTCATACAAATTAAATAGTATTTTCAATGCACGTTAACATCAGTCTAATTGACGTCGCTTGTCACGCTACAAACATAAAAACATCGCAATACATTGCGGCTTTAAATAAACTTTAAAGTGTACTAAAAATTAAAACATAAGTTATTTTTAAATGTCGCTGAACAAATGTTGTTCAGTTTGAGGAGTACAATCTTCGTTTTAATTATTAGCTCCGGTTACAGGCCACACATTGTATAGATACAAGAAATCAAAGTACACAGAAAAATTAAATGGCACTCACCTGTGTCCTGACCGGGAATTTAATTTTTCTGTGTACTTTGATTTCTTGTATCTATATATGTAACCTAAAATGTGGTGTAATTTACCCGCATTTAAAAACCAATAAAGAGACAAAAAAAAAAGTTCATTTCATGTAAAGTATTACTAGTAGCGCCATCTTTCACTCGATCGTCGTAGCTGTAATAGGTGCGCATTGGGGTGAGATACATGTGAAATATATTTTCTCATAGATGGCGTTTAGGTAAATATCCTATTAAACCAGAATGATACAGAAGTCAATGTAGATGGCAAAATTGAGGGCGCTGGCTGGGTGCTCCCGTGGACAAGTGGTTGAGTCGCTGGGCTGGAAATCCAGAGGTACCGGGTTCGATTCCCGGTCAGGACACAGGTGAGTGCCATTTAATTTTTCTGTGAACTTTGATTTCTTGTATCTATATATGTAACATAAAATGTGGTGTAATTTACCCGCATTTAAAAACCAATAAAGAGACAAAAAATGTTTCTTTCATGTAATGAAGTATTTTGTTGTCAAATATTGAATTACCCAATAAATTTATAGGTTATGATCTCCAATACAATGGCGAACAAACATTAAAGCTTTAGTTTTCACTCAAGTCATCTATTACGCTTTTGGAGTTACAACACCTTTAGTTAAGAATATTGTGCAGCCTTTAGCACAGGTAATAATAGACGGTGTAATAATAGACTTAAAAAAATACGCTTATTACACTCTTGGAAAACTCTGTTTTCCAACGCCTGCCTGCACCTTAAAGTCAATATAAAACCTAAAGATTTATAAGACACTCTACGCCGTAGAGTCTACGGCAACCACTAAACAACAATAAGATTGAACGAGATTCAGCGAAGTTCGCGAGTACTCATGATTAAGGGGATGCCGAATGCTCCCGAAACATGTCGAGTGGAAGTCTCGTATTATTTACAACGTGAGTGATCCGTTTTTAAATTAATATGTTTTAGTCACATAATTTTCCTTTTAATTTCAAAAAGCCGTATGTAGCGAAAAGGTGTTACGATACGAACTTTACGAACCTAGTGCCCGCGGGGTGGGTTCCCGGTGTTGAAAGTGCTAACATTTTGCAAACGGATCTATCTCTGAATCGATAAATGGTTTTTACCTACTAACTTGATTACTTTTTTAACCGGCTTCAAAAAAAGGAGGTTATCAATTCGACGCGTATTTATGTAATATTGTCAGAATTGCACAGTTTTTATATATGTTAGTCTATGCCAGCTTCTAAACATGCCAAATTTCGTAAATGTATGTATGTTTGGTCTACAAGTCAGATTGCAAAAAGTCTTTTTTAGTTGCGAGCAGGTAGGTCCAACTTAGGGAACTGTGTAAGTTTCATCAAAATCGGTTCAGTAGTTTTTGAGAGTTAAGTGTGTATTCAGATTGGTGCTAAATACAGCTTTCCAGTACTAAATCGTGAACAAACGAACGGACATGGAAAAACTACATACTGAAATACCGACCCGTCGCAGTCGTAACCCCACTAAATACACCGTGGGCCCTGTAATAAGATCCAAAAATTAAAAAGTAGAATTCTACTCCTCAAACTAAACAACATTTGTTCAGGGATATGTAAAAATAACTTGAGTCTTAATTTTTAGTACACTTTGAAATTAATTTGAAGGCACAATGTATTGCGATATTTGTGTTTGTAGCGTGACAAGTACATAATTTTTAAGTGTTTGAACAAAAGTTACATTGTTTGAAGAGTAGAATCTACGTTTTATGTTTTGGATCGTGTTACAGGGCCCACGGTCCATAATAGTAATTTACATTATTTAGATTTACATCTCAGCTTTTATGTTTATTGAGTAATATTTTTTAGTTTTTCTTGTTGCAAATACGTGTACACATTATTTGTAATGTGTCTATGTCTTGACTATGAACAATTTTTGGCATTACGTGCGCTGCGCATAATAATTGAATATTATAGGGACCGTGCACGACGAAGGTGCTACCAACTGGTGACGCCAATCTAAAGGTTCTACCCTATATTTGACATTGACAGTGCTGCCACCTATTGTTCGTGAAGCGACCGTGCACGACGAAGGTGCTGCCAACTGGTGACGCCAATCTAAAGGTTCTGCCCTATATTTGACATTGACAGTGCTGCCACCTATAGTTCGTGAAGCGACCGTGCACGACGAAGGTGCTGCCAACTGGTGACGCCAAGCTAAAGGTTCTGCCCTTTATTTGACATTGACAGTGCTGCCACCTATAGTTCGTGCACGGTCCCTATAGCGATGGTTTGTTTTTAGACTAATTGCATTTGGGTAATCCAAACGGGTAATTTGATTTGTCCAATAAATACCTACTTACAGTAACAACTAAAACGGATTATCGCGTATATATTACTACATTTTAAGTATCGACGTTTCGTAACCCTTTTCAGCGTTAGTGGTCGCGGGTAGACTGAGAAAATCATAAATTTCCTCTGTCAAAATTAGTGTTAAAATGTAGTAATATACGCGATTTAATACGTTTAAGTTGTTTTATTACTATGAGTGATAATCGCGGAAACCGAAGACGATATTAAATACCTACTTACGTTTGATTTGTTACGTACGTATGTTCCCGAATTTCATAATGAAAAAAAAATGGGAAAGATATAAAATAATCGGCCAGGTGCAAGTCAAATTCGCACACTCAGGGTGCCATAGCCATAGCGTAAGTTTGATGTACTAAACTATTTAAAATATAATCAAGCAAGAAACACAAAAAAAACACTTAAATTGTATGGGGATCCCTTTTAAATTATTTTGTTTAGACGAATTGAGGACCGTCCTTCTTTTAACTCTCATTATAAGTTGGTCAGTACAGGGCGAGTTCGTTCTATTTGGAACATGGAGCTTAACTTGGTAGGTATTATTGAATGATTCTCGCTATCAAACAATTATATTCAAAATGTTCGGTACATTAATTCATTTCAAAAAAAAATGTACCGCAATACTTGGTTTAACTTAAAAGTTACTACTAAACTGTTATGAGCCGCCAAAGTAAGTACCTATTCACTATGCATTGGCTTGTTCTATATATTAATGCTGATAAACGTTTGTTAACTTTAATTGAATATCTTAACAACGATTAACGGAGACGCAGGCATTGTGATTAGGAGATGATCCATTAATTAGTCGGTCTGTCTGGAAACATATCCATTGCAAATAGCCAGCAGCCACCGCGATTAATATGGGCTGCGATAGCGGCGTTACAGTGCCTACTGATCTATATTATTATCTGCAATAATTATGCGGGGAAATAATCTGCCAAGTCCGAAACAAATGCGAGTTTAGTATTCTCTCATATGTTGCGTCGGAGACACGGAGGACGAAGAGATGCTGCTGTAGAGCCCTGCCTTTGTTTATTGTTTATTTATAGCCACCATGGTTTTACAGATGTTAGGATTGATGCTTAGGTAATACAATATCATGGACCCTGTAAGAGTACAGCATTTCTTAGTTTCTATCTTATCCTAAATACAAAATAATATTTTTTTACATATTCAAACGCCATTAAGAAAGTATTCAAAAATACAAATTAAATTGTTATTAAGGTCGGCTCACTTTATCCAGATGTTTAAGTTCTTCAACTTTTTATATCATCTACATTCCCGAGTCGTGCACATTTTAAATTGGTCCGCGTTCTCGAGTTTTCCACATTCCCGATTCGACCTCATTCCCAATTCGTCCACGTTTCCCTTTAAGTCCCAGCTTCATATATTAAAACTCTCAAGATTTTTGTAAGTCCCAGATTTGGGAATGTAAAGAATTGGAAATATGAACGAAGTGGGAATATTAATGAAACGAGAATAGAGACAAAATGGAAATGTGGATGCAGTGAATCCAAACGCTTGCTTTTTGTCTTTTATTCATTACAATCGACAGTCAAACCTGAAAAACAATTGGGGGAATTGCCTTTACAGTACGATTATTTTCACTTTGGCACTCGGGATGTCTCGGTTTTAATCGTAAGGGTTCGTGTTTTCACATATAATTTATTCACATAGAATAATCATCTATTCAATACTAGCATTTTCCCGCGGCTTCGCCCGCGTTGTTCCTGCTATTGTCCCAAAGGAACTATTTACCGGAATATAAAGTACCTTATGTTTCAATCCAGGACTTGGTCTACTTACATGCCAAAATTCAGCTTGATCCATCCAGTTGTTACCCCGTTATTAGGTAACAAACATCCAAACATCTAAACATCCAAACATCTTCACAAACTTTCACATTTATAATATTAGTGGGATACCTAATTAATAATCAAAGATCGGATCTTCGGTACAATTTGGGGTAGGTATATGACTTCCACACGTTATACAGAAACATGGATGTTTCTCGGGACTTTGGGAATGGATATTATTTTAGATGATTTTTATTTGTTATGTGTTTATGCATCTACCTATAGTAATAATTCATTCCCGGAATCCTAAGGAATATTCATGTTTCTGTATACTGTCTGAAGTAAAATTTGTAAAGACTTGACGTCCTCTCTTCTCAGCAGACGTACACATCGCCGCCGAACGTAGCAGTAGATTAGTGAGGATATAAATTTAACTCACTACTCGGCTGGCGGCGGCAACATTAATAATCGCGGCCATCTTGGATCGAGATTGCTGGCAAAATAATTTGTTTGCGTTTAATTGAGTCATAGATTTTCTCGATCGGATTTATGGTTGAAATGAGATTTGCTCGCAGCTAATTTGCCTTTGCAGAGTTTTATTGAATTTGATAAAAGGATTTTATGCTATTATTTTCTTTTTCTTACGATATTTATTTATTTAAACTTTATTACAGAATACAAAAATGTACAAATGGCGGCCTTAATGCTCTACCAGTCAACCATCAGGGCAAACAGAGTCATAACAAATTTGTACATAATAATAAACTAGATACAGAATATAGAGGTGTATACAAACGTATAAATATATATTATATAAACATACTACTAAACATAATATACAGGGTGTTAGTTAATGAATGGATAATCATTATCTAACACCCTGTATATGGTACCTGCTTCTAAACTACTATGAAGAGTTTTAATCTTAATATTTGCGCAGCATGCGCTTGAAGGAAAATTTGCTCTGAGCTTCTCGAATACAGAGGGAAAGGGCGTTCCAGAGCCGAATCGCCTGTATAGTGAATGAATTAGTCATAGAACTAGAACGATGAGAGAGAACAGAAAGCATGAGTTTACCGGAGGAACGGGAACGGAGCTAACAGCCCGCCCGGCTCGGATGGAGATGGATCATACAAGACGGAAAAAAATGTACACAAAATATTAAGAGCCCGACGTTCCCGAATAGGAAGACAATTAAGTTATTGCCGATAAACAGAAACATGGTCATACTTACGGAGGGAAAAAATAAATCTGATGCTGTTGTTCAGGAGTCGGTCTAATCTATCCAAGTGAGCTTGGGTAACGTTCGTACAACACACATTGTCATAATCGATCACAGGCAACACGAGAGTCTGAATGAGGAGTTTCTTTGACGCACCGGAAGGAAATTCTTAAATCTATATAGTGATCGCAGAGTATTAGTAACTCTACGACAAACGTAAGACATCTGGGGTTCCCAACCAAGGCCACGATCAATGGTCAATCCGAGGTTTCTCACCTGCGTCATAAATGGGATAACTATGTCCTCGAAAATGACTGGCGAGAATTGATTTATGTCGATGGTTGATAACAGACGTGGATTCCCAAGATTCGCTTGGCACTTAGACGAATTGACGGCAATCCCGAAATCTCTAGACCAAGATAAGATGCGGTAGAGATCCTCATTCATGCGGGATATGGCTCCGTCCATGCCGTCGGGCTTAGTCTGAGTATATAGCAGTAGCGTGGCGTCCAAAGAACTCGATTGCTACCCGGCTTGCCTAATATCAGGCATTTCAGGACCTTAGTTTACAGCTCTTAAGGAAAGTGGTATATAGTCATCGGCATACAAATGGTAGGAGCACTTAATGCACGGGATCATAAGATTTATAAATATGGAAAACAGTAACGGAGAGAGAATTCCACCTTGCGGGACACCAGAAGCGAGATCGCACCAATCGGAGAAGCATTGGTTAGCAAGGACACGACACCCCGGCAACGGACAGCCTGGCGACGGTTTTGCAGATTGGATGTGAACCATTCAGCCGCTGATGGCGAGATATTTAAGTGATCAAGGGCAGCCAGTAAAAGTTCATGATCGACAGCGTTAAAGGCGAGGGAGAAGTCAATTAGGACCAGGACTGTGAACTGGGAGGATCCAATGTCATGCCTCACATCTTCAACAACCTTTACCAGAGCAGTAGACGTACTGTGACCAGAACGTAAACCAGACTGAAAAGGAAGCTGGTTAGAGTAGATGTGGGCAGACAACTGCTTGTGGACTACTGCTTTGAGGATCTTAGACAGGAAAGGAAGAATTGAAATAGGATGGAACTCTTTGAGCAAGGTGGGGTTAGTTACTTAGGGGCATCGAAATAATAATAAGTATGGAAGCAAAACGGACGCTCAAAATCGGCCCCACGAAATACATAACAAAGGGGCGGAGCTAGTACTTAGTCTTGAAGAAAAACCTATAGCATCAAATTAATTTCTCACGTCAGTAGGTTTGTAAACAATCGCAATTTTTGGTCTTATAAACGATATGCAACTTTTTTGAAATTGCGCCTTCTAAAACTTGATTTAATATTTGTCGTAAATATCGCCACAGTGAAAGGAAAACGCCGAAATGCATTGAAAGGTTAACGACATTAAGAGATACAGAGACAACACATTTCAGGATGCAAACTATCATCACCCTGCTTAACCGCTCATGACCAATGGAGTTAGATTTGACCGATATAATCACTTTTCGTACCTCATCATCAGTGGCTAGGGTGAACATAAACGTTTTTTTTAGAACAGGTTGAAATTACACTAATGCATCAAACACTTTGGATTTTAGTGACGGGGTCTAAGGTTGAAGATTTAGAAAAGTGAAATGCCAATTTTAAAAGTGCATCAATTTTCTTCACACTGTTCACGTTTATATTTGCGAAAGGTCCGATACCGCCTCATCATTGCAATACGGACCGCTCGGGTAATCCAAATATAAACAAATAAATATAATATAACAAAGGTACATAATATCAAACGTACCACTACTACTGCTTGGTATGTCTTAACGTGTAATTGTTTGTTTGTATGTATGTATGTACAGGAAACACTCTGTTGTACACATACAAATAAGTACCAAATACGACTAAGGCAGATGAAACCGGTCCAAAGACGAAGAAAGTACCCCGACCTTACGGGAAGTAATGTCCTCTTTTTTTGTAATATTGATGTGAACTTGCTCTGCTTCCAATCTAAATATATAAAAGAAGAAGTCCTGACTGACTGACTGACTTACTGATCAACGCACAGCCGAAACTACTGAAGTTAGGAACTTGAAATTTTCACAGTAGGGTGGTTATATAACGTAAGTAAGGGATAAGAAGGGATTTTTTGAAATTCATCCCCAAAGGGGGTTAAATGGGGGTTGAAAGTTTATATGGGGACCATACGATTTTTAAAGTAGGAGATCTGAGACTTCGAACATAGACTCTTTAATACAATTTAAAAAAAGTAATTTCACCGTTTTTGGAAATTCATCCCCAAAGAGGGTTAAATGGGGGTTGAAAGTTTATATGAAGACCACACGATTTTTAAAGTAGGAGATCTGAGACTTCGCATATAGACCCATCAAGATGAGTACAGGAAAGTAATTTCACGGTTTTTTGAAATTCATCCCCAAAAGGGGTTAAATGGGGGTTGAAACTTTGTATAGGCACCAAACGGTTTTTGACGTTAGAGATCTGAGAGTTTGCACATAGATCCTTCAATATGACATGAGAAAAGTAATTCCACCCTTTTTTGAGATTCATCCCTAAAAGGGGTTAAACGGGGGTTGAAATGTTGTATAGGGACCAAATTATTTTGAAGTTACAGATCTGAGAATTCGTATATAGACTCCTCAATAAAGGTCGAAGAAAGTAATTTTACCGTTTTTCAAAATTCATCCCCAATGGGGAACATCCTAAATGGGGGTTGAAACGATTTTTGAAGTTGCAGCTCTGAGACATCGTACATAGTCTCCTCAATATGAGTACAGAAAAATAATTTCACGGTTTTTCGAAATTCATCCCTATAAGGGCTTAAACGGGGGTTGAAAGTTTAAATGGGGACCAAACGATTTTTAAAGACGGAGATCTGAGACTTTGCACATAGACCCATCAATATGAGTACAGGAATGTAATTTCACGGTTTTTCTAAATTCATCCCCAAAAGGGGTTAAATGGGGGTTTGAAACTTTGTATAGGCACCAAACGGTTTTTGACGTTAGAGATCTGAGAGTTCGCACATAGATCCTTCAATATGAGATAAGAAAAGTAATTTAACCCTTTTTCGAAATTCATCCCTAAAAGGGGTAAAACGGGGGTTGAAATATTGTTTAGGGACCAAATTATTTTTAAGTTACAGATCTGAGACTTCGTATATAGACTCCTCGATAAAGGTCTAAGAAAGTAGTTTTACCTTTTTTCAAAATTCATCCCCAACAGGGGTTAAATGGGGGTTAAAACGATTTTTGAAGTTGGAGCTCTGAGACATTGTACATAGGCTCCACAATATGAGTGTAGGAAAGTAATTTCACGGTTTTTCGAAATTCATCCCCAAAAGGGGTTAAACGGGGGTTGAAATTTTGTATAGGCACCAACGATTTTTGAAGTTGGAGATCTCAGAGTTCGCACATAGATCCTTCAATATAAGTAGAGAAAAGTAATTTCACCCTTTTTCGAAATTCATCCCTAAAAGGGGTAAAACGGGGGTTGAAAGTTTAAATGGGGACCACACGATTTTTAAACTAGGAGATTAGTTGCAAAAAGTAATTTCACCGTTTTTCAAAATTCATCCCCAACGGGGGTTAAATGGGGCTTGAAACGATTTTTGAAGTTGGAGCTCTGAGATATCGTACATAGTCTCCACAATATGAGTACAGGAAAGTCATTTCACGGTTTTTTGAAATTCATCCCCAAAAGGGGTTAGATGGGGGTTGAAAATTTGAACTTTGAAGTTAGAGCTCTGAGAAATCGTACATAAACTCCTCAATAAGAATAAAGAAAAGTAGTTTTACCATTTTTCGAAATTCATTCCTAAAAAGGGGTCAAACGGGGGTTGAAACTTTGTATGGGGACCAAACGATTTTTGTAGTAAATCTTGAACTTCGTTCATAGACTCATCCATAAGAGTAAAGAAAAGTGATTGCTGTTTTTTGGAATTCATCCCCAAAGGGGTTAAAATGGGGGTTGAAACTTTGTGTAGGGTACAAACGATTTTTGAAGTTGGAGCTCTAAGACATCGTATATAAACTCCTCAATAAGAGTAGAAAAAGTGATTTTTCGTTTTTCTAAATTCATCCCTAAGAAGGGGTCAAACGGGGGTCAAAACTTTGTATGGAGACCAAACGGTATTTATAGTAGATCTTAAACTTCTTACATAAACTCATCCATGAGAGTAAAGAAAAGTGATTGCTGTTTTTTTGAAATTCATCCCCAAAGGGGTTTAAATGAGGGTCGAAACTTTGTATACGGACCAAAAGATTTTTGAAGTTGGCGATCTGGGACATCGTACATAGACTCCTTAATAAGAAAAAAGAAATGTGGTTTTACCGTTTTTTCATCCCTAAAAAGGGATCAAAAGGGGGTTGAAACTTTGTAAAGGGACCAAACGATTTTTGTAGTAGATCTTGAACTCATCTAAAAAAGAAAAGAAAAGTGATTGCAGTTTTTTGAAATTTATCCCCAAAGGGGTTTAAATGGGGGTTGAAACTCTGTATAGGGTCCAAAGGATTTTTGAAGTAGGAAATCTGACACTTCGTACATAGATCCTTCAATAAGGGTACAGAAAAAATGTTAAACCATTTTTTGAAATTCATCTCCAAGGGTTATAAATGGGGACCAAAACTTTATAAAGGGACCAAATGATTTTTAAAGTAGGGTATCTAAAACTGATTAAACTGAATAGAACTCAAATGATTTCACGGTTCATTAAAATTTATCTCGAAGACGGGTTGAGTAAGTAGGGGTTGAAAGTTTTTTTAGGGACCCGTACAATTTTTAAAGTAAAAGGTTTTTAACTCCATGCATAGCATATAGCAATTAGTAGATTGTTTTTTTTGTGTAAGTAACAAGCGGTTTATTAAGTGCATTTAATTTTTTGGTAATAATCCTTAAATGGACTTAAGAATTGATTTTCACGGTAAATGTGCATTGTGCAGTTTTGGGCCCAATATTTGAGGGTTTTGTTTAATTACAACAAAGTTTATGAACAAATATCAGAAACTATTAATTGCCTATTAAGATTAATTGCCTAATTATAATTTACACCGCAGACGAAGTCGCGGGCATCAGCTAGTATGTGATAAAACTAATAAAAATACCGGACAAGTGCGAGTCGGACTTGCCCACCTAGGGTTCCGTACAAAGACTTTAAATAAAGACTATATTTTTTTATGATTTAATTACAAACGTATAGTTTTCAGATTTTTCCCTATACGAGTACGTGTAGTATAAGACGATATTACTTGCCAAATTTCATAGTTCTACGTCATCGGAAAGTACCCTGTAAATTTTGGTTTCCTTGAGAGTGTCGAAATTTACGTTTTTTGCGGTATAAACGGCCATCTTTTCCTTACCTTAACTTAGAAGATTGACTTTTTCATAGCTGTAAGGGTCTGTAGACCTGAGTAAATGGTTTTATTTTCAACTCGATACCTCCACGCGTTCCTGAGATAAAGGGTCTTAACAGAATGGACAGACGGACGGAGAGACAGACAGACAACAAAGTGATCTTATAAGGGTTCCGTTTTTTCCTTTTGAGGTACGCAACCCTAAACATACCATTTCATTAATTTCGAATTGTATAAAATGCTGAATTTTTAATGGTGAATCGAAACCACGTTTTCTGATTAAGCTGCTTAATATAAACACCTTGACCTTGAGGAGACTTAGTATGGTAATAACAATTAATTAATTATGATTAAAAAGTTTCCGGTGTTTGGCTTTTTACCTTATGGCGATAATATTGTTTTACCAATGATCATCTCGGAGAACGTAAATGTAACTGAAATACCAACTTGTAGATATAATACGATTACAATAAGCCTTTATACCCTCATTAAATTACTGGAGAACTATTACGGTATGGCATGAATAACGCTGCTTTCGCCTAAGTTATGATAATGTTTATCTGACGCCTGCACGGTTTACTGCACTTAGTTGAATAGTAATGATATAATCTTGATGCGATATCTTGTCAGAACTTGGCAATGTGCAATATCTTGAAATTGTTTCTAGTAAAACCTCTTAATGGAGATTATAATAAAGATAATAACTTAATACAATTTTAATTCTTAATAACTGTCGTCAAACTAGAATTTAATTAACAAATGCTTATATAAACTAAAAATACACAAATTGATATATGATAGATGAGTCCATATATTTCAAGACTTTTCTCGATTTTTCCAAGATCCCATCTTCAGATCCTGACCTTGTGACAATAGGACTACCCTGAGAGGCGTACCATTTCAAACCGAAAAAGATCCCGGTTAAAAAAAAGGGTTATTTTTTTTATTTTAATATACCTACTCGATAGGTTTAATCGGAAGGATTATGGTCGAAGATATACAGACTTTTTGGCCCATAAAATGTATGTATGTTTTTAAAAACAATAAAATACGTTTGCCAAGCGAACGTTTGCAAAGCCGCAGTAAAGTGTCTACTACATAACGGAAAGTAAATTTTTGGTCAGCCGTTATTAAAATTGATCCGCAAAAAAAAATAAGCAGTTAAATCATTTGGGCAGCATACAAAGATTTGGCTGGCAATAAATAAAATCGGGCGGCAACTCTTGTTCAGCAAACAGTTTAAAAACGGTTAACATTTTAACCAATATTAATCTGCTTTTTTTATCATTTGGCTGCCTAATAACCAGTCGAGCTGCAAAATAATTACTTGGGTAGCAAGATTTTACAATTGGTCAGCAGAGAGTTTAATTGAGATATACAGGGTGTCACTGTGATATATACTGGGTGTCACTGTGATATATACAGGGTGTCACTGTGTTATATACAGGGTGTCACTGTGATAGATACAGGATGTCACTGTGATATATACAGGGTGTCACTGTGTTATATACAGGGTGTCACTGTAATGTATACAGGGTGTCACTGTGATAGATACAGGATGTCGCTGTGATATATACAAGGTGTCACTGTGTTATATGTATACAGGGTGTCACTGTAATGTATACAGGATGTTACTGTGATATATACAGAATGACATTGTGATATATACAGGGTGCCATTGTGTTATATACAGGGTGTCACTGTGATAGATACAGGATGTCACTGTCAGCAGAGAAAACATGTCTGTAAGCAGTTTAATTGAAATATACAGGGTGTCACTGTGATATATACTGGGTGTCACTGTGATATATACAGGGTGTCACTATGTTATATACAGGGTGTCACTGTGATAGATACAGGATGTCACTGTGATATATACAGGGTGTCACTGTGTTATATACAGGGTGTCACTGTAATGTATACAGGGTGTCACTCTAAAAACGAAACAGCTCCCAAAAATAGGTAGGTTAGGGTTATTTTTTTTTTGATGACCCTAAAACGAAACGGCTCCCAAAAATAGGTAGGTTAGGGTTATTTTTTTTGATGACTCTAAAAACGAAACGGCTCCCAAAAATAGGTAGGTTAGGGTTATTTTCTTTTTGATGACCCTAAAAACGAAACGGCTCTCAAAAATAGGTAGGTTAGGGTTATTTTTTTTGCTGACCCTAAAAACGAAACGATACACGTCGTGAATAAATAATATAACTTCTAAACATTATGAGATGTATAAAAAATCGAAATACCAATTTTATATGAGCCCATCACAGTGACACCCTGTATACATTACAGTGACACCCTGTATATAACACAGTGACACTATGTACATATCAAAGTGACACCCTGTATATATCACAGTGACATCCTGTCCTGTATCTATCAAAGTGACACCCTGTATATATCACAGTATCACTCTGTATCTATCACAGTGACACCCTGTATATATCACAGTTACATCCTGTATCTATCACAGTTACACCCTGTATATAACACAGTGACACCCTGTATATATCACAGTGACACCCTGTATATATCACAGTGACACTTGCTACTTGACAGCTGACAATTACCGAATGACAAAATGCGCACACGATTGGCGGAAGAATAGTTGCGCCCAGTTAGGTTTTATTGCCCCCTTTTTTTTGATGAACAAAATGAAATATTTTGCTTACCTACTGATTGCTTACCAAAATTTGATTTACCGTAGATCGCTTAATGCAGCTCAAATATTTAATTTGCTGACCAAAATAATTTAGAGCAGATCAGTATATCATTAATTGCAGCCTGATTTATAAATGTTTGCTTACCATAAGTTGCTTACCAACTAGCTATTTTGGCTGACCAAGTACATATTTCTGCTGACCAAAATATTAATATTTTGCTGATCGATTAAATGATACCCCTACATAACTACAAGACTCAAATCGATACTGAATAAGTACAACTTATACATAATGAAATTGTTCCATAGACTTTCCTGAAAATATAGTACCTATCATCTATTTGATGTAAAATAGACCTGCAATTAGTTAAATGTTTGTAATAATAAAGAAAAACTAAACTAAAAATTGTACAACACTACTTTTACGCTATCGTTTATATTTTCAAAATTACTGATGCATGTGGGAATTTACAATTTTACATACGATGTTTGAAGGTGCCGCCGTGTACAATACACGCTGCCGCCCGGACCTCGACCGCGTATGATCTCTAAGTAGAGTTCAAACACGCAGTATAGGTAATTTCACGAGAGTTGAGGTGAATGATTACACACACAGCTACATGAAGTACTCATTGCAAAAAAGTGAATGAATGAAATGAAGGAGTGAGTGAATAAACACAAGGCTATAGTTTAAACAAAATCTTGCAATTCACTGTTGAACCTGCTATCGGTACGAAAAAAGAACAGTAATTTCAAAATCCCGTTGTCATTACATGACAGTGTTGTTGTGTGCGTGGCCTCAACTCTCGTGAAATTACCTACACGCACGCACTGTATACTAAGGTTAAACAATGTGTGATTTGCAGGAAATATCAGCGCGGCAGCGTTGAATTCCATGCCAATGCGAACGGGCATTTGTAACGCAGTGCAATGAATGCGTGTTCTCATTGGATGGTTCAACGTTAGTAACGTGACGTGCGCAAGATATGGTCATAACCATAACCACCTTGTGATAACCGTGCAAAAACTACGTCTAGTCTAAACTACGGCTCGCGGCTCAAGTTCGGTTTGCGACCCCATCTAGAGCTACCAGGACCCACCAAGACGTGACATTCGCATTGGGTGTAATCATTTATACACTTCGATACTTTTTATAGACTACCCACTTTTTATAGGCAAAATGTATATCCATTGATAACGATAAAATAAATATCTAGAAATTTTATGTATGGCGACATCTATAATTTTATCGACTTCATATAAAATGTAAAACTGATTTCTACTACAGTCTTAGGTCATTTGCCTTCGGTCGTCCGATCCCTAGTTATTTGAGTTACCATTGTGTAAGTTACATTATAAACGTATATTTTAGTTTTTTTTAGAGAAAAGTATAATAAAGAATTGCACACGTTTAAAAAATAACGTCTCTTTAGTTAGACCTATACATAAAGTAAGGGATGAAGTCCCTTATAAAGTACGAAGAGCGTAAGAAAACCCATTTCCATGGATCAGGTTGCGTCCTCTTGCGCTATGAGGGATTTATAACGGGAAAACAATAGAAATCGGATTTCAAGATGGACCACTTAATCAAACAGCTCCGTCTTTCTTGCGCTAAATATAAGCATCTGTACTAATAAAAATCCTATTTATTAAAAAAAAACCAAATGTAAAAATAACTTGCCAATAATTCCAACGATAAGCCGATTTGAAGGTTGAAAAATTTGGTTTTTCCGGTTACACAAAGGTTCATCGTTGCTAATATTAGATTAGGATTTTAGATGTGTATTTTTGATAAAGCTGCTAGGATAATATGACATGTATGGCTTTAAATTTACGAGTAATAAGTAATAACCTTCGTGAACGTAATTATACCTAAATTGACTTAGGGTTGGGCTGAACTCTTCTTAATCGACCAAATACGTATGACAGTGTAATTAGTCAAAAAAGAGTAAAAAATCCACAATTGGAGGAGTGTCGGCCACAGGTGTCGACAATAGCGTAATTTATTCTATTTTATCATTTTAATTTCAGAGCACGCCATCGTCAGCCGAAAAACGTCCACTGTTGGATTTAAGTAACTCTCAAAGAATGTCACCATAACTGCTCCTGCGCTACCGTATTTCAACGAACCCCAGCGACTTTCACCAGGTTATCAGTCTATTTCGTGCAAATCCTAAGGAATTAGTGCCTTCCAGTGGTCTGGTCCAGGAGGCAGGCTAGGGTGCTCAAACCCCCCCCCCCCCCCCCAAAGCATCTTAGTTCGTTCGAGACGAACCGTGAGTGACCTTAATAAAATTTACCCTCAGTGGGATTAAGGCCCTCGTAAACCAACATCCTGAATCCACCACTGTCGAGTATTAGTGAAACTTCTTTAGATTATTTATCCGTGTAGACTTTGAGTAAGGTAAAGGTTTATTTTATGTAAATTTCTCACAGCTCCGGAAGGGCTCCCTTAGCAGAACTTCCTAGGAAGGTTTCCAATTTGATGTTACTTTACGTCTTAGGGAGGCGTTTGAGACACGTTGAAATTTTATGACGGATCATTATTTTGAATGAGGAAGGAACGTTAACTTACATGTGAAGTGAGAATAAAACAGTGTAATTACAGGCTGTGGCTCATGACATCTTAGTCTTCGTGGTGACAACGCATTTGCAATATTTTAATTTACGGGCTCTGTGTGTATAAAGGCTGCAATTTCGGTTTTTCATCAGATTGACTGCGTGTGTGAGTTGACTTGATTATGAAATGACTTGAAAATGAAAAAATGTGGAAATCAAAAGTTCTAAGCAAATTTTTATCTTAAGGCGAGGTGAGACCAGAATCGGGCACGGAAGCCTAGTTTCCAAATCATTTTTAGAGCACTTATTTGACTCTTAGGTCACTGTAAAACATATATAATAATATTCAGAACTGTATTTAGGGCTTCCTCTCACTTAGAACACGATAGCGAACACTTCGCTCGATAGAAAAGTAGCGCGAAAACACTATAAAATAAAGTATTTTTTTCATTTTTTTTCATTTTGTTCATCACCAGTTAGTTACCTTTTCTGACAAAATTAATACCTGACAATCATGATTTCACAGTCATGCAGGGCATCCTCTCATGTTTGGGTTGATAACGTATACTTTTATGTTAGAAATCGAAGATAATCTGCAATAATCTGCATTCCGCCCGACCCTAGTTTGTATGTGAAATGCGAGCCAGGTCCTACCGCGCCTTAAATAGTGATTCTGGTACAGCAATAATATTTCATGAGTACCTATGGTATAAGTAATTAAGTATGTAATATGTTTGATGTGTGAATGTGTGAATTACCCATCTTCTTACCTCCGAAAGAAAGAATTGAAAAGGTAATTGAATGTAATTAGAAATTAAGTCCGATAAGGTCTTTTAAATACATCAATTTTATCGTTGTCGATGTAGCAAAAGAAATACCTAATCAATAGTCAAGTCAAGAAATGTTTTATTTTCTCAGTAAAATGCACCAATAACATAATATATCGACTCGGCTCGATTGTTGCCGAGTCAATTAGCCGATACAATTAATCTCTTGGGCGATACATCACATTGTTGACTCGTGATCCGTCTCCTTAATCGAAAGATTATCGATTTACTTTTAGTTATGTAAGGCAGGCTGTTTTGGGACAAAGATTTCCTATGAATATTACTTACTATGTAGGACTTAAGTTCCTACTACTTTGTAGGAACTTAAGTCAAATAGCTATCTACGTTTGATAATTAAAAGTCACGTTGACACTTTTTAACCGATATCACAAATATGTTTGTTACCTCAGTACTCCGTCATTTATACTCCGGCATCTAAATTGGTTTCATTTTTAACCAACTTTCAAAAGAAGGACGGTTCTCAATTCGTCTATATCTATATTTTTGCTACGCGATTACTCGAAGATAACTGAACCCATTAGGAAATTTCTTTAGGTTTGAGAGGGTACCGAGGTGGTCCCACTGTAACTCCAAAACAGGATCCGATGATAGGATCTTGGAGAAATCGAGGGAATTCTTCAAATATTTATTTATTTAAACTTTATGATCTTTGAGAGATACAACATTTTGTGAAGGCTAAAATTCATGTCGTATAGAGATCGTACTGAAACCAGTAAATGCTATTTTAAAGGAAGGCGTCGTGTCAATAGCCCTGCACCCGTTTCGAACGTGCGATACCCTGTGTGTATTCCTAGTCACGTATTACGTCGGGACACTGTACTTAGGCATACGCCATACAGCAGGCTATGTTTGCTTTTGTACATAATTTAATATTTATTGGTAACTAGTGGATCCGCTCTCGAGAGTTAAATGTCTCTTTTTGCTTCGGCTTGAGTGGATAAAAAGTGGGTATTATATGTGTTAACCGCGGTCATAATTTACCTGTATACTAAATTTTATGAAAAACGGCCCGGTAGTTTTCACATGATGCGTGAAGAAACAAACAGATAAACAGACAGATAGGATAGATAAGCAATAAATAGGTGAATAGATGTTAATAAATAGTTTTTAAACTATTTATTAGTAAGAACGATTGCATATCAAAGATCCTTAGTTTTGTTACTGACACACTGACCAATGATTATCATCATAATTCTAAGGTACTTCTAGCAGACCCACAAGCCCCAAATTTTAAACATAATTCGTTTTAGCCATGCAAAACCTAAAAATATGGAATTTCAATACGAACTGCATAAGCAAGTTTGTAATCAATCTATTTTTAAATTAATGTATTTTTTCAATGAGATGAAATTGTGGTATAATTTTATGTTAAGTGTGTTTATAAGAAATATTTACTCTTCTAACTTGTCAATTAATATTGGCTATTTATCTGAATTTTGTTACTTATTGTTGCAACTGATTAAAGTTATTTGATTCTATTAATTTATTACATTAAATGTAATTAAATATTGTATCGTATACCGTTAAACGGTTGATTTTGACACTCCCTAATTTATATACCGTTTTCACATCTTGTGTAATGCGTAATCAAACAATAAATGATTTCTGATTCTGGTGTTGATGCCCATTTCGGGTTGTTCGGCCAATGCAGTTAGTATCTAAGTCATCGTTGCAGTCTCTCCGTACACAACAATGATGTATTCATACGTCTACAAAAATAGAATTGGCTCTTGTTACACCTGCTGTAGTTTTATTTGCTGTGGATCTATTATACCGCGCCTGTATCGGACAGCGAAAAGATTGGTTTCTAGTAATTGGAAGGACAAAATTTGCTATGGCATAACTGAAATGAATGGCAGTGGCTATAGAGGAAACCTTTGCATGTCAACAGTCTAGGTAGTGGTCATTTCTATCTAATAATTTAGCAGTGGTGAAATGGGATGTAGTCAATGATAAAATCACCCTGACGTTGTCATCACATTTAGGGAGCTCGCACACGGCGATGTTTTGCAGCGATTCAGTAGCGACGCAGTCGCAAAAAGGCCGCGATACAGTCACGATGCTGTCGCTGGTCATATACACGAGGATATATGACACGTAAACACAATTCTGTATCGCGGCTATCGCGATACAGCATAACTACGGACGTGATACAGCACCGATATAGCCACAATTCAGTATCAATACAGTTGCGATACGAATTTATTCAGACGCGATGCAGCATCGGTGCAGTATTGGGCTGTAGAATAGGACGCTACGCCTACGCTACAGTTGAAAGATGGACTCAATCGAGACAACTTTGATCACGTTGTCTTTGTTATTGCTTTTACGGAAGCATCCGTAGCGTGGGCGTGGGTGTCGTCGGAAATATTAGGTACACCCATATACGTAGTAGTTTTGTTGCGTTGGTAGTAATGCTGAATCAATACAGCTGCGCGTTTGCATGGATGCAGAAGCGATGCTGAATCAAAATAACACGACTGCATCGCGACAGTCGCGCGTTTGTATCGCTACTGCATCGTTTGTGTCGCGAGTTGCAAATGCGAAAAGGGGCCACATGCCGTGATGTAGTCGGGTGTTCACGAAACGCGCGACTGAATCGCTGCAACAAATCGCTGTGAGCCGTGAGTTCCCTTACTGCATAAACCTTTCCTCGTAATGTGTGTCTTATGTGGTTTTTCGCAGATAAAATGTATCAAGCTATAAAATAAAACAAATTTCAACCAAAAGTGTGGATTGTTAGTTCCTAATTCGCTTGTATAGAAAACCAAGCGACTCGAATCACTTTTTTCTTTCGTTGGTTGGCAAGACTTCAAAACTTCACTGATGTGCAATTTATACAACCAAGCGGCATTTTACGAACGTCACCATATGCATACCTAAACACACGTTTGCACCATTTTTTTGTGTTTAAATTGTTCCGGAAGCTATCGTTTTTTGACGACCCAAAAACCTCATTTAAAGTACCCAAACGTTCCGGCGAACTTCGGAACAAATTACACCACGTAATCCTTCGTGCCATTGCAGCCATTGTATCGACTTGGCCCGAATATCGATTCAGACTTTTTAGTTGTTAAGGTTCCGTACAATAGAGCGTGACCCGGAACTTTGGAGAGTAAGGTGTAAAGGGAAAGAATAAATAGTTTTTTCCAATAATGAAAGTAAAAAAATTACGCAAGCCCATGCATTAATAAAAAGGTATTTATTTCAAGGTCCTTGCGCAAGCTATAAAATTATGTTTCAAATAAGTGTTCGGAAAAAATTCAGCTACACTAATTTTCGTGTCTAATAAAATAAACAATACAAAATAGGCAACAATTACCCAATTTAAACAAGTAAATATAGGGCATCTTTATAGTCGGCAAGGTGGTGGAGTTACATTGCAATATATGCAATATGGATATCTATGAGCGACGAAGATCATATCTCATAAGTGCCTCGTCTATTCCTTTGCCACTTAAGGTGACATATTGCTAAACAATTAGTCGAAAACAGAGCGTTTGTGCCCCCCTACCCACACACCCCTATACTCGTACTTTTACGTGGATGACGACTGGCGAGTCCCCGTCTTAAACTTATATTAAAGTTGTCCTTACGTACTGATACGGCCATCCTGTCATTTTCATTATATTCATAGTCTTTATTTCAAATCACTAATAATTTATTTGTAATAAAAAGTTATAATAAGTATGTTATAATGATTATATCGTCGACCGTAGGCTGAATTACGGTAAGGGACGGGCAAAACAATGCCCCTTACCGTAATTCAGCCTACGGTCGACGATATATATTGAGACTAAATGAGTATGTTATTTAAAAATAAAGACTGACTGATTATGATCGACATTTTTTTTTCATCCCACGACAACATGACCTTATATGGAATTTTTGGTTGTGGAAAACATAACAAGCAGTCACTCTCTTTTACAACCGTAATTCTGTATTCTTTTCCCAGTCCCACGACGTGACGTAGAAATCTTGCGCGGCTCGACTGCTCTTAGTCCTTTATCGATAATTATGTGTTGTACCCTGGCCAAAGATCTAAATCCCTGTCTGTAAATAAAGAAGTCTATTTGATTAATAAACACAGATACAATAATAAAATATTAAAATAACCAAAAAAATTAAATAGCACTCACCATCGTCTACACTGGGAATCAAACCTTTGGATTTCCAGCATCTCAACCACTCGACCAACGGACCATTCGATGAATACCTTCAACTTTGCAATCTTTTTTTTTTTACTTTTGTTGGTATCATATCTGTTTAAAAGGCTCTTAACCTAAACGCATATAGCCTATCTTGATGTACCTTGCTTGCTTGTATTGATGACTGCTGACACTGCCAGTGTCAATGAAGCTTTATTACCTACGTATATTAAGTGAATGAAACTGTTTCATTATTTGTTTTTAATGAGGGTAGATAAACAAAGTCCAAATAAAACTAAAATTATCGATATTTCATTAAAACTATCGATAACTGTCCCTATAATATGTAGGTACTTATGTTATTTGATGTATCAAAGTTGCGGAATTTTCTCCATACAAAATATGCTCCATTGGACTTATTAATGTTATACGGTGTCATCCATGCCAGCAGCTCGCGCCAGTACCGCCGCCAGCAGCTCGCGCCAGTACCGTCGCCAGCAGCTCGCGCCAGTACCGCCGCCAGCAGCTCGCGCCAGTACCGTCGCCAGCAGCTCGCGCCAGTACCGTCGCCAGCAGCTCGCGCCAGTACCGCCGCAAGCAGCTCGCGCCAGTACCGTCGCCAGCAGCTCGCGCCAGTACCGTCGCAAGCAGCTCGCGCCAGTACCGCCGCCAGCAGCTCGCGCCAGTACCGTCGCAAGCAGCTCGCGCCAGTACCGCCGCCAGCAGCTCGCGCCAGTACCGTCGCCAGCAGCTCGCGCCAGTACCGCCGCCAGCAGCTCGCGCCAGTACCGTCGCCAGCAGCTCGCGCCAGTACCGCCGCAAGCAGCTCGCGCCAGTACCGTCGCCAGCAGCTCGCGCCAGTACCGTCGCAAGCAGCTCGCGCCAGTACCGCCGCCAGCAGCTCGCGCCAGTACCGTCGCAAGCAGCTCGCGCCAGTACCGCCGCCAGCAGCTCGCGCCAGTACCGTCGCCAGCAGCTCGCGCCAGTACCGCCGCCAGCAGCTCGCGCCAGTACCGCCGCCAGCAGCTCGCGCCAGTACCGCCGCCAGCAGCTCGCGCCAGTACCGCCGCCAGCAGCTCGCGCCAGTACCGCCGCCAGCAGCTCGCGCCAGTACCGTCGCCAGCAGCTCGCGCCAGTACCGTCGCCAGCAGCTCGCGCCATTACCGCCGCAGCAGCTCGCGCCAGTACCGTCGCCAGCAGCTCGCGCCAGTACCGCCGCCAGCAGCTCGCGCCAGTACCGTCGCCAGCAGCTCGCGCCAGTACCGCCGCCAGCAGCTCGCGCCAGTACCGCCGCCAGCAGCTCGCGCCAGTACCGCCGCCAGCAGCTCGCGCCAGTACCGCCGCCTGCAGCTCGCGCCAGTACCGCCGCCTGCAGCTCGCGCCAGTACCGCCGCCAGCAGCTCGCGCCAGTACCGTCGCCAGCAGCTCGCGCCAGTACCGCCGCCAGCAGCTCGCGCCAGTACCGCCGCCAGCAGCTCGCGCCAGTACCGCCGCCAGCAGCTCGCGCCAGTACCGCCGCAAGCAGCTCGCGCCAGTACCGCCGCCAGCAGCTCGCGCCAGTACCGTCGCCAGCAGCTCGCGCCAGTACCGCCGCCAGCAGCTCGCGCCAGTACCGCCGCCAGCAGCTCGCGCCAGTACCGCCGCCAGCAGCTCGCGCCAGTACCGCCGCCAGCAGCTCGCGCCAGTACCGTCGCCAGCAGCTCGCGCCAGTACCGTCGCCAGCAGCTCGCGCCAGTACCGTCGCCAGCAGCTCGCGCCAGTACCGTCGCCAGCAGCTCGCGCCAGTACCGCCGCCAGCAGCTCGCGCCAGTACCGCCGCCAGCAGCTCGCGCCAGTACCGTCGCCAGCAGCTCGCGCCAGTACCGCCGCAAGCAGCTCGCGCCAGTACCGCCGCCAGCAGCTCGCGCCAGTACCGCCGCCAGCAGCTCGCGCCAGTACCGTCGCCAGCAGCTCGCGCCAGTACCGTCGCCAGCAGCTCGCGCCAGTACCGCCGCCAGCAGCTCGCGCCAGTACCGCCGCCAGCAGCTCGCGCCAGTACCGTCGCCAGCAGCTCGCGCCAGTACCGCCGCCAGCAGCTCGCGCCAGTACCGTCGCCAGCAGCTCGCGCCAGTACCGCCGCCAGCAGCTCGCGCCAGTACCGTCGCCAGCAGCTCGCGCCAGTACCGCCGCAAGCAGCTCGCGCCAGTACCGTCGCCAGCAGCTCGCGCCAGTACCGTCGCAAGCAGCTCGCGCCAGTACCGCCGCCAGCAGCTCGCGCCAGTACCGTCGCAAGCAGCTCGCGCCAGTACCGCCGCCAGCAGCTCGCGCCAGTACCGTCGCCAGCAGCTCGCGCCAGTACCGCCGCCAGCAGCTCGCGCCAGTACCGCCGCCAGCAGCTCGCGCCAGTACCGCCGCCAGCAGCTCGCGCCAGTACCGCCGCCAGCAGCTCGCGCCAGTACCGCCGCCAGCAGCTCGCGCCAGTACCGTCGCCAGCAGCTCGCGCCAGTACCGTCGCCAGCAGCTCGCGCCATTACCGCCGCAGCAGCTCGCGCCAGTACCGTCGCCAGCAGCTCGCGCCAGTACCGCCGCCAGCAGCTCGCGCCAGTACCGTCGCCAGCAGCTCGCGCCAGTACCGCCGCCAGCAGCTCGCGCCAGTACCGTCGCCAGCAGCTCGCGCCAGTACCGCCGCCAGCAGCTCGCGCCAGTACCGCCGCCTGCAGCTCGCGCCAGTACCGCCGCCAGCAGCTCGCGCCAGTACCGTCGCCAGCAGCTCGCGCCAGTACCGCCGCCAGCAGCTCGCGCCAGTACCGCCGCCAGCAGCTCGCGCCAGTACCGCCGCCAGCAGCTCGCGCCAGTACCGCCGCAAGCAGCTCGCGCCAGTACCGTCGCCAGCAGCTCGCGCCAGTACCGTCGCAAGCAGCTCGCGCCAGTACCGCCGCCAGCAGCTCGCGCCAGTACCGCCGCAAGCAGCTCGCGCCAGTACCGCCGCCAGCAGCTCGCGCCAGTACCGCCGCCAGCAGCTCGCGCCAGTACCGCCGCCAGCAGCTCGCGCCAGTACCGTCGCCAGCAGCTCGCGCCAGTACCGTCGCCAGCAGCTCGCGCCAGTACCGCCGCCAGCAGCTCGCGCCAGTACCGCCGCCAGCAGCTCGCGCCAGTACCGCCGCCAGCAGCTCGCGCCAGTACCGCCGCCAGCAGCTCGCGCCAGTACCGCCGCCAGCAGCTCGCGCCAGTACCGCCGCCAGCAGCTCGCGCCAGTACCGCCGCCAGCAGCTCGCGCCAGTACCGCCGCCAGCAGCTCGCGCCAGTACCGCCGCCAGCAGCTCGCGCCAGTACCGCCGCAAGCAGCTCGCGCCAGTACCGTCGCCAGCAGCTCGCGCCAGTACCGCCGCAAGCAGCTCGCGCCAGTACCGCCGCCAGCAGCTCGCGCCAGTACCGTCGCAAGCAGCTCGCGCCAGTACCGCCGCCAGCAGCTCGCGCCAGTACCGTCGCCAGCAGCTCGCGCCAGTACCGCCGCCAGCAGCTCGCGCCAGTACCGTCGCCAGCAGCTCGCGCCAGTACCGCCGCCAGCAGCTCGCGCCAGTACCGTCGCCAGCAGCTCGCGCCAGTACCGCCGCCAGCAGCTCGCGCCAGTACCGCCGCCAGCAGCTCGCGCCAGTACCGCCGCCAGCAGCTCGCGCCAGTACCGCCGCCAGCAGCTCGCGCCAGTACCGCCGCCAGCAGCTCGCGCCAGTACCGTCGCCAGCAGCTCGCGCCAGTACCGTCGCCAGCAGCTCGCGCCAGTACCGCCGCCAGCAGCTCGCGCCAGTACCGTCGCCAGCAGCTCGCGCCAGTACCGCCGCCAGCAGCTCGCGCCAGTACCGTCGCCAGCAGCTCGCGCCAGTACCGCCGCCAGCAGCTCGCGCCAGTACCGCCGCCAGCAGCTCGCGCCAGTACCGCCGCCAGCAGCTCGCGCCAGTACCGCCGCCAGCAGCTCGCGCCAGTACCGCCGCCAGCAGCTCGCGCCAGTACCGCCGCCAGCAGCTCGCGCCAGTACCGTCGCCAGCAGCTCGCGCCAGTACCGCCGCCAGCAGCTCGCGCCAGTACCGTCGGCAATAACGTAAAGTGACTATAACGACACTAGTGCAGTTATGGGGAATAGAGAACAGTACAGGAGTAGAAAAACCAAATTACGGATATTTGACAAACAGGTAATGCAGAGATATTGAGCTACACAGTCATGTGTAGCTCAATATCTCTGCTTCAGTCCAATCTAACTGGCTCCCAAGTGTGCGTCCCGTCTCACCGGTCGCATATGACATAATTCCATCATGTGCTGAGGTCCGTCTAGCAATATACCTTAAAGGAATTTCCTATATTGCGACATTTCTACTCAAGAATTTCTCGGCATTTTCACATATTTCACACTTCGCGCTCTTTGTGGGACAAAATTCGAAGTTTTCGTATTGTGTAGGGCAATGTACATTTTTCCTAAACTCTCTGCCCCCGCTGCACAAAATAAAAGCAGCATTGTTTAGACCCGATATCGTAGCGAGCATGTTCATCGAAATGTGTTTAAAGCGCGAATGTGTTGCAATTTGAACAATAAACCCTTTGAGACCTCAAAATATTATTTTAATACCTGTTCCCTAACATTATCTAACGGAACCCAAATGTCACGTCACGTCTTCCAACCTCGCCTGCCGTGCAAACTTTACTTTTATACCCGTAAAAACGCTATCGATCTATTCTTTCTTTTTATTGAGCATCGGCAAGTCAGTGTGTCGTGCCAGCTGGTATTTGCCGGTGTTTTGGCGGTCTGGAACTTCTGTTTGTGTTCGATTTTTAAATTGGGAGACATTTTGGTGAGCAGAATTTTGCATTTCACGAGACACATTAAGCATAATTAGATGCTTTTTTTTCATTTATGCTGCATCAGATTACTTAATTTCACTCATTGTCATGAAATTGTATCTCCAAACCATTATTTTATATTTTTATTACCTTTCCTTGTGTACCTACAATAAGTTCTTATTCTGTGCCGCGGACCGGATTAGAATGCCTCGCGGGCCGGATCATAGGCCCTCCCGATTTCTTTCCGCGGGCTACGGCCCAGGGGTCTCCAAACAACGGTTTGGAGACCCCTGTTCTAAGTTATTAACAGATATTATTATTAGGAAGAAGCAATTAAGTTTCAAAAGGTATTTTTGGCTACGTAGTAGTTTCGAGACTGTCCGTTCTAATTCCGATCCGTGGCCGCCCTCGACAGAAGTGGCGCCGGAACCGGCAGGTGTGTACTGATTAAACGCTGAACTGGCCCGCTCTGCGCGATAATTAGCTCTGTACTTCATTATGCTAGTTAGTTGAGTCCGCACTCCCCCCTGTGAATTACGATCGAAATGTCCACTGATACGATAATGGTTAAAGCAAGCATTTATGGCTCTTACGTAATGTTCAACCTAGACTAATAACATGCAGATTAATTACAGTGAGACTTTCTGTTATAATGGCAAATATCAAATATTATGATTTCTTAAAAATACCTGCTAGCAATGCATTTAAAATTTTTAAAATACTGAAGTTGGTATATTTTTGTCTATACAGGCTGTCCCATAACTGACACGTCACAGTGACACTCGAGGTAGACCAGGTCAAGAGGTACCAAACCAACTTAACGTGACTCGCCGACCGTAATTTTTTTTTCACTACTGGTGGTCGAAAGTCGGTCGAAGTCGAAATTAATGTTTCGCTGTGAATTAATTCAAGATCAAACTAGTATTTTTTTTCAATTTTATATAATTTTTGGATAAAATACCATTTCTGTAACCTTAATTAACAATTCATGTTACCGTCCACATAAAAAAAACTAACCTTGACACCTTTCCGAGTGCACACTGGCACTAATAATGTTAAAAACGGTCAAAATTCATGAAAAACTTTAATTCGACAATAACTCAAAAACCGTGCCGCCGTTTTACTGGGGTCATGTTAAGTTGGTTTGGTACCTCTTGACCTGGTCTACCTCCAGTGTCACTGTGACGTGTCAGTTATGGGACACCCTGTATAATAATAATATTTCAGTTTCCCTCATGGATCTCATCATCAGAACTCAATTTTAAAACAAATTAGTTATTATAAAAATGCTGAATATTCTGTATGTGCCTTTGATATTTGAGGGAATGTTTAGGGTTAGATCTAGATGGTACATTTGTGGTGAATGCCATAAAGTGTGGTTTAATAATGAATACTGTCATCATATGTCATTCAAACAATGTCTCTAGTTTAATTTTGCTAAATAAAGCCTAATTTTTGTTTTGTGGCTTTTGCTGTAAGGCACTTTGCAGCAAAAGCCACAAAACAGAAAAAACCTAATTTCGGGTTCTAAACAGTTATTATTCACGACAATTTATGTAATAAAATTGATAAATACTTACGTCCTGAGCGTTTCGGCGCGGACACGTCGTCTGCTACTGACAATGCGATTTCTTGGATACACTGGAAGAAAACATTCCAAAGGTTTCTCGCGGCGGTGTGGACAGGCGATCAAGCTTTTTTTTATGAAATAGGGGGCGAACGAGCAGACGGGTCGCCTGATCTGATCGTAAGCAATCACCGTCGCCCGTGCGTTGCCGGCCTTTCAGGTGGGAGTACGCTCTTTTCTTGAGCTTGCAGCAGCGATAGAAAATACGAACTGTTAGTAAACCATTTATCTCCAAATGTTTACTGTTACATACGTGACGTGACAAAATACGATGCAGCTATAAAGAAACTATATACCATTTTCACAAAACCTGGAAACCAAATCTACTAGACACGATACAAACTCACCAGGAGACACCAGCAACCAGGTGAAACGATAGATAGATAAGTACGTCCAAGAGCTGAAATTACTAGCAAAATGTTGTGATTTTAAAGACAAAAGAGAAAGAGGTGTTTTGATGCTCAACAGATCAAAACTGATTATGTGAAAGATGTATTTGTAGCCGGCATATCTTCAGCCGCCATTCGTCAGAGACTGCTAAAAAATGCCTCTCTAAGCTTGGACGACGCACAAAAACAAGCTTGCTCGCTGGAAATGGCGCAGCTTAACAAAGAACCCTACCAACAGCCGTCAACTTTCACATTTGTCGACGCCGTCGCTGCTCCCAAACAAACTGCATCGAGCAACGACACCTGTTACTTTTGTGGATCGAAAAGACATTCCCGCCGATCGTGTCCAGCTTTCAATTCAACATGCCTATAATGCGGCAAAAAGGGTCCCTTTATGAAAGTATATAAAAGCAGACTTAAACAACAGAACGCTTTCGCAGCTTGCAGCGATGAAATTCCTGAAAAGGGCTCCGACACATTGTCATGCATCACGGCGGCTACGAGTGATTTGAGCAAAGCGACCATTGATATCACGATCAACAAATCCGTGTCTGCCAAAGCACTCGTCGATACAGGGAGCTCAGCTAGTTTCATCAATAGTCAGCTCGTTGAGAATTACCAATTCCGCAAAACCGCATGTAAACAAATCGTAACTATGGCCGCAACACAAATGGTCGCTGCTTTGAATGGTCTCTGTAAGTTGAGTATCGAACTACAAGGACAGAGTATTAAGACTGACTTCCTAGTAATGCGAGGATGCGTTGATGTTAAAATCGGAAAGACATATTGAAGAAACATGAAGCACTTGAAATGCACTTTGCTCCCTATCACGCGCCAACATAGAGCCCGTTAGCTTGTTCCCGAATCTTCTACCAGACTGCAAACCAATTGCAATCAAATCACGGAAGCACTCTTCAGACGACGCTGCATTCATTAGCGCAAAAACTAAGAAATTCTTGTATGACAAGATCATCGAGCCCAGTCAGTCACCTTGGCGAGCTCAGGTCCTAGTCACTTCATCTGAGAACCATAAGAAGAGAATGTATATCAATTACTCACTCACAATCAATAAATACACTCAACTGGATGCGTATCCCTTGCCAAGCTTCGAGGAAGTCGTGGCAAAAGTAGCGAATTTTCGCGTTATTCATTCAGCAAGATCGAGTTACGGAGTGCCTATCATCAGATACCAATTTTTTGATCGACACGGATTTGATAAATTTTATAGGGTACTTTCCGTTAGCATAGAACTATGAAATTTGGCAAGTAATACCGTTTTTAGGGTTCCGTAGCCTAAATGGCAAGAACGGAACCCTTATAGTTTCGTCATGTCCGTCCGTCCGTCTGTCCGTCTGTCCGTCTGTCACAAGCATTTTACTCAAAAACCGCACGATGGATATTGATGAAATTTGGAATATACTCTAGTTACAGTAAACGGCCATAAAGAATGCACATCGATCTTTGGAAAGAGGCAATCGGCTAATTTCGACTTCGTATAGCGATATCTGTGTCGCACACACCATGACGTTTGTTTTGTCAGTCGTGGTTCAAATGCGAGAGAGTGCAGTCGCATATCCAAGTCAATATATATATAGAGTTGCTAAAACTTTTACAAAATTAAATTTGTACTATGGCATCTATAGGAAAAAAAGGTAAGCCGTTACTTTGCCAGTCACGCGAAATTATCTACAATGTTTATATACCGTCACCGCAATATTACACTTTTTATCGATCTTTAAACCTACATTTAAATATGCTAGTAGTATAACATCAGTTACTAATGCTCAGTCAACCCCTTTTAGGAATATGGGCGTGAATATATGTATATACATATATGTATGTATATTATTTTTCCCCAACAAGCAATAATTAAATATAATTACATCGTGTTTTACAGCTCTATATATTCCACGTGAAATCAAAACAAAACAACAATAAAGTACTTAGTTCTAAATTCAAATTCTGATGATCAATTAATCTAATAATTTATGTACATGGAAATTAGCATTCGTTTGTATTCGGAAATGCGATGATTGCCGATGTGCATTCTTTACGGCCGTTTACTGTAGATTGGTAGTTAAATAATTAAAATAAATATTTTTGGAGGGGGCACTCCATGTATGTTACAGAAGCTAAAAAAATTTTTTTTTAGAAAATATCAACGGGTGGTACATAGTTCGACAGCTCTTTCAAAAACATTTTAAGGTTCTTGAGTAATGTTTTTAATTAAGTGAATACCTTTGGAAATAATCGCTCCGAAAATTGTGTCCCCCCTCTATCTTCTAAACCGTGTGTCTGAAAAATATAAAAAAAATTACAAAGATAACGCTTAATTAATACTTTCAACGAAAATTATTTTCAACAAGATCGGATTGAAATCCAGAGTGGAATCGCGCAAAGCTGTGACTATAATATTTGAAGATTTTCCTCGATTTCTCAAAGATCCCATTATTAGATCCTGATTCGGTGATAATAAAAATACTTGAGATGCATATCCTTTATGGCAATACTAGTATTTTCTAAATCGGTCCAACCGTCTTCGAATAATCGGGGAATATACATAAAAAATATTCTGACGAAGTATGAGTCTTCTCATTTTTTGAAGTCTGTTAAAAATCACCATGGTTATGTATTTTAATTAATTCGTTTTAATTAAAGCCATCGTTAAAATTGCACTTTTAGTGATGTATAAAATTAAGGGTTAATTTCTAAACTTTACTTGTGTGAACTAATACTTTTTAGGGTTCCGTAGCCAAAATGGCAAAACCGGAACCCTTATAGTTTCGTCATGTCCGTCCGTCTGTCTGTCTGTCCGTATGTCACAGGCATTTTACTCAAAAACTACATGATGGATATTGATGAAATTTGGAATATAGGTGTCTTTTATGAGCCGCTACTTAGTTTTGTATATAAATAATTCAAATAAATATTTTTAGGGGGGGCACTCCATACATGTTAAAGACAGTAAACATTTTTTTTTTCAGCAAATATCAACGTGTGGTACATAGTTCGACAGCTCTTTAAAAAACACTATAAGGTTTCTAAGTAATGTTTTTGATTAAGTGAATGTATTTGGAAATAATCGCTCCGAAAGTTGTGTAAATTGTGTCCCCCCCTCTATTTTCTAAACCATGCATCCGAAAAATTTGAAAAATATCACGAAGGTAACGCTTAATTAATACTTTCAACGAAAATTATTTTTAACAAGATCGAATGTACCGTTTTTGAGTTATTGCCGATAAACTGCGCTTCTGAACAAAAGGACGTAATTGCTATGAAGATAAACTCTTTTGTTGTTGTACTTTTTTTACATCGTATTTTTTACCTTATAGTTACGGCTATGGAACCCTACACTGAGCATGGTCCGACATGCTCTTGGCCAGTTATTTGAATTACTACACCCCGTTCCATGCATGGCTCTGACTGTGCAAGAATCTGCAATCAACAAGTTCAGAGACAGTTAGTCAATGGCTCTCAGAACTCTCCATCGTGCATCGCTTGGCCCTCTTCTCAAAGACACTTGGCGTGGTCCTGTTTGCCAAGTATTCGATTAGATGTAGGCAAAGAGTACGAGTATAATAAGTATATAGGATGTAGGTAGTTATAGGGTTGCCTTTGTATAAATTGCCACAATTGAATGTATTTTTTTTATTTAATTTACGGTATTACGGTCAGAGAAAAGTACATAATCAATTATCTTGTCGTTATTTATGTTTTACTCTCAAGTGGCATTATTTTTTTTCTAAAGAAATGGAAGCCCGTGAGACAAATAATAGTAGATTGTGTCACAAGGGAGCAAAATGATGTATTTACGGCGAGGGCGTATATTGAATCCTGAACGAAGCGAAGGATTATACAATAGAATCCCGAGCGTAGCGAGGGATTCTAAAGTATAATCCGGAGCGTAGTGAGGGATTCAAGTGTTAACGCCCGAGGTGAAAATAATTTTGCTACCGAGTGACACATACTGCTTTTCACACCGACTATGAGGAAAATTTAAATACAAACGCTACCTACCAAAATAACGAAAACGAAATATATAGTTAGTCAAAGAGCATCACACATTTTTAATAAAATGAAATGTGAAATTGTTAAATTTACAGTTCCTTATTATTTTATAAAACGTTTATTACTTTTTACGGACGGGACGAATTTACCACTTGCATATTATATTTATGGCCCTCGCCTGCGGCTCGGACCCCAAACACCTGTGGTCTGGGCCATTCCTTATTATCGACTTTATGTAGAGTCGATATGTAGAGTCGATATGTAGAGTCAATGTAGAGTCGATAATGTAGAGTCGATATGGAGAGTCGATATGTAGAGTCGATATGTAGAGTTGATATGTAGAGTCGATATGTAGAGCAATAATGTAGAGTCGATAATGTAGAGTCGATATGGAGAGTCGATATGTCGAGTCGATATGTCGAGTCGATATGTAGAGTCGATATGTAGAATCGATATGTAGAGTCGATATGTAGAGTCAATAATGTAGAGTCGATAATGTAGAGTCGATATGGAGAGTCGATATGTAGAGTCGATATGTAGAGTTGATATTTAGAGTCGATATGTAGAGTCAATAATGTAGAGTCGATAATGTAGAGTCAATATGGAGAGTCGATATGTAGAGTCGATATGTAGAGTTGATATGTAGAGTCGATATGTAGAATCGATATGTAGAGTCAATAATGTAGAGTCGATATGTAGAGTTGATATGTAGAGTCAATATGTAGAGTCTATAATGTATGGTATGGCAATGGCATATTCTAAGCAGGTTCAAACTAAAAATACCCTGTAGGTAGTCCTTGAACAGAAAAGTATCACTTTGATCCCTCTTATGAGGGATCAAAATACTTTTTTCTGAATAGGAGGTGTGAAAAGATTTTTTCATCACACTTGCTCGAAAATGGTGTCATTACAAGTAGGTTTTGCGGGCCGTAAATGACCTATTACGCCCTAGGGCGTAATGGTTTTCCTTTTAAATTTGAAACGATGGTTTTGTTTTACTGTTATTTGTCGTGTTCAAAGGAAATGCCGATTTACTTATTTAACTTTTATCACTGAAATATTTATTTAAAGAGAACTGTTATTACTTTTACATTAAAGAAACATTTTTGTCTCTTTATTGGTTTAATGCGGGTAATTTACACCACATTTCTATGTTACATATATAGATGTACTTTGATTTCTTGTATCTATATATGTGAGAACTGTTATTGCAAATACATATAAACACATATTTCTGTTACGTTAATTTAATGTTTAAATAGTGTATTTCAGTATTTTGCAAATATAAAACCAACCGTTTTAGGTCTTTACCGTTATGGTTTCCGAACGTGACTTGACATTCGCATTGTCTATGGATATGTCACTAATGTCACTGTCAGTTTTACAATTTTATTTAGGTTAAGTAAGGTTATTTTAATTAGATTTCCTCACAAGTGTGATGAAAACCATTGTGTGTGCCACGGGCGGTAAAGGAATTACAATCTCGTGTTATTAAAGCCCTCGGCTTCGCCTCGGCCTTGTAACACTCGTTTGTAATTCCTGACTGCCCTTGATACACAATGTACTATTACGAAATAATTTTCAACTTATGAAGCGACAGGCCTAGCTTTTTTTATGTTGCGGTTAGAACGAAAGGGCGTAATAGTAGATTGTGTCACAAGGGAGCAAAATGATGTATTTACGGCGAGGGCGTATATTGAATCCTGAACGAAGCGAAGGATTATACAATAGAATCCCGAGCGTAGCGAGGGATTCTAAAGTATAATCCGGAGCGTAGTGAGGGATTCAAGTGTTAACGCCCGAGGTGAAAATAATTTTGCTACCGAGTGACACATACTGCTTTTCACACCGACTATGAGGAAAATTCAAATACAAACGCTACATACCAAAATAACGAAATATATAGTTACTCAAAGAGCATCACACATTATTATTAAAAATTAAATGTTAAATTGTCAAATGTATAGTCTATTATTATTTTATAAAACAATTATTATTTTTTACGGACGAGACGAAAATACCACTTCCACATTATATTTATGGCCCTCGCCTGCGGCTCGGACCGCAAACACCTGTGATCTGGGCCATTCCTTATTATACCGCCCTCGGTGTGTAATTTAAGTCTATGGTATGGCATATTCTAAGTGGGTTCAAACTAAAAATACCCTGTTGTCCTTGAACAGAAAAGTGCTACTTTGATCCCTCTTATGAGGGAGCAAAATACTTTTTTCTGAATAGGAGGTGTGAAAAGTAAATTAGTCGCATCAGTAATACCTTCGTGGATTATTGCGAAACTCAAGATAGCTATGGGTGGGTGATTAGTCAACTGTCAACTGTCATAATACTCAACGTTATTTTTTAGCGTCACTTTTACACAATTTTGCGAAAAAAATTTAAAATTTGAAATTTTGCGATATTGTTGTAAATTTTATATAGTATTTACACCCTTTTGCCAATACAAAGAAGCGAAGTGCATTATTTACGATTATTGCAGGGTCTTATTTCAATTAAATTTTCACCATTACTCGCATTTCGTCCTGTCATATACATACAAAGGTATTTATTTTATTAAAGAGATATTCAATGATTTTAATTGTGAATAACAGAGGTACACGTGAGAGATGTTACATGATTCACAAAAAAAGAACATCTTCCCCTGTTCACTTGCTGGTTAGAAGTGGAGGAGTGTACAGACCTAAAGTGTAATGATAACTATGCCCCTAATAAAGATCTTTAAGGTTTTGAAACAAAAAAACCCGCCAAGTGCGAGTCGGATTCACACACGAAGAAGAGTTCCGTACAAACGAAGCCATTGTTAACTGACCACCCATAGACTTTAACACGTTGCAATAAGCTCGTCTCTTCTTAGTCGTATCCATCATGACTGATGATCGTGGTTGGTGGTCGTCTTTCTGGCACGAATACATTCCCGCCATCGACTCCGGTCCATCGCGTTCCTCACTACATCGTAGAATTTTTGAGATGGTTTCTCGCATTTAAGCTGGTCGGTCCATCGTGCTGGCGATCGGCCACGTGATCTTTTGCCTTCTGTATTTCCAACAACGATTAACTTTTCCAAACTATAAGCTCGACAACCATTTACAAATTAACAGTGTTTCCGATTGTGCCACCGTACAAAATTTACAGTTTTCGGATTTTTTATTAACTTGTGGTATCAGGTAGTTTCACGAGAGTAGAGGCCACGCACACAACAACACTGTCATGTAATGACAGCGGGATTTTGAAATTACTGTTTTTTTTCGTACCGATAGCAGGTTCAACAGTGAATTGCAAGAGAGACCAAAAAGTTTGTTTAAACTATAGCCTTGTGTTTATTTACTCATTCATTAACTTTTTTTGCAATGGGTACTTCATGTACCTGTGTGTGTAATCATTCACCTCAACCTCTCGTGGAACTACCTATATATTACATTGCTTCTTGCCAAATTTTATGGAGAAGTACCCTAGAGGTTGATTCTCTTGCGAGCGTCAAAATATTATTATGCGGTGTAAACGCAGCATAAACGGCCGTATCTTTTGATTGCGTTGACTTAGAAGTTTGATTTTTCACTGCTCCAAGGGCATGCAGACATTTAATATTAATTTCAGCTCGATACTGCCATGCGTTCCTGAAAAAGGGTCTTGGCAGACGGATAGACAGACGGACAACAAAGTGATGCTATAAGGGTTCCGTAATTTTTTTTTGGTACGGGACGCTATTTTGATAACTTATACGCAATATTTACCTCAGATTTTCTATTCAACAACTTAATTCAGCTTACCTTTTCACTATTAAGACTGAAATGGCCAACACAAGTGTACAAAGACATAGTGCGTAGTAACAGCCTAGACAGACGAGATCCGCGCTAGGGCCATACATTTTTAGACAATCAGCAGGAATGCAATTTAATCAAGCATTTTTATTTCTATTCACTTTGACAGAGTCGGTTACTGCACTTGCTGATAGACACGGGCTGGAGAGAAAAGTTGAAAGCGATAAGGTAATATTTACTTATATGTTGAAAACAACGCAATTCGAAAATCTATAGCTTGGCAACTTCGTTTGTGACACTCACATGTGTGCTTTTTGTTATGTGCAGCCGTAACTACTTACACAAGTTACCGCCAACATGAACGCTTCCGTCGGTCGCCGTTCATGTTGGCGGTAGCTTGTGTAAGTAGTTACGGCTGCACATAACAAAAAGCACACATGTGAGTGTCACCAACGAAGTAGCCAAGCTATAGTAGATCACGTTTAATTTTTCAATGTAGGTATTCGGTCTTTGCATCAATAGTACATCTTTTCCTATCCGGAGTGTGCATTACGTAGTCCGGCAATAATACATCCCGTGTAGCCTTGCAGTTCGGCTTAAGGGGATGGAGATTGCCAAGCAGCAGTGTAATCGCTCGAGCTAACGGCGGTGGCCACTTCGGGCAACCGCATCACGGTCACTGGTTCTAACTCGGTGTGACTTGGCGAAGTGTGGCTCCGGTTAACAGTTGAGCACTATTTTATCGATACCACGGTAAAGGGACCACGAGAATGTCGGGTACGTGACGCCATTCTGTTTAAATACTTCTGACAAAGTTAGCAAGTCTTTTTTTGGTATACGAGTATTAATATTTTATAATTTGGCTTTTGAATTGATAGTGCATTCTAAGATTTTCTATATGTTTTTAAGGAAGCTGCCATAGCTGTCACGTCCCCGACAAAGTTGACGTTCTCGTGGAATGCCCCTAAAGCTGTGTCTCCATTTGGAATTGGGCGAATAGGTATTCGTTGTGCATCGTTTTTAGAGTTTGCCTCGAAAGGAAAATAACGTAACTCTTATTGGATCATTTGTTTCCTGTATGGCAGAGTTTCTTAAACTTTTTTTGGTCACGGACCCCCTGCATTATTTCGAAAACCTTACGGACCCTCTCCGAATATAAGCCGAGAAAAAGAAAATCAAGGGCACGTGAAAGTTTGTGTTGAAGGCATAGCCACGGACCCCCGGCTCTCGTATCACGGACCCCTAAGGGGTCCATGGACCACAGTTTAAGAAACCCTGCTGTATGGTCATTTGCTCAGAAATGGGTTGAACCATCGAGTTCAAAATTTATTCCGAATATTACAATCTGGGGCATTAGACGCCGTTTAAAAAACCGGTCAAGTGCAAGTCGGACTCGCGCACCGAGGGTTCCGTACTAGCTCGTAAGTAGATACGTGAATAGTTCAAGAAAAACTGTATGGCGGTTAGCTTAGTAAGAGCAAGGACCATTAAAACAAGAGGATGTCATTCTCCATACAAAAAGCTGTTCTCCGATATTTACAACGCCATCTATGTATAAGCTTGGTAGGTATAAGAATTTTATTATTTACAATTATTCAACTTTGCAATCGTGACACAGTGTTTAAATGTTAGAATTAATTGTTATTGTACTAGGTTTCTTTGTTCAAATATAACATCGTTAAATGTTTAGTTATTTAGCGCCATCTAGTTTTTGGTCGGGGTACGGTCCAAACCAAAGTATGGAGAATGACAGTCCTCTTGTTTTAATGGTCCTTAGTAGGAGCAAATAAGTATGTGTACGATTTTTGAAAATTTCTAAAAAACGATGCAATTTAACCGTTTTATTTTTCCTGTAATATTAAGGATGATATTAATAATTGGTAATTATTACAGATATTTCTGTTCAGTAACTTCGAAGATAATAGGGGGAATGGTATTTTTTTTAACGTTTTTGGTCATAAATCGAAAAGTACAAAATTAAGAAAAAAAATAAAAATGGAATTTTAATCTACAAATTGAGCCCTTTCATTTGATATCTCACTCGATATAATAGCTCTACTTTTGTTTTTCCACATCCCATTTCGAACCCCTTTAAAAAAAAAGTAAAAAGGTATAAGATTTTTTTTCTATCCAATAGGCTCGAGTAGGGGATTTTTAACACTATTCCAAATTTCAAGTCGATAGCATCAGTAGATCCTGAGATATCTTGCTGAGACAGACGGACAGACAGACAGACAGACAGAAAGGCATAGTCGCACCATAAGGGTTCCTTTTTTACCATTTTGGTACGGAACCCTAATAAGTTCAATAAAATATCATACAGACAGGCCGTCTTACTTAGTCATATCATCTTTGTCTCCAGCTAAGCCATGGCGAAGATGACAGAAGCTGAGATCCTGGCAAAGATGAAGGTTCTAGAAGACCGGATAAAAGCGCCCTCTATATGGGGCCGCGTGCCCTGTGGCGTCAGGTTCGAAGACTTGCAGGACAGGTACTATGAAGATGCCGTCAAACTTCTGAAGAAGCACTACTTACCCGAAGAAGTACGTTTATGTTATAGAGCTGTTGTTTTTTAGGATAAATATTATGCTTACTATCAGGTTTTACGTCTAGATTATTTTACTTAGAAATTGTGCGAAATGGAAGTTGAAGTATTGATTGGGCCAATTAAGGTGTTCAGAAATCCTTTAGCTGATAACACCACGGCGAAAGGTCTTTTTGACAACAGAGAGGGTGTCAGACTTTTGTTATGTGGTTGTTGAACCTTCTCTATATTGCTGCCGAACCGTGCGAACAATATACGATTTTTAATAATTATTTTCATGATGTTGATCAGTTTGATAAATCTTGGCATCTAATTTGTCTCTTAGTCTAAGGGGCAACGTGTAACAGTTTATGCCACACTTGGCCATAAAGTTGCTTTTTCCGCACGCCACGCGTACGGAAAAGGCCGCTTTCTAGCCAAATGTAGACATAATATGTTGTAGACAACACGGTAGGTAATAAAAAAAGTCCTCGATCGCATATTTACGTCCCTCGCTTACAGCTCGGGCCGCAAATATCTGCGATCTCGGTCATTCTTTGATTTACCACCCTAGTTGTGTAATGTACTATTATGAACTTACGAATACACTAAAGCGCGGTACGGACACGCGTATTGATCGACGTTGCTTAGACTTTAAATCTTATTCACATAGCTAAAAATCCTCAAACACTCCAACACAAACATCAAAGGAACAAAGAATTTGCATTCTCTTCCCGCTTCACGAGTATAAAAGTCTTGCATCTGCTTGAGACATTGAGCACTTAATTAGTAAACTGACAGAGAGAGAAGATGAATTTTAAAATTTAATTTAGTTAATTAAGATATTTTGCGCGGCGGGAAACTGACCGGGAAGCAATCGCGTCTGAGATGCAATGTGGCGTGTGACTGTGAACGATTTCATTTTCTTCATTGGCAATATAAAATTCTTCGATAAAATGTTCTTTTTTTCTGTCCTTAGCTTGTAATTACATGTCCAATTTTAAGGTGGTTGGAAGATTAGAAGTAATAGACTAGGAAGGCGTGATATACGGAACGAACGATTGCAAAAATGGCTAAAAATAAATAAATTAAAAACCAACATGCGATGAAGAAGACATTCGAATACAACCAATGTTACCATAAAATCAATAAAGACTTTGGTGGTCTTTTTTTCAAATTAACCGATTACGTTCATCCGCTATAAAAAGGCCCCGCCTCACTCAAGGGTACTTTCGTAATCTTCGGGATTCTTTTTTTAATAAACCTTTCTTGGAGTTTATCCAAGGGACATAGCTTTTCAATTCGCTTCCAATTCCCCAAGTTTCGTTTCATTCGGATAATTAGATTAATTCAGTAACATTGCCTTCTCGTACAATGACTTTGAAGAAATTTGAGCTGCGGTCATCGTTCCGTGGATACAGTCGTAACACTATCCCAGTATCTTTAGTTTTTACGAGGGAGAATTTATTACTATAATACTGATAGGGCTTTGAACACAGGAGTTGCATGTTTGTGTTATCATTATCAACTTATCATAATTGTGTTAACTCATTGAATTAATCTTTATTTATTATCGCCCTTATTGACGTTTTTATTTCTCCATACCAAAGTATACAAATAAACTACGTTTTTTTTTTCAGCTAACGTACAGATCCGTAAAACTGGCTGAAGACAAAGAGGGTGTAGATGAGTTCACCCATAACGTCCGGATTTGGATGAAGGACAAGATGTCCATAGCGGCGATAAAGGAGGGGACCGAGAAGCTGGTGGGGTGCCTCATCATGAGGATACAGGAGAAAAGTGAGTCATCTTCATCTCTGTTTTACATAGAAAGTCATGTCTGTACTTAGGGCCGATACAGACGGACTGCAACCCAACTGCAACTCCTTACGATTTGTATGGTACAATCGAACACTCTGTTTATTGCAACGTGTTAAAGTCTATGGGTGGTCAGTTAACATTGGCTTCGTTTGTACGGTCACGGACTTTAATTGCTAGGTTTCATCAAAATCGGTTCAGTCGTTAAAGCAATATTCTAATTTGAAATTCAAAGGTCGAAGATTTTTGCGTAATAAATAAATAATAATATTGTAAAAATGGCATTAAGGGGATTCGATAGAGAAAGTTACAAATTTTATCCGCTCAGATGGCGTTGTACGTCGTTTGCGTAGTGTTTTTACTATTTTTAGCTAAACCCAACCAAATATGTACTATTTCTATGTCATGGCCGAACCAGTAAAAAATGGTGAGCTTAAATCGGAACCAATTTTAGTTCAACAGTCTTCTTGTGGACAATAAAGCAGAATTTTTTTAAATAATCGCAATTTTCCACATTCTTGCACACACGCGTACCCGTTGACAGTCATTAGTGTCAGTGACTGTCAATCATTATTATTATGACAGTATGACAGGTCATGTTTGTTTACATATTATATTGGCGCCATTTTAATCTATTTGATAAAGATTTTGACGTAGTTTCAGGAGATGTTGAAATATGAAGTTTTAGTTTCATACTATATTGTTAGGTATTGTTAGGTATCCAATATATTGTTATATTTCTGATTTTTTGATTATCTGCACATGTTTGTTACTTGTTTCTTTGTAATTGACCTCTCTCATATGAATAGTTAGTTGTGCATGTAACTTACATGTAACTAGTATACTTACTGACCTAAGTTAGTATACTTTTATAGTATACTTACTTATTAGCCAAGCCAAGAAAAAAACATATATTATATCGTATTTTATTTATTTATTTTCATTGAGAATTGTCGCGTCAAACTTACTTACACCAAAATGCTAAAATTCCACTACAAACAACTTTTGTGAATATCTTGCTACTCTGTCATACGTTTAGGATCTGTTATCATTGCGCTGTAAAAAAAGTTTGATTCACGGGTTCGATAGAATATTATTCATAGCCTTCGGTAGAATACAATGGCAAGCCTTTCAGCTGCCTCATATCGCTTCTTAATTCTTGAACGCGCTAGGTAGGCGATCTCCAGTCTGGCTGATTCCAGCCGAACATCTCCATGCAGAGCTATAGCTTTTCATAGCAGGGGTGACGGCAATGAACTTCTGATGATGACGCAAATTAGGATTAACTTGGGTAATCCATCTGGTCTCGAGTGTGCGTATGTTTGTTTTCATTATTTTTAATATAATGGCAGTACGCTCCGGTAACTACTTCACATCAGGCAGGCTTACCACCCAAGTAGTATGCAAAATGTTAATCAAGGAAATATTTAATTAACTGTTTTCTATTCAAATAATAAAATTAATAATAATAACAAAGAAAATCTTTGCTATAGTATGAACAATTTTGACAACTTTAAATATAAATGTGACTAAGTAGGCAACATATTTTTTTTAATCGAGCATGGGAGTGCAATAACGAAAAAGGTTTTTGTCAAACGATACATTTATGGTCAATGAGAGCAAACTCTCTTAGCTTTTAAAACTAATGGACTGCATCGAAAAATCCAATATTTTTTACTAAGAATAAGAGCTCGTATTTATATCCATAAAGTAAATAACTCAAGTATTTGTACAATTTTTATCTATACGATAAAAACGGTTACAATGCAATACCACCTCCTTCTTGAAATTAGTTTAGGAAATGAAATTTGTTGATGGAGATAAACTTCGACACTGACTGACAGCACTTTATTTTTTAATTTTTATTAGCTTAGCGGCCAGAAGTTTTAGGAGTAGGTTTTATACAATCTAGGCATTGTTTTGACACCTAGAATCAGCTGTTGTTGATAAATGCCGCCCTTTTGTTTACACCGACACGATACTCTACACTCACACAAACAAAGGTTTGATCAAAATTTTATTAGTTTTCAAATGGATTTATTTAGAATATTTCTCATATTTTCGGTATTTTTTTCTTATTGGCGGAATCAGAAGGAAACGTACTATCGAACTAATAATGTTTCAAATACAGAAAATGATCACGGCTGGAGAAAAACGGAACTGAAATTTGTATGAAAATTCTCTGAAACGTTCAACCTTAAGTACAAAATTAACATTAAAAAAGCATGAAATAAAACTTTTTTTTTAAGATTAGTGGGCGACCATCTGTTTTTAACCCCCGACGGAAAAAGAGGGGTGTGGAGTTTGTTTAGTGTCATGTACGAGTAATAGGTCCCCCGACAGCAAACAAAATAAATACAAGATATCTTAAAAACTTAAAGGGCGAATATCTATAGGTAGGTTGATATTATTTTTTACTTTTAGGGTTCCGTACCAAAATGGTAAAAAAGGAACCCTTATGGTGCGACTCTGTCTGTCTGTCTGTCTGTCTGTCTGTCCGTCTGTCACAGCCAGATATCTCAGGAACTACTGATGCTATCGATTTGAAATTTGGAATAGTGTTAAAAGTAGCTAACCCGAGCCTATTGGACATAAAAAATATCTTGTACCTTTTTTACTTTTTTTTTAAAAGGCTCCGAAATGGGACTTTGAAAATTGAAAGTAGGGCTACTATATTGATTGGGGTATCAAATGAAAGGGCTTAATTTGTAGATTAAAACACCATTTTTATTTTTTTTCTTAAATAAGTAGTTTTTGATTTATACATTTTTATGTACCATTCCCCCCCTATTATCTCCGAAGTTACTGATCAGAAAAATGTGTCATAATTACTAATTATAAATATCAACCTGAATATTACAGGAAAAATAGAACGGTCTTGCTAACTTTAATACCTTTTTAGAAATTTACAAAACTTGGAATCCCTAGCGGCGAGTAGCAAAACTAAGCGATGGCATGTTTCACGCTAGGGTATTTCCGGGCAAAACTAGATGGCGCTAAAACACTAAACATTTAACGATGCTTTAATTGAACAAAGAAACATAGTAGAGTAACAATTAGTTCGTAAACAGCTAATAATAAATAAATTTAAATACATTTAAATACTGTGTCACGTTTGCAAAGTTAAATAATTGTAAATAATATTATAATTATTTTACCAAGCTTATACATAGATGGCGTTGTAAATTCGGGGAATAGCTTTTTGTATGGAGAATGACAGTCCTCTTGATTTAATGGTCCTTGCTATTAAATAGAATCATTACACGTCAGGTTCTAAATATTACAGGGAAAATCTAACTGTTTTCCTAACTTGCACTGTTTTTTAGAAATTTGCAAAAATCATAACATATACTTATTTGCTTCTACTAAACAAATCGACATACAGTTTTTCTTGAACTATTCGCGTATCTACTTATGAGTTTGTACGGAACCCTCGGTGCGCGAGTCCGACTCGCACTTGACCGGTTTTTTTAGTGTTATTTTTAGTCGAAGTTTTTTATCTATCATATTCATAGTTTTCACATAAAAACGAGGGAGAAGCTGCAGGAACAAACTTAATCGAAACGAAATGTATATCAAGGCCATATGAGGTACCTTTAGGTAGTTCCAGCAGAGTTGCTTGATTGATTACACACACAGCTACATGAAATACTCATTGCAAAAAAAGTGAATGAATGAAATGAATGACTGAGTAAATAAACACAAGGCTATAGTTTAATTAAAGAAACTTATTGGTATATCTTGCAATTCACTGTCGAACTTGTTATCGGTACGAAAAAAGAACAGTAATTTCGAAATCCCGCTGTCATTACAAGACATGTTGTGGTGTGCGTGACCTCAACTCTGCTGAAACTATCTATAATATTGGTGAAATTCAACACAAGGATCTTCTTTTAATCTTTTCTTAACCCTCGACGCAAAAAGACGGGTCTTATAGTATAAGTTTGACCGCTTCGTCTGTGTCTGTGATACCGTAGGTCTCAAATGGAGTGAACCAATTTGGATGCGGTATTTTTAATTTGAAAGTAGGGTTTCTAGCGATTGACCTTAGTCATGTTTCATCAAAATCGGTTCAGCCATTCAGATGTCGGAGGTTTTTATGTAATAATATTGTACGTACAGCACGGTCGGGGGTTTATTAAAGGGTATCATTTAATCGATCAGCAAAATATTCATATTTTGGTCAGCAGAAATATGTATTTGGTCAGCCAAAATAGCTAGTTGGTAAGCAACTTATGGTTAGCAAACATTTATAAATCAGGCTGCAATTAATGATATACTGATCTGCTCTAAATTATTTTGGACAGCAAATTAAATATTTGAGCTGCATTAAGCGATCTACGGTTAATCAAATTTTGGTAAGCAATCAGTAGGTAAGCAAAATATTTCATTTTGTTCATCAAAAAAAAGGGGGCAATAAAACCTAACTGGGCGCAACTATTCTGCCGCCAATCGTGTGCGCATTTTGTCATTCGGTAATTGTCAGCTGTCAAGTAGCAGGTGTCACTGTGATATATACAGGGTGTCACTGTGATATATACAGGGTGTCACTGTGTTATATACAGGGTGTAACTGTGATAGATACAGGATGTAATTTTGATATATACAGGGTGTCACTGTGATAGATACAGAGTGATACTGTGATATATACAGGGTGTCACTGTGATAGATACAGGATGTCACTGTGATATATACAGGGTGTCACTGTGATATATACATAGTGTCACTGTGTTATATACAGGGTGTCACTGTAATGTATACAGGGTGTCACTGTGATGGGCTCATATAAAATAGGTATTTGGATTTTTTATACATCTCATAATGTTTAGAAGTTATATTATTTATTCACAACGTGTATCGTTTCGTTTTTAGGGTCAGCAAAAAAAATAACCCTAACCTACCTATTTTTGAGAGCCGTTTCGTTTTTAGGGTCATCAAAAAAAAATAACCCTAACCTACCTATTTTTGGGAACCGTTTTGTTTTTAGGGTCATCAAAAAAAATAACCCTAACCTACCTATTTTTGGGAGCCGTTTCGTTTTTAAGGCCATTAAAAAAAATAACCCTAACCTACCTATTTTTGGGAGCCGTTACGTTTTTAGGGCCATTAAAAAAAATAACCCTAACCTACCTATTTTTGGGAGCTGTTTCGTTTTTAGGGTCATCAAAAAAAAATAACCCTAACCTACCTATTTTGGGAGCCGTTTCGTTTTTAGGGTCATCAAAAAAAATAACCCTAACCTACCTATTTTTGGGAGCCGTTTCGTTTTAGGGTCATCACAAAAAAATAACCCTAACCTACCTATTTTTGGGAGCTGTTTCGTTTTTAGAGTAACACCCTGTATACATTACAGTGACACCCTGTATATAACACAGTGACACCCTGTATATATCACAGTGACATCCTGTATCTATCACAGTGACACTCTGTATATAACACAGTGACACCCTGTATATATCACAGTGACACCAAGTATATATACAGTGACACCCTGTATATCTCAATTAAACTGCTTACAGACATGTTTTCTCTGCTGACAGTGACACCCTGTATCTGTCACAGTGACACCCTGTATATAACACAATGGCACCCTGTATATATCACAATGACATTCTTTATATATCACAGTAACATCCTGTATACATTACAGTGACACCCTGTTGTATATAACACAGTGACACCCTGTATATATCACAGTGACATCCTGTATCTATCACAGTGACACCCTGTATACATTACAGTGACACCCAGTATATATCACAGTGACACCCTGTATATCTCAATTAAACTCTCTGCTGACCAATTGTAAAATCTTGCTACCCAAGTAATTATTTTGCAGCTCGACTGTTTATTAGGCAGCCAAATGATAAAAAAAGCAGATTAATATTGGTTAAAATGTTAACCGTTTTTAAACTGTTTGCTGAACAAGAGTTGCCGCCCGATTTTATTTATTGCCAGCCAAATCTTTGTATGCTGCCCAAATGATTTAACTGCTTATTTTTTTTTGCGGATCAATTTTAATAACGGCTGACCAAAAATTTACTTTCCTTTATTAAATATTCAATTTAAGTTTTTTTTCGTAGTCGGGTGGTTAATGGATTCATTTTTGCCGCCTTACTTATAGATGCCCAACTAATAGTTCAATTTGGATGGTTATGAGATTAAAAAGCCATTTTGAAAAGATCTCTTCACCTGTTCACAGCGCAGATAAATCAATCGTAATTCACGACACATGCTTGTTCGCACAATGCGCCAGACCTGCGCGATGTAGGTCAACCCTCCGTTAAAATACTCCTTACTTTCCTAATCTCATATTTCGTTTGAACGTTGTATTTAAATTTCGACTTTATTCTATGCAGCTTAAGGTTGCTTTTCTAATATTACTCATGATCTAAATAGAAGGGAATAGTAATCAGGTGAAATGCAGCATCTTTTTCGACGGAGACCTTTTTCGCTTCCGCGGTTCAGTTTTAATGTATGAAGACGGCGGTTACAAAAATTGGTTCGAATTAGATTTGTTCCATGGTAAGATCAATGAATCACGAAGAAAGATTATAAGTAAAGAGCTTTCGATAGACTTAGGTATTGGTTACCGTTTAATCACAATTGACGATCACTTTGAGGAGTCGAATGTGGTAGTTCTGAAGAACAGATCAGGATGTTAGTGACGCCAAGACACGTGGAAAAGGCTTCACCAACAAAAACCTGCATAAGCCTTTGGTTTTTGGTTTGCCCCTAAGTCGCTAACAACTGTTTCATCGGGTGTTTCATTGAATGTTATATTTCGTCGACGACAAGCAACCAAAAAGAAAAAAAAAACGTTTTATTTTCTTGGGATTGCAACAAAAACTTCTTCTTTCTTAATGTTAGCAATTCTTACTCATTTGCTCAAAGGTTTGCTGGAAGAGATCACTTACACATAATCATTGATCTTTGTATGGTTTCTGTATGATTTTATGTGCAATAAAGTGTTTACATTCATACTCATATCTACCAACAAAAACCCAACCTAACCTAATCGTTAGTAAGCGATGACATTAGAAATTATAAAAATATTAGGTTTCAGAGATGAATGATGAAATAACGATTCGATAAAACGTTAATCGACAAAACGAAAGGCACCACTTAAGTATGCAGTGTTGGTAGGTCTGGCCGAGTCAGCAAAATGTTGCCTTGTGTTTCGGGGTTATTGTCTCCTTTCACGCATCTGTAGTAGTAATTTATATATTAAGACGGATCGTGCCGCTCCGCAGATGAGCCCGACTTAATTCACATTTCGATTGAAAGAAATTTCATTTCGTTCAAACAGTTGGAAGGTTATTTTAAATTAATGTAAATTATTAAGCAACTCGGTTTCTATTACGAAATGAACTCTGTAGGGTGACATTTATGAAAATGTTCAAATTACCGTCATTACTAGTTTAAATCAAAGGTAAGTCACCAACTTTTGTTTATTTGGCGCTTTAGACGAAAAACTTTAAAAAAAAAACAATCTGACTGTGAGTATTTTTAAATTATACCGGTTTGGTGTATTGGACTTGAATAATTTATTTCTGATAAAGATGATCTTAGTCATTGAAGTAGTTACAGCTTTCTTAATAATAATAACTCTGTTAGGTCCATAAAATCACAATACACGATAAAAAAAAACTTAGTAACTGTAATTTAGGTTTAGACTTGCCTTCCGGGAGTTCCGGGCTAGCACAAGTGGCCGCGACATAGTGTGATCTGTCACTTTCGCACTAAATTGAATGAAAAGCGATGGATAGAACGTATTTGTCGCGCAATAAAGAGTTGTACGGCACAGTTGTGTAACTAGTACAGGTGCTGCTATAAGAAAACGTTACCTACATAAAAGTTATCTGCTTCGTCCTAAATTAACTGGTAGAGATGCCTTGTGGGATTCAGTTCGCGTTTTGTTTGTAAGTTTTCTATCGTGCAATAAGGTTTATTTTATTATATACCATATATAAATAAATACCATAAGACAAGACTTTACACAAGTTTATTTTCACATAAGACTTTTAGACTAATAGGGAAGCGTAAGGAAAAAAATAGGTTTGAGCCTTTCCAGTCACGCACTCGTGGTCTACGTACAATGGGAACGCGTCAACATAATTCACATTTTATTCATACTCCCTAGTTGTTAATGTAGTGGAAAGAATTTTGTTTTATACTTACGTATCTATTACGGATAAAACTTAGAATATTAGCGTGACATTTCTCTTACAAAGATGCTACATTAACAAACGCATAAATGTAACTGAAGGCTACCCGTTGCAAAAACATATAAATTTGCAAAAACTCGTGGATATTCGGCTGATCGCAAAGTCCAAATTATCTCAAATAACAGTAAAGAAGAATTACACGGTCCCTAAGTAGATTCCCTCACCTCTCGGCTCCTTATTGACGGAACATCACGGCTTCCTACCGGAGTAACCCGATGCGCACTACTTGGAATCCAATTTACGTACGGGCGCGGGTGTTCTAAGTCTTATACGGTTAGCGGATTTGCCCAGTTTCCCAGATCACCTCCACTAGATAGCGATAATCTTGATATTTTTGTACGAATCCTAAGTCACCGACGCTCGAGGTCCGGGGGCGAGAGTCAACAGCGCTGCGATTGGCCGATTTAAAACACGTGGCGATCCATAGTGAAGGGACTTGTTTATACAAGTACCTGACCCGGTAGGTACAGCAATTTATTGTTGGTATAATATCGTACTTAACTGTAGATAATAATGACAAGTTTTATTTATTTTCACCGACTTCAATAACTTTCCAGTCTTCAGAATCTTCTTTATTGCATGTTCTGGAGGCACGGCAGTACCCCCGCCAAGTCGAGCGAAACAAAGGCACCATGGCACAGTGCCATCCTTTTCTCGAAGCCATTAAGGCCATTTTCAGCCTCCCGTAATTTTGTACTGGCTAAAGCTAGAACCCCGAAATTTCAGGGATATATAGGGCATAACAAGACTTGTATATATTCTCAATATCAATCAATTTGAACGTGTAGTTTAAGAACTATTGCATGTCAAATTTCCTTAGTTTTGTCACTGACTCACTCACTGATGATCATCATAATTCTAAGGTACTTCTAGCAGAACTACAAGCTCCAAATATGTACATAGTTAGTTTTTAGCCTATCAAGTCCTATAAAACCTAAATATGTTGTATTTTCAGTCACAACTGCACACATAAGTTTGTAATCCTATACAAATACATGCGACTACAAAGTTGGTATTGCAGTTGAAATTGAAAAGAATGGATCGGAATGTAATAAATAAAGGAAGACCACTTACAAAAAGAAATGTGATCCCATCAAAAACATTACATGTAAAAAGATGCAAGTCTCGCAACGCAGTTCTCCTACTACATAAAGTTTTGAGATGTAAAGTTAAAGCAAGTCAGTACCGGGGGGTACCTATCAACAGAACTCGATTTCCACCTTTTTATACCCGATTTACACCATTTCATACAGCAACATATCAGTTCCGTCACCAAATTTTTGTCGTATTGAACAAAAATACTTATTTCACGACATACAGGTCAGAAACATGGTCGTCAAACTTCTAAGTAAAAAATATATGCCCGTGTATGCCACAAAAAACGTATATTTCGACACTCTCAAGGGAGTCAAAATTTAGGTACTTTCCGTTGACGTAGAACTCTGAAATTTGACAAGTAATACCGCCATTACTACAAGTATAGGGAAAAATCTGAATAGTATACATTGAAATGAAATTATAAAAATATACTCTTTATTTAAAGTATTTGTACGGAACCCTTGGTGAACGAGTCCGACTCGCACTTGTCTAGTATTTTTTTCATTGTGACTTGAGAGTGTCCAATCTGTCTTAGATTTCATGAAAATAGGTTTAGCTGTTTATGAGATATTCTAATTTGATATTGAAATCTCGGATATTTTGTATGTAATAAAATATAGTTATTTTTACTTTTTACACTGTTTTTTGAGTTTTCTAATTTTTTATACATTTTTGATTGCGTAGATTACCTTCGTCTTATGATGAAGATCTCGCTCCAAGATTGGACCAACACCCAAATCCTAAAGCTGAATCGGAATTCTTTTTACGGTGTGCACTAAAAATTTAGGCTCAAAGCATTCAGGGGATCCTCCCCTAATGTTACTACCATCGATACAGCCCAAATCGAGTTTTATTCGGATCCGTACTGTACGCAAATAGATTCCGAATAGTGAGATTTGCCGATCGATTGTCGAAACGAGCGAAATATTTACACAGGCTTTTGGGCGTTTAGGGGGATTTTTTAAAGGTTTTTGTCTGTTTAAAGTTTGATGTCTACTGTTTTGATTTTTATACTAAACGCTCTAGTAACGTTTGAAATAGGGTATCTAAAAGTTGATGTACAGTTGCCATCAGATATATCTGAGCACGGCTCTAATGCTATGAAAATAGAGCCGTGTTCAGATATATATGAGTACACTGACAGCTCAGATATATCTGATGGCGACTGTACCTATGAGAAAAATCCAGGTAACGTTTAATTGTAGTATCACTTGATGTAGGTATAATTAGGGATTGCAGCCAGACTCGAAAACCGAAAAACGAGTACTTTTCGATTAAACTCGAAAACCGAGTTCGGTTTCGATTTTTACTCGAAACTGTCTGAAGTAGTTTTAATTTTTTTTTTGTGTAATGGTAATGATTAAATTAGTTTGTAAACTCGGGATTAAGTAGGGTAGTTTTTAGGGTTCCGTACCAAAATGGTAAAAAAGGAACCCTTATGGTGCGACTCCATCTGTCTGTCACAGCAAGATATCTCAGGATCTACTAATGCTATCGACTTGAAATTTGGAATAGTGTTAAAAATCGCTAACCCGAGGCTTTTGGACAGTAAAAAAATCTTATACCTTTTTCCTTTTTTTTTTAAAGGGGACCGAAATGGGACTTTGAAAATTGAAAGTAGGGCTATTATATTGAACGGGGTATCAAATGAAAGGGCTTGATTTGTAGATTAAAACACCGTGTTTATTTTTTTTTCTTAAATAAGTAGTATTTGATTTAATAATGCCAAACGTTAAAAAAATACCATTCCCCCCTATTATCTTCGAAGTTACTGAACAGAAAAATCTGTAATAATTACCAACTGTTAATGTCGTCCTAAATATTACAGGAAAAATCATAACGGTTTTCCTAAGTTGCACCGTTTTTTAGAAATTCGCAAAAATCGTAACACATACTTATTTGCTCCTACTAAACTAATCGCCATACAGTTTTTCTTGAACTATCTATGTAGCTACTTGAGTTTGTACGAAACCCTCGGTACGCGAGTCCGACTCGCACTTGACCGGTTTTTAATCTATCCATCAGAAACCGTCAAATTGTGAACGACCTTGCACTTACCGACAAAGAGTTTACAATCTGTCGGATTTCCTAGAGGATATGGCACCATAGACCACATACACAGTGAGGCAGATAATACAGAAGACTGAGGAGTAAAATCAGCCCCTGTGCTTAGCATTTGTGGACTATGAGAAAGCTTTTGATTCTGTCTGGTTCTGGAATCCTTGCAACGTTGCCAAATAGACTGGCGATACATCCAAGTGCTGAGATGTCTCTACGCCGTCCAAGTACAGAACCAGCAGACTAAGCCCATTCTCCTGCAGCGGAGTGTGAGACAAGGGGATGTCATTTCCCCCAAATTGTTCACGAATGCACTGAAGGATGTGTTTATGACGCTAGCTTGGGAGGGTCGTGGCATTAATATAAACGACGAGTACATTTCACACTTGCGATTTGCAGACGATCCCGTCATTTTGGCTTGAACTTTGCAGGATTTAGAATACATGCTGAACGGTCTACCTGCTTTTTCTCAACACGCCGGTCTTAGGATGAACTTGGACGAAACCAAGGTTATGTTCAACGATATTGTTTTACCGAAACTGACTGCAGTGCAGGACGCCCTTCTCAAAGTTGTTCAGGAGTACGTTTACCTCGGGCAAGTTCTGCAGTTAGGTAAAAATAACTTTGTAAAAGAGGTTAATAGAAGAATACAGCTGGGTTGGGCTGCGTATGGGAAATTACGTCGAGTCTTCTCGTCGTCCATTCCGTCCATTCCACAATGTCTGAAGACAAGGGTTTTCGATCAGTGCATCCTACCTACCAGTCTTGACATACGGAGCCGAAACGTTGTCGCTCACGGGAAGGCTGAGTACCTACGTAAATTTAAGGTCACTCAGCAAGCTATGGAAAGGGCCATGTTGGGAGTATTTCAGAAGGATCGTATCCGTAATGATGTGATCCGACAGAGAACTAAAATCGTCGACATAGCCCAAAGGATTAGCAAGCTGAAGTGGCAGTGGGCTGGCCATATCTGCCGCAGAACCAACAAGCGCTGAAGCAAGCGTGTTCTCGAGTGGAGACTACGGATCGGCAAACGTAGTGTGGGGCGCCCTCAGACAAGATGGAGTGATGATCTTCGCAAGATGGCTGGCAGAGGTTGGATGCCAGTGGCCGCGGATCGTGCTCGATGGCATGACATGGGAGAGGCCTATGTCGAGCAGTCGACTAATACGGGTTGATGATGATGATGGTGGTGCGTATACACAACGTATTTCTGTCATTTTGTTTTTCTGTCGTTTCGCGTGTGTGTCATTTTGCGAAGTCAGAATATGTCTTTATCGAATTAAAGGCATTTTTTATGCAGTAGTCAGTTATTACGTCGATTACTTACGTGTTACGAAACTTAAAAACCTATTTTTAAGGTTTACTTAAGTAAAAATATAAAAATCCGTAATATTATAAGGACGCAAAAAAACTCGAAAAACCGCGGTTATTAACCGAGTTCTATTTCGATTAAAACTCGATCGAGTTACTCGGTTAACCGAGTTTCGAGTAACTCGTTTGCAATCCCTAGGTATAATACTGTTTAAATACAACGTGACCTTTGGACCGGCCTTTGGACTTTGTCTGAAATTCCACGTAGAGTTACTTATCAAGAATGCTCTAATAAGTATATTTTTAAAATTAAAAGCTGAAAGAAATATTTAAACTTTGCAACAAAATTGAAGAGTTAACTAATTAACTTAAAAATAACAAACTGTATCACGCCTTCGTAATGACGACACTGATTGGACCTCTCCTATTTTCTCGGTATCACTCTCAAAGTCCTTAAAGGCCGAGCCACACCAGCTGCGTACACGTCTGCGTGCGCGTGGCGTACGCGTTGTACAGTATGAATGTTTTTCAAAATGGCGGCTAGTCACGCTCAAAGTCAAGGAGCTGCAGCGTACAGTGCGTGCACACGCAGCCGGTGTGACTCGGCCTTAACGCAAGGTTGGCATTCTGTTGGTGGCGCTCTCCGTAAATTAAAATCAGTTTTACTTAATCTTCAGCAGAATCATGGTTTTCCATTTTAAACATTAGGTATGAACAAAAACATTTTTTCGAAGATATTCATCAAAGGTTTTAAAAGAAAGACATACAATACAAAAGAGTAATATTATTTAATGAGTTTGCATTTGCTGATGGACATTCGATTACCATGTACATACAGGATAGGTACTCCAAAGCCGAAAATAATAAATTTGTTAATTGCTCCATCATTTCTGTGCCAATTGTTGGGTTATTCCCACCTGTTGCCACCAAATTGATTTAGTGGTAACAGCTGGGATTTTTTTTGGGAATCAATTTGGTGGTAACAGGAGGGAATAACCCCAATTGTTATGTTATGATGATGATGCTTCATATATTTTAGGTCCCGACGTTTTGTCACCCTTTTCAGCGTTCGTGGTTGCGGGTAGACTGAGAAAAACATAATTTTTCTCTGTCAAAATTACTGTTGTGAAACTATCCACTTTAAAAAATCCAAATTAAAATAAAGGCGTTGCCAGATGGGTTTAGTGTGTAAAAACGGTCATTATCTATTTCAGATGCTTTCTCTCGGACATTTAGTCGCGTGAAGCTAACGTACAACCCACAGTACAGTACAGTCATGAAGTTCTACAACAAAATTGAGGAACCTGTGAACGTCTTCGAGAAGCTTGGCGTGAGAAAATACCTAAAGGTGTATGTCATGGCCCTGAAGCACAGATACAGACATAGAGGTTAGTTTGCTTTTTGTACTTCTTTTTCTACTTTTACAAAATAGTGCCTATGCCAAATCTGACTGAATATCGACTTGGAAAATCGAGTTTGTTATGTACAAGCATAATTAATGAGAAAGTAATATGTACATAAATGAAAGTTCGACGCAAAACCGGACTTGAATAGCTTATTACAAATTTATATGACTTTACTTCATCTCGTTTTAACATATATTTTTTCGCACTATGAAATTTCCACGTTACAAATTCGAGGGATGTATGAGGTGAGCTCCCTGCCGCGGTTTTCCCGGAAGGCTACAGTATGGAGTTCTTCAAGAGGGGAGTGAATAGGTTCTTAAAGGGTCGGCAACGCGCACGTAATACCCCTGGTGTTGCAAGCGTCTATAGGCTGCGGTGACTGCTTACCATCAGGCAGGCCGTACGCTTGTTTGCCACCCTAGTTGTGTAAAAAGAAGAGGTATCGAACATAGAATCCTTTACGTAATAAACTCCGATAACTGACTGTGCTTAGAGTTATTCATATTTTCTTGGCACATCAATTACATAATCTTAAAAAAATATCTAGTTTACTATTTAGTTTCCTATTCAAAAATATTAAACAGAAATCCTGCCGTTAAAATACTGCCTCTTTATTTCAAGGGTGACCTGACTCCCTTCGCTCGACAGCCTTCGATAACATTTTGGTCTAATAATTTTAGGTATTTTTACAGCCAATTTTTCTGTTTGACTTGCCTTTATACGCACCAAATGTTTCAACTTCTTGTTTTAGACTGTGAAATGTTTCTCTTATGAACTTTTGCATGTGTGTATTATAATCTGGCGTGTTTTAGATGCTTTACATCAGCGGTCGGCAACCTGCGGCCCGTGAACCGCTCACTGGCGGCCCGCGAGCCTCCCTGGCTATTTTTGTATGTGAAGGTCGCTATATTCAGAATTGTTTAAAATCAAAAATTATTAACAAAGGGCGGCCCGTGTCAATTTCGTTAGCTACTATGTGTCCCTTGGCTGCTAAAAGGTTGCTGAACGCTGCTTTACATAACTACAGGAAATGTTGTGATTTGATTTGGTATTGGTACCCCTGGTTTAAGGCAGAAACCTTAAAATACCGGACGCCGCCTCGCTAACAAAGAACTGAAGCACCTCTAGTCCGCCGGTTTCTTTAATGTTGGTTGGTCAGGCCAATGTGTGCGTGCTGCGGGTAGTATGAAAAAAGTTGTTAATGTGTGCGGCTCGTAAGTACAAAGCAACCGGCCGACTAGAAATGCTATTTATTTTAAGGTCCATGGTTTTGGCATAATTTTTTCGTCCGAATATATTATTTGTCCGGAATTCCGGATACTTACTCGTTCCACGTAATAGTTTACAGCAGCGGTCGGCAACCGCTTAGCAGCCAAGGGCCACATAGTAGCTAAGGAACGTGACGCGGACCGCACTTTGTTAATAATTTGTGATTTTAGACTATTCGGAATATATTAACCGCAAACCAAACCGGAATATAGGTCCGCAAGTGAGCGGTTCACGCGCCGCATGCGGCCCGCGGGCCGCAGGTTGCCGACGGCTGGTTTACAGGACTCATTTATTTCACTGAAATAAGTATCCGCCACAGGGTTTATCATCTTTTAACGTGTAGGTACAAAAATCTATTTACAGCAAGCATTAGCATCAGCAAGCATTTAAGCATTGAATTTTAAAAATACCTGATTATAAAAGAAACCCGGCATATTTTATATGACTTACGTAAAATATTTTTTGATGTGTTTTTTGTTTAAGCCGGAGAAAAATTGTTGAGTAAAGTAGAGGGAACCCAGACCCAGTTACAAAATAAAATAATTGTTCTTCTGGGAACGTTAAAAAAACGGGTCTATAATTATTGTCTCCCATAAAATTGTTGTACAGTATGACATATAACTTTATGGGTAACAAGGGGATCCCAATGAAACGATATGACGAACAACAATTATTACTTATAAATGTATGCCTTAAACTATTTCTGAACAATTACCGGTATGCCTTTCTAGGTTATGGATATCAATTTTATTACTTTTGTAATGTATGACGTATAACATTATGGATTGTTAAAGTTCCAATTATTAATCATTATACGTAAAAAAATTATGACTAATAATATTTATGGACATAAATTATATGGAAATCAATTTCTGACTTTCAAAATTCGGAACAATAAGTTTATGGGAAACAAAGGGATCCCTAAATGAACACCATAAACTCCTAAAATTTATGAATAGAAACTGTAAACGTAACGTGATATTATTTATTACGTGCCAGTATGATTGAATGATCTACTGTAATTGGGCTGGCCAATTAATGTAAAATGAGCTCTTAATTCTATCTCGATTTCGGTTAAAATTTGCATCTGAAATGCAAATGTTTTGATGATATTTAGGTGGGCATGATTCCTAATCCCTATTAGGTACAACATTTATTTAGGTACCAATAGGCTGCGGTTATAAAATACTTTTCTTTGAGCAGTCATGTACAAAAAAAAGCCCACTGTTAAATCAAATGGCTATGTTTCTGAGGCCGCATTTTGTTAATATCTTGAATTGCATAGGTACCTAATAAGTACAGATGGACTACAATACGGCAAAGTAATTCCCAGCTTACAGTTCATTCCTTTTCTGCGATCATAATATTCAGGCCATACTCGTAAGCATTGTTGGACGCTTCTTTATATCTGACCATTCATTTCTATTGCTCCTCTTTGCATACATCGATTCCCTCTTCTGCCATAAAACTAGCATAATATTATGCTTTTATTTTATTTGTCGGGGGTTTTTTCGTGGACTCTGCAGGTTTGGATGAAGATGAGTGCCAGTCATATAGTTTGTTTTCTAAGCATTCCTTGAATTATGATTATAACTTACTGTGAGGTAAAATTGGCCTATTTTTCAAAGTTACAAGGATGAGGAGAAATGGTGTGGAGTGAAAACAATCACAAATATGTCGAGAAATTTTCGGCTATTTACAACGCGCACTTAGGGGCGAAATCGATTTTCAAAATTTAATTCTACATGAAATATTATACCTTCCTGATAAGGTTTAATATCCCTAGAACCTTAAACAACCGCTTCCATTCCATACCTATTATCTAAGTACTTTTATCGGTACGTCAGTTGGAACTTGATTATCATGTAAAATCCACAGACCTACGGACTAAATTGACAAATGACTGACAAGTAAAATGATACCAGGAATAGCAAAATAAAAATAGTGAAGGGTATATGTCGATAACAATATATCGACAAGTTGTAAAGTACAAATAACAGACTAGTTTAAATCAAAAATAAGTATATTAGTTTCAAATAAAAGGTACAAATTTTGGTTTGTTTGATTTTCGAGGTAGTGGTTGGATAAAATGCGTTTTTACCCACTAGTTTTAAAGCATAAAAAGGTTTCCGAGCATGTAGGTAAAAAATAAAACACCTTGTCCGACGATAACTAGTCTTTATTATAAAATATTATTCATTCCCAGGCTCCGTTATTTCGTCATCTTCATCATCATCAGTTACATTTATAATAAAACGATCCGAAACATTGTCCACTAAATGGTCGAGTTGTAACATTTTGTCCTCGGTTTTTATTATATGATTGACACATTGGTTTCCAGTCCTTGGATAAATAAATTTTTCACCTCCTCCATTTTGAAAGTTTTATTATTCCTGGCCACATAGCCTTTTGCCTGTGCCCATATAAGCTCAATGGGGTCGCAATGGTACGGCGGTAGCCGCAAAATTTGGTGTCCTTGTTCGCGTGCCATTTCATCGATAACAAATTTTCTGATTGATTTTTCAGGGGTAATGCAATTGTAATCATGTCGTTTTTAGTTGCGGTTGCAGGAAAGCTCAAATTTTTACTGACCATCCATTCCACTATTTTCTGTTTATGCCAATGCATAGTGGGAAACGTATCTTTTTTCCTCGAGTGGTAAGGGGCATTATCCATAACAATAACGAACGACGGTTTCAACTTTGGCAGGATGCCTCTAAACCATTCCTCGAAACAATCGCCATTCATATCCTGGTGATAGTCTTCCTTACCTGACTTGGATACAAACATCAGCAATCCATCGTTCAAAAAGCACACACTCGGTTTTATTGACATGAATGTCCTCTGGGATATCTTGTTCGTCCTGCAATCTGTCATCTCATTATAAATATAAACGTAAACTCGATGAATCATCTCTTTTTCAGTTTCACTAATAGATTTTTTTCTCGTTTTTGTTGGAGGTGAACATTTTGATGAACATGGCTCTGGTCCCAAATCTAATCCATAATAACACGTGACAATTTCAATAAACACTCGTATAATAGCAATGACAACGTATATCGTTAGATACATAAAAGTAGTTTGTAAACAGTGGTCAACTACTTATTTCTGAAGATACCCGCTTTTTTTTGTTAAAAAGATGGACCACGTTGTTGGAAAGGCCGTAGCAGGATAAGGGAGGAAAAAATGCCCTTGAATGATTAAGAGCAGTTTATTTTTTCTATAGTTGCTTGCATTTAGTTGTATAACTGTGCAAAGTTTGGTTGAAAAATTCCCAGTGGTTCAGCCGGGAATAAATAAAAACAAAATTTATGAAATTTGACGTATCTCTAAAACTATAAATCTTTATCATAATATCTTTAATTCATTTTGGTTAATTAAATAGTATGTATGCCTTAAAAGAAAATTGAGTCTGTATCTTTACAATTTCTGTAAAAAACACGTAAGTCAAATTTTCAAAAAAAAGTTTTTTTGATTCCTGAAGGAGTGACCACTTTAAGTGATATTTCTAAAGAAGCCTAATTTAACGATCTGTCAGTCATATAAGTTTGACGGTTAACATCGAAAAGCAACAGTGTCAAAATTAAAAAACTATGTTGGTCGGATTCTGTTATATTTTTAACCGACTTCCAAAAGAAGGACGGTTCTCAATTCGTCTGTATGTTTTTTTTTATTTACATTTTTTTTTATTTTTTTTTTGTTTGTTTGTTCATCGATTACTTGAAGACGGCTGGACCGATTTGGAAAATTCATTTTTTGTTTGAAAGGGTAGACTTCCGAGGTGGTCTCATTGCAACCAAGTCAGGATCTGATGATGGGATCTTGGAGAAATCGAGGGAACTCTTCAAATATCATAGGCACACATATAACAACTTTGGTATTTTTCTTACTTTCTCGTGCATTTCTTATTAGAAATAAGTTTCCAGTCTTAACCGACTATAAAACAAAGAGCAATTTTTATGTAGGTGTGTTCCTCGGTTACTTGAAAACGTCTAGACCGATTTGGATTTTTTTTCTTTTAACTAAATAGACTTAAGTCTATTAAGTTAAAATTTTAAAATAAAGTAAACTAAAAATTTAAAAATAAAGTAAATTTTTAAAACAAAAAATAAAAACCGACTTCCAAAAACTTAAACTAAAAACTAAAAAATAATATTTTAGTTACCACAAAGAAATGGATAATCAACGATTCATATATACATATACAGATATTTATAGTTTTTAACCTGTTATTTTTGAAGTTGGTGCCTGCCACGCAAAGCTGGCTGTGTTGAGCTCCTTAGCTGCTTAGTTTAACATATTATTTTTTGGTTTTTAGTTTAAGTTTTTGGAAGTCGGTTTTTATTTTATTTTTATACTATTCTAATACAGCCAAAAAAAATCTTCTTTGTAAAGAATTAAAAATAAATCAATTTTTGACATTTCCATTAATTTAGGCTTGAAAATATATTTGTATTAATTGTCGCCTTTTAACTTATAAAACTTTTTTTTCAAATAGGTAATCATCATCATTTCTAATTAAGCCTTACTTATCGTTTTACCAGATATGTTACCGTTAGTGATTAAAATAAGAAGTAAAAGACATTTTTAAGTTTATGCATTTTCGAGTAAATGCCATAAATTTATTTTTCATCACACTTGCTCGAAAATGGTGTCATTACACGTAGGTTCTGCGGGCCGTAAATGGCCTATTACGCCCTAGGGCGTAATGGTTTTCTTTTTAAATTTGAAACGCCGGTTCTGTTTTATTCTTATTTGTCATGTTCAAAGGAAACGCCAACTTACTTTTTTAACTTTTATCACTGAAATATTTATTTAAAGATAACTGTTATTGCAAATACATGTAAACACATACTTCGGTAACATTAATTAAATGTTTAAATATTGTATTTCAGTATTTTGCAAATATAAAATCAACTAAAATGGCCGTTACCGCTATGGTTTCCGAACGTGACTTAACATTTGCATTGTCTATGGCAAATGTCACTAACGTCACTGTCTGTTTTAATATTTTCTTGTCATACTGGGTGGATTAGTAAGGTTATTTTTATTTAAGATTTCCTCACAAGTGTGATGAAAAACATTGTGTGTGCCACGGGCGGTAAAGAAATTACAAACTCGTGTTATTAAAGCCCTTGGCTTCGCCGCGGGCTTGTAACAAACACTCGTTTGCAATTCCTTCGTTACCGCCCTAGATACACAATGTACTATTATTTTTAGTTCTTTACAAAGAATATTTATGTTTAAGTTCTTTGGCAGTATTACAATAGTATAAGAATAAAATGTAACAGAATCCTACTAACATAGTTTTTTAATTTTGACACTGTTGCTTTTCGATTTTAACCGTCAAACTTATGTGACTGACAGATCGTTAAATTAGGCTTCTTTAGAAATGTCACTTAAAGTGGTCACTCCTTCAGGAATCAAAAAAACTTTTTTTTGAAAATTTGACTTACGTATTTTTTACAGAAATTGTAAAGATACAGACTCAATTTTATTTTAAGGCATACATACTATTTAATTAACTAAAATGAATTAAAGATATTATGATAAAGATTTATAATTTTAGAGATGCGTCAAATTTCATAAATTTTGTTTTTATTTTTTCCCGGCTGAACCACTGGGAATTTTTCAACCAAACTTTGCACAATTATACAACTAAATGCAAGCAACTATAGAAAAAATAAACAGCTCTTAATCATTCAAGGGCATTTTTTCCTCCCTTATCCTGCTACGGCCTTTGAAAATAAAGAACAATAATTTTATTAATTCATTTAATTGAATGTATGTATTCAATAAACTATCATAAATATATAATTTTCATGTACATTATTGCTGGTTTGACATTAGATTTTTATCTCTAATTAGGGGTCTACAGACCTTTTGATCTGTCGAAATCACTGGAAAAAGTTGGTATATAGATTAGCCGATCAAATTGCCAATTTAATTGTCTCGTCTAGGTGGACCTTAAACCTACGATGTAACAATAATTTTAATATCGATGAGAACGACACTGGCCTAACTGTGGCAACATTTGTTCATACTTACTTGTCAATTTAGTCCGTAGGTCTGTGGATTTTACTTGCATTCGTTTGTTTGGATCTCAATGTTATTCTGTGTGTTTATATTTTGAAAAATATCGTGATAGATTTTAATACTGCAGGTAAGAGTGCATATTTTTCATTCAGTCGCATGTACATATATTTTATTATTGTTATTATTTTTTACGGCTGAAAACAGTGTCAGAGGTGTCGGTAAAAATACCACATGTGAGGTATTTGAAAAGGTTTTTGTTATACTTCCAATCACGTCCAAGCCCTGATATTAGTTTTTTCATAAATAAGAGTATCTGTACTAGGTAATTACTTTAGTTTTAGGTGCGATTTCCCGCGACTTAGCTTTTTTTAAGTATAATGAAAACCACGCTGAAAAATTCATGTATTCTGACTTTTTTTCAGAGAGGAATGCAATATGGATATATTGAATAGGTCACTGCTTAGTTCAGACCCCCATTTATCGAGTGCAAGAGCGAAACCTCAAAATCAATCCACGCAGCATAGCGAAGAGGCGAGAGCTGCTAATTCCTACTGAGCCTACACAAAATGAAGGTTCCGCTGATGAATTCTCTTCAGATGAAGCAGACAGATGCGAAAGTGGTTACATTACTTACATTTATTTATTTTGTTTCATTTAGGATATTTATTTATATTAATTGCATTGGTTTAGATTGCTTTAATTTTACTTATGTATGAAATATACGATTTTGTTTATCAATTTGCAGTTTTTTTAAAACATTACTTTTCTTATAGGTTTGGCTACTTTTAAAATAAGTAATAACGTATTTTTATTATACAGGGTGAATTTTAAATCGTGAATCGTAACCACGTTTACCGGTAAAGCTACTTAAGACTAATACAGAGCACTAGTGTTAATTACAATTAAAGACCCGCTTAATTAATTATTAACAAAACGGTGGAGGCGTTTATTACCATTAATCGTAATAAAACTGAATTATTTTATGAGTAAATACGATTTTTAAATACCTACTTATGTTGACAATGTCGACGATGTTGACATTTATTGACAATACGTGCCAAAATTCTATCCAGCCAACTTCAATATTGGGAGGATGTATATCTAATGTTGAAATTTTCATGACAAGTACGAAACATGAATGTAGGGTGACAATTAAGGTTCTTTTGAAAAAAAAAATAATAAAAAAAAGGTTTAAAAGCATTGTAAGTTATTGTTAACTATGTATAGACTTCAAAAAAAATATAACGGTTCACGATTTAAAATTCACCCTGTATTAGAGCGATAAAATAATTTTGGCTGCCTAAATGTGTAATTCATCCGTAGGTAGGTACAAGCTTTTTATTAACATGCAGTGGCTCACTCCGCGATTTCGCCGCGCGGATACTAGTCAGTACCAAATTTTGCCCCTACGGAGGGGTTTAGTCAGCGACCAGAAAGACCACACGCTATGCGATAGATAGAGACGGTTGGATCCGTTGCGTTCCGTGCGGTGGTCGGACCGAAGTTGTGTTAGAAGGTGAAACTTCTGTACGTAGTACTATTACTGCGGTTGTTTAAGGCAAATCTTACACTGATTATTATAACAAAACGGGACTTAACCGTGTAAAAAACATCAAACTTCGACGTCACGGCACGACCGAAACGCATGTAGAGTCTGTGCGGAAAGAGTATAGGCGTGGCGGTAGGTATGGCAAATACGGAAAATATTTTTTTCTTCGGTACAAAAGCCCCCCAATTTTAATGCTATTCTCTTTACGCACAGACTCTAATAGCATGTTTTACGCGATTAAGTCCCGTTTTGTTATAATAATGAGTGAAAATCGTGACAGTTTAAACTAATTCCACTGAATTTTAAAACAGTTAAAACGGATGAACTGAAAATTTTCATACCCGTTTATTATGGATAACAGTGCATTATTAGGGTATTATCGAGCTGGTCTGGTGATGGAAGGTCATAAGATTACCTACATGAGATAAACCCACCGTGTTGGGGCTTATTTGATTGCTTTTGATATAAAGTTAGGTGTGGCAAGAAAAAACTTGTCTCATAAATAAAAATTTCGATAGGCACATTTTAATTCAGTTGTCCAGTAATAGTTTTTATCGTTACTTGGCTCTGGGTTTTAAATGGTCCACAATACAATGTCGTCAGCATGCAATTCCTCAATCGTCATCTTCCTATCTAGTCCACATTCTTATATCGTCAATATCCAATTTTGTCTATATTCCTACATGGTCCAGCCAAAGTGCTAACTCGTCCATATTTCCATACGGTCCACAGTGCTAATTCGCTCACTTTCCTATATCGACCACAGTGCTATTTGGTTCACAGTCCCAACTCGTCCGCATTTGTCAGACGGATTTAAGCGTTTAATTAGGCAAAAATACCCGAGCCTAATTTGTAAAATAACTTAGGTGATCACGAGTTCCGTACTACGATTAGATCGATCGTGTAATTGAAAATTGAAAATGTCACTAAGACATGTCTGTCGCATAACAAAATATTATCTGAGAAAGGGATCCTTTCAGCCGATGAAAGCGTATCCAGTTTGTGCTAGCTATTCCATTGTCTAACTTTACTAACCCGATAGCAATAAATCACAATTCCCTTCCATTCCTTTTTTCCTTTAAAATCCTAAATCGTCTTTTCAGGTATAGGAGCCGAGCTACTAAAATCAGCTTTGCCCCTAGCGGCGAGTGGCTTCATCCCAGCAATAACTGGTATATTTACGACTGGACACATGCAAAGAGAGGCTGAAAAGCTGGGATTCCAAAAATTCAACGAAATATATTATGTTAGGTATCTTATTAACGACGAGGTGAGCAGAGAATCATAAGTTATATAAACGCCTATTGTTTTATTTAGTGAAAAATCTAATAAAAGCGAATAAAAATTACCATGAGTGTCGACCAAGATCATTATGAATTTTAAGAAAATCTATTCAGTAGTTTTTGGGTGCTTTAACTAATCATGCGGTAACTAATACAACATTTATACGATTTTATTAGGTACACGAATAGATTTTTCATGGAAGCCATTACGTTTCTTTCACTTGCCGATCCTTCATACATAACTGTTGACGGTTTATCATCCGCTGAACCCCGGTTGGACGGGAGCAATTGTGTACTGACGTTTCAAGTTTCATTGACGTTTCATTTTATAAGTGGATATTGAAAAAAAGGTTCGATCTACCAACGTTATGTAAATTCGAAAGCATTGTAATTGTATAAAATACACCATGGCTACATGGCTGTTCATTGTTCACCCTGTACAGTGATCTTGCGGCTTAATCCTACGAAATTCGATATAAGAGTAGGTAGTTTACGTCGTAACTCTGGAATAATATTGTGCTCTTAGAATTTCAAAGATGAATCTAACAACTTTACGTAAAGCACCTATCTAAACAATCATTACAATTAAATAATCAAATATATTATATACAAATAGACATTTTATACAACTATGTATAGACCTGTAACTACTGCTATCAATAATAATTAATTTTCATTTTCGGTTCTGATATGATTATTAGAAATAGGGAAGGGAAGGAAGGCGTAAAAAAATCTGAATTTAAGATTTTTGTTTCATTTGGTCAGTTTAATATTTTACACCACAGACAAAGTTGTGGGCATGATATTTCTAATGAAAGAAAATGGGAGTCCTGTCCACATCAGGTTAACTTCAACACCCTATTCGATAGTTTAGCTGTAGCTTAAGTTACAAACATCGAACAACAGGCTTTTAACTCAAAATTACCACAATTAAGGTCTCATAACAACGCATGAAACTTTGATATCAAAAGTTGAATAATATCCTACAGCAGATTAGATCGATGTAATTATGCATGTAGAAAGGAGTTAGTCCATAGATGGTTTGGTTTCCATGAAGTATTTTATATGAACCTTGGTCCCATTTTGCTTTTTGATTTTTTCATGGAAGATAAATGAATAATTCGAGTGTCTCGTGTATGTGCGGTACATCAAGGTCTATTTATTTAGAAATGTCAACTCTCAGATACAGTAGTACATACCTCAAAGTAAGTAGATAAGCAAATTTGAATACATGCCTGACTTCTCGTAGATAGTCTTCTGGGACTCAGGCCTTGGGAACTACGGCGCTGCTCTCATGGGCTACCGTATACCTAACGTGCAAGAAATACCAGAGTTGCAACCAATGCGCTCTTCCAGATTCGGCATACAAGTTATGGAGGAAACCGAAGACGAGGATTGATCTTGGAGTTCATGTTGTGGCTCGTAAGGTTCAAAGTATTTATTCGTCCTTCGTCATTTTGATTCCGGACTCGGTTTTGATCTTTACGGTTTGAAGGCATGTTATACTGCACATATTTTCTTCTTTTTCAGCTGCCATGCCATTTTTATATAAAGAGCAAAAAAACTGGAGCAATATTTGATTCATTTAATTTATTGATTGGTGGACATCTGAGGAGAAAACACGCACTCAAAAGAGAAGCTGAGAAGATCAAAGCTAAAACAACACTGCCGATACACAATGAGTTCTTCTACCCCCCGCCCCAACGTCTAAAGTCCCGAAATCCTGCGTATGCTGCTGCTCAGAGCCTCAATAGCTTTAATATGACCGAGGCTTGGAAAGCTGAATGGACCGCCGCTACTGCAGGTTCTCATATGGCAGCCATAGACCCAACCTGCAAATTATTAGGATCCGACCTCCCCCGCAGACAATGGTGTCGCTTAAATAGACTCAGAACGGGTCACGGTCGCTGCAATTACCTCTTACACAAATGGGGATGGAAAGAGTCTGCAATGTGCGAGTGTGGTGAAGAAGTCCAGACTATGGAACACATAATTCAGCGATGCCCTCTGCATTCGTACTCGGGACCGCCTGAAGACCTGCTGCGCCTAACACCTGGCGCATCTGCATGGCTCAACACCCTGAATGTTGACATCTAATTTAATATTTTATGACATTGTAATTTTAACTAAATGCCTATTTCTTGTAAATGCCATACGATTAAATAAATAAATTGATTGGTTGCGTAACCTCCTTGTCACTTTTTATGTTCTATGTTCTGACGTGAGTAATATAGAGTATTTGTATTGTATCGATCTATTAGAGTTTAGAGTAGGTATAGTCTGATTCGGAGTGAAGTGGCGAGTTCTTGTGCCGAACGAAGGCCAAGGCTCATTTTGGGTGGTTGCGCCAGCCCAGTTAGTTAATATAGTCTGATTGACAACAATAAGAATTCTACGATGGTTTCAAAGGTATTTTAGATTTTGACGAACAATGTGGGGTATGTCAAGGTCTGCTAGTGCAAGGGGTATGCCTACTTCGCCACATAGTCTAAGTCGCACATTGTATAAAACGCCATCATCCTTATTATCAGTATTAATTTATCGCTGTTGAACTAATCCGTATTAGGCCTAAAACTGTAATAGCTATGTCGCGATAAGACTCACACGCATTAGGACTACGTCAGGATTGGGACTAAAACGCGTTAGGACAAAAAAGTCTCAAACCAAATACGCGTAATGACTAAAACGCATTGGGCCTAAAACGCCCCAGGTCTAAAACACATTATGGCTAACTTGAAGTTTGTTGTCTTGAATCAGAACTTTGTAACTGGTATGTTAACTCAATCGTTCTAATGATTACAAATTGTCGATATGAATTACGATAGGTACTGGCTATTCAACGAAGTAACGAGAAACGACACTCTTAGGTACTGGACATAATAATTGTATGCTTTTTAATCACTTTAAATTCAATTGGCCAGTAAAAATCAAAACAAGATAACGAGTTTATAATATTTTTTTCCCATATCTTTGAAGCTTAGGCGAAACGCGATTATGTCAATTAGAGAATTATTCATTAAACAATTTAGGCAAAACGCGATTTAGTCAGTTGAAGAATTGGGCTTAAGCCATTTAAATATGAAGTTTAGTCATAACGCAATATGGTCAGTCGAGGAATAAGGCAAAACGTGAATTAGGCACGTTATCGAAACATACAGTCTACTATATAGACAAAGAGCGAAATAGTCTGCAAGCTCCATAGCCTTAATGCCACTGAAGATTGAAGTTTAGGCAAAACGCGAATAAGTCATATTGCGTTTTAGGCAAGCGGAGAACAAAGGGTCAAGATTATCCAAAGTTTTTAATTGCGGTGGCAGAAATCAAATAAAATTCTAAACATAATAGCAAAATTATTTTTGTTTGAGTTCAGAATTAACACTTTAAATTCGGTAATAAATAAGTTTTTTCAAGAATTTCATTCTTGGGACATAGTTTTTAGGGTTCCGTACCCAAAGGGTGCCATCGGGACCCTATTACTAAGCCTCCGCTGTCGGTCGGTCACAGGGTTCTGTCGTTTGAACCGTAATAGGTAGAAACTTTATAATATTTTCACATAATGTGTATTCCTATTGCCGCTATAACAACAAATTATAAAAACAAAATAAAGTTTAAAATCAAAAAAAGAGCTCTCCATTCAAGAAACGTGTTTTCTGGCGTCTTTTTCTTGACTGTGGTACGGAACCCTTCGTGTGCTCAACTCGTACTTAGCCGGTTTTTAATTGTAAAATCGCAAACTGCATATCAAAATCAATCAAACGATCTCAAATACGGTCGGTCCAACGTATGTAATTCGGATGGTCGAGCGAGAGATGGCGCCAATATGAATACTTTATGAAAGACGAACCATGATGTTTCTGCATTCGTTTTTTTAATGCGGGTAAATTACACCACATTTTTATGTTACATATGTAGATACAAGATCTAGATCGCTCGATCGTCAAAGCTGTAAAGTATTTGTATCGAGGTGGGATACATGTGTAACACGTGTTCTCATAGTGCGTTTTGGTTAAAAACCTATTAAACCAGAATGATACAGAAATCAAAGTAAGTGGCAAGATTGAAGGCACTTGCTGGGTGCTCCAGTGGTCGAAGGGTGAATGAAGACGCTGGGCCGGAAATCCAGAGGTACCGGGTTCGATTCCTGATCTGGACCATTTAATTTTTCTACGTACTTTGATTTCTTGTATCTATATATGTAAAATTTAGCACGTCAGGAGAGTTTAAATAATAATTAAATGATGTCCCTTACACAAAATACAGATCGATTCGCAAGAGCTGGCGGGCATTTCTCCAGAAATATGTCTGCGACTCATTCATCTGTCTCCATACAAGTAGTATGAAAAAGGGCCAGATGAATGAGGTGACCGCAGACATATTTCTGGAGAAATGCCCTGGCAGGGATTTAATATGAAATAAGCACTTTTTGCATACAAAATCCGCGCCAGCTCTTATGAATCGACCTGTACCTGTAGGTGCACATGCGGCTGTAACTTATTTGGCACAATTTGCCTATGAGATAGCGATAGATGATTTCATTAAAAAAAAACCGATTGAAAGTTTTGTTGGTAGGTACTTATTTACATATGGGGCCATTCATTTATTACGTAAGACGGTTTTAGGGGGGGACCCCCCGGTCAACCATGTCTTATTTTTGCTTACAGGGGGGTGGGAGGGGGTTTTGATCGATCTTACGTAAGATTATTTTGCGCATTTTTATGATCTTACGTAAGATCGATCAAAACCCCCTCCCACCCCCCTGTAAGAAGGGTCCCCCCCAAAAACAGTCTTACGTAATATATGAATGGCCCCTATATAGATACAAGAAATCAAAGTACATAGAAAAATTAAATGGCACTCACCTGTGTACAGACCGGGAATCGAACCCGGTGCCTCTGGATTCCGGCCCAGCGACTCAACCACTCGTCCACCGTAGCACCCAGTAAACGCCTTCAATTTTGCCATCTACCTTGACTTCCGTATCATTCTGTTTTAATAGGATTTAATCCGCATTAAAAAAACCAATGAAGAGACAAAAATGTTTCTTTCATATAAGGTACTTATTTGTTACTGCATTGTCATCGAATTTATCATTTTATAATTTTTTTGTAAAGTGCCTACATACAAGTTTGGTAGCATGATTTAACAAAAAATAATAAAATCAATTGGTTTAAATGCTTTATTTCTTAACCTTATTTATATTATCTTAAAAACAAATTTAACGTTAATTCGACCATATTTCCGTACCTGAGAAGCATAACACTGTAAGTATGTATGGAAAACAATAGGACTTACAGTGATGCTTCTCAGGTACGGATTTTAGACCAGCGCCATCTATTAGCATCATTTGTTTTCTGCGAAAAATATATAATTTTTGGATTTTTTTGACAACTCTCATGTCCTTCGCGCATATATAACATATTGATACCTACCCTGCAAGCGAATAATGACCTCTTTTTGTTTGTATGAAAAATTGACCGATTCGAATTACATACCTAGTAGTAGCCTTTTCAGCAGTAGGTATTTTTAGCAGCAACAAAACACAGTACAAATTAACGTGGTAACAGAATTTTTTTTTTTTTTTTTTTATTCTTTTTAGGGGACAATCTTACACAAATCGAACTAGTCCCATAGTAAGCTCAATAAGGCTTGTGTTATGGATACTAGACGACGATATATTTAATAGATACATACATACAAATACTTAAATACATAGAAAACATCCATGACTCAGGAACAAATATTCGTGCTCATCACACAAATAAATGCCCTTACCGGGATTCGAACCCAGGACCTCTTGCTTCATAGGCAGGGTCACTACCAACTAAGCTAAAGCGGTCGTCAAATTAGTAACGGTCAAATTAGTAACGGTCAAGAATTAGTAACGGTTAACAAAATTAACACCTTATTTTTTAGATATTTTGCTTTAAAAAACATCGTAATTGCAGAACGTTGAATAGAAGGCTGTGGATCTTTTAAAATACGTATTCTGTCTGTTTCTTTCTTCCTCAGGGCTTATGAAAGAGATGTTGTCAGCGGCTATAGCACTGTGCGTGAATGCTCACGTGCCCGGCATTGCTGGCATATTCACCACCAGCCGGCTGCACCGGGTCGCTGAGGAAATGGGGTTCCACAAATATAATGAGATATACTATAAGGACTATAAAGTGGATGGAAAGGTGAGGTGATGATGGATTGACCAGGGGTGAATGAGCCGATTACGTTTCGTATCATTGTACTTAATGCTTTCCTATCGTAAATAAAAAAATGCCTAACGTTTGAGATTAAGTTAATTAATAAAAACATATAGTATCTAGTTAACTATGTCTGTTATGTAAATTAACGTATTAATTATTGAATTGTACTTTAAAAAAACTCAAAATAATGAAGAGATTTCCTCGAATATTTATTATAGGCAAAGGCATACGTATAGCAATTTCAGTCAGAATGTCATTTGCCGAAGCGCCAAAAGAATCAGACATGTGAAAAAGCCTTTGAGGCCTACTTGCAGAAATAAATTATTTCACTTCATTTCATTTCACTATTTTGTATAGTAGCTCGTGCAACTGTTTCAAAGTATAGTTCTGATGATGAGATCCATGAGGAATTGAGGGAACTTTTCGAAAATTGTGGGTATATCTATAGCAATATCGGTATTTTATATTTATAGTAACTTGTGCATTTGTTACTATCGTTGTGATTCAATGTTTCATGTCGGATATTTTAAAATAAATTATATGCAGGTCGCATTCGGAGACACCGGCAGTGGAAACTATGGTGCGGCGTTGATGGCCCATCGCATCTCGGAAGTAGAAGAGCTGCAAGAAGTGGAGGCGCAGCATTCCTCGCGATTCAACATACAGTCTCTCGACGAAAGTCTAGAGCCGATTACTCCTCAGAAAATGTAGCTTTAGCGACTCGTGTAGTTGGTGCAAAAGTAACTGAACGAAAGGTATCAAACGTAACACAATTGCTATGTAATAATCTGTAATAAAAAGAAAACTATAAAAGTTATGCCTGTACTAGAATAAATCCTTGTAAAAATGATTAAAGTTGGTTATTTGGATGCTTTTCGGGATAAAAACTATCCTATGTCTTTTTCAGAATCTCAAATTATCTCAACAGGAAATTTTATCTAAATCGGTTTAGCGGTTTAACCGTGATAACAGACAGAATTACATACAGACAGAGTTACTTATGCATATATAATATTAGTTTAGATATTAGCCTTGAAGTCAGACTGACATGAATAGATCCAGCTCATGACCAATAACGGGAAAAGTAGGGTAACGGTAGATGGAAATAAATATACGGCACGTTGCGATCCATCCGGAAAGGTGGGCTACCGGAGTAGAGGCAAATTGAAGAGAAGATGGCGGGACGACTTGGAAACATTTCGCAAAGGGTGGCGAAGACATGCACTCGATACAGACGAGTGGGACACTCACACAGGTTGATAAAAAAAATAGGACTTAGTTCAGGGATACATTCAGATAGTTTTGAAATACTTTTCGGACTACGGTGAAGCAAAAAGGGGCACTGACTATTTTCGCTTTTGATGTTGCGGTCAGTAACTAACAAAATAGTATTCGCAACGCAAGACACCAAAAGAAATACATAAATTTACTGTTTATTCGATACGCTAGTGTAGCTCGTCTTTGCTAGTGCCTAGATACCTACAAAATAAAATACATATAAGAAAATGTAACAAGAAACCGCAAAAATATAATAAATCTAGTGAGAGTGACCTAAGAAACAAACAATGCTGTTGACAAAACCATTGTGATTTGTTAATGTATTTCGTTTGTTCATTTTACAATTCTAATCCACGCACCAAAAAGAAATGTATTTATTTCGACTCGTGAACATAAAAATATGGGTAAAGGACGCGGACGGCTTGTTTAGTTGTGATTGTTTGTTTAATTGGGATAGCAAAAACACTGGCAAAAGCTGCTCAAATTCCTGGGATATTTTCCGATGATAAAATCTGTCCGTTGTTTATTTTGGTTAGTTGTGAAATAAACGTAAAAGCCCGAAGTGAAGCTTTGTTAAGTTGCTTTGTTTTTACAAAGCAACTTAAAAAACGTAGCTTATGCAAATAGGTTTAAAAATATAGGCGTACCTACTGTTAACGCGCCGTCGATGTGTGCGTAGGACACGCACACAAGCAGCGTCCGCGCATCGCCGCGTCTCACCGCCGCGCGCGCCGCGGCCCGCGCATTCCATCTCGCCACCCGACGCCGACCACACGCTCGCGCGTCTCATACCTACTTACTATCAAATACAATGTAAATCGATTTACTACTTCAATATACGTCTGAAACCTTCCACGGAGTCGCCTACATCATTTCACGAACCTGCGCCAACAGTTTCGAGCCGGATTTGCCTTCGCATTTGGACCCATCTATCAAAAGGAGCCACGAAGTCATTTGGGCGCGGTCGAACAAAGAACAGACAAAGGAAAGCGACTTCAACGGATGCGGAGCGATACAAAGACGCAACAATCATCACCAATTACACCAGGAAAGGGTTTGCAGTGACGTTTTGTGTGAGTTCGTTCCAATTAAGTGAAAAGAAAACTTCTATTTTGCTATTTTCAACAATTTCAATTTATAACACCAACTATCTAAAGGTGTATCAGTAAAATCCTTTCACTTAATATACTTCGTTTCCCATCTATATTGCTAAAATCACCAAAATACTTCACTTCTTTCATACACGAAAAATAAAATCGATCTTTTAAATTCATTTAACTAGTGTTAAATTAGCTTCAATTCTTCTTCTCAGAGGTCTAGACAGCTATAGTTGTCCTCCTTTAGCATCAATACAGCATAATATTGAAGAGTTTTACTAATTTAAATTCGAACATTCCAGAAATTGGCGTGGGGTCAAAGTCCGCGCTGACGCAATCGTGTGCCTACGTGACTCGCGCGCTGTTCCGGCATAACGGGACTTCGGGCGTTGCTTGCACACGTTCTCTTGACTGTTCTTCTGCCTGCCTAATTACGCTTCGCATAAATTTAAGTACATTTTCATTAGCTTTCACTCTATTTCACTATATTTTACTTCGATTTCGTGCGTGCTTAATCACTTTATTTATTACAGCTGTAGGGCAGTTTGGAATTTATCTCGGTTTCATTTTTGCTTGAAATTTTGCATTTTAAACTTAATTCAACGTTCATTATTGCAATATTTTCTATCTATCACTAATTAATTCATTTCGTTTCCCCGCACAACTTCATAATGGATAATTTAAAATCATTAAAGAAAACCAGAGCTAGTTTAAAGTCGAAGCTGACTGTTTTTCATGATTATTTGAATGCATTGCTACCTAGCAAAGAGCTTAATAGTGTTCAAACGCACGAGCTTACTATGCGGCATACGAAAATGTTAGAAATGTACAACGATTTCGATTCCATACAAAACGATATAGAGAATTTGACGGAAATTCCAGGCGATGAGTACGCGGAACGAACTGCATTCGAGTCCCGGTACTTCGGCACCATGGCTGCCGCGCAAGACCTGCTCAGCAAGCAGGCTGCGCCCGTCGGAGCTGCCTCTGCGGGCCACGAGAGCGGATCGGTGTCGGGATCAGGTGATGCTGCATTCTCAAGTAAGCCAAACATTAAACTTCCAACAATTCATCTCCCGATTTTCTCTGGTCGCTATCAGGATTGGTTAGAATTCCATGACACTTATAAATCACTAATACATGATAACACGTCGATACCTAAAATCCATAAGTTCCACTATCTAAGGAACTCTCTAAAAGACAGTGCGTCATTAATTATTAAATCATTGGAGTTCTCAACTGAAAATTATGATGTGGCTTGGGACTTGCTTTGCGAGCGGTTCAATAATAATCGTATTTTAGTCAATAATCATATCCAAGCTTTGTTTAGTATACAGCCAGTTACCCAAGAGTCAGCTAAAGCCTTGCGAAATATGATAGACTGGGTGAACAAGAATTTAAGGGCTCTAAAGACGTTGAACTTGCCTACGGAACACTGGGACATTCTAATTATTCACATGATGGTTAGTAAGCTTGATTCCGTTTCAATGCGCGATTGGGAAACAGAACGTAACAAAATCGAGGGCATTCCTACTTTGAACGAGTTCACGCGCTTTCTAAAAGGTCGTGCTGACCTCCTGGATACCATGGAGGAAGCCCAATTGCAATCCAAGGCACCTCGAAGGTACAGTGACGTCACGCACAACCGCCCAAAGGCATTCATAGTTAACGAAACATTTAAACAAAAACAATTTAAATGCCCTATTTGCAAAAACTATCATACGATTTATCAGTGTCCTAAATTTAAAACCATGCCTATCGAATCGCGCATTGAAACAATCAAACAACTAGATCTTTGCACTAACTGTCTTCGAGCAGGGCATAGTGAACAGCACTGTCGTCTCAGTTCATGTCGTTTGTGTACAAAACGACACAACACTCTGTTGCACATGAACACCCAACGCACAGAGCAATCCGATAACAAATCTATTTCTAAAAGTGATTGTGTTGTCTTACCAAACGTCCAGGACCAATCAAAACCTGTACAAGACAACATCACCCTATCTTCAACGCACCATAGTCAGGTGCTTCTATCTACTGCAATAATTAACGTCCAAGATCACTCTGGTCAAACACATAAGGTTCGTACCCTTCTTGACAATGGGTCTACATCCAGCTTCGTCACAGAAGCTTTACAAAAGCAACTAGGGATACCCAGTTATTCCACCTCTATCTCAGTTCAAGGACTGAACAAACAGTCTTCAAAAATCACAAAAAGGTGCGATGTTACGATATCGTCACTATACAACAGTGGTTATACTGCTGATGTTAACTGCTTTGTTGTACCCCAGATCACCCAGTTGATCCCTACAAATCCAATTAATTGTAATGCATTCGAGATCCCCCCTCATATCCACCTCGCGGACCCATCTTTTTCTATACCGTCAGAGGTGCAGATGTTGCTGGGTGCAGACCTATTTTGGGAAGTACTATCCTCCAATCAAATATCTCTAGGCAAGCATCGACCAACCCTAGTTGAAACAAAACTTGGGTGGCTTGTCTCAGGGTCAATACAATTGCCTATACAAAAGAAACAATATACAGTCCACTGCCATTTCTCCAGTACTGAGTTAGATGAAAAACTGAATCATTTTTTTGCAAATGACGATTTTCCTCGCACATACAAAACCTCAGATAGTGAGTGTGAACAAATCTATAACAATACAACCACCCGCCATTCCGACGGCAAGTTCATCGTCACCGTACCCTTGAAGGAGTCCCCGGAGGTGCTAGGTGATTCGAAACAACAAGCACTAGTTAGGTTCCACTCATTAGAGCGAAAATTCAGCCGCAATCCTAAATTCAAAGAGCAATATATTGATTTTATGCAAGAATATCTAGATTTAGGACATATGTCAGAGAGCAATAATACACAAAACAATACAACTTCATATTTCCTACCTCACCATGGGGTGTTGCGTGAAGACAGCCTCACTACTAAACTGAGATCGGTCTTCGATGGAAGCGCGGTCTCTTCTAGTGGCAAGTCCTATAATGATATCCAACATATAGGCCCAGTGGTGCAGGATGATCTATTAAACATCCTCATTCGATTTCGACAACACAGATTTGTTGCAACTTCAGACGTTGCAAAAATGTATAGACAAATATATGTCACTAACGACCAAAGAAGTTTGCAGCAAATCTTGTGGCGGTCTGATCCTGCACAACCACTCAAACAATACACATTAAACACAGTTACCTATGGCACCGCTTCAGCTCCATGGTTGGCAACCAGAACATTAAAACAATTAGGCATAGATTGCAAGGATGAGCGTGTAAGTGAAACAATATTACACGACTTCTATGTCGACGATTGCGTAACTGGTCATGACGATGAACAAACACTAATACATACATGCAAAGGTGTCATTGATCAGTTAGCAGGCGCTCAGTTCCATTTACGAAAATGGCGGTCTAACAAACCGTCCATATTAACACAGGTAGTTGATGAAACCAATAACGATGATCTGTTAAACCTACAAAAAGATGAATATGCTAAAACATTAGGTTTACTTTGGGCATGCAAACGAGACACGTTATTGTTTTCATTACCTCAAATAGATCAAACTTCCAAAACAAAACGCACCATTTTGTCCACTATCGCACAGGTATTTGACCCACTGGGCTTAATAAACCCTTGCATGTTACAGGCAAAACTCATCCTTCAGGCTCTCTGGGCTCATAACGTTTCGTGGGACTGCCAGTTACCAGCCGAGGTTGAGTCACAATGGAACCAGTTCGTCAAATATTTGCCAGAAATTAACAAAATTGAAATTCCGCGTAGAGTATTGTGCGATGATTATCAAACAGTCGAATTACACGCATTTTGTGATGCTTCAATAAAAGCATATGCAGCTTGCGTATACTTGCGCGCAGTGTCTAACAGTGGCAACGTAACTGTCCATTTGCTTGTTGCAAAGAGCAAGGTGGCGCCACTGAAAAGCAAACTAACGATGCCAAGACTTGAATTGTGTGGCAGTCTATTGGCTACACAATTAACGAAAAGGGTTGTAAACTCATTACGATTAAAATTAAATTCACTATATTTCTGGTGTGACTCAACCATCGTGCTGGGATGGATTAAAACGTGTAAAAAGCAATTGAAACAATTTGTATACAATCGAGTTAACGAAATCACTAACACGTTTGATCCATCAGCATGGCACTATGTTCCCACAGAAATGAACCCTGCTGACATAGGGTCTAGAGGCATAAATGCATCTCAACTCAAACATTCAACTTTGTGGTGGGAAGGCCCACACTTCTTGCACCAAAAGGACATACAATGGCCCTTACAACCTCATAGCGTGGACATTTCTAATTTACCTGAAATCAAAACTCAATGCCATATCTCTGCAGCTGCAGATATGCAGGAAATTGATTTTACTGCAAAGTTTTCGAATTTTAGTAAAATGCAGCGCATTGTAGCCTATCTATACAGATTTAAATATAATTGTCAAAATAAAAACAAACGCGTTGGTCCATTGAGTATATTAGAATTAAGACTAGCTTTACACTTTTTGTGTAAAAAGGTACAATTGGAAATGTTCAGCAAACAATTTTCTTTACTTCTTAAGGGTGCTCTTACACCAAAAGATAAGCTTATAAAATTAAATCCCTTTGTTGACAAGGAAAAACTGATCAGAGTTGGAGGTCGTCTCTCTAATTCAAATTACGATTATAATACAAAGCATCCCATACTACTGCACGCATCTCATCATATAACTACAATTTTAGTACAACACTATCACACAATATTACTGCATGCTGGACCACAACTGCTATTATCCACATTACGTCATAAGTTCTGGATAATAAGCGGTCGCAACCTTTGTCGGAAGATAACGCACAACTGTTTAACTTGCCTGCGTTTCTCAGGCCGAACTTACCAACCAATCATGAGTTCTCTTCCTGTGCAGAGGTTGCACACTGAGTATGTCTTCATGCACACGGCCACAGACTATGCAGGGCCCATCCTGATATCGAACAGAAAAGGTCGCGGCTCTCAACTAATCAAGTCATACATAGTTGTGTTTATATGTTTGGCCGTGAAGGCAGTGCACCTGGAGCTCGTCACCGACCTGACGTCTCAAGGTTTCATTGCCGCGCTCAACCGATTCGTTGCCCGCAGAGGCAAGCCTGTATCTATATTTTCAGACCAGGGTACACAGTACGTAGGTACATGCAACGAATTAGCTAGATTTCTAAAAGAAAACAGTCACGATATAATCTCTTACTCTGCTGAAAACGAGATAAAATTCAAATTCGCCCCAGCATATAGCCCTAACTTTAACGGTCTCGCAGAAGGATGTGTCAAGGGAGTAAAATATCATCTAAAGCGTGTCTTATCTATGGCCAATCTAACATACGAAGAAATGAATACTGTATTGATTCAAATAGAGGGGATACTCAACTCTAGACCTCTCACACCTCTTTCTTCTGATCCTTCGGATCTCACTCCTCTCACTCCAGCACATTTTCTAATTGGGCGAACTCTCACATTGCCACCTGCACCCCAGGTGGAAGATACCCAGCAACTCTCGACGCTCTCCAGATACCAGAGGATCCAGCAACTAAAGGCTCATTTCTGGCAGAGATACTCAAAAGAATATATTTCAGAGCTGCAGTCCCGCAGTAAATGGCGCACGCAGGGGGCACACCTGCAGCTGGGCGATATGGTCATCGTGAAGGATGACCGCCTACCACCAAACCGATGGCTGCTCGGACGGGTCACAGCCGTCTACCATGGCAGCGATGACGTCAACCGCGTCGCCGATGTCCTCACCACAGCAGGGACCTTGCGCAGAGCCTACAACCGGCTCTGCCCACTTCCATCTGCGTTGGATCAGGTTGCTCCTGACCCAAGGGGGGCAGCCTGTTAACGCGCCGTCGATGTGTGCGTAGGACACGCACACAAGCAGCGTCCGCGCATCGCCGCGTCTCACCGCCGCGCGCGCCGCGGCCCGCGCATTCCATCTCGCCACCCGACGCCGACCACACGCTCGCGCGTCTCATACCTACTTACTATCAAATACAATGTAAATCGATTTACTACTTCAATATACGTCTGAAACCTTCCACGGAGTCGCCTACATCATTTCACGAACCTGCGCCAACACCTACCTTTATATAAAAGATGCACTCCAATGAAGTTAAAATACACGATGCATCTACGCGAAAGGATGTATATAGAGAAAGTGACGTCAATGACGCGTGACAACGTATACATCGGGTAAATTTAGGTGTGTGGCCGGTCCTTTATGAACTTTGATCTCACCCGGGATTAATCCCAGAACCGGTCGTTTCATATGAAACTTTACTAACAACTTAGCTGCTCGTCGTCACCACCGTTGTTTGACAACATCTTCGGTTTTCAAATTGTGCAGATTTATTTTCGTTCATCAAAAAGACTATATAATGTGTTTATCTATTTTATTTATTATTTATTTTAGGAAATTAATTGTAAAAAAATACAGATAATGGCAAACGAGCACATAAAACAAGTATACTTGATTTTTCTTTTAACATTGACTTTTTGAGTTTTTCTTACTTCGAATTGTTCGAACTTTCGAACCTAATACACAAAAAAAAATTTTTTTCGCTTTTTGTAACTAACACCCATACGCAATATAATTAGTTTCAATACTTATATTTGAATTCGCATTAAATGCAGAAACTGGAAAAAAAAATACTTTTTCCTATGTAGGTATTAAGGCCAGTCGCACAGAGGGCTTTTATATTAAATGAGTATCAAACAAAAATCTGAATTTGTACATTTCGAAACCTTTTTTTTCTTTTGTCAACTATGTTGTTTTTGATTTAAGACGAAAAACGTTAAAAAAATACCATTCTCTCCCTATTATTTTCAAAGTCACTGAACAGAAAAATGTGTAATACCTATTGCCAATTATTTATATCATCTTGAACATTATTGTGGAATAACCTTGAAAAGCAAGGAGTGCTATGGCCAAAGAAAGGAGTGCTATGCCTTTCTTTGGCCAGTCGTGTAAATTCACAAAAATTGTAACACAAACTTATTTGCTGTGACCTATGTCGATGTATGGGGGACAATAGTTTTCTAATGGCAAAGTTAAGTTTGTCCCACTATACAGTTTATCTTGAACTATTCACATATCTTCTTACAAGTTTTTATGGATGGAACGCAATTGACAGGTTTTTTTTAAGGTGGCTTGTAATCACCAAATGGCCACTTATAAGGTGTCACTTATTAGGTTTTATAATGATTTTGGACCATTTGCACTGAGATTTGCAAATGAGAATTACATGTTTAGACGAAATGCTTTCGGAATCAGTTGCTGCATATACCATTTGCTTTTTAGACGAAATGAGACTAACCCTGTATCGTGGGATCCGCTTAAATCCGTCTTGGGAAAACTCAGGTGTATCAATGACCCAGTTGTCCCCAACTTTCGGCCCGTAACTTTGTTTAACATCGAATTAGACCTTTTTATTATTGCTACAAATTTTACGACCCAACTGGACAACTCGCGTATCCTTAAAAAGAATTTTACGATATGGCAGTAAAACTGTAATCGTAGGACGTCGAATGGTAGCAGTTTGGATCGTTCTATCTTTGGCAGTTAAACGCTTCAGGTGTTGCGAGTTGGCAGGGAATTAAATTTTAAATTGCTAATTTGGATACGTTTTGCTTTGTAAAATTAGGTTCGTGCGTTGGTTAAGTTAGCAGTTACGACGGGAGTTTGTATCACCAAGGACCATTAAAACAAGAGGACTGTCATTCTCCATACTTTGGATCGTGCCCCGACCGCAAGGGGATATCCAGACCAAAACTAGATGGCGCTAAAAAACTAAACATTTAACGATGTTATAATTGGACAAAGAAACATAGTATAGTAACAATTAGTTCGTAAACAGCTAATAATGAATACATTCTAACATTTAAATACTGTGTCATGCTTGCAAAGTTGAATAATTGTAAATAATATAATTCTTATTGTTGTGTATTTAAAGGGAGTAATTAATAGTACCCGTTGTATGCAATGATATACTTTAATCACAATCACTGTAATCATGTATTACAATCCAAACATCAAGTAAAAGTAATGTGTTGCTATGTAAATCCGACAGGGGCGCTGTTAACTGACGTTCGGAAACGCGTCATGATTGTAGGTCGCTAACACTCTCCCTCGTTATAGATTCTTTGTTACAGTCTAGACGTTTAGGCGGTCTCCTGTTCCTTGTGCTACGACGTGCCGCAATTTCTGGAGTTGGGTTTTCTGCTGCTACTGGTTCTGTAGGTTGCGGAACTTGTAGGTCTTCTGTAGACATTTCAGGTATGGCTGTGTCCATTGGTGTATGCGTCGGTACCGGGCTAGATGCAGGTGGTGTAACATTTCCCTTTGGAGGACTAGGTTGACTTGCTGACTCTATTTCCTGATGTCTTTGTATTTCTGGTGTTACTTTTGGTAGCTGACTTGGTCTGTACATACGAGTGCATGGTATGTCTATGCATGCTGTTTTCCTGATTTGGTCCACATGTCTGTGGTGTATTCTTCCATCTATTTCCACTTCATAGTGTAGTTTTCCTCTTCTGTCAACTACTTTGCCTAATTTCCATTTATTGCTATCATAGGTTCTGATCTGTACTCTATCTCCCCTTTTGAACTCTTTGTGTACAATTTTCTGATCATTATTGTCATCCTTTCCTGTCTCTATTCCTCTTTTAACTAAGTCAATCTTTGTCCTATATAGTCTTTTAAACATCATCTCCCCTGGGCTCAATCCGGTGGTGCTATTTGGTGTTTTCCGGTACATTTTTAGGAATTTATTGAGTTTACTTTGTAAGGATCCTTCTTCATTAGCCATAGCCTTCAGTTTGTATTTGACTGTTTGCACATATCTCTCAGCTTGACCATTTGTGGATGGATGAAAGGGTGCTGTGAACTTTGCTTGAATTCCATTTTCTTTCAGAAATTTCTGCATTTCTTCAGATCGGAACTGGCTTCCATTATCTGAAACTTGAGTGATGGGCAAGCCAAATGTGGTGTATAGCTTGTCAAGTATGTTAATAGTAGCTGTAGATGTAATTGTGTTCGTTGGTATAACTTCTAACCATTTTGTATAGGCGTCTACTACGATCAGAAAATATTGGTTCATGAACGGTCCCGCGAAATCCAGATGGATCCGGCTCCAGGGTTCTTTAGGGTATTCCCAGCTATGAACTGGTACTTTTGTAGGATTCTTCTGCATCAAGCAACAGCTCTTGCAGCTTTTTACCATTTGTTCAATGTCCATATCAATATTTTCCCACCATACATAGCTTCTAGCCAATGCTTTCATTTTCACAATGCCGGTGTGAGCTGTATGTAGTTCTTCTAAGATTTTAGGCTGTAATTTCTTTGGAATAGCAATTCTTATGCCATAGAAAATGCAGTTATTCTGCAAGGAAAATTCATGTAGTCTCTTCGAGTTATCCTTGCCAGATTGGATAGCCAGGTATAATTTTTGTAATTCTGGGTCTTTCATTGTCTCTTGTTTTATTTCTTGTAATGTTATTGGCATTTCAGCAATTTGATTTAAGTAGAAGGCGTCATCATCCGTGAGCATTTCCTTAGCCGTGTTTGTAGTATTCTGTATTCTTGAAAAGTAGTCTGCATTTGCATGTTCTGTTGTCTTTCTTAATTTAATTTCATAGTCAAAACCAGCTAAAAAGTTTGCGTAATGTACTAGCCTAATAGCTGTGGTTGCCGGAGTTGCTTTTTCTGGGTGTAGTATTCTAGCCAATGGTTGGTTGTCAATGACCAGTATAATCTTCCTTCCGTAGCAGAATTGGAAAATTTTTTTAAGTCCCCATATTAGCGCAGCGGCTTCTTTATCCAATTGACTGTAGCCTTGTTCTGCTTTCGTTAAAGATCTAGATGCGAATGCAATTGGTCGCTCACTTTTGTCTGGCATTATGTGTGATAGCACTGCCCCATAACCAGTTGGTGATGCGTCCGTAGCCAATGTCACTGGTAAGCCCTCGTGGAATGGAGTCAGTACTTTCTCGCCACAAAGCTCGTCTTTTAGGTTCTGAAATACTCTTTGACCCTCTGTAGACCATTCAAATTTTGTATCTTTTTGTAGAAGTTTGTACAATGGATGTAGCTTCGAAGCCAGGTTCGGTATGAATTGTTGATAATAGTTTATCATCCCTAGGAATGTTCTTAACGATGGTACATCTGTAGGGCATGGGCTCCTCTTAATGTCGTTGACCTTATCTTGAGTTGGGTGTAATCCTTTTTCATTAATTGTATGTCCGAGGTAGGTGATAGACTTTTGGAAAAATTGACATTTCTTTTTGTTAAGGTGTAGTCCACATGCTTGTAATTTCTGGAATACTTTCCTGATTCTCTGCAACAACTCTTTGTATGTCCGTCCTTGTAAGGCAATATCATCAAAAAAACAGGCTGTACCTTCCATTCCCTGTAAGGTCTGGTCCATGTATCGTTGCCAAACATTTGGTGCGATTTTTACACCGAACATTAATCTGTTTACTTTATAGGTACCTTTGCATGTACTTATAGCTTGCATTGCTGCTGTATCTTCATCAGTCGTCATGTGTAAGTATGCTTGATTTATGTCTAGTGTGCAAAAGTATTTTCCCCCACTTAGTTTTGTAAATATTTCTTCAACTCTTGGTATTGGGTAGTTGTCATTTTCCAGATTTTTATTAAGTGTAGCCCTGTAATCCGCACATAGACGTACTTTTCCAGATTGCTTCATAACAGGGACTATGGGTGTACCCCATTGGGAATAAGTAATTTTCTCTATAATGCCCGCATCTTCTAGACGATCAATTTCATCTTCGACTTGAGATTTAAGTGCGAATGGTACTGGACGTGGTTTCAGAAATATGGGTAAGGCTCCTTCTTTTAGTTTAAATGTCGCTTGATAATCTTTTATTTTTCCTATTCCATCTGCAAACAATTCTTTATATTCTTCGATCAAGGTCTCTAATTTTCTTTTAAAATCTTCTTCATTGATATCATCTTCTTTAGTTATTGCATTTATTTCGAATTGTAGGTTTAATTTCCTAAGCCATTCACGTCCAACTACTGCATCCACTTTTCCATTAATTACAAATAATCTTCCCTCTATTTCTTTATTTTTGTATTTTATTTGTAAATTGCAGGTCCCGATGGGTTGTATGATCTCACCGGTGTAAGTCTTCAGTTTTACTAATGTATTTTTCAGTTTCAGGTTTTGGAAATTTTTCTCAAAGTATTCTGCTGAGCATGTTGTAACAGCGGCTCCCGTATCCAGTTCCCAGGTATGTACGCTTCCATTCATTTGTAGTGTAATGTTAAATTTATCATTCAATGTTTTTTTCTCAGTTGGTATTTTATGAATTTCGTAGACTTCTTCCTCTGTATCACTTGGTGAAGAATTGTATTCGACTTCTAGCTGTCTTTGATCCTGGAAACATACTTCCTGTACATGTCCTTTTTTTTGACATTTCTTGCAGTACAATTTATGTATTACTCGGCACTGATTTCCTTTATGGTTATTTTTCCCACATCGGTAACAACAAATTTCTTTTTGTTTTGTGCCGTTTTCATTTGTATTTGCCTTGTAATTATTTTTATTGTATTTATTGACAGATATTTTATGTATATTTGGTTGTATTTCTTGACCCATTTCTCTTGTTTCAGTTTTGGAAGTCTCTATAGCCATGGCAATCTTTAGAATATCCTCAAATTTAGTATCAGGGGATTCTTGCAGAAGTCTTTCTTTAATTTCAGTATTTCTTAGACCTCGAATGAACTGGACTCGCAGGTGAGTTTCAAAAGTTGACTTTTTACAGTCATTGCAAATGAAATTGCATTTTCCTCCAATTTCTTTTAATCCCGCAACATAGTTTGCAATGCTTTCTCCGTCGTGCTGAGCACGCAGGCAGAATTTATGTTGTTGAGCCACTTCGCCGGGCTCCGGTGATATGTGATCACTCAACAGTTTAATTAATTCTTCGTAGCTTTTTGACTCCGGTGTAACCGGTGCGGTGATATTTCGTAGCACTTGATAGTATTTTGGTCCAATGCAATTGAGGAATATTTGTAATCTAGTTTGTGGTGAAGTTACGCCTTTCAAGGTTATGTAATTTTGTAGTCTGTTAATGTAACTGGCAAAAGACTCATTGATTTCATCGTACGGTTGTAATGTAATGCCACTAATAGGTGTATTTGTGCCGTGGTTCGATAGGAATGAGCTTTGTTGCACTTGCATGGCCCGCATGGTTTCGGCCATTTGTAATAACACGGCTGTAAGTTGCTCCATCTCCATTGTAATTACGTAGGTTAAGGAGAAAGGAATTTGTGAAGCGGGCTATCATCACAGGAATTGGAGCCCATGGAACAAGGATAAGGTATTAGGAACACTAGGAAATGTATTTTTCGAGCAAGCCCCGACAAGCACAAGCACAATCGTGTTCGAGCGAGGTCACTGCACTCTTGTTCATTTCGCGTAATTAGCACTCCGTTTACGGTTCTTTCACTCGTCGCCAGTCTGTTGTGTATTTAAAGGGAGTAATTAATAGTACCCGTTGTATGCAATGATATACTTTAATCACAATCACTGTAATCATGTATTACAATCCAAACATCAAGTAAAAGTAATGTGTTGCTATGTAAATCCGACAGGGGCGCTGTTAACTGACGTTCGGAAACGCGTCATGATTGTAGGTCGCTAACACTTATACCAAGTTTATACATAGATGGCGTCGTAAATATCGGGGAACAGCTTTTTGTAAGGAGAATGACAGTCCTCATGTTTTAATGGTCCTTGGTATCACTATGTTTCTAGATGTTTCGCGTCCAAATTTCTCACGGTGACCTGAAGACACCCTGAAACTGCTATTGCCTGCCTGATATGTATGCCTATTTTCAACGTACAGTTGATATGTTACAGAACTTATAGTTGAGTCTAACGGATTATGATCAAACATAGGGTCAATTAGAAAAGGAACTTTATTTTATCTGCCCCTTACCTCAATCCTATTCATAAGTCATTTATTCAGTAACAAAATAAATTGTGTTTGAAATTAGAGTTTGTACATAAATATTAAAATAATAACTAGCAGCTATATACTTCATACATAACTTAACAAGAACTAACAATAATTAAAAATAATCACAAGTAATTTTTTTAAATTTTTAATACAAAATATTTTACCAATATTTACATTCATGTCATTCTCCTAACATTTACATGTACATTACACATACTTACAAATTATTAGAACCCTTGTCAAAATCATCCACTGTTTTAGTAAAAATGCCTTTAGCTTGTTATTAAATAAATTTACACTTGTCCACTAACTTGTACATACTCAACTGGCAACTTGTTGAACAGAATTACCCGCCTGATAACCTGCCGAGTGTTTGACTACTTTGAATTTGGTATTTATCGATCGGGGCGAATCTTTTCCTTTGGTGGTCAGACTAATATTATGAATGTTCAAGTTTGTGAAGATGTTTGGAGATTTGGATGTTTGTTACTAAATATCGTAGTAAAAACTGAACGGATTGAGCTGAAATCGCCAAATGCTGGATTGAAACATAGCACTATATATCCCGGTAAAGAGTTCCCCTGGGATGATAAAGGGAATAACGCAGGCGAAGCTGTGGGTAAATGCTAGTTGATAATAAGATTACAAATCCGTTATCTCCCTGAAGGTGATGAATTCCATCATCGTCTATATGGGCTTTTTTATTTCATTTATATCCTCTTAACTAACAGTTAACAGGTCGTCGCAAAACTGACGATTAGTGTCAAACTCCATATACATAATATTTCGTCACCAACTGACAGGTTAGACGATATTTGAACATAGCTTACCTAAGTTTTGTGTAACTGTATATTTAAAAATAATTAATACCCTATCTATACACGTCACACTGCTGCTGGGCCATGAATCCCTCAAGTGGCTGTAAATATACTAGCTGTCATTGCTTTTTAATGTAATTTAAAATTAATATCTACCATTTATGGGTAAGTTATTTTTTATTTGCTAGCCATCCTAAAATATTATAACCCGACTAAATTAAATTTTACCATTTACATAGCAGAATTGGACAATGTTATTATGTCCTCTCTCATTTAGCCGGATTTGCTCCATAGGCTGGTCTGGTCTGGGCATTTTTTAGCCGGATTTGCTCCATGGTCTGGGCATGCTGACCAATCACAAGCAGGTTTCTAAAATGTAAGCGCGACTAAGGAACAGAAAATTTGACAGTGAATCTCACTTCCACACGTTGGAATTTCATGGTAGCATTTATCTTTCATTTCTTTACTTGTCATTCCAATGCCAGGGGTGTGAGCGTTTTTCAAGATAAGTGTATAACTCATCAGTACTTAAATATTGTTTAAATACCGTCTTACTTTCCGTTGCGTCACGTAAATGTATGGATTTGACACTAACTTTCAGTTTGATCATGGAACTTAACTGCTCAAGCTACACTCTTTTTGACAAACGCTCAGGACATGATAAGTCTATACAAACTATCAATTTATTCCTCAGTGACTTTTTAGTTAGCCTGTTTGTTATCGAATCTAACCTATTTAATGACAAAGAGAGTGCGGCCGCAAACGCGCTTTATGTGCATATTGGACGCTGGAAGGATAATTAATTTATTGTCAAGCATGATACCTAAATAGGCCAAAATTATGCCTAATGAAATGTCCCTTTTACATTTTAACGCATAATTTCTTACCAGCTACCTATATATATCTCCAAATAACATATTATTTTGTAATTCAGAATAGCTTATGCTCATCCTAAATGATAACTTTTGTCGAAATATGTGGGCTATGAATATAAAAAAAACTTTTTGCCATTTTGGCTACGGAACCCTAAAAAAAAACAGTTTTTTGATAATGCGGTGGATACTAAATTGGAGGCGACACGGGGACTGGTACCGCAGTGGTAATTCGAGTAAGAAATGAGGCTGTTTTGTTATAAAAGGCCCAGGATATCGAAATAATTCATAATCAACATCGCGGCCTGGTTAAGAACTAACGTAAAACCGCACTAAAAATATTACGAGACAATGCAATTTTGTAAAAGTGTTTATAAATTTTCATCTCCATTTTAGGTACCAAAAAGAATTTTGGTCCAAATACCGAGAAGGCTGGTTTATACCATGGTCGTGCATTGCTGTTTGGCGGCAGAAATAAGTAAAAGAATGGTACTTCGGTAGGTAACCTGGGTCACCTGGGGTAGGTGACCTTCAAACGAGTGAATCTGCATCTGAATAGCTCAATAAAAAAGTTTAAGGACTTGTCTACTTTGAGAAATATCTATTGTAGGTACAAAGACAACCCACAAGTTTAGTATAAAGTTGAAGTTACGCCTCGTAAAGATACTATCGACTTAAAATTTAAAAGCCTATCGCTATGCGAGAAACTTACTAAGTAGCTTATTACGATAGGGGCTTTGTGCCAAAGTTTTTTAATGAAGCTTCCGAGTTCTTTTCATAAAAATAACTTATTAAATTTAACTTTGGCCGAGATTGGTATCCGATCGTTAGAATTGGTTGTCGATGGTGAGCGCTGATTCTGATGACAGTTTATGTATGAAATGAAGTTTTGATTCTCAGTCTACACAGCCATCGCTATATTTAATTTTGGTTTAGAAGCTGCAAGTTTTATGATGCAAGGTAGGTAGTGACTACTTTGTACAGTGTTAGGATCAAACTAAGTGATATATTTAAAAAAATTGTGAAAGTTTCATCCGTTAGGAAAAAAGATGGCCACAGTACTTTGAAAACACTTTCAAAATATTCTACAATCTCAACAGATGCATCTAATTTGGTGACTCATTCGTCAATCGAAAGATGATTACCATACACCACACTCCAGGGTTCATTTTGCGGGCACGTCAGATGGTAAGATTTACTAATAAATCAATCAATTATCGAGTTGTCGAGATGATGTTGTTGTATTTCTACTAAGTATTTATTCTTAGTATTCGTAACCTGGTTAGACGTGCGCGCCGCCGCGGCGCGCCGCCGCCATAAGGAGCCGGCGCGCCGCCGCCGCCGCCGGTAGTTGAAAATTCGCGCCGAGTTAGAGACGAGTCAGTCAGTTGGCATGGCAAAACTGTGACGCCGATTGGAGTAATCAATATAAGTCAAAGGATCGATCGTCATTATAGAATTCTCGGAAGCAACATGCGTTGATTTGGATGTTATTTCCAAACCTTCGCTAGTTTCAAAATGCTTTCCTTGAAAATTAATGAGTGCCTCAATTTTTTTTTGGAGATTATTGAATCTCTTAACTTTAATTCGTAGGTATGTAAAAAAATCTAAACTGAAAGGCGTCGCTTTCTGAAGTATCTATTTATGTAACTAAAGCTTTGTTTAGCTACCATTGCATTGTATATACACTCGGCGTCAAAAAAATCGCACATCCACAGAGTTGAGCAAGAGAGCATTCTAGTTGGCCTCTTAATTAACCGGGCAAAAACAAAGGTTATGGTCATGGACCGAGCTGAACAACTCACATGGACAGGAGAACTCTTTGACTTACAGTTTGTCAGTGAATTTGTATATCTGGGGCTACCTAACCTAACCTAAGCAAGGGGGAAGCGAGACGGGAATTCAAAGGAGAACTCAAATGGCCAAATCTGCCATGACGCGAATATGGTAGGATCGGAAAGTCTCCAACAAATCCAAAATGGGAATTTGGATTTGTTGGAGAACGCAAGAAAATAGAGGCATTTGAAATGTGGTGCTGGAGACGAACGTTACGCATCCCATAGACAGCCAAGAGAACGAACGTCTCCATCCTTCAACAGCTTGGGATCCGGACAAGGCTATCTACCACTTGCTACCAAAGGATTCTTGGTTATTTTGGACACATTGCCCGCCGTGAACTTGACAACTTGGAGAAACTTGTGGTTGTTGGAAAGATAGACGGCACGGCAAGCGGCGACGTGGCAGGTCTCCTACCCGATGGTCAGATCAGGTTTCCGCTCTCACAGGCCTCACAGTGACGACCGCCATGAAGAAGGCCGAGGGCAGGATGGGATGGAAACGATTGGTGAACGAGCTCATCATACAAATTTCAAGACGGACACGACCTTCAGCAATGAAGTCAACGACTAGAGAGAGGATATCGGTATAATTGAAAGCTTGTTTAATGCTCTTTCAATTAACAACTGTTTCATTTTATAAAAACTCGTGGATTATGTAGAGGAGGGGTTCTAAAAAAAGTGGGAGTACGGGCTCACGATTTCTGCCTCCTTCCACTCGCTCAAACAAGTGTTCATCGGCCAATCGCGTCTCGATCGCTACCCAGATCCGCTAACAATTACACCTGAAGAGAAAAAACAAGGTATTATTCCCTGCAGATGATGCTTCTGCTGATGAAGCTGATCTTGTCGTAGCACTACTTCAAGCAGGAGTACAGCAGGGTAATGTTGCCTGGCAACACAATCTAAGCCATTTCACTGTTCCACGAGTATTCCAATGGTTTGAAGACACTAAGAGGCTTGACCAGAAGGCAAAGATTCTGACAATGACAGTGCATTTCTGAGAGAGAAGACCGCCTCATCGTTTTAACGTCCCTGCTGAATCGGTTTTACAACGGTGTCCGGCTCTTACAGCAGCTTCTAAAAGCTCGCAAGTCCTCGATTAGCAGCTCTACGGTTGGAAGAAGCCAACAAGAGAAGAACATCTTATCTCATAGAGCTGCCGCATGTCCCAAATTGACCATACAGCAGTGGCGTGGCGTCCAAACAACTCGATTCCTACCGGCTTGCCTAATATCAGGCTTTTGACCAACTTATTCTAGAGCTCTTAAGGAAAAAGTACGCCAAATCTGCACCAGCTTGCCCTAGGATATCTTTTACGCCACGCCACTGCCACACAGCATCGCAAAGACCAACTTCAGTTTACACACGACCATTTTTTTCGGAAGTTATGCATAGAAGAGTGTACAAAAGAAGTGAGGAATGTGCAGGGAGCCCTGACTGCTCGATGATTCATTATGGTGATCCTAAAAATTCAAGTGGTCTCATATACAGCTTTTATCATTCATGGGTTTCACGAGTTTCACGCACGGTAACGCCCGCACTCACAGTGTATTAATTGTCAGCGACTTACTGGAGGAGTTCAGGATTCCTCTTATGCATTGGCCAGCATGAAATCCAGTCTTGAACCTCTAGGATAAACTGAAACGATGAGTAAGGTTACGGGATCCGCTTTCAACGTTTAAGTTGCCGTAATGTACGAGTGAGGGAACATTCCTCAGGAATGCATCACCAAAGAATAATTCCTTGCGTATTCACTTCAGGACTTCAGGTGTAATCCCCAACAAGTCCGGACAGCGGTCGAGACACGATTGGTCAACCAAAACCCGCTCAAACGTGTGGCAAGGGGCAGTTCGCCGCGAACGACATTTGTATGGAACTTCGCTTCTTGGAAAATCTCACGCCGCCGGCGTTACGCCGCCGCCGTGGATTTTTTCGTGGCGCGCCGCCGCTGGTTGTTTTTCGATCGGCGCGCATGTCTAAACCTGGTATATAATACTATGCAACTCCGAGTATCTATGGAGAGTACAGATGACATTTGACCACTATCTAGCTAGTGCTTCACTTTAGAAGCGTTACCTATCGACCTATACATTAATGAGATTATTACACCAAATTAGTTAAACCCTATTGTTTTATAATAATATATCGCACTGTCGTTTTTTTATATTTCTATATTTAAACTTAGTAAATAAATGTTTAAATTTTAAAGTTAAACCTAAAGCTTTTAATGCCGGTAGGCGTGATGAAGGTCGGACAGGGTTGTACACAACGAATAAACAATTAGAACAGCCCCAACAAATGGAGTGACTCTTAACAAAGTAAATACTCAATCGAAGAACTGTCAAAGTGGTTGCGGCTGCTTTGAAAGATAGAAGCAAGCTGGAGATAGGGTTGGCAAATTATTAATAATCTTATTCCACCGATGGGACGCACAATGTGACATGCTACATGTTAACGACGCACTCACGGATCTCGTGAGGTCCCGAAGTTAACAGATTATACAGCTACGATAGCTCTTCAGGTTCATACACAGGAGGTTGTAAGGCTCCTGGAGTTTTAATTACTAAGGGATCGATTGGCTCAAAACAAAGGTTCAGATTTAACACTTATATTGTTTTAAATCACTGGCTCTAGTGTGCATTTCCTAGGGTTCTACCACGCGGGAAGAATAGCACTAACAAACCCGACTCTGGCTTAACCATCTTTTAAACACAACACTTAAATCTATTACACGGGATATAACACAGAAATAGTCACACAAAAATCAATCAGCGAATCAGTATTAAATAGTTAATAATGTTCATACTTCCCTATAAGCTATTTACACGCTAAACACTATTAAAGGAATACTTGTTCTTAGTTGGGCGGCTCGGGCCGCAACACGTAATAAAGAAATACTGTTTCACTGACTTTAAGTCCTACCTAGACTTCACTTAGGTCATAGGCTAGGGGATCTAGATACTTGTTCACTATGTTCGGATCGGATCACTACTGGTTCGGTTCTGTTTCTCACTATGAGTTTACAACTTGGGTTCACGACGCCAACTGGCTTCCGAATGAGCTCCCGGCGTATTTAAGCAAGTGATTGTTGCGCAATACTTACAACATATTGCGTGATGGAAAATTCCGTTCAGAATGATACCATCCTACGCTGAATTCTCGTGGTCAGACCGAGAAATTATAGGGCATCGATACACAAAGTTGTTCGAAAACTTTCGCTCTTTGCCGTTTTACGTTATGGTAACGACTAACGTACTATATACTCGACTACACAATCCTCATGGTAATTATGAGCGTGCTATATGCATCGCCTCACAATCCTCATGGTAAGCTGGCTCTGACCGGTAGAAGCCTCGAGTGGGTGTGTCGAGATCTCCTACCAAATCGTTCACTGGCCGCTCCTAGCACTAGTTGCCAGTGAAGTCTGGGTACACTCGATTTACACATTCGTTACGAGTCTTTATCTCAGTTCTAGATAGGGGGATCGGGTTCTAAGGTTTACACAAGTGCTAATGAGTCGTTACACTACACATATGGCCTCTTGTACGGGCAAAAACTCGTAAAATACTTAAATATTTCACTTACGTACTAACTATAAAACATGGTTCTAGGAAGTAGTCCTAGGGCTTATAGCTACTTACAAAACATGTTCAGGGTCTTAGTTAGACGATGTTCAGTTGGGTCGGGGTTCGGTGGGGCTATCGTCAACATCCTCCCCCCGCTGCTGCGTCGCGGCAGCCTCAGGGTGTAGGGAGACGATAGCCAGCTTGGAGACGGGGCGCCGGAACATGCCGCCGACGGTGCGGACGTCAGCACTTCGGACGCTGCCGTCAGGGCCGGGGAAGACGGCCTCGACGATTCCCCGGGGCCACACGTTGCGTGGCAGGTTCGGGTCTACGACGATCACGTAGTCGCCGACCGTGAGTGGACGCTCGCCCAGCGCAGAGGAGCGGCGCGGCGCGAGCGTCGGCAGGTATTCTCGGACCCAGCGGGTCCAGAATCGGTCGGCGAGCGCCTGGCTGGCGCGCCAGGCCCTGCGGTCGGCCTCCTCGCAAAGGCCAGTGAGTGGGACCTTCGCGGGGCCTCCCAGCAGGAAGTGGTTCGGAGTCAACGCCTCCTCGTCATGGTGGCTGACGGAGACGTGGGTGAGGGGCCGAGCATTTACAGTGTACTCGGCCTCGGCAAGGAGAGTCGCAAGCACCTCTTCCTTGGGCGCTCGCGTCTTCAGTGTGGTCTTCAGGGCTTCTTTTATTGAGCGGACCATGCGCTCCCAGGCGCCTCCTTGGTTCGGTGCGCCGGGCGGGATATAGCGCCATCCCATCCGGCGCTGCAGGCCGTAGGCTTGCAGTTCGGGCAGCCACTCGGCATAGGCTGCTTTCAGTTCGGCGTCAGCACTCCGGAAGCATGTTGCGTTGTCGGAGTACATCAGGGCCGGCCATCCGCGTCGCGCGGCCATGCGGCGCAACGCCATGATCGCGGAACTCGTGTTTAGGGTGTGCACGAGTTCCAGATGCACGGCACGGGTAGTGAGACAGGTGAAGAGGGCCACCCATCTCTTTTCCCGTCTTCGTCCTATTGTGACGGTAATCGGGCCGAAGTAATCTTGTGCGCAGTTCTCAAAAGAACGTACGTGTGGTTCGATGCGGGCCAGCGGCAAATTTCCCATCGCTGGCACGCGGGGTCTGGCTCGGCGCAGTGCGCAGTAGCGGCAGTTGAGGCCGACTAGGCGCACTGTTGGTCGCAGGTGGAGTATCCAATACTCGGATCGCAGGGCGTTTACGACGCTCTCGTTGCCCTGGTGGTGTGCGCGCTTGTGCGCACGCAGGATCAGCAGCCGCACGAACGGGCAACGCCCGTCCAGGATGGCTGGCCTCTTGTTGATGGGGGCTGGCGTGGCGTCGATGCGGCCGCGCATCTGGATGACGCCATCCTCGCTCAGCACCGGGTCCAGTTCGTAGAGACGGCTTCCACGGGGCACGGGCTCCCCCCGTGACAGGCAGCGCAGCTCTTCTGGGAAGGTTCTTCTCTGTGACCACTGGAAATAGAGATGTTCGGCGGACAGTATATGTTTCAACAAGAGGGGTACACGGGATCTAGTCTTCATAACTTCGACGAACTGAAGCACACGCGCAGTTGCTCCAATCAGTCGATCGTAGTTAGAGAAGCGATGAATGTCCGGCAACGGCGAGACGAACTCCGTCGACGCGTGACACGTCGCCTTCAATTCGGGCGGCGGCCCCGTCGGCGGCTCGGGTTCGGCTGGCCATTCATTCGGATGTTCATACAAAAATTGGGGACCATTAAACCACACACTATTAATGTCCACGGTTCGTTTGGGATCGGATCGGGTAGGGATATCTGCGGGATTAAGTTTAGTGGGTACCCATCGCCATTGGTTCGGTGACGTCAGCTCCGCTATCTCTCCTAAGCGGTGAGCAACGTATACGGGGTACCTTCGTGCGTCATCCCGCACCCATTGCAGCACGGTTTGGCTGTCTGACCATAACACTACTTCGTCGGGTGTTATTCTGTGGCCATCGACGATGGCTTTCTGCAGTCGCGCGCCTATCAAGGCCGCCTGCAACTCCAGTCTGGGCACGCTGAGGGGTTTGAGTGGACATACCTTTGCTTTAGCCGCAGCTAACGTTATCTCAGGCTCTGCTCGTTCGGGGCTTTCCACTCGCCAATAGGCTGCCGCCGCATAAGCCTGCGTGCTCGCGTCCACGAACACATGCAGCTCGATGCGGGAGGCTCCCCCCGTCTGAAAATATCTTCGTGGTATTCTCAGCGTCGCTACGGACTGCAACTCTTGCAGCCATTCAGCGAATAAGTCTGCCTCTTCGGTTGGCAGCTCTTCGTCCCAGCCGAGTTTCAGCAACCACAGTCGCTGTATCTGGATCTTTGCTGTGATAGCATAATGTGATATGAGACCTAAGGGATCGTATATACTCATCACTGTACTTAGCGCCTCGCGCTTGGTTGGGCTCCTCTCGCCGACTCGTACCTCGGCTGGGACCCGCAGCATCTTCGTGTTGAATCCTAAATCGTCGGTAGTAGCATTCCAGTACATACCGAGAATTTTCTGTTCTTTGGCGCCTAGCTGCGCCGGTTCCTCCGCACGTTGCTCCGGCGGGATACGCTCGAGCAGCCGTCGCGAGTTCGACGACCAGCCTCGCAGCGTGAATCCGCCCAGTGCGTGTGATGCTGCCACTTGCTCGGCTACATGGACTGCGTCATCCTCGTTTCTAAAACTAGACACAAAATCATCCATATAGTGGTTCGATTGTATTTCGTATACGGCGTCGGGATATTTGTCAGCGTTGTCCGCGGCGTTCCTGTTCCGCACACTGTGTGCTAAAAAAGGAGAACTTGCTGCGCCAAATATCATTGACGTCATTTTGTAGATGTCTGGGGGGTCGGTTCGGTTTGCGCCCCGCCATAAAAACATCTGTGAAGGTTGATCCGCCGGCCTAATCTTCACTTGAAGAAACATTTCGCATATATCGGCCGTCACGGCGACTGCACCTTCCCTAAACCTAAATAAAATTGCATACAACTCTTGTAACAAATCGGGTCCTTCTAGGACATGGTCGTTCAAGCTCCGCTGCGACGAAATCGCTGCGGCATCGAACAATAGACGAATTTTATTTTTATTTGGGTTCTTCACTGCGAAGTGCGGCAAATACCATGCTACGTTACTATTTTCACTACTTGAAATTTTCTTCGCGTATTTTTTCTGCACTAAATTATTTATTTGTGCAGTGTACTCGGCGGCGAAGTCGGGATCGCGGTCCATCTTCCGTTCGATGCCGCGCAGCCGATTGAACGCCATGCCGAAACTTGGCGGCAGTTGCGGGTTATTTTCCCGCCACAATTGACCGACCTCATACTTTGGTCCGTTTACCCTACGGACCGTCGCATTGAAGACGTCGATCGCTCGTTGCTCTGCCGGGTTCACCTTGTTCACGTGCTTAATACCTAAAGCGTCGACATCGAAGTGCTGTTTTAATAACTGATGCAATTCGAGGTCTGGTTCGTGGCAATGATATGCCCTTACATGATCATCGGTTCGTACTAGGCGAGGCGCAATACCGAATATCGCCCATCCTAGTTGGCAACGGATAGCGGCAGGCTCGTTATTGCGACCAGTCCGTGCCTCCAGTGGCATCATCAGGTGCCACTGGTCGACCCCCAACAATACCCGCGGCGTCGCGACGTCGTAGCAGGCTTCTTGCAGGTCGGCGAGGTGCTTGTAGCGCAGCATCTCGTTCACGTTCATACGTTGTTCACGCAGTCCCAATTGATGAACGGTTCTAAAAATGACGGAATGTATCGAGTCTTCGTCGCGTCCCTTTAACGCGACTTGTACCTTCCGGCTTCGCTGCGTGGTCTCCATATCTCCCACGCCTTGGATGCATAGGTCCGTGGCAGGTCCGATGGCACCTACGTCGTTCGCTAGATCGGCATCAATAAGGCTTATCGTTGATCCTGAATCCAGAAGGGCGTATGTCTCAGCCTCACCCCTGGGCCCTTTGATGACGATGGGTACCACACGCAGCAACACCGACGTACGGGAGGTACCTATACTAGCTATGTTCGAAGTAAACTCGCGGGTTCCGGCCGGCGAACGCGGCGGCTCCGTCCGGCGAGTTTCAGGTTCGTGCTCATACCCGCGCGCACCGCTTGCGGGCGCACGCCGGGGAGGAGCGGGTTCCTCATCCGCCCAGCGCGTCCCACTCGCGGGCGCACGCAGATGAGAGACTGGTTCGTGGTCCGCCCAGCGTGCCCTATCCGAGGGCCCCCGCTGCGGCGACACAGGCTCGCGTCGCCCACCACGCGCCCCGTCAACGGGCGTACGGTGGTAGACGACGGGTTCCCGCCGTGGCCCGCGGGGCCCGCTCACGGGCTCACGCCGAGACATGACAGGAGGGGATCGTGGTTCAAACCGTGGTTCATTACGTGGTTCATAGTGTGGGTCAGGTCGTGGTTCGTATCTTGGTTCATGCGGGGGATCGTGGAGAAGACGATGATGGGCGTGGGGGCAGCCGTTAACGCCGCAGCCCTTCGCTCGGCACTCGTCCCTCCTATGTTTGCTATCTAAACATTTGAAACATATTCTATTGCCCTTGGCCCATGACCAACGGGCGGCGATGTTCATCGCGCAAACCTTCTTGCACTCTGGAGTGCGGTGCGACCCGCCGCAGCACAAACACACGCTGACTCGTTCCGTCGCATATGTCTGCACGCGGGTCGGTTGTGTCCGAGCGCCGGTGCGGGCCGGCGGCGCGGGCGGCGGCCGCGGCCCCGCACGGGATCGTCGGACATCCTCTGAAATTACGTTACGCCTCGGCGGCGCACGTGCATGCGAGAACTCAAGCTCTTGATCGCTCTCGTCCATGAGAAATTCGGCCATCAGCATCAACTCGCTATCGCGCCGCGAACCGTTAGCTCTAGCGTACGCGCACCATCGCGATCGTAGATGCGGGCTTAACCTTTCCGTAATTTCTCTAATTAAAAGTGGATTCGCTCCATAACTCTTGTTATCTAAGTCCACTAACGTTGAAGCTATATTAATAACTTTGATCGCAAAAGAATTTAAATCCGTCGCACTTGGCCCTACCGACGGTAGCCTCTTCAAATCTTCTAATGCGCGATCAATTAACAAATCGGTACGACCGAAATTCTTCTTCAAAATTCGTACGATTAAATCAGGGTTCGCGGATGAGGCTAGCATGTGTTGCACACATTGCCTAGCCTCCCCTTTCAAACATTGTCGCAAGCGTGCAACATTTTCGTACGCCGAGAATTTATAACGCGACGACGATTGCTGGTACGCGGTGAGAAATGTCTGCCATTCACTAATTTCACCGGCGTACGCAGGAAGCTCATAGACTTGACGCGGAGGAGGGCGCATCATGGACTCTAAAGTCTCGGCAAGACGCTCGATACCCTGGCTCCTGGTTCGGCTCGTAGAGCGGTCGCGGATCGGCGTCGACTGTACCGGACGGCGCAACGCCGGCGGCGGCGGCGACGTGGATCGCGGACGACGGCTATTGTTCGGGTGGTTGACATCGTTCAACCACTGGTCCACCCGGTGGACGGAAGCGGCCATCGAGCCCCCGGCACGGTAGTCACCGTCGCGGGATCCCTCGGCATCGATGCGCTCCATAGTAACGGCTAAGCGTTTATGAACTAACTCTTTCTCTAAGTCTATCTCGCGCCTACGTAACGCGGCCAGTTCCTGGTCGGCCAGTAGCTGCGCCTCGCGTTTACGTAGTTCTGTATTACTGCTACACTGGGATCGGATAGTTGGCGGTGCCCGCGACGTCGATGGCACTTGATCTGCGAATACGACTCGCTCCGGCACACGCGCACGCATTTCTAAGTTCGGGTTCACACGCGGGATAGGTTGATCACTCGAGAATAAATAAGGGTTCGACAGCTCACGGTTTCCTGGCTCTGCAAGCTGTTGATTGTTGGTTCGTTCATGCGCGGCCTGCGCATGCGCGGCCTGCGCACGCACGGCCTGCGCATGCGTCGCTGCTGCGCGCGCAGCGCGCTCCGCCTCGGCGCGCTCCTCGGCGTGGCGCTTAGCGCGACGCTCTTCGTTGCGGCGAAGTAGCTCCTCCAGCTCTTCCCGCTGCTCGGTGGTGTCGGTTGGAGGTGACTCCGGTGAGTCCCTCGGTTCTGACTGCATTTGCAGCCGGGGATTGCGAAGGGGCGCCCCGCTCTGCTCGCCTGACTGCGCTTGCAGCTGGCGGCGGCGGGCGTCCGCCTCCTGGGGGTCTGACTGGCTCCTAGTCAGCACCATGGTTCACACACGATATTGTTACGCGAACAATCTACACGCGAGACAGAAACAGCTGATCGGTCAGGTTCTATCTATACAGGTTCGTTCGTGCCTAGCGTTCGACTTGCAACAACTGGATCGGATGCTTGTTGTTCAAGTTTGCTGGTCACGAGTGGCTCTAAATTACTTTTACTCACTTTGCAAACTATGTTTTAAATTTCGTTGAATTTGGTTGAGTTTTGAGCCAAATGAATTTTTAATTGAAATTACGTCGCGGCGTAAATATTTTAAAAATTAAATAATTCCAAAAATTATGAAAGTCACAGGATCGGTGCTCCACAGGTTCAGGGTTCGGGTTCTGGTCGAAATTTGTGATTCGCACAATATTTGACCGCTTTGGAGCACTTGGAAATTCCAAAAATAAATTGCGTCGTTGCGCAAAAATATTCGGGAAAAATCTACAATTTACACTAGCAGTACTCCTAGAGTACGCGGTTCAGGATCAGGTCGAATTTCGTGATTATCACGAGAATTGACTAAGTTAGAGCACTCACAAAAAATTTGGAAAAACAGAAACAATTCGATAAAATCGTAAATAATGATTTTAAAAATCCCGGAACTTCACGTCTATACGTGAAATGGATCAGGGGTTCGTATTCCGGGCTTTCCCAGGTTCAAGGATCTGAAGACCAACTCAGGGTCTGATGATGTTCACTCACTGATTCTATCTTCGGTTCGAAGGACCAAAAAACTGTTAACGACGCACTCACGGATCTCGTGAGGTCCCGAAGTTAACAGATTATACAGCTACGATAGCTCTTCAGGTTCATACACAGGAGGTTGTAAGGCTCCTGGAGTTTTAATTACTAAGGGATCGATTGGCTCAAAACAAAGGTTCAGATTTAACACTTATATTGTTTTAAATCACTGGCTCTAGTGTGCATTTCCTAGGGTTCTACCACGCGGGAAGAATAGCACTAACAAACCCGACTCTGGCTTAACCATCTTTTAAACACAACACTTAAATCTATTACACGGGATATAACACAGAAATAGTCACACAAAAATCAATCAGCGAATCAGTATTAAATAGTTAATAATGTTCATACTTCCCTATAAGCTATTTACACGCTAAACACTATTAAAGGAATACTTGTTCTTAGTTGGGCGGCTCGGGCCGCAACACGTAATAAAGAAATACTGTTTCACTGACTTTAAGTCCTACCTAGACTTCACTTAGGTCATAGGCTAGGGGATCTAGATACTTGTTCACTATGTTCGGATCGGATCACTACTGGTTCGGTTCTGTTTCTCACTATGAGTTTACAACTTGGGTTCACGACGCCAACTGGCTTCCGAATGAGCTCCCGGCGTATTTAAGCAAGTGATTGTTGCGCAATACTTACAACATATTGCGTGATGGAAAATTCCGTTCAGAATGATACCATCCTACGCTGAATTCTCGTGGTCAGACCGAGAAATTATAGGGCATCGATACACAAAGTTGTTCGAAAACTTTCGCTCTTTGCCGTTTTACGTTATGGTAACGACTAACGTACTATATACTCGACTACACAATCCTCATGGTAATTATGAGCGTGCTATATGCATCGCCTCACAATCCTCATGGTAAGCTGGCTCTGACCGGTAGAAGCCTCGAGTGGGTGTGTCGAGATCTCCTACCAAATCGTTCACTGGCCGCTCCTAGCACTAGTTGCCAGTGAAGTCTGGGTACACTCGATTTACACATTCGTTACGAGTCTTTATCTCAGTTCTAGATAGGGGGATCGGGTTCTAAGGTTTACACAAGTGCTAATGAGTCGTTACACTACACATATGGCCTCTTGTACGGGCAAAAACTCGTAAAATACTTAAATATTTCACTTACGTACTAACTATAAAACATGGTTCTAGGAAGTAGTCCTAGGGCTTATAGCTACTTACAAAACATGTTCAGGGTCTTAGTTAGACGATGTTCAGTTGGGTCGGGGTTCGGTGGGGCTATCGTCAACACTACATATACTGCCGTCCTCAAGCTAAAAGGCCGCTAGTTTGTATAAAGTTCCATATAAATTAGCGGCCTCAACGGCAGTCACAAAAATGCGCCTAACTCATACGTTCTCGCTCTAACTCATAACGCGCGCTCTTTCTGGTCGCCAAGCTCACCGCAAGGGTTGTCGACAAAAATAAAATTATTATTATATCTTGAATTTCCTAGTGAATTAGAGGTAGTTAAAAAAATATTTGCGTGACTTTATATAACTGTTTTGATACACGTCGTCATACATACTTACATACAGGTCAAACACATAATTTGGGCATTTGGGCTTCGCCGCAGTCGGGTAACATCGGAATCGGGTCGGGTGATCGGAATAGGTATATTTACCTAAACTTCGAAGAACATAGTCGAAAAGTGGAGACTCCCTTACAACTAAAAATCTTACTAAAAAATTATATCATTGGTATTCTTTTGCACATTTCTCGAACATTCTCAGTATAGCTGTCTCTTTCTAATAGTGCTGTCTCTTTCACTTCTTCGAGAAATTTCGCCATATACTGAAGTGTAGTTCAAAGGCCCATAAGGGGTCCTGAAAACGCCTGAAAACGGGTTTTCAGGTTATTGTGCCATCTGATAGAGGGTGTCCTGAAACGGACTGAAAACATGTTTTAGGCGCCTGAAAACAACGGCAACTTGGGTGAATTTTCAATCTTCTACTATGTGAAAGAGCCACCTCTGAAACTGTCTGGAATCACCTTTCAGCCTGCTGAAAACGCTACTAAAGCACGGCAAATCACATTTAAAGTTTTAACCTATACCACCGGCGCAACACACATACATTACTGTTACGTACATATATACATACATACATAAATACATACATACCGGTCAAACACATAGGTAACCCTCCTTTGGGCTTCATAGGTTTCGCAAACAGGCGCTGCCGGGTGTCGGCACGGCCCTGAGCTTGCTTAATGCATTAGGCAAGGAAGAATAATAATTACGTCGAAACAAAATCGCGGAGTGAGACATGTATGCTCGAATGTGGGTTTTGTTAGAGTCTAACGTAATGTAGAGGGTTTCTTAATGTCTGTCAGTTAGAAAATAATAGATTTAATATCTGATAGTTACAAGGGCAGTTTCGGTTTTAATTCATAGTTTTTGTATTAGTATTATTAGTAAACATGAGGTATAGGTAGTTCCAGGAGAGTTGAGGTGAATGATTACACACACAGCTACATGAAGTATCTACTCATTGCAAAAAAAGTGAATGAATTAAATGAATCAGTGAGTAAATAAACACAATGCTATAGTTTAAAGAAACTTTTTGATGTATCTTGCAATTCACTCTTGATTTTACGCTAGCTATCGGTACGAATAAAGAACAGATATTTCCAATTCCCGCTGTCATTACAAGACATGTTGTGGTGTGCGTGACCTCAACTCTGCTGAAACTATCTATAATATTGGTGAAATTCAACACAAGGATCTTCTTTTAATCTTTTCTTAACCCTCAAGGCAAAAAGACGGGTCTTATAATATAAGTTTGACCGCTCTGTCTGTGTATGTGATACCGTAAGTCTTAAATGGGGTGAACCAATTTGTTTTATTTTTTTTTGTAGTATATATTGGTGAATATAAACAATTACCGACCAAAATTAATAAAAAAAATGACTGAAAATAACCTTGGTATATTAAAATATTACGTTAAAAGAAAAAAAAAAATGCAGACCATGATCTGTAAAACATAATTATTCAAATAATCGTTGCCTTCTCATTTCTTTAACAATGTTTATTGACATGAATACTTATTAGCCTACCGCAGTGTCCCAGCATGATATTATTTCATGAATTTTGATGGCAACCCTATGTGAGAATTATAACGGTGAAAGTTTAATCAAAAACAGTCCATTTCAATATTATTAATAAGCCTCTTGCTCTAACAGAGATACGAACTGTGGATGGATGGGTGGATGAGCTATTTTTCAACACGTTCAGAATTTAGTTCAACATTCATAACAATAGTTTAGCTTCATAAGTTCGTGTCCTGTCAAAAAAATGATGTGAGTCAGGTTCGCACACGAAAGGTTCTGTATTGCCGTTGAGCAAAAACCAGTTTCTTGTATAGCCCTTTAATTTTTTTATTGCTATTGAAATACTATTTACATTAAACTTTTCCAATCTCCAACTATTACGGTTCAAAAGGTACAGCCCTGTGACAGACGGATAGATGAACAGCAGCTAGGCTTAGTAATACCTCTAAGGTCCCATTGACACCCTTTGGGTATAGAACTTTAAAAAGAGTGTTAGAAGCGGTAGAAAAAACATGCGAGAGTATTTTGTATTTGGACCTTGAATGTGGTAATACTTTTTTAACTATCCTTGTAGTATCTGGGGGCACGGTAGTGCCCCTGACAAGTTGAGCAAAATAAAGGCACGGCCGTACCATCCTTTTCTCGAAGGCATTCAGGCCATTTTCAGCCTCCTGTAATTTTTTGCTGGCTAAAACTAGAACCTTGAATTTTCAAGCATATATAGGATAAAATAAAATGTGTATTTATTTAGGTATAAACCCATTGGTACAATAATAACAATCAATAACATTTAATTTGAACTTGTAGTTTAAGAACCTTTGCACGTCAAATTTCCTTAGTTTTGTCACTGACCAACTATCTCACTGATCATCATAATTCTAAGGTACTTCTAGCAGACCCATAAGCTCCAGATTTTAAATATAATTAGTTTTTAGCCTATCAAATCATACAAAACCTAAAAATATCGCAATTTCAGTCACAACTGCACAAATAAAATACAAATACATGCGATTACAAAGTTATTTTTGTAGTTCAAATGAAAAATAGAATGTATTGGAATGTAATAAATAAAGGAAGAACACTTACAAAAAGAAATGAGATCCCATCAAAAACATTACATCTAAAAAGATTCAAGTCTCGCAACGCAGGAACATATTTTATAGTTCTCAAATAAGGAATCCTTCACGGTTAAATAAGCAAGTCGGTGGAAATCGAATTCGGCGGACACCCCCCCCCCCGTACTGACTTGCTTTAACATTACATCTCAAAACTTTTTTGTTTTAGAAGAACTGCATTGCGAGACTTGCATCACAAATATAATACCATAAAGAGTTGCATTTAGTTTTGTTATTGTTATGATCGGGTTGGAATTATCAAATAAAACAATATTGCAAGTTAGATGTGCACAACTCTGGCGACCGCCATAGATCCGAGTGCCACAGTTTAAACTATATTTTGACGTAATCTAGAGTAGGTACGCATTATACCAACAGTTATGTTAAGCGTGATAGACTCAGGTACAAATCGGCATCAAAATCACATCCAGACATTGTCAATATTTCGCGATTCTACGCTGAAAATGAATTCCTCAATTCAAGTAAATTAATCGAGTTTCGGTTTGCTCTTAGATGTCTACGTTTATAAAGGAAGTCATTCGATCTGTCTGCTATGGTTGTCTCTGTCTTCAACAAATATATTTCAGGGTATCTAAATTTCGAAGTCTACAGTTTGTGTTGTAAAATGGCCCAAATTTTGTTGACTTAATATATTTACATGATTATGTACAAGAACCTGCCTTGTTATCTAAGCGATGCATGAAAAATTGAATCACGTTAACTTTTATTTAGAGCAATTTCCATTACTTTGGTAAACAGATACCAATTATTGAATGAAGGAATTATAATTGTATTTTTGTTTAATTTTTGGTAAGTGTCGTGGCTGCACCATTAGTGATATCTATTGTAAACTGTAAAACTGAGCGCGATGCATCACGCTCTTTTTTTGCCATGAACTAGGAAGATGTGAAATGAGCTCCCTCCTGAGATGTTCCCGCCGGAGCGCTATGATGATATGGGGTACTTCAAGAAGCGAGTAAACAGGGTACTCAAGGGTTGGCAACGTATAGATAACGCCTCTGGTGTTGCAGCTATTCATGAGCGACGATGACTGGTTTCTATCAGGTGGCTCGTTTGCCACTTATTAAATAATAAAAAAAATAGAAGAACTTGGAACACTCCTCCTAAGTAGGCGCAATGCTCTATGTGCTGTTACTTGTGCTATCGGTGGTTTATATGCCGGACGCATATGTATATGTCATCGCCTGATCGTAGAATTCGACAAATCATGAAATTCCTGAAGCTGCGACATTTCATAAAGGATTGAAGTCAGCCGACAAAAATAATGTTCAACTATGCTTACCGAACGTTTAAGGTAGGTATGGAAATGCCCGCCGCTTCCGTTACAAACTTGGCTGTCAGAGCGATGCAGGTAGTATCGGATGACGTTATAATTCCGAACCAATTACCTCGTGCTCAATGACGCGAAGAGATAGCGGTTAGTCAATGTAGCTTTTATAGGTATCGACGTTTTCATTGGTTCTGAACACTGGATAATGGGGTTGCGGGGTGGCGCGACGCGGTGGCGTAAATGGAGTTAAGTTATCTTCCTTTTAATAACAAAGCAACATTGCTTTGGTTAAATTGAGCTTGAAAGCTATGTACTTAATTTATTTTAGCAAGAAGCATTTTACAAGCGGTCGTAGTAAAGTAAATATTATAGTTTAAAGTGACTTTAAATAAGTTTCTGTCAAAAAATATTTTTTTGAGACCAGCTTTTATTTCCGAATGTACTTTTTTTGCATAATATTGCATTGTCATCTGATTCACATTTTCTTGCGAAATTTCAGCTCAATCAGAAATCGGGAAGTGGGTCAAATTGAAGTTGCAAGATTTGATTACAGACACACTGGGACAGAGGTGAAAATAATAAAAGCTTTTACTTTACTACTGTGAATACGTTAATTAATCTGTATTTTGTTGAATTTTCCGCAAATTATAATAAGTTTAACGCCGAATTTATTTTTACTCGTTCGTACTGACGAGGGTGGGTTTGGGGATGTGGGGTATCGAAAGTTTACATATCATCGATTTGACGTTATTTACTTGATATGAAACGACTTTTGATAAATACGATGGTTGATGGACGGTCGCCAGTGTTTGGAAATCGTCATAAATAGCGAATAGTCCAAAGAATATTCCAAAGACCGATGTACAACATTTATCCCCGGATACTGTACAGTCGATGGCACAAATATGTTTACACTTTGAGACCCTGTTTCATGGAATAAGGCCGAAAAGTGTCGATATTTGTGCCGTCAACTGTACATATTGATAGGTCGGTTGTTCAATATTTATTTAGGCCACACGACATCAACGCCGAAGTTTAAGTACTATAATTGTTGGCCACCGCCCATACACAGAATGATCAAGCGGCCACGGTAGTCAAATCAATTCATTTATTTTTGCAAGTAGGCCTCAAGGGCTCTTTTACTGATCTGTAGGCTAATGATGCTACGCTTTGTCGCGCGATAAATAAATGATAAAGTATCCGTCACGTTCTGACAAATAGTGTGTGAGCGTGACGGATGCTTTATCATTTGTTTATCGCGTGACAAAGCGTAGCATCATAAGCCTACTGATTCTACTGGCGCTTGGGAAAATAACATTCTGGTACGAAGAAACGCCGTGTTAACGCGCCGTCGATGTGTGCGTAGGACACGCACACAAGCAGCGTCCGCGCATCGCCGCGTCTCACCGCCGCGCGCGCCGCGGCCCGCGCATTCCATCTCGCCACCCGACGCCGACCACACGCTCGCGCGTCTCATACCTACTTACTATCAAATACAATGTAAATCGATTTACTACTTCAATATACGTCTGAAACCTTCCACGGAGTCGCCTACATCATTTCACGAACCTGCGCCAACAGTTTCGAGCCGGATCTGCCTTCGCATTTGGACCCATCTATCAAAAGGAGCCACGAAGTCATTTGGGCGCGGTCGAACAAAGAACAGACAAAGGAAAGCGACTTCAACGGATGCGGAGCGATACAAAGACGCAACAATCATCACCAATTACACCAGGAAAGGGTTTGCAGTGACGTTTTGTGTGAGTTCGTTCCAATTAAGTGAAAAGAAAACTTCTATTTTGCTATTTTCAACAATTTCAATTTATAACACCAACTATCTAAAGGTGTATCAGTAAAATCCTTTCACTTAATATACTTCGTTTCCCATCTATATTGCTAAAATCACCAAAATACTTCACTTCTTTCATACACGAAAAATAAAATCGATCTTTTAAATTCATTTAACTAGTGTTAAATTAGCTTCAATTCTTCTTCTCAGAGGTCTAGACAGCTATAGTTGTCCTCCTTTAGCATCAATACAGCATAATATTGAAGAGTTTTACTAATTTAAATTCGAACATTCCAGAAATTGGCGTGGGGTCAAAGTCCGCGCTGACGCAATCGTGTGCCTACGTGACTCGCGCGCTGTTCCGGCATAACGGGACTTCGGGCGTTGCTTGCACACGTTCTCTTGACTGTTCTTCTGCCTGCCTAATTACGCTTCGCATAAATTTAAGTACATTTTCATTAGCTTTCACTCTATTTCACTATATTTTACTTCGATTTCGTGCGTGCTTAATCACTTTATTTATTACAGCTGTAGGGCAGTTTGGAATTTATCTCGGTTTCATTTTTGCTTGAAATTTTGCATTTTAAACTTAATTCAACGTTCATTATTGCAATATTTTCTATCTATCACTAATTAATTCATTTCGTTTCCCCGCACAACTTCATAATGGATAATTTAAAATCATTAAAGAAAACCAGAGCTAGTTTAAAGTCGAAGCTGACTGTTTTTCATGATTATTTGAATGCATTGCTACCTAGCAAAGAGCTTAATAGTGTTCAAACGCACGAGCTTACTATGCGGCATACGAAAATGTTAGAAATGTACAACGATTTCGATTCCATACAAAACGATATAGAGAATTTGACGGAAATTCCAGGCGATGAGTACGCGGAACGAACTGCATTCGAGTCCCGGTACTTCGGCACCATGGCTGCCGCGCAAGACCTGCTCAGCAAGCAGGCTGCGCCCGTCGGAGCTGCCTCTGCGGGCCACGAGAGCGGATCGGTGTCGGGATCAGGTGATGCTGCATTCTCAAGTAAGCCAAACATTAAACTTCCAACAATTCATCTCCCGATTTTCTCTGGTCGCTATCAGGATTGGTTAGAATTCCATGACACTTATAAATCACTAATACATGATAACACGTCGATACCTAAAATCCATAAGTTCCACTATCTAAGGAACTCTCTAAAAGACAGTGCGTCATTAATTATTAAATCATTGGAGTTCTCAACTGAAAATTATGATGTGGCTTGGGACTTGCTTTGCGAGCGGTTCAATAATAATCGTATTTTAGTCAATAATCATATCCAAGCTTTGTCTAATATACAGCCAGTTACCCAAGAGTCAGCTAAAGCCTTGCGAAATATGATAGACTGGGTGAACAAGAATTTAAGGGCTCTAAAGACGTTGAACTTGCCTACGGAACACTGGGACATTCTAATTATTCACATGATGGTTAGTAAGCTTGATTCCGTTTCAATGCGCGATTGGGAAACAGAACGTAACAAAATCGAGGGCATTCCTACTTTGAACGAGTTCACGCGCTTTCTAAAAGGTCGTGCTGACCTCCTGGAGACCATGGAGGAAGCCCAATTGCAATCCAAGGCACCTCGAAGGTACAGTGACGTCACGCACAACCGCCCAAAGGCATTCATAGTTAACGAAACATTTAAACAAAAACAATTTAAATGCCCTATTTGCAAAAACTATCATACGATTTATCAGTGTCCTAAATTTAAAACCATGCCTATCGAATCGCGCATTGAAACAATCAAACAACTAGATCTTTGCACTAACTGTCTTCGAGCAGGGCATAGTGAACAGCACTGTCGTCTCAGTTCATGTCGTTTGTGTACAAAACGACACAACACTCTGTTGCACATGAACACCCAACGCACAGAGCAATCCGATAACAAATCTATTTCTAAAAGTGATTGTGTTGTCTTACCAAACGTCCAGGACCAATCAAAACCTGTACAAGACAACATCACCCTATCTTCAACGCACCATAGTCAGGTGCTTCTATCTACTGCAATAATTAACGTCCAAGATCACTCTGGTCAAACACATAAGGTTCGTACCCTTCTTGACAATGGGTCTACATCCAGCTTCGTCACAGAAGCTTTACAAAAGCAACTAGGGATACCCAGTTATTCCACCTCTATCTCAGTTCAAGGACTGAACAAACAGTCTTCAAAAATCACAAAAAGGTGCGATGTTACGATATCGTCACTATACAACAGTGGTTATACTGCTGATGTTAACTGCTTTGTTGTACCCCAGATCACCCAGTTGATCCCTACAAATCCAATTAATTGTAATGCATTCGAGATCCCCCCTCATATCCACCTCGCGGACCCATCTTTTTCTATACCGTCAGAGGTGCAGATGTTGCTGGGTGCAGACCTATTTTGGGAAGTACTATCCTCCAATCAAATATCTCTAGGCAAGCATCGACCAACCCTAGTTGAAACAAAACTTGGGTGGCTTGTCTCAGGGTCAATACAATTGCCTATACAAAAGAAACAATATACAGTCCACTGCCATTTCTCCAGTACTGAGTTAGATGAAAAACTGAATCATTTTTTTGCAAATGACGATTTTCCTCGCACATACAAAACCTCAGATAGTGAGTGTGAACAAATCTATAACAATACAACCACCCGCCATTCCGACGGCAAGTTCATCGTCACCGTACCCTTGAAGGAGTCCCCGGAGGTGCTAGGTGATTCGAAACAACAAGCACTAGTTAGGTTCCACTCATTAGAGCGAAAATTCAGCCGCAATCCTAAATTCAAAGAGCAATATATTGATTTTATGCAAGAATATCTAGATTTAGGACATATGTCAGAGAGCAATAATACACAAAACAATACAACTTCATATTTCCTACCTCACCATGGGGTGTTGCGTGAAGACAGCCTCACTACTAAACTGAGATCGGTCTTCGATGGAAGCGCGGTCTCTTCTAGTGGCAAGTCCTATAATGATATCCAACATATAGGCCCAGTGGTGCAGGATGATCTATTAAACATCCTCATTCGATTTCGACAACACAGATTTGTTGCAACTTCAGACGTTGCAAAAATGTATAGACAAATATATGTCACTAACGACCAAAGAAGTTTGCAGCAAATCTTGTGGCGGTCTGATCCTGCACAACCACTCAAACAATACACATTAAACACAGTTACCTATGGCACCGCTTCAGCTCCATGGTTGGCAACCAGAACATTAAAACAATTAGGCATAGATTGCAAGGATGAGCGTGTAAGTGAAACAATATTACACGACTTCTATGTCGACGATTGCGTAACTGGTCATGACGATGAACAAACACTAATACATACATGCAAAGGTGTCATTGATCAGTTAGCAGGCGCTCAGTTCCATTTACGAAAATGGCGGTCTAACAAACCGTCCATATTAACACAGGTAGTTGATGAAACCAATAACGATGATCTGTTAAACCTACAAAAAGATGAATATGCTAAAACATTAGGTTTACTTTGGGCATGCAAACGAGACACGTTATTGTTTTCATTACCTCAAATAGATCAAACTTCCAAAACAAAACGCACCATTTTGTCCACTATCGCACAGGTATTTGACCCACTGGGCTTAATAAACCCTTGCATGTTACAGGCAAAACTCATCCTTCAGGCTCTCTGGGCTCATAACGTTTCGTGGGACTGCCAGTTACCAGCCGAGGTTGAGTCACAATGGAACCAGTTCGTCAAATATTTGCCAGAAATTAACAAAATTGAAATTCCGCGTAGAGTATTGTGCGATGATTATCAAACAGTCGAATTACACGCATTTTGTGATGCTTCAATAAAAGCATATGCAGCTTGCGTATACTTGCGCGCAGTGTCTAACAGTGGCAACGTAACTGTCCATTTGCTTGTTGCAAAGAGCAAGGTGGCGCCACTGAAAAGCAAACTAACGATGCCAAGACTTGAATTGTGTGGCAGTCTATTGGCTACACAATTAACGAAAAGGGTTGTAAACTCATTACGATTAAAATTAAATTCACTATATTTCTGGTGTGACTCAACCATCGTGCTGGGATGGATTAAAACGTGTAAAAAGCAATTGAAACAATTTGTATACAATCGAGTTAACGAAATCACTAACACGTTTGATCCATCAGCATGGCACTATGTTCCCACAGAAATGAACCCTGCTGACATAGGGTCTAGAGGCATAAATGCATCTCAACTCAAACATTCAACTTTGTGGTGGGAAGGCCCACACTTCTTGCACCAAAAGGACATACAATGGCCCTTACAACCTCATAGCGTGGACATTTCTAATTTACCTGAAATCAAAACTCAATGCCATATCTCTGCAGCTGCAGATATGCAGGAAATTGATTTTACTGCAAAGTTTTCGAATTTTAGTAAAATGCAGCGCATTGTAGCCTATCTATACAGATTTAAATATAATTGTCAAAATAAAAACAAACGCGTTGGTCCATTGAGTATATTAGAATTAAGACTAGCTTTACACTTTTTGTGTAAAAAGGTACAATTGGAAATGTTCAGCAAACAATTTTCTTTACTTCTTAAGGGTGCTCTTACACCAAAAGATAAGCTTATAAAATTAAATCCCTTTGTTGACAAGGAAAAACTGATCAGAGTTGGAGGTCGTCTCTCTAATTCAAATTACGATTATAATACAAAGCATCCCATACTACTGCACGCATCTCATCATATAACTACAATTTTAGTACAACACTATCACACAATATTACTGCATGCTGGACCACAACTGCTATTATCCACATTACGTCATAAGTTCTGGATAATAAGCGGTCGCAACCTTTGTCGGAAGATAACGCACAACTGTTTAACTTGCCTGCGTTTCTCAGGCCGAACTTACCAACCAATCATGAGTTCTCTTCCTGTGCAGAGGTTGCACACTGAGTATGTCTTCATGCACACGGCCACAGACTATGCAGGGCCCATCCTGATATCGAACAGAAAAGGTCGCGGCTCTCAACTAATCAAGTCATACATAGTTGTGTTTATATGTTTGGCCGTGAAGGCAGTGCACCTGGAGCTCGTCACCGACCTGACGTCTCAAGGTTTCATTGCCGCGCTCAACCGATTCGTTGCCCGCAGAGGCAAGCCTGTATCTATATTTTCAGACCAGGGTACACAGTACGTAGGTACATGCAACGAATTAGCTAGATTTCTAAAAGAAAACAGTCACGATATAATCTCTTACTCTGCTGAAAACGAGATAAAATTCAAATTCGCCCCAGCATATAGCCCTAACTTTAACGGTCTCGCAGAAGGATGTGTCAAGGGAGTAAAATATCATCTAAAGCGTGTCTTATCTATGGCCAATCTAACATACGAAGAAATGAATACTGTATTGATTCAAATAGAGGGGATACTCAACTCTAGACCTCTCACACCTCTTTCTTCTGATCCTTCGGATCTCACTCCTCTCACTCCAGCACATTTTCTAATTGGGCGAACTCTCACATTGCCACCTGCACCCCAGGTGGAAGATACCCAGCAACTCTCGACGCTCTCCAGATACCAGAGGATCCAGCAACTAAAGGCTCATTTCTGGCAGAGATACTCAAAAGAATATATTTCAGAGCTGCAGTCCCGCAGTAAATGGCGCACGCAGGGGGCACACCTGCAGCTGGGCGATATGGTCATCGTGAAGGATGACCGCCTACCACCAAACCGATGGCTGCTCGGACGGGTCACAGCCGTCTACCATGGCAGCGATGACGTCAACCGCGTCGCCGATGTCCTCACCACAGCAGGGACCTTGCGCAGAGCCTACAACCGGCTCTGCCCACTTCCATCTGCGTTGGATCAGGTTGCTCCTGACCCAAGGGGGGCAGCCTGTTAACGCGCCGTCGATGTGTGCGTAGGACACGCACACAAGCAGCGTCCGCGCATCGCCGCGTCTCACCGCCGCGCGCGCCGCGGCCCGCGCATTCCATCTCGCCACCCGACGCCGACCACACGCTCGCGCGTCTCATACCTACTTACTATCAAATACAATGTAAATCGATTTACTACTTCAATATACGTCTGAAACCTTCCACGGAGTCGCCTACATCATTTCACGAACCTGCGCCAACAGCCGCATCAAACTCACCAGTTTCAAAACATTAAGCATTAGAATAATTACAATACAATACAAATATACTTTATTGCACACCAGAAAATGATTACATGAAATTTCATTAATAAAAATGAAACAAGCAAATAACTGGGCACGTTTTTTTACCAATAGATGTACTCGTATATAATATACAGGGTGTCCCTAAAACCAACGTACATACGACAGAACTCGATTTCCACCGACTTGCCTATTATTTAACCGTGGAGTAACAAGTTCTCAAATTCGGGTTCGTGCAACAGCCAGTAAAGTTTGACAGGCTTCAAAAATAGTTCTCAAATTAAAGAATAAATATAAATAAATAAATAAATAAATATTAGTGGACAATATTACACAAATCGAACTAGTCCCATAGTAAGCTCAATAAGTGTTATGGATACTAGACGACGATATATTTAATAAATACAAATAATTAAATACATAGAAAACATCCAAGACTCAGAAACAAATATCATCACACAAATAATATTTCCTCTTACCGGGATTCGAACCCAGGACCGTCAGCTTCGTAGGCAGAGTCACTAACCACTAGGCTAAACCAGTCGTCTGAATCTTCCACGGGTAAATAAAAAATAATTCTGTTCACGACTTAAGGAATCACCTATACAGCGAGCAACATATGTATACAGCGAGCAACATGTCTGTCAGTGTACAGTACTAGCACGTCAGTGCCAGTACTGTTTAGGGCTTCCACTACGACTTAGGTACTGCAGCAAAGATTTCACCGATTAGTCGAAGATGAGTACCTACACACATTAAAAAAAAACTAGCTTCAAATAATAAATCATTACTACACGAGTAAAATTACCAGAATCGGATTTTGAATGAAATGGAATGGAACCAATGTAGAACTATTTAAAGTCTTTCAATTTAAAAAAATCCAAATCGGTTTGTAAAGTTATTCGTTTTTGTAATATTTAATCTCGAAATGAAATATATAAAACAAAGGACTACACTATTATACTTGTATTCTGTGCGGAAACGTTTATCTCTCTTCAATGAAAACCAAATGAAAACGTTCGAAATGTTTCTAATCTCGCGCAGCGGTGACGATGGCTCATTCGGGGAGCGCTGGTGTATGCAACGATAAGCGAAATGCATCTGAATGGGCACGCCTATAATTAGACTCGCAGGTAGGGTTACCAGATGCACATTTTGAAATACCTGGCAAAATTCCTGATTTGTGAATAAAATTCCTGACTGTTGGGTATAACTTATAATTTATAATTAACAAAAGATGGCAAGTGTGTGTAGTTTAAGAAGAAGTACGGGACAGGGGTTCTGGTTGTTTTGTATTAATGAAAATAAAAAGCTCCATTATAAAGAAAACATTGAACATTTCTGACATTTTCGTATTTTAGCCGCGTTCCTGACGAATCGTCAAAATTCCTGACGTCTGGTAACCCTACTCGCAGGCTGCATTATGAGAATTAACCCACTACCAAAGCTTGATTTTCGGAAACGCTTTGGTTATTGGTGATTTTCATATCTCTATTCTCTATCCCGGCATTACCTATATTGCATAATTAGTGCACAATATGAGTATCAATCAAATTTACGTATAGCCAAGTGGCGGAGCTTAGTGCCTCGAATCTAAGTTGATTTGAACGCGATACGATGCCTCGAAAGCCTTTGCGTATTTTTTTATATTATGTGTATTCACTAAGATAATTAGGTACATAAGTATTATTTTCAACAATCAAAAATCACAATATTCACTTTCGCAAAAAGTTACAAAATTATATCCACATTCTAATCAAAAACAGTTCTTTGACACAGCTAAGCGTTTTACGCCCTACGTAAGAAACAAATAAAACCTCCAAGTCGTTTGGACTCGATCCGGCAAACTTGGATAGTACGGCTTTATTTTATATGGAAAGTTCCTTTGTTTATCGTCGATGGTTTATATGGCAAATAAGACCAGTGTTAGATGAGCTTTTGGGTCATTTTTACGCTTAGGCGTGAAATGACGGTTCTTGGGCTCAGTAGTCTGTGATCCTCCGTAAGAATTCATTATACAAGTTATTAAAGGTTAGTGCTGAATGTGCTCCGGTTATTTATTTTAGTTTGTAGTCTTGTTTTGGTCGGTGATAAAAGGTAGTTTAAAGGCGGCTGGAATAGATGTCGGTACAAGTTTACTGAGAGCTGGTATATTATGTGTTAGATGCGGCGAGAGGGAATGGTGACTAGTCAAGCTTCCACCCACACATTTCAAGCATACCCAAGCATAGGGTTCACAATTAAGTTTTACCTACGTACAAAACGTACAAAACTGATACATGTACTTTGCAGTAAGAAAAACTATGTTCCGGAGGTTCACGCGCTCATGCCCAAAATACGGCATTCCCAAAATACCAGATTTTTCAAAATACCAGATTCTCGATTTATCAGATTCCTGTCTTACCACATTCCCGTTACACTAGATTATAAAATCCTAATTTACTCAAGGATCTAAATGATTTTGGTGGATGTATTATTTTGGGAATCTGGTATAGGTACAGAGAATCCGATATATCGAGAATCTGGTATTTTAAGAATCTGGTATTTTAGGAATGCGGTATTTTGGGAATGAGCGCTTATTAGGCATCATTTGAAACTCTTGTTATGAAAACGCACGCACGCATAACAGTTTAGTAATGCGATGATTGAGCCCATAGATGGCATAATAATAAAAATGGATACCTATAGGTACCTAATTCATTTGGTATACTGATTGAACGAATATTCACTTATGTATTATTGAATCTCCGTATAACCAAGCTAGAAAATATTATTATTGTAAATATAATTGTAACGCGACTTTAGTTTTCTAACCGAAAATTAAAAAAATAGTTTAGATAATAATCTAAATTATTTCATATATTTTTTATAATAATGTTGAATTTAAATCACATTTAGATATGTGTATTGACCTCATACGGACATAGTGACTGAAATAAATGTAATATCATTATTAATTAAGCCACTTTCGAAGCGAATATCTCTGAAATGTCTACTTCTTTTTTTTTATGGGTAAAGAGTTCGAATTACCTGTTTACCCGACTACGGCGAAGCCCAAAGGAGGGTAATGTGTTTGACCTGTATGTATGTATGTATGTATGTATGTCCGTTCCTGTGTCCGCTCGTAACTACTCAACGGCACAACCGATTTTGATAAATGATACCTACATCATTGGATTCGTCTTGATGGCGCGAGTGTCACTGGGTATGAAGTTCGTTAAAATAAACAAAATGGTGGATTTTATGCACTTTTAAACTGCACCGCGGTCGGGTTTTTTTTAGTAAAAATATTTATTGCATTTGTTCCGGTTAAGGCAGTTTGTGTTGCAATATATCAATAATATTTACTGTGAAAATTTTTGAGTCCCGGAATCCCATGTCTTATCCATGTTATGTTAGTTATTTGTTTAAGGTCATTCACTCGAAATGGCAATACCTAATCCGAACACTGATAATGATGTCTCAATCTGGCCTAATAACGTTGTGTCCACCTATGTCCTTCTATAATTTATAACTAGTGGCTTTATGAGCTGTAGACCTCGCGTGTTTGTTAACCCCTATGGCTCCGCTATTTTGATTTTTTTCCAAAAACTGAATCGACTAAAAAATCTATACAACTATGGAAACTGCTCACAACATTTCACGAGAATCGGTTGAGAAATGCGACCTGTAGAGGAGAATAGCCGGACAACCGGACAGACAGACATACAAAAGCATTTTTGCTTAAGCTGAAACGGAGTCGCTTTGCTCGCGCTTGGCGCTCGCTCGGTCAAATAGGGACGGATATATTTTCAGTCAGACGGGCTTGATGAAACAATGCGGGTTCTGTTTTTGCCATTTTCGCTAAGAAACCCTAATAAGAGGGTAGAAGTTTTCTCAATACCGTTGCAATGGCTCAAGAAGTTCAACGGATTTAACGGATTTCAGAAATAGTCTATGCGTTGGATTAGCGAACTACTCACATGTACTTTCACTGTGTCTGTGATTCAATAAGTGAAAAGAACGTTAGATTAGATAAATCCTGTTGTGCCAATCCTGCGAAAAAGGTATCCATTATTATGATTTTCTTTGATACCTATTTGTTCTTTTGGAGTAAAGGATTTGGGCCACGTTTTTAAGAAATACCTACTGAGTAAATACATATCTAGTTCGATAATTCGGATGTTGACTGCACGGAATAAAAAAGTTGTGTTTGCCTGTAATTGGGTGAACACTCAAATATGTACCTATTAGTAATAAAACAATTTAAACGGATTAAATCGCGTACATTACTACATTTTAAGTCCCGACGTTTCGTAAGCGTTCGTTGTCGCGGGTAGACGAACGCTGAAAAGGGTTACGAAACGTCGGGACTTAAAATGTAGTAATGTACGCGATTTAATCCGTTTAAGTTGTTTTATTACTATGAGTGATAATGTTATAATTTTCATGTCATATTGTATTGTACCTGTCGGCAAACCTTATAAATAAAATAAAAAATATATTTGGCATTGAATATTTTAATTGAATTTACAATTCTCTTTCAGCAAACAAATTTTGAAACTGGTTCAAGCCAAACAATTTCAAAGCCAGATTAATCGCTCTCTCCGAAGCGAGAGCAGAAAAGTGTCAAGGCGCCGTCAAATTAATGTTAGTCCCCGCTTTATTGGCCAAGTTACAGGCGTGACGTCAATAGACGAGAATGAGATTTGTTGTTAGCATACATAAATACTAATATCGCATGTGTTTCCTGCACGCGTTTAGTGTGCTGCCTTTAAAAAATGTTCAAAGCGTGCCACACGAAAATCCTGTTTTAGGCCAAAAATATTACTGCCGTCCTATGACTCAACCAACGTAGTTAACCATGGAGTTGTATAGAGGTTAGGCGGGTTTTAGATATAGGACGGCAGATTAAGACAAGTGACAATCATAGACAGTGGAATGGCTAAAAATACTATAGAAATAGACACAGAGATTTTTATAGAATTTCTTGAAGATATAGTTGTTGGAATCGAAACGACATAGGTAGCTTTTAAAATTATATAATTACTTGCCTTTCTTCATCCTGATAATTTTTTAAGGAGTTAGCTAAATATGAATATAAAATATACGTAAAACGAAAATCGCTACCGCAACAAAACCCAAAATTAACACCTACACACCCATTAAATTAAATGACACCTAAAACATAATAGAATAGACCACGTAGAACACTTTTAATATTTAAAAAGTATTATTAATAGTCATTAGATACGAGTACAGACAGGATATTATTGTAAGAATAACCATTGGCAAGCAGGCTTTTAATAACAAAAAGTCGATCTTCAAACCTAAAATTTTGCTTAAGATAAGAAAACGGTTTATTAAATTACGTAAGTATATGTAGTATAGCTCTATACTCGTATGACATTGAAACGTGGGCATTGATAGAGAGCGATTAGAGAAGTTATGCTGGAGGCGAATGGATACAATAAGTTGGACGGATAGGATATCGAATGAAGAAGTGTCGAATCTTCTTCATCTCCGTCGTTTCACTCTTGACAGAGCCCCTCGTGCACAAAATACCAAATTCCCAGAGATTTGTCAAAATATCAGATTCCTACATTCCCGTTACACAAGATTATAAAATCGTAGGTTATTCGAGAAACTAAATGATTTTGTAGAATGTATTATTTTGAAAAGCTGGTATATGAGGAATCTGATAAATCGAGAATATATATATATATATATTTTTTTTTATGTTATAAGTGGCAAACGAACAGACGAGCTGCCTGATGGAAAGCAGTCAACGTCGCCCATAGATATCTGCAACACCAGAGGTGTTATCTATACGTTGCCGATCTTTGAGAGCCCTGTTTACTCGTTTCTTGAAGTACCCCATGTCATAGCGCGCTGGGAACACCTCAGGTGGGAGTTCATTCCACATCCTGCCAGTTCTTGGCAGAAAAAAGCGTGATGTCCGCTTGTTCTTGGGATGCCAAGCATCTAAATAGTGTGGATAAACCTTATTCCTGAGGCGGGAGGTACGGTGATAAAAGTGCGACGGAGGCACGAGCCCAAAAAGTTCCTCAGATCACTCCCCGTTGTACATACGGTAGAACAAACACAGAGAGCCAACGTCTCTCCTGAGGCTAAGTGGTTCCAAACCGTATGTTAGTACGGGATCGTCGACAACACGAACTGCCCGGCGTTGGATCGAGTCCAAAGGGAGAAGCTGGTATTGGGGTGGTCCAGCCCAGAGATGAGAGCAATACTCCATATGTGGTCGCACCTGGGCTTTATATAGTAAAAGCCGGTGACCGGGAGTGAAGTACTGCTTCGCCTTGTTGAGCATCCCGAGCTTTTTAGAAGCCAGTTTGGCTTTGCTCTCCAATTGGCCCCAGAATTGTACTTCGCTCGTAATGTCGACTCCGAGGATCCCAATACTTTTGGAAAAGGTAAGGGCAAGGGGAAGGGCAAGAATGTTCAGAGATGAGAGCAATACTCCATATGTGGTCGCACCTGGGCTTTATATAGTAAAAGCAAGTGACCGGGAGTGAAGTACTGCTTCGCCTTGTTGAGCACCCCGAGCTTTTTAGAAGCCAGTTTGGCTTTGCTCTCCAAATGGCCCCGGAATTGTTCTTCACTCGTAATGTCGACTCCGAGGATCCCAATACTTTTGGAAAAGGTAAGGGCAAGGGGAAGGGCAGGAATGTTCTGGAAACTTGGTGCTAAGACAAAAGGGGTTTTCTTAGTAGAGAACGCGCAGACTTGTGTCTTACTGGGGTTAAATTGGACGAGATTTCGTCGACCCCAATCTGAGACTTCCTCCAGGGTAGCCTCGACTTCAGACACAAGTCTGCAAAGAGTAGTTACTCCCTTTAATTTTGTATTCGAAAACCGTTAAACGATATAAAAGTCTTAGAAATATCACAATTCCTTTTAAAACGTACATTTTCCAATACAGTAAATATGCGATCGTTGTTCGTTCAAACCTCGTTACGCGATCGGCTGACAACGCACACGTACCATGTTCAAGCGTCATCTTCGGTAAAGGCACGGAAGTGTGTCAGCCACCTTCTCAAATCAAAGAAAAGGTTCCCACATTGGTCTCGAATTAGAATTGGGAGTTCAGTTACAGCATATTGCCATTCTATATAGGTCGGTGCCAGGTGTCTAACGGGGAAATGACCAGGCTAGCACAACGCAGGTGCTCAGAAATGACTAAATCAGGATCAAACAGGGGTAAAGTTATACACACTTGCACCGGTCGCATAAAAAGTAAGTTACTTATCACATAGGGGCAATACGACGCATCACGGGTTCAGTGTATCGCCTCGCCCCACTAAAGGCACGGAAGTGTGCCTGCCACGTTTGCAAAGCAAACATGCGACCAAATGCTGTAACTACGGCACCAGTAGCCGTATGATGCTACGTTCTATCGCGCGATAAATAAATTATAAAGCATCTGTCACGTTCTGACAAATAGTGTGTGAGAGTGACGGATGCTTTATCATTATTTTATGGCGCGACAAAGCGTAGCATCATAAGATATATAAGCCTAGGTGTCATGCTTCCCAGCAGAACCACCTTGGCTTTGATGAATTTAAACATATAGGAAAATTTATGCACGCTGGGAATAGGGTTTGCAATATTCGTTGAATTTTAGTATTCGAATAATACGAATACTTAGATTTCCATTATTCGAATGATTCGAATATTTTCGAATATTTACCAAAAAACTTATTGCGAGCGTTTGAAATCACGTAAATAGTATCACAATAAACTAGCAAGTTATCTACGATCAATAAAGAGAGTTCAAAGAGAGAGAATAGCTGTTTCCATTACATTTTACATTCCATTCATAAGGCCCATAGCGAAAAACCACTCTTCTACTCGGTATACTTACTTACTGGTGGAAGCACGACACAAGCCTAGTGTCCTGCGCAGACTTTGGAGGGGCGCAGAAATGACCAGGCCAGCACTAAGCAAGCAAAATCAGCATGCTCATAATGATGCTAGGATTTCTCTAGAGATAAATAAATGATAAAGCATCCGTCGTTCTCAGACTTACATATTTGTTAGAACGTGACAGGCGATTTATAATTTATTTATCGCACGACAAAGTCTACCATCATACGCAAACAGGATCAAGCAAGAGTGAAGTAGGTAGTATCTCGAAAACCATTCCAGGTCACTTAAGGCACTACTCCATAACTTAAAATCTATTTCGACGATATAATTCTTTTCATTACAAAATATCATATTTTAATAAAATTCCACTCATGACTCAAAAGTTCAAACCAATTCTAGGTGACATAAAACTTCATAACACATGAAGTGATATAGTATTTTATGCAACAGTTGTATAAGTAGGCTCAAAAATACGAATGACGCGAGTTGCGATACGAGCCACCGTGGAATGAATGCAAATAGAGACGCAATGAGCGTTTTTTGACTTAATTATACAACGTTGTATACAATACTCTTTCTACGACTAGGTTTTAAAATATAAAATACGAAATTAACAAATAAGGCAAATATGACGTATGACTGACAGTATGTGTCTATGGTAAACTTTTTTTTAATTACTGACTGACGTGTCGTGACTATATTAAAAATTGTTTTTTTTTTTTTTATGTTGACATCAATGAATTTAGTTCGGAAAGTTTTGTTTTTCTTAAAAACCGTAGGAATTTAATTGTTTGTTAAGTTGGTAGTTGTGCATTTTTTCCGCAAAGTTAAAATTGATCGCTTAATCCTTGAACTAAGTTTAACCTAGATTTAGAAGTCTGTGGCTGCTAGCAATAACGTAAAGTGACTATAACGACACTAGTGCTGTTATGGGGAATAGAGTATAGACTTCTATGAACTCATATTATGTATGTTCTTATATTAGTGTTCGTGACCAAGTAAAAGACAGATAACAGTACAGGAGTAGAAAAAATACTTTTTCTACGATTAGGTTTTAAAATATAAAATTATTAATTAAACATAGCTCGCAAGCAAAGCAAATATGACATATGACTGACAGTATGGTGTCTATGGTAAACTTTTTTTAATTTGAAGTATACTCGCTAGTGACACGCAGTGACGATTTTAAAAATATATTTTTTGTTTTTCTTAAAAACCGTAAGAATTTAATTGTTTGTTAAGTTGGTAGTTGTGCATTTTTATTGTAAAGTTAGAAATGAGCGCTTAATCTTTGACCTAAGTTTAACCTAGATTTAGAAGTCTGTGGCTGCTAGCAGTATCGTAATGTGACTACAACGACACTAGTACTGTTATGGGGAATAGAGTATAGACTTCTCTGAACTCATATTATGTATGTTCTTATATTAGTGTTCGTGACCAAGTAAAAGACAGATAAAAGTACAGGAGTAGAAAAATGTATTTATTGGTTCGACTACCAACAATTCAGTGCCAAGTTAGGCACTTTTTCTGATATAATACTTTTCATGGAACATGATAAGAATTTGTTGCTGGTTCTTTATATTATTATGACGTCTTCAATAACGACATTTTATCTGATCATGGCAAACGAAAAAGGCAACGCTCGGTAGCTTGGTACGGTTGGCTACTTCTGATTACAATTTGTGGCTGTTATAGTCATCTGTTCCTCACAAATAGAAAAATCGATTTACATCAGAAATAAAATGCCTTTTAGGGGAGCGGTTTTATGTCCCTGCTACGCGGACTGCTTTTTCGCAACTCGACGGCTGATATGAACATATTTTGCATGCGTCTATTTCGCTATTAGATATGCTTAAGAATAAGAATTGTATAGGTCGTACACTAGAAATCTGTAAGGGCTGATAAAAGATTAAACGAAAGGACCGTTCGTACACAGTTTTGCTTCTGTGAACTCATTGGAATGACTATTATGTTGGTACAAATTCGAAAAGAGCAACTTAAATATTAATAACCCTCTAGAATTCAAGGTAAAAAATAACTTACTTTACTTCTCTTTGTAAAAATACAGTTCCCATTCAGACATCGTTTACGCAAATTAGATTTCAACTAGTGTGTGCGGTTGATAGGTTTTACAAGATTGCTAACTTACATGGGGTTTATTTTGTATTTTTTGTAATATCTGTTTAAAATCTGCGTCATATAATTCAGATAATAAATTGTCTCTAAAATATACAATTATAAAACATATACATATACAAATAAAATAATGAAGCATAGTTAAGATGTCAGTGCAGTTTATTTGTAGCGCAATCGATATACTCATAATGTAGGCTTTGTTGTGCTTTAATATGACTTTAAGTACTTAAAATATAGTACCCAATTATCCATACTTGAATAAATATTAGTCCCTAAGCCGTTGAAAGTGAACTGAAAAATCACATAAAAACTGAATTTAAATAATACAAAATAACCCGTCCGTTCTGTTATTATATTAGCAATCCAAAACTTTACGCATGTAGGTACCAAACAAAACGCGCAAAACGTGTGCATTTTGATGAAACTCTAGGTAGGTAATTAATATAGTGATTCAAATCTTAGTTCTAGGCTATGGAAAAGAACGTTTTTAAAATGCTTTGATATTGTCATACAAGTACAAAAGATCTCGAATGTAATTGTTCAGTATAATTCCCAGTACCTAAATACAGATATAAAACCTGGTCAGGCTTTTGACACAAAATGAGATACGATATAGAGATAGAACACTGAGATTGAGTGTCAATTAAATATAAGAAGGAATCCTCGGTTGCCTAACTTCTAGGTGCTAAAAAACTTTTTCAAAGTTTTTGAAACTAATAAAAGATGATTAAGTCGTTAAATCACACAAAGTCATTAGATTTGGATAAAGTATGGGCGTTTTGTAGTAGATAAATTTATAAACATCAGCGTAACACAAAATAAAAGTCGATGCCAGGTAGCGCTAGAGTCGCGTACTGGTCTATAGAAACAATCCACGATAGTTATACTGGATGGATATCAAAGTCGGAGTTGTAATAAGTAAGTAACATGCCACAAGCTCGAAATGAATCCTTAACTTTTTTAAACAAAAATAAATGATTAGACTATGCCTAGAAGTTTTACTTTACGAATCACGTGTAATTATTGTGTTGTTATATGATTTTTTTGTGTGGTATCGTCCTGTTCGCAAACAGTAAATTTAGTTGTAGTATTTGTCCGGATTCGTTATTGTTACGTAGTACGTACCCAAAAGGATTAGATAAATTTTGTCTAAACCATATGCTTTACGTTGAGCTCCCAGTACGAAATGTGTACTTTATTAAGGTACTAATTTAATATGTGCAATTTTAATCTAAAACTATAAATAGGAAAAAATTCAGTCGAGTTATCGTGACTATTTAAATGTTGTTCACGGTAACTACCGTATTTACACGGGATTAGCGGTACACCCGCGAGAGATCGAGTATGACCGTGCTAAGACGAATCGTTTCTTCAAGGAGCGGCCTGTGCGGCCCGAAGACTGCCACTGCTAGTCTAAACGGCGACTTTATACTATACGTATAAAGTGACCTTTTAGACTAGCACAGCAACGTAGGAGAACTGCCGGACATCCGGACAGACAGGCATATGAAATCATTTTTGTTCAAGTTGAAACGGAGACGCTTCGCTCGCGCTTTGCGCTCGCTCAATAAAATAGTTGTTTAAATTGAAACGCAGTCAGAGTCCTTCCAAATTCCTTATTTTCGTTTCGGAAAAATCCATTTTTAAAATCAATAAATCCTAAAGGTTAATTTTATTGTTATATTTACCTTATCAATTACGGTTCCAAGTTACGCACAGGGACATCAAATAGTGAATCGAATCGATTTAGCTTATTATTGTAGGAAATGTTAAATGGCGTAGCGGCGGTATATAAATATAATTTAGTGGGCAATAACACGGATTCGCACGTAATAAATAATTTTTATTTCCGCGACGAATAAAAGGGAGACGAAGTCGGAGTGTCCCAGAGATCGTCTTTTATTACGATTTTAATAATAGGAATGTCATTATTGTTTGATTGGACTAAGGAGAGTAGATATTATAATTTAACGAAGATAAAATGCTCATAGGTATATATGCTTTTAGATACATGCTTAGTTTTAGTTTTAACTTGTAACCTTTCTCATGTAAGTGAATTCTGTAATTCTTTATGGGAAATAAAGTTCTTTAAACGTAAACATATAAATATGCTTTTTGGAGTTATAAAAATGTATTTGTAGGAATGTACTTAATCCTTGACGATTGGGGTTAGGATATAAATTTTCATATCGTTGGACTTATTCCAGTTAGGTACAAATTAATCTTAATAAGAACAACTATGTATGACGTTCTTTAGCAAAAGGTACCACTTTGCCACTTTCCATAAGGTTACATTTTTAACAGGTTATGTACAAAGATATTCTATCTTTACTGACAAGCGTCTATTAGAACTTTTCCCGCTGAAACTATTACAAAAACAAATATTTTTTTTAATTCGTTTTTACAAATTTTAGATACACGGACATAACGAACGTTGTGTTCAGGCGCAAGCCGTGTTTAGATTAGATATTTTTGCTAGTCTGAATTGAACCACCATTTCCAGAGTTCAAATATCAGGTTTACTGAAGTGTTTTGAATTCCGTTTACAATATGGAAATACCTGTCGTGCCAGATACAACTGCAAACTAAGATGTTGCACTATTGCGAATCTGATGACCCAAATACAGCCTCCAATATCATGCCAACTCTAAACTTCCGAAGTTTATTACTCAAACTCAACTCTAAGACAGACTAAACAAATATTTGGCAAACACGTAGGCCAATAAACAGGGCAAATTTCCAATACAAACCCTTTCGAGTTAGATCCCCTATTGTCAGGGCTTTGTTCAGTTAAGTTGGTCAACAAATATTTGTCACAGAATGAAATCACCTCACCTATTCCATTATTCCTTTGATTCATTATGAACCTTAGAAGTACGTATTTAAGTGCTTTACTGCTTGTAGCTTATTTGTTACGTGTATTGATATTTCTGAAATATTCATTATTTTTGGGCGCTGAGGCTGGAGAGCGCTTATTATTATTTATTTAGGATAGATTCGATGTCTTGGTTCCAGCAACTCGGCACTCAAATGTTTTGAATTAAATGAAAAAAAAATTGTATACTAAAATTGTCGTAAGAGGAATGAGAAATAAGGACAACAGCGGGCGCTGAGTACGACGAACTGTCTGCATCTGACTGCGATCGCTAATCCGTTGCTGTTAGGGATACTATTATTTCAAACTGGATTTTTCATTACGCTCAAGCGTAATTGGTGGTGTAACCCAGAAAAATTTCGAGATAATTTTTTTAATATATACACATTATTCCACAGCTCTTGAGGGAAATGTATACACGAAATCTGCACCGGCTTGCCCAAGGATATCTTTTACGCCACGCCACTGCGATGAAAGTATTCAAGTGACAGTAGAAAGTTGTTTGAATGAAATTATTTTGTTTCCTCCACAACTTTCAGTTCATTGATAATAAGTAGTATTTTAAATGACTAAATGAAAACTTTTATGAGAGCCCTGTCGAAACGACTGATCGACGCCTCGGGGGTCCCCAGGGCTGGCGCTTACCACTCTCAAAAAAATCGCTCTCGCGATACAGAGAGGTAACGCAGCCAGCGTAATGGGAACTATGCTGCAGGCAGACTTGCTTGACGGGGTATTCTTTTTATAATTTTTTTTTATGTTTATTTAGTTTCAGGTTTTGTTTTAACTTTTTCTATTCTATACATTTACTATTTACAGAACCTATGTTATTAGCTGATGTATATACTAAACAATTCAATTAAATTGTAATGTGTAATGATTTACGAAAAGAAATTAAGCGTAGATAGTATTTATAAAATTGAAAAATAAAACCACCCCACGCAACTCACTTCGTTACTTACATTACAATGCCTACTAGTGCGCTGTTTTGTTTACGAAAAGTTTTAAAGTAATCTATTATGAAAAGTTAAAAAAAAATTAACACAATATGTAATTGTGTTAAATTTGGTGTAACTGAACAAGTGAAATTCAATTTATTAGTGTCTTGTCTTGTGTTATTGGTCGTGCTAAGTGTCGCCGAAGCGTATTTTCAAAGTTTGTTTAAATATGTTTCAAGGGAATGGCGGCTTTAGTTCAATTTAAATGTTATGTTGTAGATCAGTACTTAGTCTTTTGAAAATAAAAACATGTAATTAAGCAGGGCCATGCTCGCCCGGAGATGAAAATTGAGTATAGGTTCAGGTACACTTAATTAATGCAGTGCTAATGCTTTGTCAAGAAAAAAGAAGTTCTGTTTGTTAAGGTAGTAGGTGTTTATGTTTTATTTAGTTTTTTGTTCGATGATGATAGGTATTTTTTTTGCTCGGGGTTTACCAACGGATATTTTCACGCTACGCTACTGGTACCTACTTAGTGACAACTTGATGTTAGGAACTAGTTGACTACGTACTTAGGACAGCCAAAGAGAGTTAGAGTTAGCACGTTTATTTTATTCCGTTTTGTACGTTACAAACACCCTAATCCCATACGAACCAAGCTAATAAATTACTATATAACCATTCTAAAACATTTTGTTCCGATTGCACAGTCGGCACCGTAAGTTATCCCTGAGGAAATCCAAACACTCTGATCATGGTCACCTAGTTTGTCAAGTATCTACGTTTTTTTCGTTTGGAATATTCTAGAAGAAATTTAATGCACATAGGTACATACTATTCATATAAAACACTCTTGATCGATGTTTGGAAGTATGGCTCATAGTAAATTCATTATAATCACCAGAGCTCGGAATAGGTAGTGCCCATTTACCAAAACTTCGCGGGAGGACGTAACTAAGAGTGGGTACAACTACCAAAAATAAAACCAAAAAAAATTTTTGACAACAATCAAAATAAATTCATTAACTCTAACCAGCAAATTACGCTTCCAAAACAGCCCGGATAAAATCATTCAAACTTATTTTCGTGCCATCAACGATTTTACAATGACGAAAACTAAAAATAAGACACCATGTTGAGCATGACGTCACAAGCTAGTCACAAGATAGTATTTCATACTAAACTGCATACTTTCGGAGCGTTTTGACACTTCATAAAAAGAAGCTGATTTGAACTATCATCAAGTAGCCTATTATTTATTTTTATAAACGCGGGATTTCCTGGGATTAATAAGAATACATAATGTACATAAATTCACACTCGGGGTTAAATAATTAATGAAATACAAGATATATTGAGAACTCAAAAATCGACTTCATACAAAATTTTTGCATTAGACAATTGTATTTCATTAATAATTTAAATAGGCACTACTTATTCCGATCTCTGATCACTTTCACGTTTCATAATACAAGATGCTCGTGACTTCGGAGAGTCGGATACCAAGAGCAAAAAGTATAAAAAAAAGACTCGAGTTTTAACCGAAACCGAGTTTTTTCCATACTTAAAATAACCAAGTTGCATTTCCTAAGTGGAGCGTAGTACCTAATACTATTTGTGAGACAGATCACTCACGAGATGGAAGGACAACATCTGCCAACAAATCAGTGGTGAGTAAAATACGGTAATTAATCACAATTAGTGGCAGAAGAACAAAAGAGGTGTGCGTGGAAGAATAAAAAATACGAGACAAAAGTCAACAGGCGTGCGAATCTTTAATACTTACAATTTAAGCATAAACTCCTATATTTTTTTAGTGCAATGATGTGGGATTCGGCACAGATTGAACAGGTTATTGTGGTTTACGATAGTGCTTGCTTCAATCCCTGTCTGTGTGTCACATAAGCCTTACTTGAGGAAGCCGTCTGATTTTTCAGCGTTACTGTGGGATACGACAAGGGAGAGCTTTTACAGCCACCAAGAAGGATAGACTGGAAAACTATGTTTACTTTAGTTATAACAGTAGCGAGTGGTGATGAAACTTAACTGTAGGTTAAGGATTTCTATAGGGATTTGATTGCCCAGCAGTGGGACGTATGGCTGACGATGAAAAGATATTAAATAAATTTATCGTATCCATCTATTTCGTTCAACTTGCCAATTTGCTTGACAATTCACAAAAAAATGCGATATTGTAGTTTGTAAAATAACTGGTGATTCTTGGGTTACTTGGTTTGGCTGACGTTTTTTCAACACAGACAAATATGCGAGGAAAAGCTAGTGATGATGAAATGATGAATAAATAACGATAATATAATAAAAAAGGTTATAAACTTTAAAGCCTTTCTTTAGAATCGCGTTATTAGTGTAATTGAATCGAAACCTTTTCTTTAATTAATTTAGAAAAGGCGAGTGAATCTCGTTTCATCGCAATTAATGAAAAAAACTCTAGGTATTTAAGCAATCAGAGCCATTAGAAAGCCGACCTGAAGCGATTTCAATCAATTTACAAAGACAGGTACAGTGTGAATTTCACTTTCGATACAACTTTATTTTGATCAGTTAAGTATAAAAACCGAATGTATAACCGAAAATTACCAAAGTACATAATCATAATTCATAAAATAATACAATAGTACTTTTACGAAGGAAAATGCAAATTATTAAATTAATCCTATAAGTACATTTTGAAATAGTTCCAGAAAATTGTGGATTTTTATTAACTTTAATATTAGCATTTAAAATTGAAGACGAAAGATTGAACAATTTCAAAGCGTTCGGATGGAATACGTGGTATCGATTAGAATTCTGAAAATAAATCAGAATTTTAATAAATTAGATTGCTGTAACTATTCTGTAAGCAGCAAAGTCATTCAACGTGATTGGCTCGAGGTTTCTTTACGTGATAAAGTCAGAAATGGATTTTCAGTCGGAATGGATGTAATTTTGACAAGTTTTAATAGACTGTGCAATAAACGCCGCTAATACAAATATTGCACATTGCACAATGTGCAAAAGGTGGAATAGGAACAATTTAGATAGACTCTGAATTAAGGATTGGTACGTCAGACAGACTGACTAGTGAACAGACAAAGCCGTTTACTATAATGCATGCTTGTTTAATACCTTTGCGGTAGAGATATGTTCCCTCAGTTTGGATTGATCAGGAAATTTCGTTTAAGTGTATTGAACCAAAGATTAGATTGAGCTTAGACTGTAAATTTGGCTATACATATAATGAATTGAGTCAATAAAACAAATATTTTGTAACAAACAGTGTAATAAAAAATGTTTATAATTTTTCACCTTCCAATTCTTTATTAATTTGCGTCAGAGTTTTCCCTTTAGTTTCTGGTAACTTCATGTAGCAAATTACAACGCCTATGGAGTTAATAAAAGCAAATCCGAAGAACAACGTATACATGCCGAAGTATTCGGTGACGGGAGTGAAGAGGACGGTTTGTAGGGCACACAGGAACCAACCGTAAGTCACTAGGAGACCGAGGATTCTTGTCCGTAGCTGAAAACAACAATAAAAGAACGACGATGGAAAATATGTGCGTTGCAAACAGCTCCATCTTGGTAAATCAATACCGTGTATGTTTGGTTCATGTCGCGTGAAAGCAGCAAGACGAATTGATGAAGACCATTAATGATATAATGCTGCTTTTAGAGAGTCAAATGGTGTTTAAAGGGTTATTTTACGGCAAAGCAAATATATATCTAAGTCATTCCTGAATGTAAGCAGAAAATTACAGTGGTAATAATATAAACATAACAGTCAACAGAATTCGATTTTCACCGACTTGCCTATTGTTTAACCGTGGAGGACATTTTTCAAATAAAGAATCCTCCACGAGTAAATAATAGGCAAGTCGGTTGGTTTAACATTACATCTCAAAACTTTTTTGTTGTAGGAGTACTGCGTTGCGAGACTTGCATCTTTTTACATGTAATTTTTTTGATGGGATGTAATTATTTTAAAAGTAGTATTCGAAGAGTTTCACCTTCAAAAGAAAAATAAAGTTGAGTAAAATATAATTACCCGTATGCTGAACATTTCTGACATAACAATGAACGGCAGTGGCATGTGCTGCCCACTTGCGTACAAGCATAAGCCAATACAGAGTACTGGTAGCCAAGGTGGCATAGACACCCCACTTTCTTGTGCGAGAATCAGTGCTCCTAATACTGCTAAGGGTAGTCCAGTGAAAATAGCACTTATCATGATCAGGGGCTGAAAATAAACAATTATCATCACTCAACATAATGTGATGTGCCGGTGTGTGTTGTGTGCATGGCCTTGGCCTGGCAACAGCGCACAGCGCGGCGCCATCAAAAAAACACGTTGCCGCGTCGTGTGGTTACATACCGCGGCGAGTTTTGTGACCGACTTTAGCAGATTTCACGTCTGTAGACAAGGAAAGCCCCTGCACGGCGCGGCGGTGTGTAATCTCCACGACTCGACAACGTGTTTTTTTTCCGACGCGGCGCCGTAAATTTACACGGCGCGGAGCTGCATAAATTCACTTGGATTGGACTTGGTGGCCAGGCCCTAAGGCAGTCATCGTCACAATATGCAAACAGTTTCTAAGAAAATAAACAAGATATTAAATACTAATGGTAGACAATAGGCGGTCTTATCGCCACCTATAAATATAAATGAAACAAATGGATGTATACCGTAAAACGGGGTGAGTTGGCTCGAAATTGAAGTTCAAACCTGGATAAAAGTTTATTTTTATATGTGGCATATTGATTTATATACAAAAAAAGTGTTCCGGGGGTATGAATTTTAGTTTGTCAATGATAGTTTGTTGCTCCATTGCATAGTTTCAACGAAAAATTCATAATAGTAGGCAAAGCCAGCTCACCCCGTAGTTGGGGTTATAAGGCCTAGCAATGGGGTGAGATGGAAAAATTGCTAGGATTGACATTTTCGGATCAAGACAATAGCTCGACTTGTCAAGAGAATTGTTTATTAATGTAGCAAAATTATGTTTTATTTATGCTCCTACTTAAACCGGTTTAATGTTTTCTGTAAGTAGGGACCCTTATTTTTATGACGTATAAATAGTTTTTTAGATCAATTTATAAAAATACATTTTGATCTATATGGAATTAGTAAGATGAATCCCATCAAAAATATTTATATGAAATTAATGAAATCATGCACACTATGACACGTCGACGTATTTATTTAATTTGCAATTTATTTAATTCCTCCGCTACTCCAATATTTTTTTTTAATAATATTTACCATTTTATCATAATGTAAGACACTTTTGACTACTTATGTAAATCGACAACCCTGAACTACGAACACCAACTCCCCCCTCTATCAAACCGGTACACCCCGTTCGTAACACCAACTCTCCCCATTCATGACCCAACTGTCCCCGTTGTCGAGCCAACTAACCCCTCAGTACAACCCTGCTCTCCCCATAAAAATCCTCAGATGCGGTTGGATCGTTTTATATGTTAAAATCTTTATAAATAAAGAAAATATAACTTAAGTTTTTCTGTTTCCAATAAGCAATGTAAGTATATAAACGATATCCGAAAGGTGGATGAACACTTACTTCGGTAAACATCACTTAAAAACAAAGTTAAATTCAACTAAAAATCCGCCGATTTCGAGCATCAACTTTGACACTGAATTTGTGTTTCAAAATTGTATGATTTGGCAGCTTAGTGTTGCGAAAAGAAGAAAAAATATATCTAAAAATATAATCAAATTACTTTGAGAGCAACCTAAGCCCAAAAATTAAAGTAGGTACTCAAAAATGAAATTCTGGATTCGCAATCCAACTCCCCCCGCAAAACCTACTCACCCCATTTTACGGTACACAAATTAAGTTACATACATTTGTCGAATATCTTCGAAAGTAGGTACATATACTAGTTTTGATTAAACTCGTAATTAATATAAAACACCGGCCAAGGCCGAAAAAACACGTTTCTTGAAAAACCCGAAAAGCAAGTTTCTTGTATGGGAACCCCCTTTTTTATTTTATTTTTATGATTGCTGTTATAATGGCAATTTTTAATATTATTTTATTTTTATTATCTGTTGTTATAGCGGTAATAAAAATACACATTTTGTGAAAATTTCAAGTCTACCTATTACGGTTCAAACGATATAGCCTTGTGATAGACGCCGGACAGACAGAAAGTGAAGTCTTAGTAATAGGGTTCCGTTGGCAGTCTTTGGGTAGGTACGGAACTCTAAAAATCTGAACTAACAAAGATAACCTATCATTAACAAACTTAAAGACTAAAGTTAAAGTGAGTATACTTATTTAACTTTCAACGTCTAATTTTTGTATTGTATGTATAAAAATAATTGACGTTAAATGTTATGAAATTGAATATTACCTTTCTTCCGAATCTTTCCACTGTAAGGGCTGATAACAGAGACCCTAATGTCATGAGAGCAGGAAAAGATAAGGCTTGTAAATCTGGAGCTATTTTCACTCCTGCATTCCTCAGGATTACAGATGCATAGGCAAGTATGGCGTAGTTCCCTCCTAAGTCCAGTAACGTTATCATTAAGAATGATAATAAAAGACCTCTGCGCGATGTCTTGTCTGTCACTAAAAAATAATGAGCAAAAACTTGTTTTTTTTTAAGCAATGTGACAATAGTTTTAATAGTATAGAATTTAAATCACGTGACAAACATCACATAAGAGCTAGGTAGCAGTGGCGTGGCGTAAAAGATATCCTTGGGCAACCGGTGCACACATTTTCCTTAAGAGCTGTAGAATAAGGTGGTTAAATGCCTGATATTAGGCAAGCCGGTAGGAATCGAGTTCTTTGGACGCCACGCCCCTGCTAGGCAGCGTATTTTATTGGAGCTAAACATAGTGTCACATTAGCGGTGTCCGTACTGTTTGTTGTGTTATATTCTCCGCAAACGTAAGCCACATTAGCGGAGCGAATAATCTTAAAAAATAATCTAATGTTGTCTTCGGTTTCCGAGATTATCACTCATTCGACTCTTTTCAGCGTTCGTGGTCGCGGATTCGCGACCACGAACGCTGGAACCCCTTCTCTTACGAAACGTCGGGACTTAAAAAATGTAGTTATATACACGATTTAATCCGTTTAAGTTGTTTTAATACAATGAATAATCTAATGTCCAAGCCCTTGTCCAAGACTTATCAGCACACGCGCACACACAGCTAAGTGAAAATCAATTCTTGAGACTTACAAATAGACTTCCATGATACCGGTGGTAAGTCTTCGTATGCTGTTATTTCAGTTTTGGTAATTGAAATGTCCCGTTCGACTTCTTTATCGTGTTCCTCTACTCCTCTCAACCAAGCCATAACTTTAGTGGCTTCCTGTTCGCAATAAAATCATAAATATACATTTTATGGTAGTCCTCCTAAGAAGTGCGTTTCCACTTGCGCTCTACTCTGTTCTGCTGGCAGAGTGGAGATTTTGAGCACTGTGATTGGTCAGCTAACGGTGCGAACCCGTCCGCTCCGCCCAGCTTCGCGTAAGTGAAAACGCACCCTTAGTCTATCATTTAACTTTGTCAGTATCACTTAAGTTTCATTTTCTTAATTCATGTTCAGTTAATTTGTGTTTTGACATTTGATAGTTGCACTTTGCATTATTATTATACCATTGTCGAAAAGCATTCATATATTACCTCAATATTTCCTTTTTTCACCAAGAAAGCTGGCGACTCAGGTATTATGAACAGTGCAATTAGATTCACTATCGGGAGCCAGACTACTACCCAGAGCACCACGTAGTAGTCCATGTAAGCTCCCATTGCATACATTATCATTACGCCGAGACTCTAAAAATTATACAAACACAATTATAATAATAAATAGATATTCAGCTGTGGCCACACACTATAAACGAGTATATAAGTATATCAAGGAAAAAGTTTCTGCAAATCGAATTCTCCACAATTGCAATCCAAGTAAGTACTTTAAGAATAAAATGTTGCTGACAATTAAGTTTAATTTCTAAATAGGGTGGCACGGCGCCATTAATTAGTAAATTTACAGGTCGGGAAAAAACACTTTAGCAGATTCCGCAACAATAGACGTGGGAAGCCCCTACACGGCGGTGAATGAAATCGTTAGAACCTTTAGAAAAGTATGTTCATTAATGTAACAATATTGGCAGACAATACTCTTTAATGGGTTAGGTCAGCTTAGAACCTGAACATATCATATCATATATAGGGTTTACAGATACACCCCGTTATCTAACTCTCATTTTGGGGGCAAGTGATGGGGCAGTTGCGATAATCTAAATCGATAAAAATTAAGTTGATTTACTCACTCAACAACATATCAAAAGAACTGATTCATACATAACAGAGCTCTGCTATAGTGATTTTTTGAAATTATTATGAAATAAAAAAAAAATATTGTATTATGTTTCATAATAAATTCACAATATTTTTTGTAAATTATATGAAGTCAAACTTCGTCGCCTGTTTGTATAAAGCATACCATCTAGGGAATGCAATTACCGGGAAAATTTTGAAACCGGTAATTTACCGACTTCAATTTGAAGTAAAAAGACGCGAAAATGTTGTTTAATTTAAGATTTCTGTATAATTATCATCCATAAACTAAAAGAAATCAAGCCAGGTGCAAGTCGGTTTCGCACACGAAGGGTTCGGTACCATGGTCGAGCAAAAAACACATTCATTTATTGTATGGGGACCCCTTTTTATTTTTAAAAGATCCACATGAATTACTGAAAAAACGTGGAACCTAGTCCAACACAGGAAAGACATGAAAGCCAAAGGCCTCCAAGATCCTAAGAGGATGAAGGAATATTCCAGTCTATCAAAAGTGATCCAGGGGGAATGCCGTAGAGACAAAAACAACTTCATCATGGACATCTGTCATGAGGTTGAGTCTCATGTCATGAAGATGCAAACATCAGGCCTCTTCAAGAAAGTCCGGCTGCTCAGCAAAAAGTTTAAGCCCAAATCTTGGGTCATAGAAAACTCCGATGGGCAACTTTTGCACGAACTTGACAAAATTGCAGAGCGCTGGCGTGAATATTGTGAGCAGCTGTATGAGAAGTCCTCAAAAACTATCGAAACCCGAATGGTTTGAAATCTCATGGACCTGGAACCTGATATTCTTAAGTCCGAGATAGTGGCAGCAATTGATCGTCTTAAGACTAAGAAGGCCCCAGGACAGGATAATATCACGTCCAACATTCTCAAGGCCCTAGGTGACAGGGGAATTGACCTTTTGCACAAGTACTGCAACCATATTTGGCAGAACGGCAAGTGGCCGAAAAACTGGACCCAATCAGTGATCATCCCGCTGCACAAAAAAGGCTCGACCAAAAAGAGCGATAACTACCGTACCCTTACTCTGATCTTCCATGCCAGTAAAGTCCTACTTCACGTAATGAACAGCAGGATCCGTCACTATCCAGACTGGCAAATCCCGAGTTCGACACGCCAGTCATCATGTGCTTCGTCGACTACAGTAAGGCTTTTGACTGTATCGACTGGGGCTGCTTATGGGAGGTTCTGGCGGATTTGGGTGTACCTCGACACCTCACAGCACTATTTCAGTCGCTATTATTACAACAGCCAGGGAATAGTGAGAGTCGACAACACTACATCGAATCCGTTCAGCTTTCGTAAGGGCGTCCGACAAGGATCCTCTTACCCATCCTATTCAATATATACGGCGAGTACATTGTACGGAAAACATGTGACGGCTGGAATGGTGGCATCACTGTTGGAGGTCGCAAAATCTCTAATTTGCGATATGCTGACGACACCACCCTTTTAGCAGCAAATGAAGCCGAGATGGGCAGTTTTTTGGATAGGATGGGATGGGTTAGCGAAGAACTTGGCCACGCAATCAACAGATCCAAGACTAAAGTCATGATCGTGGATCGCTCGGGCAAGCTGGAGCTCAGCGGAACGCTCAATTTAGAAACTACAGACAACTTTGTATACCTGGGTTCCAGCATCAGCAATAATGGCTCTTGCGAGACGGAAATTCTCAGAAGGATCGGAATGACAAAAGGAGACAAGATATGGAAAGATAGGAATATCTCTACTAACACCAAGAGCAACCTAGTGCGCACGCTAATATTCTCCATATTTATATACGGTGCAGAGACATGGACCCTTAAGAAAGCCGACCACGACCGTATTGATGCTTTCGAGATGTGATGCTGGCGGAAAATGCTACGTATATGGTGGACAGAGCACCGCACCAATGCATCGATATTAGCCGAACTGAAGATCCGAACGCGACTATCTACTATTTGTCTACGCCGGGTACTGGTCACATTGCCAGGAAGGATAGCGACAACTTAGAAAAGTTGATGGTCACTGGAAAGGTCGAAGGCAAGCGTCCGAGAGGCAAGAGTCCCACTCGTTGGACGGATCAGATTCTAAATAGCCTAACTTCGATAGTGCTGGAAAACTTTTTCAATATTTTTGAAGCAAAAAAAGGTAATTAAATCGTTAAATCCCATAAAATCATTGGATTTCGATAAAGTACAGGCGTTTCGTAGTACATAAATTTATAAACTCAACGTAAACCAATATTTATCTATTTATATATGTTTTGGTAAAAAACCGGTTTGGGGTTATAATTACCGGTAATTTACCGGCTTCATTTTTGACAGGTTTATCGGTATACCGGTTTGCATTCCCTAATACCATCTCCACGTCGAATTTTAATTAGTTCAATTTTTACATTCATCTCCCTGCTGCAATATTGACAATATTCTACAATTGGTGTGTTTTGTTAGCAAAACGGGACTTAATCGTGTACTAGATAATTAATATTTACCCCCAACGTTAATAAACAGCTCATACAACATTAGGCACCTAGTACCTAGTAAGTCGTCTACCATTCAATCATTGTTGCCCTCCTATCTGATTAAAAATATGGAATGAATGAATTATCACTAGAGCATTCACAAAAGAAGAATTTTATTTTGACAAATAACTCTTTATAGATAAATATGAATCGACTAATTATGTGAAGCAACATCACTATTTTAGCTTGCCCCTAATATGAGCGTTAGATAACGGGATGTACAGATATGATTCTGGTTTTAAATCTGTTTCGATATTCATATACATAATGATTCATAAGTAATTTTCTTGGTGGTTCAATGTTGAAAACGACCTAAAAGTAATCACTACATTCAGGCACCGATACCCATATAGGGGGACCGACCCCAATTAAAATGAGAATGATGCAGAAAGAAGAAGAGTACGATGACACGTTAACAATTATACCTGTAAAAGAATCCCAGAGGATCCCAGAACTCCTCGTAAAGAGTCTTGCGCAATCTCCTTAATATATACAGGGGCCACGCAGTACACTCCTCCGCCAGCGATGCCGCAGAAGCCCTGGGATATCGTCAGGCATACGGGATGGGCTGATACTAACTTCAGAGCGAAACCCAACTGAAATTAAATAATTTTAAAGTTTTTAATATAGTTCATTGAAAGGCAAGAAGAATATGCAATCACGAAAGCAAAGAGATTGGAGCACTAAATAGAATACCCGTTAACTTCCATTCACAGGTATTTGAAACATTGTCGAACATGTATGATATGATGAATCGTATTTTTGAAGTCCTAATCTTTTCATTTTTATTTCAGAGACGTCTGAAACGCTCATGGCTATTTTTTTATGATTTAAGACGAGTAAAGTAAGAGAAAAATAAGTTTGTGTTGGATGCTTTATCATTTATTTATCGTGCGACAAAGCGTAGCATCATAAGCCTACTGGATCAAAACATAGAATACCGTATATACCGGCAAAGAGTTGTTGGAGCTGGTACAACACCTAATGAAAATAATGCAGGCAAAGCCGCGGGTATATACAATACAAATTCGAACCAACGTAAATTAAACTTTTACTTACAATCTGTGGAATCACTATAAGAATCAAAGCCTTGCGTCGGCCAAGATTGTCCGCTAGGTATCCGAATATGACCGCCGAGCTGACGGCTAGGACACTGATGCCACTGGCGATGAAGGAGATGACGTAGTTGGACAAAGGGTAGCCCGACGGACTGTTCTCTGATTGTAGCACGATGATGACTGGAGACATCCAGCCGCTTTGTAGCCCGTATGTGAGAACTGTTGTTGTTGCTGGACAATCAACATATGAAAGACCAAAATATAGTAAACAGACATGGCGGAGAATAGAAAAACCTAATAGACTGGTTGACTCAAAAAATTGTTTGGTCGGTCAGTTAGATTGTTAAAGAATATTGTACATGTTTGTTTTTGACAAACAAAAAACGACAACGATAAATACATTGCTTTAAAGTTTTGCGCGCCATTGCACAATTTTTATGAAGAGGTGACGTACTGCTGCTATCGATTTGAAATTTGGAGGAGTTCTTAAAGTCACTAACCCAAATGTACTAAATATTAAAAAAAAATCTTATATCGTCTTTTATTTTTTTAAATGGAACCCGGTCGAAAGTTTTAAGTTGTGTTATTGTAGCAAGTGGTAGAAAACGAAAGGGCTTAATTTGTAGATTCCATATCCATTTTTATTTTTTTCTTAATCATGTACTTTTTGATATAGGACGAAAAAAAGTTCAAAAAAATACCATCCCCCCCTATTATCTTCGAAGTTACTGGACAGGAAAATCTGTAATAATGACCAAAAAATTATTGATATCATCCTAAATATTACAGGAATAATATAACGGTTTTCCGAATCGCTGTACCTGTCGAAAATAAATTCGTACAGTATACGTACAATATGAATTGAGGCAAAGTATTAAACGGTCGGTGCTGAGAAGTCATGTTTAATGTTCGAGTATGTAACATATTTTAATAATCTATTTACACTAATAATTATCTATTTTATTTTCTTTGTACCAGGTGATGATACAGACAGCTCTAAAAACGACAGTGTTATGAGGGAATAATTGTTGGTCGTGCTCCTGAATATAATTTACATTATTTCTATTTTATTTAGCCAGGTAACATAATTTACGTTTTTTTCCCCAACTTTAAAACATTTTCATAGGTACTGAAATAAGTATTTCCATTTATATGCACACTCTACCATTGACGATGTCATTTCATGTATTAATCCAAAAACGACATATGTGCTCAATCGTATTCTAATCGCGGTTTGATAATAGGTAGTGAGTAATCTTCATCATTATAGTTCTAACCGAGTTCAGTAAGGGCAACTTCTATCGGATCTGATTTATTTTGTCGCTGTTGTCCTTGTTGTATCCAAACTTCGCTCTCTACCTATTCTCTTCTGAGCGAGCCATCTACTCCACTCCACTCCCACTAGTCAGCAAGAAGTTCTGTTTGAATATTATAATGTTCAAATGATATATTTTTTTTACCAATACCGACACAGGATGGTGATAGTTAGTGATAGGCCATTTCATTTAAGTGGATAAAAGCTTGTATGAAAATACACATTGAAAGGACTTACCAATAAAACCTATAATCCATTGTCTGTGTACGGACCCTTTTTTTGATTCTTGTTCATTAGCTGTCATTTTGGTGCTTTTAATTTTATTCAACCTAACTATACTTTTATTCTCTTCAGATTGAAATATTAGAATATTTTTACTGACAACTGATGTAAAAGTTTGATCACGACAACATCAATTAAACGCGTTGGTGGAGTAACACTTCATTTAGTAAACTGTTTATAAATACTACTGTAGGTGATTGATTGATCGTCGTATTTCCAAGAAACGCAGACACCCACAAAGGCATCCGATTGTTCTAATAAGAACATTTTTCTTATTGGATGTTGCAAGAAACACAGTGTCTTCAAGTCTTCAAGCAGCAGCAACACGATGTCCTTGTCCGCGAGAAGAGGCGCAGCGCAGAGCGGAGACACGACGTTACACCTCGACGGCCGGAGCAGAAAAGGCTGAGCCGGGCCCGTGCGCGCTATTTTATTTCGGCGATCACGCGGCGACTCGCGCATGCGTAATGCGGCGCGAACATAGCCGCGTTCCACCAACGCCGGCGCACTTCGGAGTTCACGTCCCCCGCGCGTCTCACCCCGGAATCTATTCTCGCGTACCTATTAACTAATTGTGCCCTATTATTTTTATATATTAATCATGCTTTTTTGTAAATAAATTATGTTTTTACCTTCTGATCTGGAGTTTACTTAACTACAACTACCTCAACCAACCAACCCTAAAGTGGTGACCCCGACAAAAGAAGAACCATCAAGAAGCAGTCACCATGCCAGACCAGCAGCAAGCTCCAGCACATCCCGGCAACACCCAACCGCAGCAACAGCAACCGGCAGCTGCGTCCCAAGAAGTCTCCGGCATATCACTGTCGCTACGTGTACCACCGTTTTGGCGGGACCAGCCGCTACTCTGGTTCTGCAGCTTCGAAGCCGCGACTGCAGAACTCAAACGAAGCCAGGCCCAGCTCGCCCAAATGGTGATCGCCCAGCTCGACAAGCAAGATATTCAGAACATCTCTGATCTCATCTACTCGCCGCCGCAGAATGACTACTACAAGGCAATCAAGGACCGTCTAATCTCCCTATACGAAGAATCCAGCAGCGCCCAGGCGAAGAAACTACTGTCGCAAGTCGAGTTAGGCGACCAGAAGCCGAGCCAACTCCTCCGGCGAATGCAGAATCTCAACCGAGAGAAGTTTCCCGAAAGCACAATACAGATGATGTGGCTCGATCATCTGCCTCCTCATATCCGCTCCGTGCTCACTGTCAGCGAAGCATTCAAGATCAAGACCACGCTTGATGACCTAGCCCTGCTCGCCGACAAAATGATGGAGGTATCGAACCCAACACATCACATCGCCGCCGTCGCGACGCTGCCCACCGTTCCGGCGTATCCACCGCAATCGCAGCCGCAGCCCATTCAAGCACAACCCGCATTCGACAATCAACATTTAATTAACGAAATCCGAAGATTATCGCTGGAAGTCGCCGAGCTACGCACGCAACCCCGTTTTCAACGCAATAGTCGTCCGTTCAACCGCTTCCGGTCATCGTCACGCTCAAGAAATTCGTCGCAAAATAGAGCAAGCCGCAAGAACTCGCCCATGCCATACTGCTATTATCATCGGCGGTTCGGCATGGACGCAAAGAAATGCGAGCAACCCTGCAGCTTCAAACCCATCACATCACCGCCGTCGGAAAACTAACGTCAACGCTGGCAGCGGCGGATACCGGCGTTAACGAACCATCCCACCGCCTATTTGTTACGGACCGATCATCAAAACTCACCTTCTTGGTAGATACGGGTGCAAATATTTCCGTTCTACCGAGAGGAAAAGGCGTTCCTGAGCAACCACTGCCATTCCAACTATACGCCGCTAACAACACCATCATACCTACGTACGGCGAGAAGACGCTCGACCTTGACCTCAATCTTCGACGCACGTTCAAGTGGAAATTCATTATCGCCGCAGTTTCCAAACCGATCCTGGGAGCCGATTTCTTGAAGCATCACAACATCACCGTTGACCTCAAAAATAGAAGATTAATCGATGGGAAGACGCAACTCGTCTCAAATGCACAACTCTGTGCTACGGACATACCTACCGTTCGTAGCATAGACGTGCATCAAGCATACCACGGAATATTGGCAGATTTCCCCGGCATCACCCGACTAACCTCAATGAAGCTCAACCCCAAGCATCCCGTCGAACATTTCATCGAGACAACAGGCCCTCCCCTCCACTGCAGGCCACGCCCCATAGCACCACATCGCTATGAACAAGTTCGAAAGGAGTTTCAAAATATGATCGACCAAGGCCTATGTCGACCCAGCAAGAGCCCGTGGTCGTCGCCGTTGCACGTCGTACCTAAAAAGTCAGGAGAGTTACGAGTGTGCGGCGACTACCGAAGACTCAACGCCATCACCGTACCAGACCGATACCCGATACCCCGCATCCGAGACTTCACTTACCAACTCGCTGGCAAGAAGATTTTCTCCACTCTCGACTTAAATCGCGCTTACCAACAAATCCCAGTCGCTGAACGAGACGTGGAGAAGACAGCAATCATCACGCCATTCGGGTTGTTCGAATTTCCTCGGATGGTCCCGGGACTGAAGACCAGCGGAAATACGTTTCAGCGCTTCATCCACGAGGTACTGAGAGAGCTCGACTTCGTATTTCCATTCGTCGACGACCTACTGGTAGCCTCAACAAACGAAGACGAACACCGAACACATTTGCGCACAATATTGCAACGCCTTGATGACTACGGCATCACCATCAACCCCGCCAAATGTGTTTTCGGCCAGCCAGCTGTCAAATTCCTCGGCTACCAAGTATCAGCCAGCGGTATCCAGCCACCTGAAGAAAAAGTTCAAGCAATCGTCGATTACCCACAACCACAAACTATCGAGGAGCTACGACGTTTCCTCGGAATGCTTAACTTTTACCGGGAACACATCAAAGACGCCGCCACCATACAAGCGCCGCTGAATACCTACCTGCACAACGTCAAGAAGCGCGACAGAACAAAAATCAACTGGACAGCTGAAGCAACGCAAGCATTCGAGGCGTGTAAAGACAGCATAAAAAACGCCGCTTTACTCGCACATCCCTCACACGACGCGGCACTTGCGATCTTCAGTGACGCCAGCGACAAGACAGCAGGAGCGGTACTCAGCCAATTCATCAACAACTCGTGGCAACCACTCGGATACTATTCCAAAAAATTCACCGACGCGCAGACTCGCTACAGTACCTACGACCGCGAGTTAACCGCCATCTATATGGCAACGAAGTACTTCCGCAAGATGTTTGAAGGACGAGAAGTAATAATATACACGGACCAAAAACCTCTCACGTTTGCGTTTACGAAGACAAGTACCATCAATGAATCTCCGCGACGAACCCGACAACTGCTACATATCAGCGAGTTTACAACAGACATTCGTCACATCAAAGGATCGGAAAACGCAGCCGCCGACGCATTATCTCGCATTGAATCAATCGCATGCCCATCGCCGATTGATTACAAGCGACTTGCCGAAGCACAAGAACGAGACAGCAATATTACCCGATCACTCGCACAGCAAAACAACCTAAGTATGAAGAAAATAACTTTACCTGGAACCGACACCGAACTTCTGTGCGAAACTTCAACTTCACAATTACGCCCATACCTACCCGAAGATTACCGTCGCACCGCATTCAACGCAGTACACAACGTAAGCCATCCTGGTATCAACACAACTCGAAAACTCGTCGCGCAGCGTTACTTCTGGCCCGCGATGAACGCGGATATCGGCAAGTGGGCGAAAACATGCCTACAATGTCAGCGTGCGAAGATACTACGGCACACGTCAAGCCCCTTATCTTCGTTCCCGCCAAGCAACCGATTCGAAAATGTCCATTGCGATTTGGTCGGACCGCTCCCCACTACCGCCGACGGACATCGATACCTACTAACAATCATCGATCGCGCTACAAGATGGCCCGAGGCGCACCCACTACGAGAAATCACCGCCGAAGACGTCGCGAAAGGCGTTTACGACGTTTGGATTTCCCGCTTCGGTTGCCCTGCTACTATCTCTACGGACCAGGGAAGACAGTTCGAAAGCCGAGTATTTGCATCCCTTTCGCACTTACTCGGCATCGAACGAATCCGGACAACTCCGTACCATCCACAATCTAATGGTGCAATCGAGCGCTGGCACCGGACACTCAAGGCCGCGCTAAAAGCGAAACTTCAAACTACACGAAGCTGGATCGACCAATTACCGACAATTATGCTCGGTGTTCGCACCGCGCTCCGGAGCGACACCGGCGTAAGCGCCGCTCAGCTGACTTATGGCTGTAACGTCAGATTACCCGGCGATTTCTTCACACCGACACCCGCCGACGTCACCATGGACTCCAACTTCGTGGATCAGCTGAGAACAACAATCGAAGACCTGAAACCCGTACCTCAACAACCACATAGCAACAAAAAGGTCATATTCGTACACAACGACCTACACACCTGCGATCAAGTTTTTGTTCGAGTGGACGCTGTAAAGAAACCGCTACAAGCACCATACGACGGACCCTACAAAGTGCTGAAAAGAGACGGCAAGATATTCACGCTGCAACTACCTAATCGTCAGCTGAATATCTCGATCGACCGACTAAAACCCGCCTACGTAATCACCGACGACGAGCAAGCTACCTACAACAACAATATACCTACAACTCCATCGCCGAGCACAGCTACAAACATACCTACCGCTACGACTCTAACATCAACTCCGACCTACGCATCAATAACATCAAGTTCCTGCAACAATAAAACATCAAGTTCCTGCAACAACGAAACATCAAGTTCCTGCAACAATGAAACATCAAGACCGAAACCCGAGAAAAATAACCAGCTGAAACAAACAGAAAGCCGACAGAACGACAAACAACAAAATACGACCCTGATACAACAAACACCTACAAATTCAACGAAGACAACATCCCGCGGCCGCGCCGTTCGCCTGCCGGTACGCTACACTTGAGGGGGAACCCTGTAGGTGATTGATTGATCGTCGTATTTCCAAGAAACGCAGACACCCACAAAGGCATCCGATTGTTCTAATAAGAACATTTTTCTTATTGGATGTTGCAAGAAACACAGTGTCTTCAAGTCTTCAAGCAGCAGCAACACGATGTCCTTGTCCGCGAGAAGAGGCGCAGCGCAGAGCGGAGACACGACGTTACACCTCGACGGCCGGAGCAGAAAAGGCTGAGCCGGGCCCGTGCGCGCTATTTTATTTCGGCGATCACGCGGCGACTCGCGCATGCGTAATGCGGCGCGAACATAGCCGCGTTCCACCAACGCCGGCGCACTTCGGAGTTCACGTCCCCCGCGCGTCTCACCCCGGAATCTATTCTCGCGTACCTATTAACTAATTGTGCCCTATTATTTTTATATATTAATCATGCTTTTTTGTAAATAAATTATGTTTTTACCTTCTGATCTGGAGTTTACTTAACTACAACTACCTCAACCAACCAACCCTAAACTACTAACTACTTGGTTGATTAGAATTAATTTAAAGCAAGCGAGTGCTCAAGCGTCTTCTAATTAAGGCGACATTTTTGGTGGAATGATTGTTAACAATCGTTTGTAAGAAATAAATACACTGCATCTATTTTTGGAACTAGATAGATATTAATATTTGTTTTGATCTTAAAGTGTCAGTAACAGTTTACATTGGAGCACGGTAGTGTATCTGGCTATGTACGCGAAAACGAGAACGAACACTGTAATTTTATTATATCGACGCCGAAAAGCAAACACGTAGTAACTACGTACGTAACACGTAGTTAGTCTGCTTTCCGGCGACGATATTACAATCATTCTGAGCCATTTTCGACACACATTTTCAATACAACAAGTTCTCTTGGAATAGCAGGAATAATGCAGATGAAGCCGCGCTAGTAGCTATACAATAATATTTACAAGTGATTTTAAAAACGAAATTGATGGACATGATCTTTATCATCGGCCAAAAAATGTTCACTGCTGAAAATACCCTCCGGCCGCGTGGTTCGACAGCCTTGTCCAACATGTTGGAGGATTCGGAGGATTACGAATTTAAATTCCTCGGTGTCCGACCATTCGGAGCCTCCCCCAAAGAACGTAATTATCATTTAGGTTTTTTGCTCATTGCCAGTTACGATTTAATATTATTTTATTGAATTCATAGTGTCGTAACGATCTTGAACTATTTTTCAAATTATACCTTTGGTAGGAGGTAATTTATGTATAACCTAATAAAGATAAGCTAAGCAAATACAAACGTGCAATGAAATAAATCATTTGCTTACGCAAGCAGAGCATGCGGTTCGTACCTATGGGGAATTCCACTGTGTAATAATATTAAGTACATTTAGGTACAAATAATAATGTTAAATTAAGGATTGGGATATGGGTATTCTTTAGAAATTATATACGGAGTAAATTAATTATTATTATATTATGAAACCCCCGTAACTACCAAAGAACTACTATTCCAATTGCATCATATAAACAGACAAACATTAGGTAATATCATTTTGATTATTGTTGCCTGAAAATCATCTTCAACGCACCTATTAAAATATAGTTGGAATCTGAAAGCCACTGACAATATATAGATAACTAGATAGGTAAATATATAGGTACCGGGTGTTGCCTGTAACAGGAGCAAATAATTAAAACGTAGACTGTACTCCTCAAACAGAGCAAAATTTGTTCAGCGACATTTAAAAATAACGTATGCTTTAATTTTTGGTACACTTTGAAGTTTATTTGAAACGGCAATATATTGCGATGTTTTTATTTGAAACCGCAATGTACTTTCGGATTTCCAACTCCATCGGACGGAGTTTCATAAATGAGGTGACGAAGGATTTTTCCCTTCCTATCGTCTCATTTTGGAGCCACGTTTCATTACTAATCTACTAAAAATCTGATTCGTAACAGGCTACGCAATGGGATGAGTTCGTAGGTGGCTTCGAAACGAGAAACGTGATTTCCCGAGCATGACGTGCAATTCCCATTCCATACCTGGTTACAAAACGGGAATAGTATATTATGATACGAGTGGGCTATGTTGGTCATTTCATTACAGTCGAGGCTGTATTGTCGAGACTGTAATGACCAAAGCCCACGAGTATCATACGACGTTTTTCAACACATTTGCGAGGAAAAAAAATAAAACAGTAAATTATTAGAACAAATATTGCAAAAAAAAATTGGTTTGAAACTTTACATTTGGAATAAATGTATCACATCGAGCTCGGCTTCTATTTATTGGCCGACTCATTGACTCATTATAGGCGCTAAAAATAAGTTTTATAAGAACGGCTGGGTTTTTTTGTTGTTACTATTGCAAAAAAAAACATAAGCATACTACGCATTTTTCTTTTGATTTCGATGTCAACAAACTAGCATTTTATTACTTCACTAATTATATCAAGCGGCGTCCAATTTAATTGTTCCGGTCATTTGGTTCTTTACTAGCATCTTTCTTATCAACCGACTAGGTTTGATCATTAGATCATAAAAGTATCTCCATATTTACTTAAAGTAAATATTACACTGTGGATGGATGCTTCAATAACACGAGTCATAATGACTTATAGTAAGTAAGGTTCATGGGCATCGTTCTATGTTACGAGTAACAAACCCAAATTTAAGCTATACTCACCTAACCTGTTGCAAAGCAGCGTAAATCTGTATATCTGTCTATCTTTACATATAAATAACTGGCCAAGAGCATGTCGGACCATGCTCAGTGTAGTGTTCCATAGCCGTAACTATAAGGTAAAAAATACGATGTAAAAAAAGTACAACAACAAAAGAGCGTATCTTCATAGCAATTACGTCCTTTTGTTGAGAAGCGCAGTTTATCGGCAATAACTCAAAAACGGTACATTCGATCTTGTTGAAAATAATTTTCGTTGAAAGTATTAATTAAGCGTTACCTTCGTGATTTTTTTCATATTTTTCGGACGGACGGTTTAGAAAATAGAGGGGGGGGGGGGGGGCACAATTTACACAACTTTCGGAGCGATTATTTCCAAATACATTCACTTAATCAAAAACATTACTTAGGAACCTTATAGTGTTTTTTAAAGAGCCGTCGAACTATGTACCACACGTTGATATTTGCTGAAAAAAAAAATGTTTTACTGTCTTTAACATATATGGAGTGCCCCCCCTAAAAATATGTATTTTAATTATTTATATACCAAACTAAGTAGCGGCTCATAAAACACACCTATATTCCAAATTTCATCATTATCCATCATGTAGTTTCTGAGTAAAATGCCGGTGACATACGGACAGACAGACAGACAGACAGACAGACAGGGACGATAAGGAACTATAAGGGTTCCGTTTTTGCCATTTTGGCTACGGAACCCTAAAAAAATCGTAGAAAGACTGTGTTTGTACTTAATGAGTTTTCCAAAAAAGTAACTCACCTTGTGTTCAAAATCACACTAATATTATAAATGCGAAAGTTTGTGAAGATGTTTGGATGTTTACATGTTTGTTACTAAATAACAGGGTAACAATTCAATTGAATGGATTTATTTATTTTTCTTTCTATCTTATTTATTTGCTTGTAGTGCGTCCGTACACGGCGCGCGCACATTCGAACACGCGATCTATCTTTTAGAGGAAGAAAAATTACTGCTATTATACTGTGGTACAGGCATGAGCCCTACTAGGCTAAGGCATAGCAACATTCTTATATCTGTGTTCTTAAAAATTACACTAACCTAAACACGCTAACATATGAAACAATACGTTTATAGTTCTAGATATACGACATACGACTCGTAAAATAACAACATAGTCTTATTCTGCATTATAATATGGTATACTGCTTAACGCGTAACAATTAATATTAGGTTTTGTAGTTGCATTTTCTTCCTGTTATGATAATACATACATTACAATACCTAATAGTTAAGTGTACACCATAAGAAAAATACAATGGAATGTTATTTAAAACTAGTGGAGCCACTAGTTACATTGTAAACAATTTCCAATTGTAAATTTACTTACACGAATACACTTTTAAAATATTTCATTTAAATATTCGCAGTAAAAATGTGTACTGAAGCAGTTTTTGGGAAGGAAATTGAACAGTTTTCATTCTGTAATTCAGTTTTTTGTCTACTTTAATTTTAGTGTCTCTAGAAAATAAAGTTTGTTTTTTTGGAGTGTTTTTGATTTATTTCATAGCATATTTGAGAAAAGCACTACACATAGCACGGCATGAAAAGGGATTGCCAGCCTTGTAACCATCTGCTCCGGCTTGCTCAAGGATTTCTTCAACGCCGCGCCACTGCTATCTGGCCTCACTGACGCTCGGCGTTCTATAACCTATATGTACCCACTCGGCCGGCGACTCTATTAATTGCAATCAATTTTACTATAATTACCTATGATAATAACAGTAACATAAAGTTTTACTTACTTACTTACTACTTACTCCGTTGGCTCAGCGACTCTAAGTCTTGGCCTCCGACACGAGAGCACGCCATTCTAAAATTTCGTCATTTTAAAGTTTTGGTTGTAAATATTTATTTAAATGCGTGCACTTTCAATTTGGGCAAGTTTTCATCTTCCTTTTGACTTGCAAGGAACAAATCATTGTTCGTTACGCGCACATGTACACGGATAATGACTTTACAAATGTCATTTGCGCGGGTAATTTTGAAGGATAACGACTAGTAGGTAATGTAGTAATCCGCAGATCCTAAACGGCCACAGATGTTACCGCCCTGGTGAATGTACAGATTACGGGAACTGACTATGAATACAGAGATCATTTTAAGTAATTATAGGATAGAGAGCTACATTAGTAAAGTCAAGGAAAAGGAAGCTAAGAATGTCAGAAGATGGTGACATCATGGCACGCGGCTCGTTTTTTTCCGAAACCTGTAATTTATTAACATTATTAAGAACTTTTTTTTGTCATGGGGAAATGCCTAACGCATAACCGTCCTCTCGGGGGCGAAGACGGATTATGCCGGGCTTCCACCAATTAAAACCCCACGGGTGGTCGCCTCACCGCCAGATGGCGAGGTTACGGGAACACTTTCGCCCACAACCGCGACCTCGACGGTGGATGGCCGCAATAGAGTGGCCCCTCCTCGGGAGGCCTATTGGCCTCTACCTCCGCTTAAGCACGCCAGGTATTAAGGCACACCTTCCTCCTTGGCCTGCATCCAGTATTATGACGATCCCCGCCGGGACTGCCACGTTGAGGCCATGGGCACCTAGAGGGAAAATCCATCCCAGCGCGTGAACCAGCATCCTATACTGCCGGATCCTTCTCTCCCAACGTACCTCTCCGTTACGCATCACAAACGGGCTTCACCAACACAAGACGTCGACGAGCGGAAACTACAGCACGCCCACCAGCCCCGCCCGCCTCGTCCAGCTCCTCACCGACCTCGTCCGGCGACGAGTTCGCGACCGCGGCCGATATTAGTGGATCGAGCGATGACGAGCGCGGGCCGCCGCCCCCACTGCCACGACCACCTGCGCGAAGGGGACGGCCCCCGCTGCCGGCACGCTTGGGGCCTGTGGGACATCCTGCCCCGCCCACGGCCCTCGCTACCGGTGGTGTTGTGCGACACATGCGATGGACTCAGACTATGAATGAGAACTGCATGCGCGCCTACTATGGGGCCACAGAGGGAGACGAACAACTACCGGAGATATATGCTGAAGGACGGTAATGTCGACATCTGTCGGGCATGCCGCCGTCCCGGAGAGTCTATCAGGCATATTATCTCCAGTTGTTCCCATCTAGCTAATGGCGAGTACTTGCACAGACATAATCAAGTAGCCAGGATCATTCACCAGCAACTTGCTGTTCGATATGGTCTTGTGGGGTCTGAGGTGCCGTACTATAAGTACGCACCAGCGCCGGTTCGCGAAAATGGTCGTGCCACGCTCTATTGGGATCGATCTCTCATCACGGACAGGACTATTGTAGCCAATAAGCCTGATATCGTGCTGATAGATCGATCCAAGCGCCGTGCAGTGCTCGTCGACATCACGATCCCCCATGACGAGAACCTCGTGAAGGCCGAGAAGGACAAGCTCAGCAAGTACCTTGACTCGGCTCACGAGGTTACCGCCATGTGGGATGTTGATTCGACGATCATTGTCCCGATAGTCGTGTCGGCGAACGGGCTTATAGCGAAGAGTCTCGACCACCATCTCAAGAGACTCTCGCTAGATGGTTGGATCAAGGGTCAGATACAGAAGGCGGTACTTCTGGACACGGCGCGCATAGTCAGGAGGTTCCTCTTTCTGCAGTACTAACCAACGGTAGCTTGGGCCTAGGGCTTCCAATACCGGGATCCCGGGATCACGGGCTCCCGGCTTTTTAGGACCATTTTTCAATACCGGTATTAAGTACAATTGACGAAATGTGCTACTTTAACTGAATTTTCCTTTTAAAACAATAATTGTCGGCCACGTCAGAAGCTTTCTACTAGCACTCATGCTAATTTAGCACCTTCTGTCTTTTTATTACCATGAACCAACCCGACTGAGTACGTCTTCTTTGCCAGATAGCCGTGGAATTGATTGAATTTTGTATCCAAAAATACCTCTATTGATTGACGTAGTATCTTTCAAGTATAGTTGTAATAATAGTATCATAGGCCTTCCCCAAATAACGCAATGGTGGTTCGGCACCACTAGCATCCAGAGACCTGACCTTCATCAGACCATCAGTTCTCTCTTAAGCAGTTGGGAAATCGGCCCTCAATCCTACAAGAAACATGCTCTGCACATTGACATATAAGATTTAAAACTATATATTTCGGTCACTTTGGTTCTTCTACAGATCGAAACGTCCATTTACACATTTCTAATTCGATCACGCAGATCAACTAGATATAGCCCACTCCATCTCTCTTTGAATGACATAGAATATTCTTATGAGCCTTCAAAATGAATTCCCAAGTCCCAACCTCTTTAGATGCAGTCCAGTCCAGATACGTAGATTCAACTTTGAGAAAGAGGTTAATCTGAATATTCTGAATCGACTTGGTTTGGCTACGTTTGGGGGACGCACAATATCTTATCATTAAATATTTGAAGAAATATTTCTATTGGCAATTTAGCAGTGATCTAACAATGTATATTGCCAGTGATTATTAAGTGCAAAGTGATACTACAATATTAAGTAATACTCGTACGCTCTACACACGGTACAATACAACAACAAATAAGTAATTATCAAATAGGAGTTCTTCTATGAGAAATTCGTCTACCTAACGGGCACTATAGTCATAACCTTAAAAATAATTATGGGTCGAGGCCCCGTCAATACATTTATATACCTACTACTAGCTTATTATTTGGGCTAATGAACACATTAAATTTGGCCATCGGAACCAAATTTTATATGGTTATTTTTCATCAAAACGGTTTCGATATTTCATTTATTTTGTTATTTAACGCATTAAATATGAATTTATACCAATAAAACCGAGTTCAATTCTAGTTGGTACGTAATTTCGTAATAAATACATTTTTTGTTTTCTAATACCAGGATCTCGGGATCCCGGTGTTGAGAAAGAAGGGTCCGGTATTAATACCGAGATTGCGAAGGGTCCGGTATTTGGAAGCCATACTTGGGCCCCACCACCCCGCAATGTGTTTACATTTTGTATGTTACTTTACTATTGTAAAAACCCTAACCTAAGCAAATAAAGATATACTAGCATAATAATAATAAAGTTTATTTCATTGTAACATTAGGTGGTATATTAGGCGTGAACTAACTCGCTCTTCCATATAACAGTGGTTGTATTAATACTAACGTTAATCTGAAAGTTAATAACTATGTTTTTAAAAACCCAAGTAACTTAAATTTACTGATAACTTTATTGATAAGCACATGAGAGTGATGTGTGTTAGTGTGTGTGTGTGTGTGTGTGTGTGTGTGTGTGTGTGTGTGTGTGTGTGTGTGTGTTTGTGTGTGTGTGCGTGTGTGTGTGTGTGTGCGTGTGTGTGCGTGTGTGCGCGTGTGCGCGCGTGTGTGTGTGTGTGTGTGTGTGTTTTAACAGGATTTACAAACATTTTATTATACATTATATTTCTTCCTGATTCATACACATTGCTTATGCTTACAATAAACGTTCAGTTTCACTGTAATCCAGCTCACTAATCGATCTCAATAACTTATTTTTACATTCGTAATAATTTAAATGATGTATTTTAAGTTCTTTGTGTAAACAAATCTATTGCATAATATAGCTTAGCCATACTGTCTTTTAGCAAAAACAGATTTAGAGTCGGCCACTGTTACTGCTGCTTGTTTCGTTTGTTTGTGACTTTTTGTTAAGAGTAGTGACAGAATGAAGTTCCAAGAGTACAGAGGTGATGTATAGTTTACGCATGCTTAGAACTTTGCACTGTGTAAAAAGAAGAAGGAAGAAGTAGGGTATCTGTACGGTTTAAAGTGCATCGTTTTCGACAGACACCTTTGTCCTCTTTCTACTTCCAGGAATTTCCATGTTTCTGTATAACGTTTGAAGTCATATGCCCCCAAATTGCACCCAAGATCCGATATCTGATTATGAAGTACACCTTAGTGTACGCTCATCTCACTCCGTAATAATATTATGCAATAAAGCGGTTCGCAATCGACCCGGCATTATTCAACCCTTGAGGGCAACACACATTACTTTAATATCACCTTTATTACACCCTTATAATATAAAAACGTTCAGGAGGTATATTTACAATTATTTCGTAGTCTTAATTATAAAGGTCGGGCGTTGTTTGTTTCACGTAACATAATGTTAATGTTCGACTAGTAGCAGACTTCAAAATGTTTTCTTAAAAACAATATCTTACTTTTTGAATCTACTGTTTACGTAATGTTACTGAATTAGAATGTGTATGAAAATGTGATAAAGCTAGGATATTTCGAAACCTTTTAGTTCAATGTTCTTTATTCTTACTTTATTAATTATTTTATTGAATGTCAAAAGCTGAGGAAATAATAAATACCTCTTTATTGAGATCCGATAGAAATGATCAAAAACGTAAACAAACGGATTTATCTTAATTACTTCATAATCAGTAATCACGCACTTTTTACGAACGAACATAGTCTTATCAACAATTTATAGTGAAACACACCACACCCCCTAGTTCAGGTACGTTTTATTCTTCCTATTTTTGTGTATTATAAGTCTATAAATCATATTTGTAAATTATTCGTCAATAAATTATTTAGGAAAAGTGTCTCATGGCTTTCGCGGCACTGACCGACCGCGACTTGCCCTCCGCTACATAGATGGGCCCCTCTTAAAAAGCGACATTATAAAATGTCCTAGGGGCAACACCGGTGTGGGGGCTGCAGAGGTGTGCTGCGCTTTTTCCGAGGGTACTCGCGCGCTTGGAGCGTATAACTCTCGCACTACACTCTGGACGGCCGGTTAAGGAAAGTCAGAGGTGGAGGTCCTTTCACTCTTACCCATGGACCCTCCCTAAGCACCCCTAGGAGCACTTCGTGTTATTACGGATATCGTGCATTGTTCTGGTCTTCTGATTTTGTTTGAAATACTACCTGACTTTCCCATTTTTCGACTTTTCCTCCCTTAATTTTTGTGAATAGTGTAATATTTGCATTACGTGGACCCCCACTTATGACTTGTGAGCCCCCATTTCTTTTATACGCTAACGTAGACCCCGTTGAGCTGACCCGCTTGGGGTCACTCACTGGGTTAATCGCTGATCTAAAATACCCGTAGTTCCCATAGCTTTTCAGTATTACAAAATATTAAATGATGATAAAAATATCTGATTAATAATAGAACAATATATTTTATGTTCTTCTTAATTAGTTGTACTTAATAATAATTTCACTAATGTCAAATGGATTGATTAATTACTGTTATAACTTTCCGATCACTATTTCACAGTAAATCAATATATATAGACGCCATATTTGTTTAAGTTTTTGATAATTTCTCACTGTAAGGAAAAATACTAATAAAAATAGGCAATTAGATGTTGTAACACGATAGTGGGAGAAAATTATAGAATAGAAACAAGTCTAGTTAAACATGAGGTATGAGAAGAAATTGTACAGTGACATTTACCTACCTCAAGGTTTGGTGCATGAGTGTCCTTGGTCCATGGCACATGTAGGTACTACAGCTAGCTAAATTTTTAAGTCAAAGAATCAGAAAGCTAGTTAATTTCTGAACACACCGGAAGCGACAAAAGTGTGAGACAAAAATATTATTGATTAGGTAAGTTTGAGAACAAAACAAAATGATAAAATCACATGAATTTGAACATAAACTTTTATTGCTCAGATTTTAAATGCCAGCACGTAAGCACTCCCAAATGTTACAGACGGAACATTTATAAGATAATATTAGACGCTTATTAATTTATCTATATCTACAGGGTGCCTCTAACAATGGTGCTGTAAATAAAAGGCTGGTTTCTACTTCTTAATCTGAGCTACTTTCGTTTTGCAACTTTTTAAAACCACGCCTCCTAATTTTATTTTTTTCATACAAACATACGAAAAGTGAGATTTCACTGCTTTCAGAAATGAACTTTGGACATGAATTAACTATCTTAATTTAAGTTATTTGAAAATATTGCAAAACAAAAGTATCAAGTTTAGCGAAAAGAATCGAACTTTACATTTAAAGCCCCATCGTTAAAGCCAGCCTGTAAAAATAGCTCTTATCACTATTTCAAAAAGAACTAATTCAAACTATGCTGTTTTGGCACCGTGATTAATAACTTTGTATGTTAATTGTGTGAAAGTTAGAGCAGGTTTGCCTCTTAAATTAATCACAGGACTTCGCTCGCAAGCTTAAAAAGTCAACGCACGGAACGCACAGTGGCCCGAAACGGCCATTTCCATCTCAAAAATCTGCAACTTTTTTGTTTATTGAGATTTATAACTGAAATTTGGTATACGTAATCTTGAATAGATACGCAATCATATAATCAAAACGCGTTCAATATAAAACTTATATTTATTGAGTAATATAGGGTTGAAAATAAAATTTCATGGTTTTTCATACAAAATTTTATTATAATATTTTTTGTTCATATAACTAAGTATTAAATAATAAGTATTAACTATTAATGATAATAAAGTTGTTTTAAGTAGGTTTTAGGATAGGTATATTTGTAGGCATTGTTATCAAAATTGTGGTAAAATCAGATACTCCAAAATTACTCGTGGGAAAACATCTTATCAAATATGAAAAAACAACGTCTGATTACACTATCGAACATAACAATACACATACGTAAAATAGTTCCATGAATAGGTATAAGTAAAAATAATGGTTAGTTTAGGAAATATACTTTTTCCCTCGGCTGACATTTGTGTTTCTAGCTCGAAATGGCGCAATAATGACGCAGGTTTTTTTTATTTCCTTGGATTATAGAATAGTTAAGGATTCCAAAAATGATAAAATGACATCGGCAGCTTTCGGCAACAAAGAAACCTTCATTTGAAATTAAAACATATAGATTTTTTTCATAGAAACACTTGAAAATTAATAAAAAAATACTCATAATTTTTTTCTGTAAAACTATACCGTTGTAGCAAACTAGAGATCCTATTCAATCTAAAACTGTATAATACTTATATATTTCCTTGGAAAACTTAAAAAATATCAGAAGGTAAACTTCACGAAGCAATAGTCCGGTAACTATGAAATTATCGACGTTCCATGTTTCAGTGCAATTTATGGTCGGTAAAACTTAATAATATTATTTTTCGCTACAATATGAGGTAGGCCTGTTATCATACAATGTAGAACTATCAAAATTATATCAAAACCACGACTATGGCCGTTTCGGGCCACTGTGCGACGGATCACACCGTAGATCAATCATCGACCACTTGGGCGGTAATAACACGTTACGGCCTTTTCAAATTTAAGCTACCCACGATGATAGCAGATACCACTTAGATTTGAATAGGCCTTTATTTTAAAACTTTGGTGCAATATACTTTTAATACAGTACATTACTTTTGACTATAAAATATGTCATCTCAAAAAAACGTCAAACTAGGGAAATTCAGTCGCACAGGCTTTCAATAAACTTCCAAGAATATTCGTTTCCTACTATAAAATTTCAGCTAGCCAATAAAGTCTCCCCAAACTGATGCAGGTAGCAACTGACACACTTTCAAACTTGCATTAATATGGAACAAAATTATAATATTTTCCCTAGTGAATTTGGCGAAGTCGATAAATCAGGAGACCCAGTCGCCACCTGTCGCTTGCGGCATTTATTAAAAAAGTTCCTATTGTTCTGGAAGGAATTTAATTCGTGAATTTTGACCTTGCCTTAAGAATTAATCTGAACTCATTAATTCCAGGCTCAAGTTCATAATTATTCGTTTTTGAGGAGACTTGATGAGATGGGTCTGTTAATTTGGTTTTTGAAGCACAGACGGTGACTCATTGACAATTTTAAATAATCTTTTACAGTTTTTTATGTTTCAGGTTTCATTTAGCAGGATTTTTTTGTTTCAGGTTTACCCTTATACGTTTTTCTACTCCTGTTCTTTTTAGGGTTCCGTACCTCACTCTCGTCTGTCTGTCTGTCTGTCTGTCCGTCCGTCCTGTGTCCGTCCATGAATTTTAACCATGGGGGCCACTTTTGGGGGTCAAATAGAAAATTAAAAAAAAAGTTAGCAAACTATATCGTGTGACATATTAAATGAAAGGGCTCACTGTGAGAATCTCAACGGCCATTCTCACGAAGTATGACTGCGTCTAATTACCGCGTCTCCATACATTTAGTATGAAAACAGAGTCGCGGTAATTAGGTGACCGCTGACATACTTCGTGAGAATGGCCGTCAAATATATTTTTTTATATTTTTTGTATTAATAGTTTTGAAGTTATTTAAGAAAATAGGCAAACATTGACCATCTCCCCCTTATCTCCGAAACTATTGGACCTAGAATTTAGAAAAAAATATGGAAAATAGTCCTGCACCTATAGATTATAGGAAAACTTATAAGAAGCTGTGCAGTAAAGAATAATTGTGTTATTTTGTTTTGAACTTACGGAACCCTCTCCACGCGAGCTTAACTCGCACTTATCAAGTTTCTATGGCAATTATATAGCCACGCACACTAATATAAAAACATACGTTAATAAACCAGAAAAAAGTCTAAAGTCTATTTCTCATAAGCGCACGCTAAACCGTATTGTTGTCGCTTTAACCGCATCGCACCGTTTTGTGCCACAGACAGCATAACCTTAGATCTGGAGGCCACATTTGGTGCGTTCCAGACCAACATTAATAATACAATTTAAAATTTTTACTTTAGTATCAGGTTATTTAATAGTATATTACTGCAGAGGCCGGGAAGTAAGGGGTTGCCAGCTGCGTACATATAGATGGCCAAGCAAAAGCGAGGCCAGATAGTTACGAGGCTGGCAACCTCTTTTCACGTCGAGGTTTGTATAAGTTGTGCTTTTCTCAAATATGCAATAGGTTATAGGTTAACGCGGACTTATTTTCCGCAACTCGACGACAAACATGCGCCCAGTTTGCGTGAAATATGCTATAATAGTACATTACTTACCTAGGACGGTAAAACAAAGACATTATAGTAATAAAACTACTACTATACTATTACTGGAAATTGTTTATAATGTGTTATTTGTTATGTTCATGTCGATTTTACATAAATAAAACTGCAAAATAGAGCAAATATCATTTATTGTTTTTTAATGGCTGAACGCTGTGATGCTGTGTCACAAATAAATGTGGAATAGAAAAAAAACATCTTGCAGGCGTTGGCCGGCAATGTTGTATAAAATTTCATTAAAGGCCTCTCGTCTAGCTGCACTGGAAACGAGGTACCTACTTTGCGGCCTATTATAATGTCAATATTTCATTGCATGTTTGACAAAAATTTCTTTCCCGCTAGTTCGCGTTAAGTTCGTGCCTAAAAAGAGTGAAATTGAACTGGATTGGAGTTTTATTGAATGTAAGTATGTATCAGAGGCGTGGCGTAACAGATATACTTTGACAAGCCAAGTGACTGATATTAGGCAACCCTGTTAGTAGAGGATCCCAGTATAGAACGACCTTCGCCGAACTGGTTAATGGATGAAAAGTATTTTATATTAAATTAAATATGTTAAAAAATATATTGCAAGTGGGTTGCCTAAAAAAAATCAGTCCAGAATATGATTAATTAAAAATTTAAGTTAAATTTGCACCTGGTTGGTATGTGATGCTAAGGAAACGAGGTGCAAACTTAGCTCAACCGGTTAGTATGAGAAAGTTAGGATGAAGTCGGCACGGGTTCCCGTTCACAGAATGAGCAGATTTAGAGGTTTAAGGGCATTTTAGCACATAACACTCTTCTATCGCATGGGATGGGTCGCTGGGACCTCTCTGTCGCACGTAGGCGAAGAACACACGGAGCGGCGCGGCTAGTTATATGCTAAAATGCCTCTAAACCAAAAATCTGCTCATTCTGTGAACCCCCCCCCCGACCCGACTCGTGCCGACTTCATCCTAACTTTCTCATACTAACCGGTTGAGCTAAGTTTGCACCTCGTTTCCTTAGCATCACATACCAACCAGGTGCAAATTTAACTTAAACTTTTAATTAATCATATTCTGGACTGAATTTTTTTAGGCAACCCACTTGCAATATAATTATTAACATATTTAATTTAATATAAAATACTTTTCATCCATTAACCAGTTCGGTGAAGGTCGTTCTATACTCGTATCTTAGACTATGTAGGAATAGAGTTCTTTGGATGCCACGCTACTGATATGTATGTACCTATGGTGTTTATATTATTTTTCTCAAAAACTGGAACCTGGAAACTGGTTTTCAGTTGTCACCAATAACCTAGTCAATGATACGCTACGCCACTGCTAGCCGTAGAAAAATTATCGTATGCAACATTGTATTACTAGCTCATAATCATAAAATGTTCGTGGCGTTTTCCATTGCGATACTCGCCCCTCGGGCTGGTATCGCAAGTCGCAACACACACCACTCGCATTTTTTGACCCCGATAATACAACTGTTGCTAGTATACTATTTTACACCGCGAGCAGCATGGTAAACGTTGTTTTATACAATATACTTATAGTTAATACATACATGTTTTGAAGACCAAATTAATAAACTACACATTTATTGATTAATTTTACTTTAATATTTAGTTTGAGATTGAAAAAACAAAAACTTCCATTTTCACATTCACTCCACAATCTAGTTATTTATGTGCTTAAAACATTGCTACCACTGTTTTCACCTTTGGAATAGTAAATGTTAAATAATTTATTTTTGTACAAACATAAACACCTGGCAACAATGCACTTTCACTTGAATACACACTTAATTACGAGTTCTCTAGCAGAATACAGTAAACAAACAACAATGATATCATAAAAAAAATAATATCAAAACATAGCAAAAATCCCTTTTGTTAGTTGGTAAATGTTTTTGCTGTTGATTACAGGTCTTTCATAACTTATTAAACGCGTAACCAAGGGTAAGTAGGATTTCAGAGTACCGTATGAAAAAAAAAAATGTATTTGTAAGTATATACATTTAAAAGTCAAATGTAACAGAAGTAACTTAGGCAGGGGTTTTCAAACGTGACAAAACGTGTTTTGGATCAACCGTCTCATATTAAAAGAAGTTCATACATCTAATGACGGATAAGTTCGCCTTTGTACAAAACCATTGATTTTTGTATTGCTTTTGTATAATTTGGGGTCACCCATAAAGTACATACGTTACACGATAAGGGGGAGGGAGGGGGTCGACGAATTGTGACATTGTGTGACAAGGGGTGGGAGGGGTCCTAAGTTTCGTGAAGTCACACTTCAAAATCCAGTACATGTAAGTGTTAAAATTCCAAATTTGGACATAAGGTTTAAAATGTTTTGTTTTGTTGACGAATGCTTGCCTGTGGTGCGTCCGTACACGGCGCGCACACATGCGCGCTCCCGATGTACCTTTTGTCGGAACACAAACTACCGTATACCGTGGTTCAAGTAAGAAATAAGGTTGCAAGACCGATCCCAGGCGCTACGGCCCCCACCTAGTGTTACCCTGAGGATTAAGGTCTTATGCTTTATCAGCCAGTAACTGCTGTTTTTTGACAGAAATAAGTAAGTGGAAGTGGTATTATGAAACTTTGTTTTTCTTTTTGTCGGTGTGGAAAATGCATTACGCATACCCCCCGACCCGGGGAAGGTCATGTTGGGGGGCTATGTGAGGCTCTCTCTTCCAGCGCTCCTTCTGCTAGTCAAAAAGAAGGGAGGCGCCTACCCACTAAAAACCAAACCGGCGTTTTCCCCTTCCTGCCGTTGACGGGGTCGCGAACATTTAATCACATTGCCCCCCGAGTGGTATAATGTAGCCTAGGCAGCCAAAACCCCAGACCAAAAACCCAGAGAAAGAAGAATAGTTCAATTTTTGTTTGAAGATGATTCGAGACGATATATCGATTGATACAGTTGCTATACAATACGAGTCTCATAAAACCACAAAAAACATGTAATCAGCCATTGATGCGTCAGCGCTACCTCTTCACATCATTTGAAAAGAAAAGTTTAATTACTTAAGGGATCTTTTCTGCTTTTTAATAAGAATATTGTTTTGCGCAACGTAAATTCTTAACCCTATTTTCGTTTGAATCGGGTGACTCGACCATCATCGACCCTAAGGTCTGTCGGTATTCCATACAAACAAAAAAGGAGGTCATCATCCGCTTCCACGGCATCAGCTGCTCTAAATCATGATTTATTTTATAGCTTGATATATTTTGTTTGCACGAAATGACTTAAACATTCTCAAAAAGCTAAAAAAGTATTTTTAGCAAAAACGTTTGGTTTTTTTTTAATAATTTTTCGCAAAATGTTTGCTGTTTAATTTTAAGAGCGACATAAAGCCTAAAATAGTCTTCGTAGTTAATGCAATTTTCTAGTAGCTGGTCTATTAAAGTAATTTATATCGATTACGCACACCAAAGCCATACAGAAATGTAATGACACAAAGGTGCCAAAAATGGCGCGAAATAATAGTCCAAGGAACCCTTTAAAAACAACCGTCTTTTTTCAACCTTTCTTCACCTTTCACCATGTGGCAATACGCAAATAAATTAATAGAGTGAAAAATAAATAAAAGGCGAGTATAAATAGTGTTTCCAGCAAGCTTAGGATCAGTTCTAAACTAAAATCGAAATGAAGCTCTTAGCAGGTTAGTACTATTTTTTATTGAGGTTATATTTAGATGACTATTCGCTTCTTACAACCAAAACTTTACCCACCTAGATATATTTCATTTGCCCACCGCTCAATATAGAAAAGCCCTATTAGAAACCTTAAAGTAAAGTGTACAAAAAAAACATTGATCTCTCTCTCTCTCTCTCTGTTGATATTTCTCTTGCATTTCCCTGTTGCTCAGTTTAACGTGTAAGTATTTTTATAAGCCAGAGATGAACCTTTAAAGTATATGAATATTATTTTACTAAGTTTTCGCTCGTCTTGTCTACAACAACCTAATTCTAATAAGTTATTCGTGGATAATGTTGTTGACTGTACATTAACCTATTCTTTCTTGATGTACTTATTGTAAATTGTAATATATAGTGTATAGTTGTTTGTTATCCCTTGAAAATAAATAAAATAAAATAAAATGACTATTCTAGTTCTAATACATAACTTTTTATTAATTGAAAGTTGAGATTTAGTGCGACGTTTTATTTAATATTTTATCTACATACGTCATAGATAAACTGTTTTGTTAGAACAATTTTCCTATCGCTGAAAATTTGCTTTAATTTGAATATAATGAGAAAATCGAATTTGATGTTATAAAACAAACACGATTTTCTTATTCAGGGGTCGGACAAAAAGTGCGGATGACGTCAAACCACTTATAGGATGACTAGCTTATGCCCGCGACTTCGTCTGCGGTGTAAATTATAATTAGGCAATTAATCTTCATAAATAGTTTCTGATATTTGTTCATAAACTTGGTGGTAGTTAAAAAAAAACCCTCAAATATTGGTCCCAAAACTGCACAATTCACATTTATCGCGAAAATCAATTCCTTAGTCAATTTATGGATTATTTCCAAAAAATTAAATGCACTTCATAAACCACCTGTTACTTACACAAAAAAAGAAACAATTTACTAATTGCTATATATGCTATGCATGGAGTTAGAAACCTTTTACTTTAAAAATTCTACGGTCTTTCAAACAAACAAACTTTCAACCCCTATCTACTCAACCCGTTATCGAGAGAAAATTTTAATGAACGATGAAATCATTTGAGTTCTATTCAGTTTAATCAGTTTTAGATACCCTACTTTAAAAATCATTTGGTACCTTTATAAAGTTTTAACCCCTTTTGGAGATGAATTTCAAAAAATGGTTTAACTTTTTTTCTGTACCCTTATTGAAGAAGTATCAAATTTCCTACTTTAAAAATCCTTTGGACCCTATACAGAGTTTCAACCCCCATTTAAACCCCTTTGGGGATAAATTTCAAAAAACTGCAATCACTTTTCTTTTCTCTTTTGGATGACTTCAAGATCCATTACAAAAATCGTTTGGTCCCTTTACAAAGTTTCAACCCCCGTTTGATCCCTTTTTAGGGATGAAAAAACGGTAAAACTACATTTCTTTGTTCTTATTAAGGAGTCTATGTACGATGTCTCAGATATCCAACTTCAAAAATCGTTTGTTCCGTATACAAAGTTTCAACTCCCATTTAAACCCCTTTGGGGATGAATTCCGAAAAACAGCAATCACTTTTCTTTACTTTTATGAATGAGTCTATGTATGCTGTTTAAGATATACTACAAATACCGTTTGGTCCCCATACAAAGTTTCAACCCCCATTTGACCCTTTTTTAGGGATGAATTTCGAAAAACGGTAAAGCCACTTTTCTTTTCTGCTTCAACTTCAAAAATCGTTTTAACCCCCATTTGACCCCTATTGGGGATGAATTTCGAAAAACCGTAAAACTACTTTCTTCGACCTTTATTGAAGAGTCTATTTACGTAGTCTGAGATCTGCAACTTAAAAATTATTTGGTCCCTTTACAATATTTCAACCCCTGTTTAACCTCTTTTAGGGATAAATTTCGAAAAAGGGTAAAACCACTTTTCTTTATTTTTATTGAGGAGTCTATGTACGATGTCTCAGAGCGCCAACTTCAAAAATCGTTTAGTCCCTATATAAAGATTCAACCCCCATTGAACCCCTTTTGGGGATGAATTTCGAAAAACTGTGAAATGACTTTCCTGTACTCATATTGAGGAGACTATGTACGATGCCTCAGAGCTCTAACTTCAAAAATCGTTTCAACCCCCATTTAACCCCTATTGGGGATGAATTTCGAAAAACCGTAAAACTACTTTCTTCGACCTTTATTGAAGAGTCTAGTCTACATACGAAGTCTCAGATTTGTAACTTAAAAATAATTTGGTCCCTATACAATATTTCAACCCCCATTGAACCCCTTTTGGGGATGAATTTCGAAAAACCGTGAAATTACTTTCCTGTACTCATATTAAGGAGACAATGTACGATGTCTCAGAGCTCTAACTTTAAAAATCGTTTCAACCCCCATTTAACCCCTGTTGGGGATGAATTTCGAAAAATGGTAAAACTGCTTTCTTTTATTGTAGAGTTTATATACGAAGTCTCAGTACTGTAACTTAAAAATAATTTGGTCCCTATATTTCAACTCCCGTTTAACCTCTTTTAGGGATGAATTTCGAAAAAAAACCTTTTTTCTCTACTCATATTAAAATGTCTATTTACAAAGTCTCAGATCTCCAACTTCGAAAATCGTTTGGTCCCTATACAAAGTTTCAACCCCCATTTAACCCCTTTTGGGGATGAATTTAAAAAAACCGTGAAATGAATTTCCTGTACTCATATTAAAGGGTCTATATGCGAACTCTCAGATCTCCAACTTTAAAAATCATTTGGTCCCTTTACAAAGTTTCAACCCCCAATTAACCCCTTTTAGGGATGAATTTTTAAAACGGTGAAATTACTTTTTTCAACTTATATTGAAGAGTCTATGTTCTAAGTCTCAGATCTCCTACTTTAAAAATCGCTGGGTCCCTATACAAAGTTTCAACCCCCGTTTAACCCCTTTTAGGGATGAATTTCGAAAAACGGTGAAATAACTTTTTTCTACTTATATTGAGGAGTCTATGATGGAAATCTCAGATCGCCTACTTTAAAAATCGTGTGGTCCCCATATAAACTTTCAACCCTCATTTAACCGCCTTTGGGGATGAATTTCGAAAAATCCCTTCTTATCCCTTACTTACGTTATATAACCACCCTACTGTGAAAATGTCAAGGTCCTAGCTTCAGTAGTTTCGGCTGTGCGTTGATGAGCCAGTAAGTCAGTCAGTCAGTCAGTCAGGACATCTTCTTTTATATATATAGATTTCAAATAGTATTTTTGATTTCCATACACAATTATCACTTATCATTTTATCAACCTCTTTATTAAACGATATCGCCATTTGCAACACAGTTAACTATATACTTCAAAAATGGGAAATACTGCAAGAAAGAGAATCACACTTGAAGGCGTCGTGTTATGCCTGTGTGCGTGTGTTTATGAGTATAAATTGGCTATTATTCAAAAGAGTTTTGAAACAATAATTTTTCTTTTATGGCTGATCCAACGTCATTTTTGACATTAATGCCATATTATTGAATTCGTGGAAAATAATGAATGAATAATAAATATAAATTACATTATATTGTTGCATCATATCAAAAATATGAAGCACCAATAAAAATAAATAAATAAAATTCATTTATTTCAGACTTAAGTCCATACATGGTTAGTAAACAATGAAATCTTATTCCTAGTGTTAGTACGATATAAAAAGAGATACAGCTACTTAATACTTAAGCAATGACTGCATGCAGTCTCTGCCAGCGGGTGAGCATTGGGCCATTTTCGCGCTCGGTAAACACGCTCAGAATGCTGTTGGGGCTGCCGCGCAGGCGACGCATCAGTGAGGCGCACCTCTTGCGCATTATTGCCGCAAAGCTGTCAGTTTGTGCCCCCGCAAACATACCCGAGGCACTACAAAACCGCGGCAACCCCATCAACACCCGGAACGCGTTATTATATTGAACACGCAAGCCGTTGTATGCCTTCTGCGTAAAGTTGGTCCACAGGCTGCATGTGTAAAACGACTGACAGTACGCTTTGAAAAGTGTAGTCTTTACTTGTACAGTACATCTTGCAAACCTGCGGGCCAACATGTTGCATCGGACAGCCAACGACCTACGCTCCCGCTCAATGTCCACGTCATCATTCAGGTCGTCTGTTACCCAGTGACCCAGGTACTTGAACTTAGTGAAAAAGTTTAAAGGGACGTCGTAAAGTGTCACTAACGGTATAGTCGGGTAAGTTTTCCTGCCGGCTTTAAAAATCATCACTTCGCTCTTCTTGACATTGTACCTGAGTCCATGGGCCACAGCATATGACTCGCATATTTTTATCAACCTCCTCATTGCGTCTATTGAAGGGCCCAGCAGCACCATGTCGTCAGCGTAACTAAAATTGTTGACGGCGACTCCGTCAATGTGACAGCCGGCATAGGTACTGCTGAGCTCCTCGATGAGTTGGTTGACGTATAAGTTAAACAGTTTGGGGGAAGACAGCCCACCCTGTCTCACCCCACACATCAGTTTATAGCCGCTCGAAATGGCATTACCCCATCTTATAAAATTATTTTGATGACAATACCAATATTTAAACAAGCCTATCACTTCACGCGGTACACTGGTCTCGTTGCGTAACTTGGCCCATAAGATGTCATATGGTACAAGGTCGAATGCCTTCGATAAATCCAGGAATACACCATAAACCGGTGTCTTCCTACTGGTATAATACTGGACGGTATTCTTGAGGGCCAGGATAGCACTCTCTGTGGACAGCCCCCGCCGGAAGCCAAATTGGGCGTCATTTAATTTGATATGCTGATCTAACTGGGCATCGAGCAGACCGTCCAGTACCTTGGCAATGGTGGTTGCCAGGGATATCGGTCTATAATTAGACAGATCTGAGGCATCGCCAGTTTTGTTTCAACAGTCTGCATTAGTTCATCGGGCAGATAACAATGGTTCAAACAAAGTGTAAAAAACATGGCGAGTACTCTAGGCAGGTGTTTTCCAGCATGTTTCAGGTGTTCAATGCTGAGCCCATCATGTCCCGGTGATTTACCCCTCACCATATTATTGATTACTGATGATACTTGTTTGGCGCTGAAGGTGACGCTCGGCTCAGGGGGGAAGTCCTCAACATTAAACACCTGTGACGCAGGACCCAGTGGCGATTCGACCTTGAAATGACTCTTAAACAAAGCAGCTATGTCAGAAGGATCGTTCACGCCCGCGACGCTCACGGGAAGCCCGGTCTTATGGTTGAGTTTATTGGTGGATTTCCAGAACTTTCCAAAATTTTTATCAAAATGGTGTTGAGCTATAATATCCATTTTAATCTGCTGTTCATTATTTTGACACCACCAATAAAATCATTAGCAATATAATTAGTTTATTTCATCCCAACGTTCGTCTGAAAGCTAAATCATAATTTTGACAAATTCACCTGTCTTGTTGAAATAAAACCTTTATTTACAGTATGGAAAAAAAACTTTGCCCCAAAAAACTACAATGACAAAGCTCAAAGGCACATTACACATACGCAAACGTTATTTGATTTGAAGTTGACATAATACAAATATATATATCTCTTTCAATCGTTATAATTTTCTCTCTGCTCTGTCTTTAATGGGCAGTTAAGTGTGTTGCTGTTTGTACGTTTTTGACTGACACATTGTCAATGAGATGGACAATAAATTGACTTAGTTATTGTTTAGCTATTGTATCTTCACGATTATATTTAGCTAAAATTTATATTTACTAATGTATAAAAAAACGCTGTAAAATGTCATCTTTACTCGAATATTGTGGCAATTTTCCGTTTTTGGAGGTACGTGACAAACACGTATACTGCTCTTGCTGTAATCAAGATATACCAACGAAGGTATTTACGATTATTTTGTTACTTCATTAATACTACTTCGTTACTACATGTCACACGGAAGTTTAAACACAAACATCATTCTGTGTGCAAGATTAGGTACGTCATTTTTACGTCATCCGCACTTTTTGTCCGACCCCTGCTTATTATATTATCATTTCGAACATCTCTAAAAACAAAGCAATTTGATTTTGACCACAATCCTAATATCAACCGAGATTACGTTTTATTCAAAATGAAATGTCAATTTATGCTGATCGTAACACGCTGAGATGGTGCAACCCTATTTATATACATAAGTATAAGTTAGCACTACGTACATAATGTAATGCATTCATTAGTCATGACGACCGCTTTAGCTTAGTTGGCAGTGACCCTGCCTATGAAGCAAGAGATCCTGGGTTCGAATCCCGGTAAGGGCATTTATTTGTGTGATGAGCACGTTTCTGAGTCATGGATGTTTTCTATGTATTTAAGTATTTGTATGTATGTATCTATTAAATATATCGTCGTCTAGTATCCATAACACAAGCCTTATTGAGCTTACTATGGGGCTAGTTCGATTTGTGTAAGATTGTCCCCTAATATTTATTTATTATTTATTTATTTATTAGTATTAAACCATCTTCCAACCAGTAACGTTGTGTATCACTTATCCGTTGCGTTTCCCCCTCGCGTCACCTCACCTCACGCGGTTCCTGAACACATCATAGAGATCATAATAATGTGTGTAGATAAAGTAGTGCAGGGGTCTTCAACCCGTGGCCCACGGGCCGCTTGCGGCTCGCGGATGTTTCAGCGGCGGCCTAGGGGGTGCTCCCGGGAAATACCGGTACTGTAATTTCCCGGCATTCCCGGTATCCGCTATGCCGCTCACAGCACCGGTATTCCCGGTATTCCCGGTTTTACTCATGAACGATATTTTTTTGTATATTTCCATTCTTTCATGTATTTTATATAGTTTTTAGGGTAAAATGGGGCGGAGTAGATTAGAATGGGTTATGGTAGAGTATCCAGGGTCTGACGTCATCTTGACAAGCACTCTGAACTGAAATGATATCTAGGGTCCGATCATGGAGCCGGAATGTGGCCATGGGAACTTCGTAATAAAACGTCGGAACCCCATCGTGTTTGGGCTCATTTGTTTCGTCTTGACGAATACTCTGAACCGAAAAGATATCCAGGGTCTGATGACGGAGCCGAAGGTGGCCATGGGAACATCGTAATAAAACGTCGAAACCCCATCGTGTTTGGGCTCATTTGTTTCGTCTTGTCGAGTACTCTGAACCGAAATGATATCCAGGGTCTGATGATGGAGCCGGAATGTGGCCATGGGAACTTCGTAATAAAACGTCGGAAACCCATCGTTGGGCTCATTTGTTTCGTCTTGACGAGTACTCTGAACCGAAATGATGTCCAGGGTCTGATGATGGAGCCGGAATGTGGCCATGGGAACTTCGTAATAAAACGTCGGAACCCCATCGTGTTTGGGCTCATTTGTTTCGTCTTGACGAATACTCTGAACCGAAAAGATATCCAGGGTCTGATGACGGAGCCGAAGGTGGCCATGGGAACATCGTAATAAAACGTCGAAACCCCATCGTGTTTGGGCTCATTTGTTTCGTCTTGTCGAGTACTCTGAACCGAAATGATATCCAGGGTCTGATGATGGAGCCGGAATGTGGCCATGGGAACTTCGTAATAAAACGTCGGAAACCCATCGTTGGGCTCATTTGTTTCGTCTTGACGAGTACTCTGAACCGAAATGATGTCCAGGGTCTGATGATGGAGCCGGAAGGTGTATATAGGAACTCAGTAATAAAACGACGCAACCCCATCGTGTTTGGGCTCATTTGTTTCGTCTTGAGGAGCACTCTGAACAGGAATGATAACCAGAGTCTGATGATGGAGCCGGAAGGTCCTATGCGAAGTCCGTAATAAAACGTCGGAACTTCATCGTGTCTGGGCTTATTTGTTTTGTCTTGACGAGTACTCTGAACCGGAATGATATCCAGGGTCTGATGATAGAGTCCAAACACGATGGGGTTCCGACGTTTTATTAAGAAGTTCCTATGGCCACCTTCCGGCTCCATCATCAGACCCTGGATAGTATCTTGGTTCAGAGTACTCGTCAAAAGGAAACAAATGAGCCCAAACACGATGGCGTTTCGACATTTTATTACGAAGTTCCCATGGCCACCTTCCGCCTCCATCATCGGACCCTAGATATCATTTCAGTTCAGAGTGCTCGTCAAGACGAAACAAATGAGACCAAACACGATGGCATTGCGTCGTTTCATTACGGAGTTCCCATAGACACCTGCTGGCTCCATCATCAGACCCTGGATATCATATCGGTCCAGAGTACTCGCCAAGACGAAACAAATGAGTCCAAACTCGATGGGGCTGCGTCGTTTTATTACGGAGTTCCCATAGACACCTGCTGGCTCCATCATCAGACCCTGGATAGTATCTTGGTTCAGAGTACTCGTCAAGCCTAAAAAAATGAGCCCAAACACGATGGGGTTGCGTCTTTTTTTTTACGTTATTCCCATAGATAGCTGCCGGCTCCATCATCAGACCCTGGACACCATCTCGGCTCAAAATACTCGTCAAAAGGAAACAAATGAGCCCAAACACGATGGCGTTTCGACATTTTATTACGAAGTTCCCATGGCCACCTTCCGCCTCCATCATCGGACCCTAGATATCATTTCAGTTCAAAGTGCTCGTTAAGACGAAACAAATGAGTCCAAACACGATGGCATTGCGTCGTTTCATTACGGAGTTCCCATAGACACCTGCTGGCTCCATCATCAGACCCTGGATATCATCTCGGTTCAAAGTACTCGTCAAGACGAAACAAATGAGCCCAAACACGATGGGGTTTCGACGTTTTATTACGAAGTTCCCATGGCCACCTTCCGGCTCCATCATCGGACCCTAGATATCATTTCAGTTCAGAGTGCTCGTCAAGATGAAACAAATGAGTCCAAAGACGATGGGGTTGCGTCGTTTAATTACGGAGTTCCCATAGACACCTGCTGGCTCCATCATCAGACCCTGGATATCATCTCGGTTCAGAGTACTCGTCAAGACGAAACAAAAGAGCCCAAACACGATAGGGTTCCGACGTTTTATTACGAAGTTCCTATGGTCACCTTCCGGCTCCATCATCAGACCCTGGATATTAGAAGACATGATTTTTATTGAATTAAATACATATAAGGAATCTATTTACAGTGTTTACTTTCTAAAAAAGGATTGATTACAAAAAAATATAAATTAACTCTCAGTACCGGGAATCCCGGGAATACCGGTGCCGGCGCCGCTCAGTACCGGGAGATTACTTGCTTGGGACCGGTCCCGGTACTGCATGCCCTAGGCGGCATCAAGTTTTTTTTCATCATTGTTGAATTGAAGAGTAAAATTGTGTTTGAAAAATCAAAACCAAATAGTCAATCGTTTATAAATTGACTAATATTACTTAAGCAATTAATTGATTACCTGATTTTTGTAGAAGGACGTACAACGTGGGCCAATTTTTACCTGATTAAAAAAAAGTTATAAATAATTCGGTATGATGCAGCCCGCTATGCAAAAAAAAACATTCTTAGCCCTTGATTTGGAAAAGGTAGAAGAACTCTGAAGAAGTGTTTATAATTGTACATAATTAGACATGAAACACTTGTATAATGTTATTATGAAACTCGCTTGTCGGCTCGTGTCATAAGCCCGCATTCGTGTTTTAATGTATTTCATTATGTTACAGTCACATATAAACTATTATTCATAAAATTATATGTTCTGTTTGAATTTACGTAAATAATGAAAGATCCACGAGCGCTGAAAAGGGTTATGAAATGTCGGGACGTAAAAAAATGTAGAAATATACGTGATTTAATCCGTTTAAGTTGTTTTATTACAATGAAATATTAAATTAACTTAGGCAGTTAATTTGTTTGGACCAAATCAACGAGTTAAATTTCACCTATTCAATATTTACATAGGTACTGCCAAAAAACTTCCATATTTATTTTTTTACGAAAACTTATTTTTTTAGGTATTTTGCTGTTGGTTGTATACCACACTGCAATGGGAAAGGGAACCGTACTGCCCATTCCCGGTGGCGATTGCAACTACCAATGCCCAGTAGTGGGCGTCTCTCCAGTCTGCGGAACCGACGGACGCACTTACTCCAGCGCATGTTACCTAGAATGCGTCAGCAAAATGCAAGCGCAAAGCGGGCAAGTATCTGTATCAGTCAGCGTCAGTTCGTCCGGACGTTGCCCAGAGCAGCCATGCATTTGCCCAGCTGTAGTTGACCCTGTCTGTGGAACCAATGGGTGGACCTATTCTAATAGATGCCAGCTTGAATGCGACAGCGCGAGGCATCAGCGATATGGCTACCCACCTATCTATTTTAAGAGCTTAGGCAAGTGCCCTGGCTTTTGTGTGTGTGATAACAACGAACAGCTTGTGTGCGGCACCGATGGACGAATCTACGGAAACCCGTGTAAACTCAACTGCGAAAGCCAAAGACAACAATCACTCGGCCGCCCTCCAATTTTTATCGCCAGATACGGGCGATGCCCACCGGCTCCATGCAACTGTCCTCCATTTGTTGCCCCCGTGTGCGGATCAAATAGTAAATCTTACAGAAATACCTGCTACCTTGAATGTGCGAGTAGGATTAGTGAAAATAATGGCGGGCCACCCATTAACCTTTTCGTTTACAGTTTTTGTACTGAGGAAAAATGTATCTGTCCAGCCGACGTAAGACCAGTTTGCGCTAGTAACGGAAATACTTATAACAATGACTGCGCTTTGCAGTGCACAAACGACAGACGGTTTGCAGTAGGACAAGCTCCTCTGAACAAGCTACACGACGGTCCTTGTAAAGACTGCGTTTGTCCAAGAAACTGGGACCCAGTATGTGGAAGCGATGGAAGGACCTACGCAAACTTGTGTGAACTGGGTTGTGAGAACCAAAGACGCTGGTACCAGAATCTGTCACTGCTGACGTACACTAAAGGAGAATGTGTTTGCAACTGTCAACGCATTTGGAAGCCAGTGTGTGCAAGTGACTTCAACACTTATTCCAACGAATGTGTTCTGGGCTGTGAGAACAGACGCCGTGTTCACAATGGCCTGCCGGCGCTGCACATAACGAAATACGGGGAATGTGGCTGCAACTGCGATAATCTCAAATTACCTGTATGCGGTTCTGACAGGCGTACATACTGGAACGTCTGCTGGTTCAACTGCGCGAACTTCTACCTCATTCGGAACGGTAAACCAGCAATTTCTATCCTTAAGAATGGCCCATGCTAAATGGGATTAAATTAGATGACACTAATATGAGAAGGGAATAACTTTGTATGAGCTTTACTGGTTTTATTTTTGGCTGTAAAATAAATCTTTTTTAAATTCACCTGGGATTGTTATTTTAATACTACGTACCTATGATAATGTTTTGAAAGATAGAAGAATTCTGGTTTGGGGAAAGAGATTGCTGAACAAAACATTTACTAGATAGTAGGTACTTTATCTAATTAATATTTTGTTCAGCGAAGTCTCGATGTCGTTAAAAAGATATTACTATTTTTTTTCTCGTGTTACACAGTGCGTTATTGCCTTTTTCCTCTCGTACTACCAACGTTTAATCAAAAAATACATGTATGTGGCCATATATGTATAAAATAATACCGCAAGGCCTTTCTGTCCCTTCACTACATAAAGAAGGACTAAGTAAAATTTAGTAGCTTAGCAGATCACAAGAAATGGAACTAACTTATCCCTTCTAACTTACACTGTTATTATATTTATGGTTGTCACTACGTGAGATAACAGTAAAGGTTTCTTTAACAGTAATTTAACGTTTTTCCCGAAGTAAGATACATACGAAAAATTAAATTAAATTTTTAGGTTCACGGAATTCAAAAGAGTGATGATAGTTGGGCGCCCTTCCTTCTGTGTTACGAAATATTCATATTTTAAATACAATGAAAATTGCATAAACTTTTGAGGAATATAGATAAAATTCGAGAAAAGGATGGTACGGCCGTACCTTTGTTTTGCTCGACTTGGCGTGGCAAATATTAGTTGATCTTTTTATTCTTATTTACACTAAAAGCATCACCAGTGAGGCTAGCACAACTGTCTGCGATTTTGGTTGCCGTGCGATAGAGCATAACCTGTGACTTTCACACTATCTTGAATGGGAAGGGCGAAGATGAGGGATGTATTTGTCGCGCGATAAAGAGTCGCGAGTCACAGATGTCCTCGAGCGACATCAAAAACTTTTTTCAATAATTTTAGTGGCAATCAGGCTGGCCACATTTCTCGTGAATGTTCACAGCTTGCTTTACTGTTCTATAAACTGCTACCTCTATATCTTCAACCGGTTAACCTATATCGTCGTAAAAAATATTTCAGCGACCGCTCGTAATTTTCCCGGTATAAAAGTTGGGCACGTGATGTGTGGCAAAGGGTACGAATAAGTCTGATCATCATCATCATTCTAACGGATACTCTCAAAAGGGTACATTTAAGTGGTCGTTCTAATAGAATGAGTGCGATGTCAAAAGATTTTATGAAATGGTAATTTTTTATGACGATGAAAGAGCTTTGTGAAGATTGGTTGGGTCAACGAAATGTGACATTATGAAAGCCGTCAAAATCCGAAATTTAATTATTCCGTGTGCTTTTGGAAAAAGCGTTTAATGTGAATTAATTTAATATTTGCGTACAATATAAACTATGTTTTAGGTTACAATACAACGAGTAGGAGGTACGTAAAATCGTACCCAAAAATTTTGATATCTGCGGAGATTCCTGACTTTCCTATCCCATCGTAACTTTTTCTACCCCCGGGCAGGCACCGCTGAGCGGTGACTGGTCAGAAACTTTAATCACGTGAAGACGTATTCTGGGAATATAACCAAATGACCAACGAGATCGTGGGTGAAGCGATAAAGTTCCAGACGTAGCGACATAGTGAACCGATACGGATGGAGCTACCTATTGGAATGGTCAGATGACCATGGTGTCTCTTTTTGATGAATGCCCTGGCCTTTTGGTCCGATGATGCTCCAGTCTGTCAATCTGGTACATTGTTATGACTCGGTACGGCAGTCACACATCTGGATTAAACTTTGAACGGCAACCATTTTAAACTTTAACTGTAAACAACTAAGTAGCCCTATTGTGGGTTACAATAAAGTACAACTCGTAGGAATCGTTATTATAAATAATAAAGTCAGGAAAAAACGAGTAGTGCCACAAATATCAGATAAGTCTTCGTAAAGCACTTGGAATATGTCTGATATTTTTTAAAGACTAAGTGTTCACCATCAAAATTAAATTTCAACGATTCAGTTCATTTTTGATTACTTGGTCAATGTTGCCAAAATTAGATAAACTTGGAGGAAGAGTACCTCAAAAACTCGCAAGACTGTAGGGTGATGAAGATGAGTCACTAGATACAGAAACAAAACAAGGTAAACTCTTATTCTATTCTATTGTTACGAAAATTATGATGTCATACTTTTTCGGATAACAAAGGAGTTTTAAATATGAATTGTTTCCGACCCCGTGTAAATCTTGATATAAATTTTTCACAATAGGTAATGCATAATGACGTATAATTTTATTCAAATGTCACGATACAGCTGTGTAAATATTATTTAAGAATGTTATTAAATTGGCAAATATCAGAGGCCTGAAAGCGAATACATTTTAACGGCGCAAAATATTTCGAATTAGACCTAGCAGCTGTCTATATATCTGCCGTCAAAAGGAAAAGGGGCACATCCGACATTTTTTTTCGATGTTGAGTTGTATATACCTATATTCGGAATCAGTAAAATTTACTGATTCCGAATATGTATAGAACTCAGTGTCGAAAAAAAATGTTACATGTGCCCTTTTGCGTTATGGCGGCAGATATATTTTCTTTTGAATGGTTTCTGGCAAACAGCTCTAAAATCATGTTTAAAGAATAAAATTAATCTAGCTAGATCAATGTCCCAGAAAAAAAAACACTTCCACCGAGCGAAGTATCCGAAAGATATTTGGTTTCCAGTTATTTGTCGTTCTTTTTTTTTGCGTTAAGAACATTCATGGTGTGTCTTATTTTACTGAAAATCACGAGCACTTTTCATTTATGAAATAAAAAAAAAGTAGTGCAAAATGTCTCAACTTTTCCGTACATATTTTGAATTTCTCAGTTTCGTTACGCCCAAACTAAATATAAGGGAAAATCGTAACGAAACTGAGAAAAAATAAAATCTCAGTTTCGTTACGATTTTCCCTCTGCTGCAATAAAATTGACCCAATTATAACTATGCATTTATCGCTGTTGATCTAAAACGCATTAGGCCTAAAACCGTTTAGGCTATATCGCGATACGCCTCACACGCATTAGGACTACGTCAGTTTTAAGACTAAAACGCGTTATGTCTAAAACGCGTCGGGCCTAAAACGCTTTAGGTCTAAAACCCATTATGACTAACCTGAAGCTTGTCGTCTTCAATCGGAACTTTGTAACTGGTAAGTTAATTCATAGTTTTATATATTTGACGTTCAGGTGAATCGGCTATCGTCTGATTAAATAATTATGCATTAAACCATTTACAATAATGTTTAGGCAAAACGCGAATTAGGCACGTTATCGAAATAGACACCCTACTATATAGACAAAGAGCAATATAGTCTACATGCTACTTAGTCTTATTGTCACTGAAAATTGAAGTTTAGGCATAACGCGAATAAGTCATATTGAGTTTTAGGCAAGCGGAAAACAAAGGATCAGAATCAGGCGCTGCTCTATCAAAACAGTCGCTGCATGACTGGCAGGTTCTTCCCTTTAGATACCATTAGGTATCTTATGTATTGTATTTCGTGTTCGCTCGTTGGGCGATGATCGCTAATCGCTATTCAGACCATGTCGAATAGTTTGTATTTTATTCTTTTCAGGGTTCTGTACCTGAAAAGAAAAAAACGGAACCCTTATAAGATCACTTTCTTGTCCGTATGTCTGTGTACATCCGTCCGTCAGTCTGTCCGTCTGTCAAGATCCTTTATCTCGGGAACGCGTGGAAGTATCGAGTTGAAATAAAAACCCTGAAATTAAAGACCTGAGTATATTCAGGTCTATGTTCCCTTGAAGCTGTGAAAAAATCAAACTTCTAAGTTAACATAAAAAAAATAAGACCGTTTATGCCATAAAAAAACGTACCTACATTTCAGCTCTCTCAAGAAAACCAATTTGGCAAGTAATACCCTCTTATACTACAAGCATAGGGAAATATCTGAAAAATATACTTACATTAGTAATTAAATAAAAAAAAATGTAGTGTTTATTTAAGATATTTGTACGGAAGCCTCGGTGGGCGAGTCCGACTCGCACTTGTCCGGTTTTTAGGGTTCCGTATTTATTATTATGTACAGTTACAGAACGCAGGTCAGTACCTACCTACGATTGACCGCACTAGCCCCTGATGGTAAGCGACTACGTGGCCGAAGATATTTCTGTCTGTTTCCGTGGAAGCCTATTCTCTCATGTCTTGAAGAACCCTAAGTTACCTTTTTTAGATTCTACTAACTACGAAAAATCGGCTAACGTACATGGGGTATTTTCATAGCCCACGACGTGAGGAATCTGAAAAAAAATGTTGACTTCAAGGTTTGGACCACCTGTATGAAACTAGCAAGGTACAGGTTTGGAGCAGGTACAATAGTCCCTTTGTAATCTACTACTACTGGCTGACCCGCAGGACCCTTTGTAAGGACAGTCTAGATTATACATTACACATGAAGACAAACCAATGTGACTTTTACATTCAAGATTTAACACAAGAAGAATTCTAAAGAAATACGCATGCGCTACGTTACTTAGCCATAAACTTAATATTTACAAGTTTATATACAAAAAGGATGTCGCCACATACGCATCATACCTCTGGAATTGCATGTGTATATTTATGGTAACTTAACATCACATACACCAATCGCCCCATCATCATCATCATTTCAGCCATAGGACGTCCACTGCTGGACATAGGTCTCCCTCATAGATTTCCAATTAGTTCTGTTGGAAGCAACCTGCATCCACCGTGTCTTAACCAGATCATGGTATATAAAAATATCATTATATAGCAAAAGTTCTACTTAACATTTTCAGTTTGCCAAACCGTAAAAAGCCATATCGGTTCAAGCCATTTTATTTCATGTAGCACCGCATTCGACATATTTTATGACACGACTGATGTCTTAACACGTCACAGAAAACCGAACAAGCTGTCAATAAAACGATGTAAAACAGTTTTGCCTGTCATAAGCGGGTTAACTGAATGCCCGCTGCAAATCGGAATTTAAATGTCGATTTAAAAATTATTGCGCAATTGAGATTTTAATATCGTATAAATTCATTACAGCGAGGGCTTAAGTTATTGCGTTAAAAAGTATTCGAGTTTAAAGACCCGTTTTATATCCGTGATTATACATTGACTGCAAAAAAGAGGAGGTTCTAAGTTCATCGATTTTTTTTACAAAATTATTCGAAGATGGGTGGTCCGATTTTTTAAATTCGGTATACATCCCAGCTAGTGGGTGTATTAGTACCAAATCAGGATTTTAAATAAACAAATCGCTTAAAGACAAATATTTAAAACAATTATTTAATTTAAATTTGACTGTCACACTGTATTGAGTGGCAAGAGATAGGTGGTATTTGTCGCGCGACAAAGATTCGCGTGTCACAGTTATGCTAGAGGTACATGTCATCAATCTACAATTATTTAATTTAAATTTGACTGTCACACTGTATTGAGTGGCAAGAGATAGGTGGTATTTGTCGGGCGACAAAGATTCGCGTGTCACAGTTATGCTAGAGGTACATGTCACCTTATGACTCCCTATATGCTGATGAGCTGCCTACTGCTGCTGAGATGTTCACGCTGCGTATCCCAATATACATCATTAAAATGTCTAAAATGAGTTGTCTCTGAAAAGTACTTTAAATGTGCAATCTTTCTTTAATGTTCTTCGTCCCTCCTACTCCAACCCATTCATATACTTTTATGTTGATACAATTCGACAAAGATACATAGGCTAACATCAGTCAGGTTCGTTCTACACTGGTCAATTAAGTACGTGCCCCTCGTACGTATCGCTTTGATTTATCGAAAGTCGGGGTCGAAATAGGGGGTTCATTATGGAAGTTTGTAACTAGCAGACTTGCTTGTTTTCTGAGATCAGCTGAAATATGTACCGCTGTATTCTACTTGCGCCTAATGTTTGTTACAGTCGAGTTCATCATTATCTCAGCAAAGATTAGATTATAAATATCTGAACAAGACCCTATTGTCAGAAGCATAAGAACTAGATCAGACATTTTTGATCCGTTTTTTGCTCAGATAATGATGAATTCGACTGTACATACCTCTTTGGATGGTTTACCCGACTACGTTTCCAAAACAAGACAACTTACATACGAGGTTGCTGTTTTTATTTATTCACAAAATAAACACGATCAGCCATGGCAAATAAGATAATGCCTAACAGAAATGTTTAATTATGTTTTTTTAGAAGTACTTACCTAATAAGTTGTGATCATATTTTATAGTAATTAATCAATAGGTTCATTAAACATTAAAATTTGTTGATTAAGATATCACATTTTTATTTTATTGCAAGTTTCCCTTAGGCCTCATTACCCTCACAGACCTTATTTGAATACAGTTGAAAAAAATAAATACGATTTAACCGAATCGCAATATCTGTTTCATTATCATAGACCACCATAAAAGGTACTGCGCCGCTCGCATCCAGCGGACTCCAGTGACATTCACCGTGTCATTAGTCCAACTTGTGGAGACCGCACGGTGAACATAAAATAAATTAATATTTTTTTTTTCTTAAACAAAATGGTATTAAAATATTAGGTATATATTGTATAGGATGATTCCTGGGTCGTGGAGCAAGAAAATAAGGCATAATACAATATTCAAAGATGAACCTAATGATGTTAATTATTAATATCGTATCGCCAATATTTGTAATTATTTTTTAGATTATAAGTAGAAAAAAACATTTAATGTGACGTCTTGTCGCTTCCCATACTGCGTATGTCAAAAGTCATAGGGTGACCATGATTTACTTAGTTTAAGATAAATTTTACTTGAAAATAAGAAATTTAATTTTTTAAGAAAGAAAGAAAGAAATTTAATAAGATAATATTGACCAGTTATGGAGTCAAAAAAGCTGGTCCGGAATCATGACCCAGAAATCAGCCTGTATATATGATGCAAACATAAATATAGTCAATTGGTAATTTCAACTAACATTAATGTACATCCAGGAAATTATGGGTTTCTTCATAGGAACTCATAATTTCTTGTATGACACATTGAATTCAATACCAGAATCCTGATAACGTCAGTATGAATCCTAGCACCAAGCAGCACACACTCGTCGCAAACTAAGAGTAACTTGTAGAGTCGTTAGCGCACTATTGCTTATCTGACGGCGGCACGTTCTTTGATACGCGCTGTCGGCATAATGGCCTCGCTATGTTATTGGACCAAGATGCGACTTTCAGTAACCCTTCCTCATCTAGTACCATTATTGGTGGCAAAATACGCGTTTCGTTCGACGGAGTATAAAGTTAATGAGAACCCGCACCGACAGTTTGTGTGTCATCCAAGTTTATAGCAAAGAAAATACTTGAAAGAGGTTATTGTAATAACCCCCAAACCTCCAACAATTCGGACTATGAGATCGAGTCGTGAAAGAGGGCAAGCAGTTTAGTAAAATTTGATATGAACAGTTTCGCCATAAAAGTCAGTGGAGGTTTATGAAAACCTTAGGCCTGTCACGCATCAGTTTGTGTTTTTTAACACATTCAGTGCCAACGACCCGATAGTCTGGTCCAGTGGCTACGAGGCATTTTCGCTACACACGGTGACTAGCGTGCTACGGACAATGGAGTAAAACTCGTAGTATGACTAGCATACTGTGCTAAACATGTTTTTCGGGTCTGCATAAAAACTAGACTGTATGGGAATCCAGTACCTACCCTTTTCTGCATAACTTCTCAAGGCCTATGCTGTATGCCGGCGCCCATGCCGCTAACAAGCCCAGGGGCACCCGACAAGCCAGGGGCCATGCTAGCGACGGCAGTAGTATGATTGCTGCCCTGACAATAGCTGCGGTTTCCCGGTGGCATACCCGGTTGGCAAAAATTCACCTGCCAGGGCGCCGGTATGGTGTATCCGGTATAGCCTTAAAACTTTTCTGAGAGAATGAGTGTAGGTCTTATTTTGGTACAAGATCAAATAAAGTTCCCGACGATCGGATCTTTGTCTATAATGGCTCCACTTTATTATTAAACCGCGTATCGGGAACAGATTAGGCGAATTTTATTTGGCTATTGCCGAGATACATGGACACGTAACTGTAATTCGTTAGGGTTGTGGTATTCCTAAAATGTTTTGAACATATTTTGCTACCTTCATTTTTATCGAACTGAAGTGCTTTTAAGGAGTTTTGTTTTATTCCGTAGGTACACGCTTTATTCATAGGGTAATGATAATATTTCAGTTTTTAATGCAATTGAATGTATTGCTTATCAGATACTAAATTTCTTATCATTTGTGCAGAGCCACTGCGTTTCAATATTCTAAGAGTTAAATATTTACATACTAATATTATAAATGCGAAAGTTTGTTGTTTGGATTGAAACAAAGGATACTTGATAACCCGGTAAAGAGTTCCTTTGGAACAATACCGGGAACAACGCGGACGAAGGCGCAGGAAAATGCTAGTCACAAATAAAACCGCAAGAAAACAAGGAACCAAGAATGACAATGAATGACAAAATTGACAGAATGCTGTTTACTGGCCAGTGACGTCATCGACCAATCCAAACGGTTTTCGCTAAAATGGCGACAGATAAAAAATAATCAATTTTCATCCGAGTTTTATAAATAAATTATCCATTTATTTTTAATAATAAAACTTATAATTAATAGTAATATTCATAATTCTTACATTATTTTTCACACTGTCAAAGCGCCTAAATATAAAGTAACAAAGAATCTTATCAATTACAATTCTTGCTTGACGCTTAACATAGGGGTACTTGAAGGGGTATTTGAAACGACTGTTTTTTTTATACAAATATTTTGGTGCGATACTGTATTTTCGCATTTGTAAACAATAAATCAATCTTGATTATTTTCCTATATCTTTGAATACTAATTACATTTCATATTTCAGTGACACACAAGCAAGTAGTATTTATGCACGCGCTCGTCAGACTTCCAATAACATTCAGTGCTCAACCTGTGTGTGGATGATGTGCCTACACCAGATAAAAAAAAACAATAATAAAGTATAAACCGAAATATACTTATTGTATGTAAACCAAGAAAATTATCCAAATAAACTTTTGTTACAAAAACAAAATACAATGGTCCAACCGCAATATCTTTTCACCTCCGCGACTTAATAGCCGAGACTTAGCGAATCCTGAAATATAAACCGCACCCCAACGCCATGTACTTAAAGTATTAGCTGTGAGAAAAAACCGTTTGAATATTTATAGCTTACTCCAGAGGCTAATTTCCAAGATATTAATCCAGGCGAAGATTAAAGAAACCATTAAACCGGCATTATTTTGTATTCATTCCGTGTTGTTAAAAATTGTAGATAGCGGAATTGAATGATCGTCGAATATTTATTATGACTCATTTTGATTCCAATAACTTTAGCATTAACAGTAGGTAATAGTCCAGGTACCTACTGTTAAGGTATCTAATGAGTTGCTAGTATAGGCGTCATATTATATATTGGAATCATTTGCATTCTTACTATCTAATTCGAGAGTAATTAAAACCAGATTAAATTTCCATCAAAGCATCAATAAAGAGGTCTGTAATCTAATTACCCAACTAATAAACCAACTATTGATAGTGGTGTTAAATTACGTTTGCTATGTAGGTACGGTAAATAAAATTAAGTAAATTACGTACAGTTAATACAGCTCAATAGAATAGAATAGAATAGAATATCGTTTATTGCATAATCCCTAATTAGACCTAGTTTTGGAAAATAATAGATCATATACAGACGTCACAAGAAAGCAATAATCGTTAACGGCCCGCGTACATATCACTATGTTTTTATCATACTTAAAGTACAGTAAGAATGAAAGTCCAGCAAAAAATAGGCTTTTAAGCTCGTAAACTTGGTGATGTCCACAGGAAAGATGCGAACTCTTAAGAGGCTGACAAGACCTACTTTTGTTGAAATTGATGTTATTTAAGCAGTTTTTTAAGAAAAACCATTTGTTCTAGCACATCAAAAAAAATATATGTTAATATTCATCATATTTCAAAGACCGTGGACGGACGCGATACATAATTTCACGAAATCGGCTCGATAGAAAAAAATTGCAAAGATTGGTCTTAAAATCATCATTAAACGGTTCTATGTCTTTATTTTTTTAACGTATGGGTCTGCAAATAAAAACATGAAGTCAACATATTCATACCTAAACCGCTAACGAGTCACATTTCACAAATAGTCCACACTTTTTTTTATTTCAATTTTTATTTATTATTATCTTCTAAGACCCGGCTGCCCAGAAACAGTGACAGTAGGCTCTCGTTTACTCCGATACAAATAGACAGTGTGCGCTGACGCGCCGTGCTAGACGGACCTATGCTTCTCGTTTGCGCATCGAAAACATCGCAAAAATTTGTTTAACCTTGTGTTAAAAATCTAAAGTACTGTATACGTACTTATATAAATCAAAGTTATAATATAAGAAGTGTAAATATTTAGTTAAGTGTGTTAAATGTATGATCACCGCAATAGCCACTGGCCTGTCCAAATGAATACTCATTCAGTTTTACACCTTCATAGCGTTGAAATGTGGACCTTATGTCACTGGATATAAGGTCCACATTTCAACGCTTCTTCAGATGCGGTTTTGGCTACGCCCATCGAGAAACGTTTTGTTTGCATAGATCTATAAAGTTTTGGAGTCGACGGTAATAGTTATGTATTATGGGAGGCATCAATACACGAGTGTGGTTTTAGGAAACGAGCCGAAGCAGGCATGTCTCACTCCGCGATTTTATTTTGACGTAATTATTATTCTTCCTTGCCCAATGCATTAGGCAAGCTCAGGGCTGCGCCCACACCCGGCAGCGCCTGTGTGCGAAACCCTGTGTATGAAGGCCTAAGGTGTATGTATGTATGTACCTATGTATGTATGTACGTATGTATGTATGTACGTATGTATGTATGTACGTATGTATGTATGTATGTATGTATGTATGTATTGTATGTATGTATGTATGTATGTATGTATGTATGTATGTATGTATGTATGTATGTATGTATGTATGTATGGATATATGTATGTATGTATTATCATACACCGCACTCCAGGGTAATTTTTCGGGCACGTCAGTTAGTAAGGTTTACAAATAAACCAATCAATTTTCGATTTGACAGTATAAGGTATTTGTACTAAGTATTTATTATATTGTATATTATATTCAATCTCATTTAATTTAATTACCTACGTAACATACATTATCATTAGCTACTAAAGGTACTCGGAGTTGCATGGTACATATCTGAGGGCACGGCAGTGGCCCCGCCAAGTCGAGCGCGAAGCAAACACTGCCGTACCATCCTTTACTGGAACCATTTCGCCGCATTTTCAGGCCCCTATTTGAGAACCTCTAGATAAGACCAGAACGCAGAAATTTTCGTCATCCAGTAAGCTATAATCACATACTTAAAATCCAAAATTTCAAGTCTGTAGGTCATTTAGTTCCGAAGTTAAGCGAAAGCAAAGTTTCGCATTTACGACAGACACTCACTGACTCATGATCATCAGAATAGAACTAGTACTTCCCATAAACTCAGAGAGCTGAAATTTTAAACATAGTTTTTAGCCTATCAAGTCCTAAAAAACCTCCAAATATTGCAACTGCACACATAAGTTTGTAATCCTATACAAATACATGCGATTACAAAGTTTCTTTGTTGACTTGTACGTACTATAACGAATAAAGAATGTTCAACGGCCAAGTCACACAACATTAAGTATAATAATAAAGAAATCGCAGTAAGGTACCTTAAACTTGACACGATTTTGTCTAGATTTCATTACTTTTTAGAGATAAACAAGCAGCTCCATCGAGACTTGGCTAGTTTTTTACAGAATGTTTTTGATGGGATACCAGGTTACGGATACTAAGTATAAATACCTTATACTGTCAAATCGAAAATCGATTGATTTATTTGTAAACCTTACCTTACCTTTATGTTTTTCTCGATGACCTTACATTGCAGGTCATCAAGAAAAACATAAAGGAAGTGCTGTATATTTTAATTCAATATAATCGTATTACTACTTACAAAAATACTGTATTTTTTTTCTAATAAATCTTAACTACTTATATTACATATCCAAAATTCATTAAATGTGTTTGAAAGTTTTCATTACTTATTTACGTATTACATATCCAAATTTCATTCTATCTGTTCACGCTTTAATTATGAAAATAAATTAAAAACCAACTATATTATTTTAACGACGCCCTGTCTATTTTATTCTGCGCTCTATGGGAAACCTACAGGAGTTTAACGCCATCTACCGGCAGGCGTGTTTATTTCGATCGCGATCGCAAGCCGAATGCAAAACAGTTACGCTTCTCGCCGCTCACTTGTGAATAGCGCTGGGAGCAATTAGGCGGGGCTAGGGGATGGGCCAAAATCCTGAATCCTCAAGGGCATTTTGCTGTTGACAGCGTCTTAACTCATATTACAAAATCTGTATGACTCTAATACAAATTTTATTTGAAACCAATGAATGACTCCCTGCTTGCAGGCTGCCGAATGCAGGCAATGGCGATGCACGCGCATATTGAGTAATACAGTGAAGGCCAAAGATAAATAAATATCCACACAACGTTCCAAAATATGTATACATAAACCTTACTACTTTACATGAAAGAAACATTTTTTGTCTCTTCATTGGTTTTTGACCTTACTGCCATAATAATAATAAGACCTGTATATGTACATTATATATTTATTGTGCCCTTGACTGCGTTGATGCCCTAGACTGTACCTATATAAGGACCCTACTATCAGGTACGACGGCCCACTGGTCCTAAAAATCAGGCTATCCGATGTCTTTCTTTGACGTTCGCGTCATATGTTTTGCAGCCTTTGACGACGCAACAAGGTAGGTAGGCAAGGTTGTCAGTTGATCTTCGTAAAAATACGAAGATCGACTGACATCCACATGCTCCATATCTCGCTGCTGACTGACGTTGCCTTGGACCTAAAAGTGGCTTTAGGGCCAGCGTGCTGGGATCATTATCAGTTGCCCCCATTGGCCCGGCACCTATTCAGTGACGTAATAGTTAACTAATGTGCAAGTACTTCGTTTATTACGTTACTCACTCCTTTGATGGAAGGGAGATACGCAAGTTTCAAAGAGTTCTCCTCACAAATTGGCTAAGCGTTCCAAGAAAACTCGACCATAAACGTGCTTATCACAGTTTTTTCAGATTCAAAAGCAAACACTTTTCATGAAAGTTAAGTTCCTAGAAAATTAAAAAGTAGAATCAGTTTTTAGTAAGAAAGATTTAGAATCTCCGAGATTTTCTACGAAGTATCTTGAATTCAGTGGATTCAAAGACAACTTTAACTCGCCTGGGAAAGTTTACTGCGCAGTAGTGATGCGGGGCGCTTGTGTAATCGACGACTTGATGAAATTCTAATAAATAAAATAAGGTATTTAAGGTTAAAAGCCAACATAACAGTTCGATACCGGAACGATACTGTAACGGCTTCACCTCAGCTCATCGTTTCGCCGTCAACCATACGCAAGCACGTAACGGAAGCGATTCGGCACGTCTTAGCTGTCATCACGCTTATAGTTCATACCGGATAACAATAGACTCTAGAGGGACGCAGAAGCAGGGATTGTAAACATTTTCTGTAAAGTTATAATTCTACAACTAAAAGTTCTGATATGTAATGTTAAACCAAGTCCGTTATAATACAGGGTGACTGGTAAATCGACCTATTCCTTGAAAGGGGTTATTCTAGAGCTCATTTACAATGTTTTTGGCCCTATCAACTAGGGGTCCAAAATTAATGGTTTTCGAGTTATACGAGTTTTAAGTTTTTTCCGGAAAAACGCCACCTTGCGACCTAAAAATGCCAATTAAAAAAAAAAAGTACATGCGTTAGGATGATTACTTTTCATTTATCTTGTAACCAGTGAACACAGCAATACTTTGAATTAAAAAAACTGACTAAAAATTAAGTCAGTCTTGAAAAATAAAAGGTTAGAAATTAAAAGTTTAAGATTTTTTAATGGTTATTTTCACATCAAGGACGATTCCTCAAAAAAATGTTTATGACAGTTCACGTAAAAATTACAAAAATGAATTTCGCAACTCATAAGCTTTCTGAAAAAGTAAAAATGTTGGCATGTTTTAATAAAGTATTAAAAATAATAACCTTAATAACAGAGCAGGTAGCTGGCTTGCTGAGAGCGTATGACCCGAAAACGGTTTGTTTGTGCAAAGTCAAACTTTAATCCTTTGTTATCTTTTGAGTTTCATTTCAAGGTCAGGATTGTTCGTATGTTATGATGCAATTAATAAATGAAAGTAATAATAATAAAGGAAAGTATTCGGAAGTGTTCGCGATTAACCGAGGCTTCATTATTAGTATCCATTTAGTAATCTGTCAGTAACTTTCAACTATCCTTCCAATTCGGACCTTTTGTTTGTTTCTTTATCAAATGGCAGCTTACTAATTTGAAGAATACGCAGATATCCTGTATTGTTACGGATTTGCTGACGGTGCGCTGCTGCAGCAGGGAGAGAATATCAACGACGATTTCCAAATCGCCGTTTACCTGACGTCGGTGTGTTTGGTACGACTTATCGACGTATTCGAGAAACGGGATCAGTTCAACGACGACAAGCTGATGCTGGAAGACCTCCCGTTCATAATCCTGTTGAAGAGGAACAAATACTGGAGTTGTTCCGCGGATTTTATGTACTTTTAAAGTGCACCGCGGTCGGGTGCGGTAGTAAGAATTTGTTTATTGCAAATGTCAAGTTCGGAAACCATAGCGGTAAAGACCTAAAACGGCCATTTTAGATGATTTTATATTTGCAAAATACTGAAATACACTATTTAAACATTTAATTAATGTTACCGAAATATGTATTTACATGTATTTGCAATAACAGTTCTCTTTAAATAAATATTTCAGTGATAAAAGTTAAAAAAGTAAGTTGGCGTTTCCTTTGAACATGACAAATAAGAGTAAAACAGAACCAGCGTTTCAAATTTAAAAAGAAAACCACTACGCCCTAGGGCGTAATAGGTAATTTGCGGCCCGCAGAACCTACGTGTAATGACACCATTTTCGAGCCAAGTGTGATGAAACATATGTATAGCTTCACCCGTACAGGACGAAGTGGTGGGGAAGTTATTGTTTACGTGCGCGAGGGCATCCCGGCGCGGGCGAACGATACTCACGCGACGATTCTACGAACAGCCGAATGCGTTTCCATAACACTTGTAAGCAATAATGATCCTGCGTACTTAATATGTGTATATCGACCTCCTAAAATATCTAAACAGGTAAAAATAGTGGAATTTCTTAAGGACTTACGTTCCTTATTTGATACTCGTAGTGTACCTTTAAATTCTAATCTGATATTTTGCGGAGACAATAACATAAACTTGCTAAATAAATTGAACAAACATGTTATTGAATATGAAACTATTATGGCTGAGTTTGGACTAACGAAATGTATTAACTTAACAACTCGTAAAGAAATTACACGAACATAAAATATCCGATCACTATTTTGTGTCAGCACACGGTGATTCCGCGCCCATACAAAGGCGGCCATAATTACCTCAACTCCAAAATAAGTGTTTTTTTATATTTTAAAGTCTTGGATACTAATCTGGGAATACGAAATATACAATAAATTTTATTTTTACATCTGTATAATACAGGAATATGTCAATTTTTTAAAATAAAAATGTCTCGAATTAATGTTGTTTTAGACATACAATCTAAAACATTTTATTCTGCGATTTTCAATAAACTATATTCAATAACATTCATAACACCTAGTGGAAAAAACGTTACTGAGAGCATTACACACTTTACCATCGACCATAGTTAGTTGCAAGTTATGTGTAACAGTATATTCGCGATCATTGTTCTTAAAGACAGTAGGTTGCAAGTTACTTATTTTTTGCTTAAAATAAGTCATCGTTCATTGTTCATTGTTTTTGAGACTCGAATATCCGAGTGGCAGTATGATCGAGTAAACTTTGAAGTTCAACTTCAGCGGACGATTCAGTAACGGTGACGTCTGAGGGATAACACTCTTCTTTAGCTTTTACAATTCTTTGGTACGATGGTAAAATGTCTTTGGATATCTTGTCTATTAAATTCTTAACTAACAAATATTGATGTCGAGTTAGCTTAGCTTCTGCATTAAGCAACAAAACATCGTCTACGTCGATTTTCGCGGTATTTAAGCTAGAATCTGAAGCATCGAGCAACGTTTTTACAGCAGAACTGTCTACATTAGAGAGCTCAGCTAATCTTCTTCTTTTTGTACGATCACTAACTTCATTAAAATCATTCAGGCAGCCAGGGCCTCGTGAAGTGGACGTAGAGGGATTGACAACGTCGTCCTGCTGTTGCAAAATGGGTTGCTCGATACTTCGTTTTACATCAACGTAGTCTATTTCACTAAGCCAGTCTGAATATTTTTCTAATAATTTTGACTTTGAACGATACACTTTTGCCCAGTAATGTGAAATAAGTTTACATATATTGCGTATTCTAGTACTTAATGTCTCTAGTTCGATATTTTCGATTTGATCTGAAAGTCGTGAAGTTTCAGTCAAAGTACTAAGTACTTGTTGAAACTTTTCACTTTCTCTTCCCTTCTTAGAATGCCAAATATCGAAAATACTAAGCCTCGAAATGGAACACCTAAAAAAAGTACCTAAAAACAAAAAAGGTTTTTTTTACTAAAAACACTTAATTTGACTTATATACTTCGATAGCTCTGTAATCAGAGAAGAAGCAAATTGACGCAGATGAAATTCATAGGAGTAATTAAGGACATTTCAGACTTTAATATGGTATATATGTGATGCATTGCATAGCATTGCAATTTTTTGTAAGTCTAAGTAAAGTCATACTTCTGAAAAAATAGACGAGACAAAAGACCTCTCGAAAAAAAATCATGAATAATATAAACAAACATTGTATATATATAAAACATGTCAATAAATAAAGTACATACCATGGTCTTCCACGTCCACGGTAACAATACGTGGATACACGCGGTTTATAATAATAACACCCAATAACAAAGTGATTAAGTTGTGGCAACGAAAATGCACTGATAAATAGGGTCGTGATGCGTTCACTTTCGTTGCACAAAAGTAAATGATAATTAATTAGAAATACTTGGGTATTTATTGAATTTAGTAGCTTGTCTAATAGTCAATCATTTTACATACCTTTCAGACCGAGATGCGATCACGATATTTCTGGAAATATGGCCTAGGCAGGAATCACAGTGCAGCACTTCAGCAGTGGTGCAAAGCGAGCGGCAGCGCCGAGGCAGATAGTAACGGCGCGTCGACACTTCGCGCGGCAGTGGCGCACTCGGCAACACTGGTGGCATAAACCGGAACCAAACGGCTACCGTTGAGCGACGGCATGTCCTTGATAACCGCAAGGTCAGAGAAATGCTATTAAAAACTAATTTTGACAATCTTTTGTCAAAAGACTGTCCTGTAGAATTATACAACGCATTAACACATTTATAAACATATATAATGACTGCTATATATTTAAATCCGTCCAAGTTAGTAATACTAGAAATAATAAAGCTTGGATTAACGATAACATAAAGAAAATGATACTTGAGAGAGATATACTTTTTGGAGTATGGTGTAATTAACCAAAAAATATGCTTAAGCGACTTACGTATACTAGATATAGAAATTAATGTACTAAAGCCATAAATAAATGTAAAAATACATACGATAAAAAATGCATAATTGAATGTAATATAAACATAAAGAAAATATGGGAAAAAATACACATATTACTGGGTAAGATAAAAAAAAGTTTAGATGATACCATAAATTCAAATATGGCAACTGTAGAAGATGAGCAATATTTGTGTAATAAGTTCACTACCACGTTTTCCGATGAAATCAAGGACATAAAACATGATTGTAACGATACTTGGCTTGATAGGGATGACTATGTTAAGAAATCAGACACGTGTATGAGATGGCGGCCTGTTAAAAGCCATCAAGCCAAAAAAAATATTAACAACATGGATGCAAATAAGTCAGCAGGCAGCGATCTCATACGCATGGCTGATATAAAGACTGTTGCAACTAAAATAAGTCGAGTTATTGCGAAGTTGGTCAATCTATCCGTTAAACACCTTCCAAATTCCTAACAAATTAAAAAAAGCCATAGTACGCCCAATTTGTAAAAAGGCTGCCGCATATCTTTTTCTAATTATAGACCCATCGCAATACTGTCTAGCATTGATAAAATAATGGAAAAATGTATAATTGACCAGCTTAGTACCTACTTTAGTAAAAATAATATATTAAATCCTTGTCAACATGGATTTCAAACAGGAAAAAGTACAGCTACTTTATTGTCACAATTTACCAATGAAATTAATAATTATTTAAATGATAAAAAAATTGTATTGGCAGTATTCTTCGACTTTAGAAAGGCGTTTGATTCTCTGGAATCCAACACCTTATTAAAGGCGATGAACGAGTGTGGTGTGAATGAGCCGCTGAGCGGTTGGTTTCACGACTACCTTACTTCAAGAACCTTCAAAGTAAAAATTATGTATATCTATGTATAGGTGCGGCGTGCCGCAAGGGTCGGGCTGCGGACCCCTCTGCTACTTGATGCACGTGAACAGCCTGTGTGGTGTGCTGCAGCACTGCTCAGTACACATGTTCGCAGACGGATCTCGCTGACACCTTCCGTTACGTACAGGAAGACGTGGACTCAGTCGTTAAGTGGTCGCACGACAATAGGATAGTTCTCAACACCGACAAAACGAAACTACTGTTAATTCACTCGCCGTATTTACCACTTACAAACGTATCTCCTAATATTTTTGCTCATACATTAAATGTATTACTTACCTTGGAATGAAAGTAGACGAACACTTCTCCTGGTCACCTCACACAGATTTCATATACGATAAATTAAGAGTACTGCTAGGCAAATTTGTTCATTTAAGTTATAGAGTACCTGTCAGCACCTTAAGATGTTGTTTATATATGTCACTAGTAGACTCAATTCTAGGCTATGCCCTTGACAGCTATGATGGCCTTACAACCAAGACGAATATAAATAGATTAGAAAATATGCAACTAAGATTTTTAAAACTTCTAGTAAATAACAAAACCAAAAATAAATGTAATTATAAACGTCTTTTTAAAATATGTAAAATATTACCTATCAGCTTAAAACATAAATACCTGCTTGCCGTCAATAACCATAGCTGTCTGGAGCACAGATCAGAGGAATCTATAGTCAAACCTCTACTATATGTATACAACACCAAATCTATTGCTGCTGGCAAACTATTGGTGCCAAGGGTTAATAATTATTATGGAGACAGATCCCTAAAAAAACGTATCCCGTATTTAATCAATAGTTTGCCGGCAGAAATTAGACGTGAGCCTAACAAAAACCAATTTAAAAGATTGTTAAAAAAACACAATTTAAGCACATTAACTTAATATACTAATTAGTTTATATATAGACTCATGATCCCACAGACAAACCTTATTAAAGATTTTGTGGGACACTGTTCATAAATGTATGTTAAACTATGTTTTAATCAAGGACCTTAAAATAAATAGCCGGACGTAGCGTCGCGAACAGATAAGTGAAGCACTCATGATGCGCCGGCGCTTTATACTTATGACCAGCACGCACATATCAACCAGCATGACGGGCCGGTCGGCTGCCATAATGCGCCGTACTCCGTCGAATGCAAACGTTGACGAAAATGATAAAAATATGCCTTTTTGCGTAGTAAAAGTCTGTCCAAACAACACTTGTAACAGCAAAAAAAATCAAGGAATCGCTTTTCACAGGTAAAATAATATTTAAATCACAATTTTACATCGATTTACTATTTTAAATTATAACATCAAATATGGATAGCCAAAAGTCAAAGCCGGAGCCAGTGTGACCAATTAATAAATGGGGTAATTACCTGAAATTTCGGGAGATTGATTTTCTTGTTACAGAATTAAAAAGGTTATATAAAAAAATAAACAGACTTCAAAAACTGAAAAAAAGGAAGATAAGTTAAATTGGTTTTTAATCTTAAGTAAATATGCCATATTTTTAGATCGGTGCTACTCGTGTAAATATTTTGAAGTCAGTTAAATTTCTTTAAATTATTCTTTTATTTTTTCCTTTTGTTTATTTCAACTGTAACGACTTAATCTTTTACCCTGTTAAACTCACGATAAGTTTTCCTGTTGAAGTCGATTAAATATACAGTATAAAATATACGCATTTAATATTAATTATTTTTACCTGCCTATAAACCGAAGCAAAAAAAGACATTTAAATTATTTCATCTCCGCGAATGACAAACAAGTGTCCAAAATGTTATAAAAAATACTAGATATTCATTCTGTTTTTATTATTTTCTGTCAAACACATTTTTTTCCTAATGACGATGTGACATTGATATTTTGATAGTCATAAGTAAATATAATATATTTAACTATACCAGCCGACGCAAAAAAAAACTGAATAAGATTATGCAAAAAAAGCATTTTCGATGGTGGTGCGGGTTACAGCATTATTGCTTTCCAGCGACGATATTACGAATAACTTTTAGATTGGAGAAAATCTGATTTACATGGTAACACTGCGTGAACGCACACATGCTCACTCGGCGGCCATTGCTTGGCTTCACCCGCGTCTTAGACCGCGCGGTATCCTTCTATTTTATTAATCCATGGTTTTAATAAATAAATAAAAATAATGTCATTTTGCGCCAGATTCATAGACATTTTTCTTTGGAACTGTGTGTCTATGTTACGTCAATGTTCTTAAACTACAAGTTCTAAATTAAATGTTATTGAGAACATATCTAATTCATATTATGCTCTATAATATCCCTGAAAATTTAAGGTTCTAGCTTTAGCCAGCACAAAATCAGGTGGTTGGAAATGGCCTGAATGGCTTCGAGAAAAGGATGGTTCGGCCGTGCCTTTGGTTTGCTCGACTTGGCGGGAGCACTGCCGTGCCACCAGATACTTGATATTTATTTAATGTAAAATTTTAACACAATTTGTTTTGTTAAACCATGTAATGGACTTTCCCTTATTGTTTTACGCGTTGGTCGTTTGACGATATACACCAGGGCAAACGCCTCTTACACATCCCCACAGAATCACTCACATTGAACGTTACAAGTAACTTTTCACCAATTATAGACTATAATAGTATATGAAAAAAAAGCAAGCTTGGCCAGACAACATATTTTTCTGTCGGTTTGCTTTTAGATACATAGGACATTGGATCATAAATGTTATACCTATAGGTAGTTATGATATTTGCCGATCGACGGCAACCAATAAAAGGGGCTGGCGATGACTATATACGTTACGCCTAATTTTCCTTGAACAATTTTTCACAAGATCTATGGCAATGACTAAAAAAATCGTGTTGTATATTTTTTATAGACTACTGTCGATACGAGCACATCACTATGATAAACTGCTACAGAAAAAGATAACATAGACTAGTGTCTGAGACATCTTAATGGAATTCCTTCTTCCAGCGTCATGTCGAGTGTTTATTTTACGCGTTGAGCAATAGTGGAACATCGTCGCTGTCATGCTGTAGTATGTCATGGGAGGATAGTATTAGTTTGTGCTTTGTAACAGCACCCACTAGCCACTAGATACACACCTAGAATTATAATTAAACTAGCTTTTGCCCGCGACTTTGTCAGCCAAAACTCGTAAATCGCTTAAAGGGGTGTTTGCTGTTAGATTCCCTTAGGCGCAGTTTTAATTAACCCGCTCCCATAGAAAATTCGTCCGGAATAAAAAGTGTTATTTACCCATTCCCGGAGCTCGAACTAGTACAATTCGAGTACATTTATTATGGCTATCAAACTAACGTCGGTCGCGCCGGGAAGCAACTGCCTTTTTTTTTTTTTAACCCGGAGAAATGCATGAAACTGCATACCACTACGTAACCTAAGGCCATCGGGGGTGACAGCCAGATGTTACGCATTGGGTATGTGGCGCTCTCCGCTCCAGAAGGGATTGGCCTACCCACCAAAACTCAGGGAACCACCCCCCCCACTCTGTGCCTTCATGGTGATGCCGTGGGATCGCTAGCAAGCCACCACGACATCACCGGCACCTTCGCCCTAGGGCGAACCCTCTCCGAAAAAGGCACACTGTAGCATGGCCAGTGTGCTTTCCCTCACCTGCTTCCCCCCGACCAACAGCCGTCCCCCGGAGAAACCAGGAACCGGCACCGAACACACGGGGTCCAATCGTGTATCCGGCGCCAGTCCCACCCTCACCGCCACGGGAGGACAAACGCCCCTGCCCCGTAGCCGTCGACGGGAGGACACACGCCCTTACCCCGCAGACACTCGCCCGTCCGTTCCTGACCGTCGCCAGCCCTCGTTGCTGGGGACAGTCAGGTTTACGGACTGCGATGGACCAGTCCTCTATGTCCCGCTAACGGGACGCAGAGGAATAGTCCACCGCCACCACGCAGCGGTACAGGTCACCCGTCTGGTGCCTGCCCGCAGTGCCCCCCAAAAGGAGACGTCGGAGGGATGCTGCCCGTGCCCGACGCTCTGCCCTCGCGTGCCCTCCCTGGAGAGTCCTCTAACAGAGGAAACCCGGTGCGGGACCCCCCCCCCCCCCCCCCCAATCCAACCCAATCCAATAAATCGCAACGTTTGGCGCCTCGGAGTGGTTGCGCTCATCCAAGGGAGGAGCGTAAACTTGCAAAAAATAATGGGAACTAGTACATTACACAACTAGGGCGGTAAAACACAGAGCGGCCGAGATCGCAGATGTTTGCGGCCCGAGCTGCAAGCGAAGGGACCTTGAATACGTACAGCTCATCTTTGAACGCTTTGTATTTTAGACCTTGGGCGGCCGGTTAACGCAGTTTGAGCCTTATCCTGCTATCTTTTTAAAAGAATAAGCCAACTTTTCTTCGGCTTAGCCACAGAAGGTCCAGGTTCAAAGGTGAAACGGTTTGAAGCTCTATGCTTTACTTTATGGCTTACAATCTGCTAAAAACAGCAAGCAGCGTATGAGCTTATACGAGTATATGAAGCAAAGGTAAATTTAAATTAAATGACATGCGACACAGTATAAAGTATAATGCAAAAAACACATTTTTAAAATAAAATATTGTCCCACTTAAAAGCGATCGCTTCACAAAGAAGGTAAAACAAAACTTGCATATTCATGAGAGGGCAACGAAGACTCATTTGCAAAATTAATCCTTAAGCCTAAGAAATTTCTTATTGTGCTGGCAGATTTGTTTCTCGCCGCTTACCGGGTTTTAGACTACGAGAGCCGCTTTATTAAGTTTGAGATAGCGAGTTTCAAACTAATATAATAAAATTAATTTGGGTACAATGTTGGATGGAATAATGAATATACAAAGATGTCGATTTAGGCACGGGCTTATAAATGTTAATCTTACCATTTTGTGTAGGTATCTTTAGGTTATATTTATTATCTCAATTACGAATTTAGGACAAAATCTACAGCCAGTACCAGGTATTAGCATCATGTAACAGTAACATAATTTTAGCATTGCCATGAGATAGACTAATGAAGAATAAGGTAGCCGAGCCCTTAGGTTGAGTAAGTATTCAATACATACTGTTCTGACTTTTCGAAAAAAAGGCATGCCGTATTTTGTATTAACCATACATATAAAGTAAAGAACCGCTAAAAGTAAATATTAAAAATAATTTTGAACAAACAAACAAATATTATTTATACGTTTAAAACCAGAGCAATCCACACAAGTTTTATATTCAAAAATAAATGATAAAGCTGGCTAAACTGTCAAGTCATCTGACAGTCGAGACGAGGGTATGCAAACATTCAAAACAATCGGTATGCCGGTTGCAACTATAGACGTCCAACTTAATACAGAGCCGTGCTATTCGAGATGTGCGGGAGTGAGGTACGGCACGATAAAGCTCGCCTAGTCATCAATGCCCTCTCCCCACTCCTCATGTATACCCAGTTACCCACCATAAAGTGACGTGTATGCCTGCCTAAACCAACATTACAACAAGATAGTTACTTATAGATTTCATCGCTTCTCCTATTAATAATTAGTAAATTAACACTATGCACAAAGCAGTAAAGGCGAAGTTGTATTGCGTTGTGTGTCTAAGAGAAGTTTCGGAGACGCAAACTTTCAAGCAATTTGGCAGTAAGTCGTGAATGTGCGACGTAAGAGGTTCTGCACTCATAGTCCTAGAGGTCAGCTGATGTCCAAGTTACAGGAGGCTTGCACTTTTTTCCGCAACTAACCCCAGTTATGGTGATTCCGGGGGACATGGCAATACAGGAAAAATGACTAATTGAAAAAAAGATTAACTGGATAATAAACAAATGGCACTACATTCCATTTAGTTTGTTTCATTCAAAAAGGTTTGTCATGATAAACTGCTTAAAATGCGTAAACAAATTATAATAAAATGTTTTCGTTACATTTTTAATTCAACCAAAATTATCATTTTTATTGTATCAGCCTATGACCGATAACGTTACATGCATTTGATGCATTTACGATAAGATTATAAGAGTTACCTACGACACAACAAATATTTTCGTTGTATTTTATGCTAATTTTGATCTCGAAATGAAACTCTCTCCCTGAATGGTACTGAAGTATAAACGTGTGCGTATCATTTGTACGAGTAGTATTACGACCTTCAGGTCAACAATCCAAAGTCTAACAGCAAAGACATTTGGCTGCCACCTTGTAACTTAAACCCTCTGTAATTAGATCACAACTAGTATTAGACAAGTTAATATTTACATCATCTTAAAGAAAAGCCTGTTGGCATTTACTATACAGGCTGTTTTCGTCTTCATGTTGCTTGAATCCTATTGAACATTTGAGTAAATAATTTTCTTTTTAATGGTGTAGTTGATTATTTCAGTCTCTATCATCGAAATCAATATTCGTTTACAAGATTATTATGAGCATTGACAGTATGTCAAAATATGGTTCTGAATTAGAAAATATGCAAAGTGATTGTATTCTAAAAGATACTATGCAAAAGGTAATTCTGCCAAACGACATTTCAGCCAAGTGACATTATGCAATACAAAAATGTGTTAAAAAACTTTCTACAGCACATTAGTGAAGCCATCTAATAGACTCGTATTTTAAGCTTAAAACAAATCTGCCACAAAGCCCCGCCATAACATGTTTTTACAAAATTCCAGTGGGATAATATAGCGTACACCGATAACAGAGAACACTGCATGCTTTTAGTATTGTTTGTGAGAATAAAAATAAAACTACAATAGCGGAGAGGGCTTGACACGGAGATAAAATAACGCGGTTCCGTGGAAAATGAGCGAAGTGGCGGACCATTAAGGTGTCTGCCGCGGCGTGAAATAGGGCTGGGCTAATGCATTGACGATATTTTCAACAAGTTTTAAAAACCAACTACATTTTTTCCAGATATCGCAAATCTATTCAAAGAAGGCTTAGAATTGTGTTACCTTCCTGGGCATTCTTATTCAATATTCACATAGCTTTGATTATTGTTTTATTACACTCGATGTGTTTTGTTACACATTCTTAATTATCGCCTTAATAGCTCGAAAATGAGAGCTGCGCAATTCATTAAGTTTTCAAAACAAGACTGATATCAATTTTTTCGACTGTATGTTTCTTCTCTTTTTATTCACTAACGATTGTGATTGACTTGTGATTGTCGGGCCGGGTGGTTGGCCGTTGCGGTCACTGGGCTCGAACCAGGTCGCTGGCCAGACCACCCAAGGGCGTCCGACCGTGTGCCGTACACACGGCCGACACGCACATCGGGCTGGGTAAGTGCCGGGGGGTGCCTGGAGTCGAACCAGGTCACCGGTCCCGGCTTACCACGATAGGTGTCGGGCTAGGTGGGGGCCTGCTCGCCTGGGGTCGAACCAGGACGATGGCCAGGGCCACCTTTGACTTTAACGACCTACATTTTTTATAACCAACCTCAAAACGGATCTAGTATTAGATGACAGATAGTAATTAGCGTCCTCTTTGCGACTTTATTCAAGTAACGTTTTTATTTCACTAGATATCCGGTTAAATACTGCCTTTATAGTGATACGATATAAATTAAAGCTGTAGAAAAGATATATTGCGCGGTTTGTATTAGCACTAGTCCGGTTTTTTAATAAAACCGGACTAGTGCCAATGCAAACCGCGTCAAGAGAATTTTATCATATTTGTTTTAAAATTTGACATGAATTAATGATGAAATGATTATTGGCTTGGATAAAGTCGCAGAGAATGTGCTAGTAATAGATCCTTTTGAAGTTGGTTATGAAATGCAGGCAGTTTTAGATTAAAAAGATGAAATATGATGTTGAAACATGGAATGTCAATCTTCTTTGGAAATGTAAGGAATTGGGCTGGTTTCTGCGAGTTTATCGTGTAACGCGTATTGTTTGTAATAATACTTGATATTGGATTATACCATCACCATCAAGGTGACCAAAGGTGATCCGGAACCCGAAGGTAATGTATGGCCTTCCTCGTCATCAGAAGTGGCAAGCGGAGCTGCTTGCCCACAAGAATTTGATGATTTGGTATCTCATAATTTTCTATCACCCTTATTTTATCTTATTATTTGGAATATATCATAACAACCAAGGTAACCAAAAGTGACCCGGGAGCCAAAGGTAATGTTCGTAGGCCATCCTCGTAGTGAATAGGTGGTGCCATATCCCTCTGTTTCAGAGGATGACAAGTGGAGCACCTCGGTGGATTGGAACCCTCTGCTTATTTCAGAGGACGACAGCCATATCACACTCAGTAGACACGGCATATGCCATGCCGTATCCGATTCTGTTTTCTTTTATTATAATAATAGTAGTCAAGTCTCTAAAGTTTAATTAAGTAATACAGTACAAATTGTGGTCAGAAAACCGCTGAGTCGGTAAACAGAGGTACTGTCTGTCTTTCGCTATCTTATGTTACAGAAGAGTCACATTTTTACAAGAGGAGGTGTGATTGTCAGGACGGCCGTATCGTGTCGTGATAAAATAACAACGTTATATTAACAAAAATGTCTGATTATTGGCTTGGATAAAGTAGCAGAGAGGGTACTAGTTATTATTTACCATCTAGTGCTAGATCCTCTTTGAGGTTGGTTATGAAATGCAGGCAGTTGTAGATTAAAATGAGGAAATATGAAGTTGAAAGATGGACACAAATTGAGCTAGTCCCAAACTAAGCAATGCTTGTACTATGAGTACTAGACGACGATGTGTATACTATATAGATAAAAATACATACTTGTATACAGGGTGTTTGAATATTGAATACATTCCTTTTAAGAGGTTACAGTACAACTCATTTGTAACAAAAAAGTCATATAGTACACTGTCCAAAAATTATTAGTTTCTGAGATATTAGCGTTATTGGATAGTTTTATATCCAAAATTGCCGAATTTATTTGAAAAGAACATGTAACTATTTTTATGACATCCTGGGCTTTTAAGAAATGCATAAGATGGAAAGGCAAGCCTGCCCAATCTCAGATTGGTAACCTCCCGCCAGAGAGGCTCGACTACCACAAGAGGCCATTTACGCACGTGGGACTTGACTACTTCGGACCTGTCACTGTCACAATATACCGATGCCACGAGAAACGCTACGTCGCCCTATACACATGCCTGGTAACGAGAGCTACCCACCTAGAACTGGTCACCTCCCTATCATCCGACGCTGCCATAATGAGCTTACGGCGCTTTATCGCCCGACGCGGATCACCTACAATTATATTTCGGCTACGCTCCCTACACGATGAGTCGATTGACGAATATGCCACAAACCACAAAATGGTATGGCGTTTCATCCGACCAGCGTCTCCATTCATGGGCGGAGCCTGGGAAAGACTCGTCAGGACTTTAAAATCAGCATTGAGAGCCTGCTTCACCAACTGCTCGCTAAAGGAAGACGTACTGTCCACGCTCCTTCTTGGGGCAGAAGCAATAGTGAACTCGGTACATTCCATCTTCTCATGATTCACCAGAGGCGATCACCCCATTCCACTTCATTCTAGGATCATCATCAGTCGTACCATGGACCTCCTCGCTGACAGACGCAGACCTAACGCGACGCATCATCTCTTCCACAAGACAGTCCACCGCTCGCTAATAGTAAATTTGTAATCCTATAGAAATACAGGCGATTACAAAGTTACTTTTGTTCAAATGAGAAATAGAATGGAATTGAATGTAATAAATAAGTAAAGAAAGACCACTTACAAAAAGAAATTAGATCCCATCAAAAACATTACATGTAAAAAGATGCAAGTCTCGCAACGCAGTTCTTCTACAACAAAAAAGTTTTGAGATGTAATGTTAAACCAAGTCAGTACGGGGGGGGGGGGGGCTATCCGCAGAACTCTGGTTCCACCGACTTGCTTATTATTTAACCATGGAGCAACACATTTTATAGTTCTCAAATAAAGAATCCTCCACGAGTAAAAGAATAGGCAAGGCGGTGGAAACCGAGTTCCGCGGATAACTTCACAGACCACTGTTGAATGTGCAAGAGATCTAACCACTACACTGATTTTATAGTTCTAAATCGTCGGCATACAGATGTTAGGAACATGGAAAGTCAGGGTTGTTTAATTGGTCAGTATTAAACCTAGAACAAGGTAACCCAAAATTAACGAAATTCACTGTCGATACTAATAATATCTACAACGCAACTTTATCCATCCCTAGCTACTTCTATGCAGTTGTCGTGGGACAATGGTTTCTAGTAGTAAGTAGCAAATTGGCGCACTAGGAGTGTTCAAAATAACCGGAAGTCTGAGGCAATTTTTTACATTCTTTGAAATATATTGTAATTGTGTATCAATAAGTGTGAGAAAATACAGTACCCACCCTCTATATACGTATTCAATGCCAAGATACGTCTACAACTGATAGCGCGTTATGATTGTGTAATTCTGTGGGTCTAGTGAAAAGTGGCACAAGTGACATTTAACCTAGGAGTAAAAAAGCTCAAGTCATACTATTGAGTTGTGACCTTTTGGTCCTGGTATAAATTAGACTTGTACCCCTTTTCACTTGACCCACAGAATTAGTATTTTAAAAGTTATTAGTTATTATGTTTAATCTCTTTTTTTATAGTGAATCGTAGGAGTTACAGGTGTACGCGGGCTAGCTTAACTCGATGTCTAATAATGTGCCTATTTTGCGTTACCTTTGAATATTATGTAATCACTGTCTACTCCAAAACAAACAATGCACAAATTAGCATTAATTTTAAAGATAATTGTTGTAATAATTTAAATGGATATTCCGATGCAAACACATTCATTATTCCATTAACAAAATTTATCGTCGAAATCAGTTTGAGCATAAATAGCGCTGTATGATTACTGAAATTGAAGTAATTGATTGAATCAGGCGTTACTTTGCCAAAATCCATGTTAATTATAACAAAGATATTGCTTTGCTGATCTGCGATATGACAACGTGTTACAGGTAGTCAATTAGTGGTAGCCCGTTATACTGATTTGCGTATTTGTAATGTATGCATGCAAAATGGTTCACTAATGTTTGACCAAAAAATGATTGACAAATGGTCATTTGACAAACAACGTTTCACCAAATAATCATTTGGCAAACGAGACATTTGACAAAAGTGTCATCTTACAAAAACTCACTTAGCAAATGATTAATTACCAAACACTACACTTGGTAAATGTGTTAAATAATAAAATGTCAATTGCACTTTTTTCATTTCACCAAATAATATGTTTCACAAATTAAGCATTTGTCCAAATATCATTTACCAAAATGTTATTTCATAAAAAGTACTTCTTTTTTCAAACATTATGATTTAGTCTGTTGAGTAATTTATCCCGCTACCCTCTTATCGCCATAAGTTACAAGATTGTATAGAAGGCAAGCAATCACGCATTATGACGCTCCGCTAGCTTCGCTCGCTATTGGTGGTCATAATACAAACCTAACCTAACCGACGACCTAGGTTTTTTCCATGATTAGTCTAAATACATCAGTTCGTTTTTGTTGGGGGACGCAGTTCAAACCCTAACCTAATCTAATAACCTAGTATTTCTGGCGACAGTTCGTTTTTGTTGGGGGACGCAGTTTAAACCCTAACCTAACCTAACAACCTAATTTTTCTGCCAGCATTTCGTTTTTGTTGGGGGACGCAGTTCAAACCCTAACCTAACCTAACAACCTACTCTTTTTCCAAATACTGTATATTAATTTGACCCATACCATATCTATTATTAGATTTATTAATAAACGCAACACTTGTCAAATAATACATTGTACCAAACGTTTTTAGACCAAGAGTAGTTTTGTCTGATAACTCAGTTACTAAATGTTCATTTTATCAAATAATTATTTATAAAATGTAAATTTAACTGTTGATCATTGACTAGTAGTAAAATGATCAATTGGCGAAACATTTTTTTGCAAAACGTTGTTTGTCAAGTGTAATTAAAAAAAACCATGTAAAACAAATGAACATGCAAATCAATATAACAAACCACCACCAAAAATACAACACTCGACACGTGTTTCGCCTCTTTACGCGGCATCCTCAGGAGATGCTGGAGATGTTGACAGTCCGGCGTGCAGATTTGGCGTTCATTTTCCTTAAGAGCTGTAGAATACGTTGCTCAAATGCCTGATATTAGGCAAGCCGGTAGTAATCGAGTTCTTTGGACGCCACGTAAGCCAGGTACGCAAGGTAAGTTAAATTACTTACTCTTTTTTGCCTCGCCGAAGTCGGGTAAAATATACCCTATGTTTTAGGCACTTGTCATGGTACAGTGTGACCGATTGACCTTTCTAGATCTGCACTGTAATGCCACTCACCAAATTTTACTCGCGTACTCGCTGACTGTGGGACAAGTGCCTTAATCGGGGTCATGATCGATCTATACACGAAATTTGTTTCCATGAGCGGCCCACTTCGAAGACACACTGCTGTGCCGTGTGCACACGTGCTACTGCAGCATGTGATGCTGATGACCTGCTTGGGCTTATGCGGGACACTCCAGCATCCACGCTGCCAGTGGGGCGAGATGACCATGTCCTGGATGCGGTCACGGGGTCTTCGTCAACAGAAGGCCGGCTGCAGCCGACAGCAATTTTGAAGATAATAATATAATTATAATTAATATAATTGAGATTTCCTTACAGCTGTCATTAAAAGTGTCATTACGACATGGCCAATGTCATTTTCTATGGCTGTAAGGTTATTTAAGGTAAATAAGGTTGACAAGGTACCTACGGGGCCATAGAACGTGGTTTTTTAGTTACCTTTGCGTTTTCTATGGTCCTGAAAATAAATGAAAACGTATTAGTATAAAGTAGCACTGGAACATGCATAACGAGAAGTCAATCTTCGGCGATGATATACCGGGGTAGGTTGGTCAGTGCCCCTGTTTTTTGTCGCCGTCTTTTCTGCCGGGGCAAAGCCAAGATCGTGCCAGTGCCAGTGAACATGCATGTCCCGATCCTGGCTATGTCATATCATTAGGCCGCCAGTGTTTTAAAATTGTATTGGGATCGCCGCTTATAGGTAGGGACATCGTTAGCTTAGTGCTAGGTAGGCTTAGTAGAATTGTGTAGGAAGGTTACATATCTATGTGGCCTTCATATTGGTTGCGAGACGGACTGGCACATTAAAAGAGGAAACGAGATGTTTTTGAATTATTCGAAGACAGTCTGTCTCGCCCTAACAAATGATAAAAATGTTTATTCATAGCCACACTTAAGACCTAACACGAATCAGGAATTATTATTTACCAAAATCTTCTTTTTAAAAGACCCCCTTCGCAGAACGTATAGTATTTTTTTGAACGTTTTTCGTTTGAATCAAAATCTACATGATTAAGAAATGACGGATTTTGGTCTTATACATTTATGCGGAGCTTAGCTTTTTTACCCAGAATTTTGGACACCGACACCTCATGAAGTGCAGCGTTGCAAAGCAAGGTGCTCTGAATGTCAATGTTCACTTCGTCATCTCTAGTATGCGTGTCAGTTGTTATTGAACTAGGACACTCCTTGCCAATAAATGGCTCAATATGTATTTTTTTACCACCGAAACTTACGCGTAATAAAGTGACAACTGGTTTATTCCAACTGTATTGAAACTACTCACTTTGGCATTGTTAATGCATTTGCCGAAGCGGACAAACCTCTAAAAGCACTAAGCCAATTATTATGCAAAGGCATTCTGGAAAGAAAGCCACTTTTCCTTAATACAAGCAGAAAGTTTGTCAGTATGAAGGCGGATGCAACTTTGATGTAAAATTTAAATGAGTAGCCCAGGTACTCTAATTTTCTTTGCTAACTTTCCAGGATTTTCCAGTTGGAATTAATTCCTATAATGATCAATTTAAATTTTAAAATTCATTCGATTTAATGCAAGGCGATTCGAAAGTTTTAGTGCTCTTGTCGTATCGGTTTTTACTCACTTCTTAGTAACAGGAATAAAAATGTATTTAAGAGTGTTTGAACGCTTCTTCTTTAAATATGGGACGGCTGTTGAGCAGATTTTAATATCTGTGATCCAGGGAAAAGTGAAAACTTTTCCCTGTTTTAATAGACGTCCACATGCAAATGGAAACTACCTTTTAGGTTCAAGATGTAAGTGTTCTTAAGTTATTAACCGACTTCCAAAAGAAGGACAGTTCTCAATTCGTCTGTATGTTTTTTTTTTTAGTTAAATTCCAAAAATAATTCAATTGTTTTGGAAAAATAGTAAGCACAAATATTTAACATCATTTGCACATGATGACATTAGTTTTAGTTGTATATAGTATAAATAGGAATAAGCTTTTCATAATAAGAATATCATATAAATGTGGCTTTCCATGGCTAAAGGGACCTTATAGCAGGTATTGAGTTAAGCACAGATCCTAAATCTGCGTTAAATAAGCTATCTAATACAAAAAAAACCATGACCCTAAGTCCCATACTTTTTTTTTTAAAAAACATCAAACCCGCACATGCTAAAATTGCACTTTTGAGAAATCGTCAAAAGAAGTTTGAACCTAATTTTAAGTATGTTCCCGTTGGAAGTTATGGAGATGATGATTGATTATGTATCTCAAGGTGTTTTTCTTTGGAAATCAGTAATGGTTTTTTAAATGTGACTTCCAGGTCGTGAAAAATCAGCCTTTGATTAGAGCAAGTCACTTATGAGAAAAAAATTAAAAAAAAAAAAAATCGGCCTGTTTTTCAATATATTGTAATCTAAACCATTGTATATAGTTAGAGATATTTGACTGTACATTTTGGGATAGAAATAAAATCACATTGTCAACGAAATATTTTTATTTTTATTAAAATGTCATTTTTATTATATTTTTCATCATTCCTATAATATTTACAATTTTCGTATAATGAGTTCTAAATTATATTTAATCAGTCTACACAAGTATCTCAAAAGTGTCATTATTATTCTACAAGTCGTATTTTTTGATTTATAAACGATTGAAGTTACGTAAAAATCACAAATTTATTCCCATACATTTGAGAAAAGGGACCTTATGACTAGCCATAAGCAAAAATTATTGATATTACAGTATAGCACGATATTTACATAATTTATTGACTAATCTTGTATTAAAACAGAAAACTGAAGAAAAAAGGTTATTAGACATTTACTTCAAATCTTGATCAATTAAGAGTAATTCTCAAATACTGTTGCGTTGAATTTAAGTGTTTAGTCATAAGGTCCCTTTTCCCAAATGTATGGGATATTATGGCCTTATGACCAATGACAGGCAAAACTTGTTGATAATTACAGTATGGCACGATATTAACGTTATTTATTTACTAAACTTGTATTAAAACAGAATACCGAAGAAAAAAGTTTTTAGAAATTTACTTCAAATCTTGATCAATTAAGAGTCATTCTCATAATTATAACGTTAATGGTGAATAATTCACTCCATGGTGTTATGATGATGTGTTTTGTATAGACTACTTTTCTATAAAACCAAAAATTACCGAGTTTAATAAAAAAAATCATAATGGTAGGATAGGATTCGCCAAAAAAAACTGTTTTGTTTTTATCGATCTTTTGAAAAAAAATTAAACAGATTCTTATTCTTAAGTGGTCAAAAATTATAGAGACCGCCAAAAAATGTCTTTTTTCGTAAGTTTTTCAAAAAAAAATTAAAAAGACTTTTTCTAAAATGGTCAAAAATGACAGGTATTCGCCAGTTTTTTTTGTATTTTTTTCAAATTTTTGAAAGAACAAGGTTTTTCTAAAAATGGTCAAAAAGTTTTACGATTCGCCAAAAACACTTTTTTATCGGTTTTAAAAAAATGTTTAAAATTTTTTTTCTAAAAAAATAAAAAAAACGACACAAAACAAATGTATTTTTTATTTTTATTTTTTTTTTCAATTCCGAATCTGGTGCCCCCAATCCCTTTCCTTCCAAATTTTCAGCTTTCTAGGATCATTTTGAAAATTTTTGCTTACCATTATGCAGGCCGCATGCTTGTTTGCAGTGTTGGCAAAAATGTAATCCCAATTAACAATTAACGATTGATCTGTTAATTGCAATTAACAATTAATGAAAAGTAATTGTTAATTGCAATTAACGATTACGTAATTGTTAATCGTTAATTGAGATTAACAATTGATTTAGCTACGCATCATAAGTAGGCAAGACATCTTTTCGAAAAATAGGAACAGCAGAGCTCACATCCACTTCTATGTGTCTTAAGGTGGATTTAGACCAAACGAGCGAATGCATTAGATGATGATCAGGGTCTGATGATGGAGCCGAAAGGTATCTATGGGAACTACGTAAAAAAACGACGCAACCCCATCGTGTTTGGGCTCAGTTCTTTCATCTTGACAAGTACTCTGAACCGAAATGATATCCAGGGTCTGATGATGGAGCCGGAATGTGGCCATGGGAACTTCGTAATAAAATGTCGGAACCCCATCGTGTTTGGGCTCATTTGTTTCGTCTTGACGAGTACTTTGAACCAAAATGATATCCAGGGTCTGATAGTGGAGCCGGAAGGTGGCAATGGGAACTCCGTAATAAAACGTCGGAACCCCATCGTGTTTGGGCTCATTTGATTTGTCTTGACAAGTACTCTGAACCGCAATGATATCCAGGGTCTGATGATGGAGCCGGAAGGTGGCCATGGGAACTCCGTAATAAAACGTCGGAACCCCATCGTGTTTGGGCTCATTCGTTTTGTCTTGACAAGTACTCTGAACCGAAATGATATCCAGGGTCTGATGATGGAGCCGGAAGGTGGCCATGGGAACTCCGTAATAAAACGTCGGAACCCCATCGTGTTTGGGCTTATTTGTTTTGTCTTGCCGAGTACTCTGAGACTAAACACGATAGAGTTCCGACATTTTATTACGAAGTTCCTATGGCCACCTTCTGGCTTCATCATCAGACTGGATATCATCTCGGTTCAGAGTACTCGTCAAGTCGAAACAAATGATCCAAACACGATGGGGTTCCGACGTTTTATTATGAAGTTCCTATGGCCACCTACCAGCTCCATCATCAGACCCTAGATATAATCTCGGTTCAGAGTACTCGTCAAGGCGAAACAAATGAGCCCAAACACGATGGGGTTGCGTCGTTTTTTTACGTTGTTCCCATAGATACCTTTTGACTGCATCATCAGACCCTGGACATCATTTCCACTCAGAGTACTCGTCAAGACGAAACAACTGAGCCCAAACACGATGGCGTTCCGACGTTTTATTACGAAGTTCCTATGGCCACCTTGCGGCTTCATCATCAGACCCTGGATATCATCTCAGTTCAGAGTACTCGTCAAGACGAAACAACTGAGCCCAAACACAATCACGTTCCGACGTTTTATTACGAAGTTCGCATGGCCACCTGCTGGCTCCATCATCAGACCCTGGATATCATCTCGGTTCGAGTACTCGTCAAGTCGAAACAAATGAGCCCAAACACGATGGGGTTGCGTCGTTTTTTTACGTAGTTCCCATAGATACCTTTTGACTCCATCATCAGACCCTGGACATCATTTCCGCTCAGAGTACTTGTCAAGACGAAACAACTGAGCCCAAACACGATGGCGTTCCGACGTTTTATTACGAAGTTCCTATGGCCACCTTCCGGCTTCATCATCAGACCCTGGATATCATCTCAGTTCAGAGTACTCGTCAAGACGAAACAACTGAGCCCAAACACAATCACGTTCCGACGTTTTATTACGAAGTTCGCATGGCCACCTGCTGGCTCCATCATCAGACCCTGGATATCATCTCGGTTCAGAGTACTCGTCAAGGCGAAACAAATGAGCCCAAACACGATGGGGTTGCGTCGTTTTTTTACGTAGTTCCCATAGATACCTTTCGGCTCCATCATCAGACCCTGGACATCATTTCCGCTCAGAGTACTCGTCAAGGCGAAACGAATGAGCCCAAACACGATGGGGTTGCGTCGTTTTTTTACGTAGTTCCCATAGATACCTTTCGGCTCCATCATCAGACCCTGGACATCATTTCCGCTCAGAGTACTCGTCAAGACGAAACAACTGAGCCCAAACACGATGGCGTTCCGACGTTTTATTAAGAAGTTCCTATGGCCACCTTCCGGCTTCATCATCAGACCCTAGATATCATCTCAGTTCAAAGTACTCGACAAGACGAAACAAATGAGCCCAAACACCACCGTCGTGTCGTGGTATAAAAAAGAAATAAGTTTTATCAACAGCTTTATTATTTTTGTATGTGATCTGCCATAAGGTCCCTTTTCTACTAAACTTTGAACCCAATTTTTATATAGAAAAAATTAACGTACAGCAGTGAAACCAAGCTACAAATACACGTCTATTCCTATATTTTACAATTTTGCATAAAAGAAAAAAAATATTATTTTGAAGGATTTCACTAAAACGTCCATATCTCCGTAACTAGAAACCGTCATAAGGTCCCTTTTCTTATGGAAAGCCACAAATAGTTTGGTGTCCAGTAGGTACTATATCCCCTCCAAAAATACACCCATTTATTATAACTTAGCATGTAAAATAATACATTATATTCTGTTATCGAGAAAATAGCGACTTCAAAATTTGGCGCGAGTGAGCAAAACGACAGTGACCGGCCATTTCAGATCAGAGAGCGCCATTCATGTACAGACGAGTTAGTCACGTGTTTTGGAAAAAAATTGGAAATAAAAAAGTAATTTAAAAAATTAAACCGACTTCAAAAAAGGTTAAAATAAAAGTTTTATGGTAACTTTTTTTGAGGTCGGTGCCAGCCTTAGTACAAATGTGTACTCATGTAGGTAAATATTTCGTTTAAACTAAAGCTGGCACCGACCTCAAAAAAAAGTTACCATATAAAACTTTTATTTTAATCTTTTTGAAGTCGGTTTAATTACCTACTAAATTACTTTTTATGTCTCTCCTCAACAGTTTCTAGGTAATATTAGTGGCCAAAATTTACTATTTGATGACAATTTTAGCTAAATTTTGACGATGAATTAATGCGGGATGAGTTATATTTTAAGGGTACTGAGTTAAAAAATTAGAACTAGAACATCAAACTTCTGGAGTGGGGGCGTGTGATGTCACTCCTAGGTGAAAATTGTACCAAAAACTCACTCGAAACTTCTAAGCACTCTATCCTCGTCATTTTTTGTTTGTCAAACAAAAGAAAAAATACGTGTACAATATTTTTTAATAATGTAACTGACGGACTAAACAGTTTTTTTTAGTCGTCTAGCCCATTGTCCTACGGATTGGTCATCGCTAAGGACGTAGGTACCATTCTTCGGATTTACGCCCAAGTCCCAACCGAGCTGATGAAATTAAGTATAGAGGAAATTAAATGCGCTATAACAGCAAAAAACATTTAGGAATGACTTCACAGAAGCAATCGAAAGTGGAAATGTGGAAAGTTGAGAAAATGGGCATAACAAAAACCGGTCAAGTGCGAGTCGGAGTCGCGTACCGAGGGATCCGTACAAATTCGTAAGTAGATACGCAAATAGTTCGAGATGAACTGAATGTAAAAGTAAAAAAAGTAAAGTAAAAGTAACTTTATTTGCACACACATAGTACACATACATAAGGAAGATATAATTATAACTGTAGGAGATGCATGCACAAAACAGGACTTATAGTTGCAGATCTTAAACAGGGGTTCCCAAACTAGGCTCAGCCTGTATCTTGGGCAACCAGGTAAATTTAAAATAAAGCAAGAATATTGCCTATGTACGCAATGCGAGATGTGCGGTACAATACATTACTAAGCGCTACATGAACTTATTGCACACCTCCATTGTATAGCCGATTAAATCATTTACAGTAAATAACAGGTAAGTCCAAGGAAATAAAAGGAGTTCAAAAGTATTGAATATAATGAGAGAAAACTAACTAGCTTAAGAACAACGCGTACAGTCAAGTGCAGATACATAGTACCTACGTAGGTTATTAGCTCAAGAATACTTTTGTTCGAATGCATTCGGTATTGGATAAGGACTTTACACCATAGTCTGCGACAGTTTATTCGATACATGTTAAAACACACACACGTAGCAAAAACATCAGAGAAGAGTCGATCAGTGAAAGATTTCTTCAGTCTTTCTGTAGTCAATCGTTAAAAGCCAGTTGTAAATCAGTTGCTTGGCTCTTGCGACACACAAGTCTTTAATGTTGCAGTATTTTAGAACTGAGTTGTAAACAGATGCTCCCACAAAACCACCAAATCTCCTAGCCAATGCAGATTTAACAATGGGTAAATTCAATTTATAAATGCGCTTTTTCAGCATTTCTTTGTGCAATTCAGTGTTGATCACGCGTTTGTGAGTCAAAGTACAGATGCGGAGAATAAAAAGTTGTCGAAGGCTCAGAACCTGTGCCTCTTTGTATAGCTGTGCCGTAGGATAGCGATACGGTTTTTTTAACATTACTTTTAGTACCGATCTTTGGGCCCGCTCCGCTACTAGGAGTGCTGATTTTGCTGCACTACCCCACACCCTAATACAATAGCTAGCCACAGACTGGCAAATAGCTATGTAGACCATCTTCAGAACTCTGTGATTCGCCGAATTCCTGAGTCTTTTTATGACTGCTATTGTCTTCCTTATTCTTTTGGAAAGGCATAGTATATGGTGTTGGAAAGTTAGTTTTTCATCCAACATAATTCCAAGATATTTAATAACCTTACAGCGCGCAATCGGGTTACAGTTACAGGGTCCAGGGGCAGTCACGGCACAGGAATGAATTTTGATGTGTATGTTGTCTGGAGGCTTAGATGCAGCAGTTTTATGAAAACACACGTAGTTCGTTTTTTTATGGTTAAGCGTTAGTAGGTTATTTTTGAGCCATGAATTAATTAAAGTCATGCCCATTTCTGCTGTTCGAACCGTATCTTGCCATGACACGCCCGTAAATAGGATCACGGTGTCGTCTGCGTAACATATCACCTGAGCGTTCTGCAGATTAATACCGTGTATGTCATTTATATATATGTTAAACAGGGTCGGGCCTAACAGACTTCCCTGGGGCACTCCAAAATGGACTGGGAGAGCGTTACTTCTGACCGAATTAACCTTAACCAATTGACTACGATCCGATAGGTAGCTCCTGAACCAGTCCAGCGCAAGTCCTCTGATACCGGTACGCTCAAGCTTATTTAGTAGTATACTAGGGGATACGGTATCAAATGCCTTGGCTAGGTCCAGGAAGACACCAACGCAACAAAGATTCTTGTCCAGGTTGTCAGAAATCAGATCAGTCAGAAGCGCAGCTGCGTCCTCAGTGGACCTGTTCACCCTGAAGCCAAATTGCTACTGCTGAATGGTGGGACTAACTTAACTTTGCTGTTGAAAAACTGTTGTCCCCATTAGGTCGCGGTTAGTTTAGTCGTATTACGATTTTTGTGAATTTCTAAAAAACGATCCAAGCCGTTATATTTTTCCAGTAATATATAGGATGATCTTAATAGTTCATAAATATTACAGATAGTTCTGTTGATTGAACGGTATTTTTTGAACGTTTTTCGTCTTAAATCAAAAAAATGTAAGTGGTTTTGGAATGTACAAGTTAAGTCCACTTGATATTATAGCTCAACTTTTAATATTCGACCTCTCATTTCGGCCCCTCTTTAAAATAAAAAAGTAAAAATGGTATAAGGTTTTTTTATGGCTCGTCTCAGCGACTTTTATTCCTATGCCAAATTTCACATCAATAGCAGCAGTGCAGTAGTTCCTGCGATATCTGGCTGTGACCGACAGAGTCGCACCATAAGGGTCCCTTTTTTGTTATTGTTAGTGTTATTTCTATACAACCGTAGACTAATGATTTCGTTAGAATGTTGTAAAATTAGTATATATGTCACTTTTTATTTTAAAGTTATGTATCATAAACGGTCCGGATAAATATTGTTTCACTTAGATGTTTCAGTTATGCCGTAGGCCGAGTGAAGAATAACAAGAAAGTTGCAAACAAAGACCAACAAAATATCACGCGCGCTGACTCATCTACAAGAAAATCTTGGGGCCACGAAATAAAATTACTTACTAAAAGCAGATAATAAATAATATATATATATATTTAATAATACTGTACACAAGGTTATGTACAGTATTATTAAATATATGTGTACAGTATTATTAAATGTATGTACATAAGCCTAGGTACGAAGTGAGATTTTATACCTTGTAAGTAGTATGAAGAACTTTAAGGCGTGAATTTTTATTTTTTAACCGACTTCCAAAAGAAGAACGGTTCTCAATTCGTCTGTATGTTTTTTTTTATTTTTTTTGTGTGTTTGTTCACCGATTACTTGAAATCGGCCGGACCGATTTGGAAAATTCCTTTTTTGTTTGAAAGGGTAGACTTCCGAGGTGGACCCATTGCAACCAAATCAGGATCTGATGATGGAATCATGGAGAAATCGAGAGAACTCTTCAAATAGGTATCATAGGCACACATATAGCGATTTTGGTATTTTTCTTACTTTCTCGTGCATTTCTTATTAGAAATAAGTTTCCAGTCTTAACCGAGTTCAAAACAAAGAGCAATTTTTATGTAGGTTTGTTCCTCGGTTACTGGAAAACGTCTAGACCGATTTGGATTTTTTTTTCTTTTAACTAAATAGACTTAAGTCTATTTGGTTAAAACAATATTTATCCAGCGCCACTAAAAATTTAAAAATAAAGTAAATTTTTAAAACAAAAAATAAAAACCGACTTCCAAAAACATAAACTAAAAACCAAAAAATAATATTTTAATTACCCCAAAGAATTGGATAAACAACCATTCATATATACATATACAGATATTTATAGTTTTTAACCTGTTATTTTTGAAGTCGGTGCCAGCTAAGGAGCTCAACACAGCCAGCTTTGCGTGGTTTTTGGAAGTCGGTTTTTATTTTTTGTTTTAAAAATTTACTTTATTTTTACATTTTTCATACAATCTTTCATCCTCGCTTTAATTCATTAGGGGTTGAATAAAAACAAACCTTGTTTATTGCACCTCTATGTATCGTTATACATAAATAACAATCTTTTAAAATTTCATCCCGCCATCTGCAGTGGTTTTACGCTGTACACTGTCGGTCAGTACCTTAATCACGGAACATGTTTGATTTTTTTTAAACCAGTTCTGATTATGGGATCCATGGCAAATTGAGGGAACTCCTCAAATATTATAGGAACATGGTTAACTATTTTAGTTTTTTTATAGTAACTCGTGGATCAAATTCAAATAATTATTTAGCCAAAATATGAATTTGCTGTTAAGTATAGTCAAAAATCAATCATCTAATCAGTATTAATCAATTATTGAATTGCACATAGCGACTTTTTTTCACCGATGATTTTATTTTCCATCTAATTAGATAGGCTAGGCGATCATTTTATGTGAAACCAACGGCCGGACATAGTTATACCCGATTCCACTATACTATGCTTTATTTACTATGCATCCCCAAAAAACTTATTCAAATTCAAACATTTTTCCGTGCATTTTGTGGCTTCACTCAAGACCCATCTGCCGTAGCTGCACCCCCATTATCTGCCTCCATAAACCGCGTACAATCCCAAGCTTACTGAAATCATCACCATTTTAAACTGGCCTTCCCCCTGCCTCACCTCCTTCCTTCTTACAGTTTACAGGAAATGATTGGAGGTTCAATTTAAAATGGTTTTTCATTTTATAGCTCTGAACTTCATCGAAGAACTATAAATAAAGTGTAATGGTTGTGTATTTAATGTTTAAGCACTGGTTATATAGGTTTAAAATAAAATTTACTTTTTACACCGAGTGTTACAGTATTTTGTTTAATATAACAAAGAGGTTTAGGCTCACCAAAATCGTCGTCACCAATTGAATAGAATCATATTTCACAATATTTAGCAACTTATATGATTTTGAATGTTACACTCATATAAATAAAGCACTTTTCATGGGTTTACGTAAGATCGAAGGAGTGGCAGTAAGAAGTGAATTCAAGCTCGACTCCTAACAAGATAAAACAAAATACCTACAATCGCACACGGCGCCGTACACGCTCTAATTGTATAGCTCTTGTTAAAGTCTCACTTTACGGATATAATTCCTAGATACGACTCGACATTAAGAGCTTCGCCAGTATACAACTTACTATACTATACAATAGTATACAACTGCCTATTGAGCAATTATCGATCAGTTGGTCGTGTTAGTATATTGATCCAAGCACCGGGCAGTGCTCTTCGACATCACCATTCCTCATGGCGAGAACCTCGTGAAGGCCGAGAAGTACAAACTCAGCAAGTACCTTGACTTGGCTTACGTGGGATGTTGATTCGACGATCATTGTTCTGACAGTCGTTTTGGTAAATGGTCTTATAGCGAAGATTCCCGATCATGAGATTCGCTAAATGGATCAAGGGTCAGATACAGAAGGCTACCGCTTTGAATACGGCGGGCATAGTCAGTAGGTTCCTCTGAAGCCCTAGTAGCTTGAGGCCCGCCCCGCTGCCGGCGGCACTCTAGGTTAGGTTTTTTATAATGTGTTTATATTTTGTATTTTAGTTATAGTTTAGTTTTAGTTATTTGAGCAGATATTTTCCCTTACTGGAATGAAAACCCGGGGCCACTAGGTTTGAAGGCTAACTCCCCTAGCCTAAAGGTATCGTGTTGAGTCAACATAATCTAGACATGACTAAGTGCTTTGACAGGTAACTACGGTAACAGAAAGTATGCAAGTGAATCTCTAGTTGTCATGTCCAGTTTACTTAAGACTACGTGTAGCAGGTACCAAGTAAATTAAATTCTATACAGGGTGATTCGGGAGACGTGAGCTCCTGACTAACTCCACGGATTCAGTAAATGGTAAGGGATGTGGTTCACTACCGTATTTAAGTGAAACACCCACATCTTTTTCCTTTCTTTTTACTTTTTGTTAAGTACAAAACCCAAGACTCTACCATCAGGGTCACCCTACAACAACTAAGTAATAAAGGTAAAGCCTCTTTAACCGTAATGACAGCGCTTTGACTATGAAAATTTTCCTTGTCGTTCTGGCAATGTCAAATTTTACAAATATTCAAAGGTAAAGCAAACAGTATCGGTACTTGACGGAAACAGTATTCTAATTGGAGAGTGACCGTGGATGAACGTCGTAAATATTTTTTTGTTTCCAACACTAAAAAAAATTAACGATAATGTCACTAATACTGGTACGAAATAGTTGCTTATAATTTATTGAATCCATAGGGTTGATCCTGCTAACGTCTCCCGAATCATTCTGTAGAACGTATTTAGGAAAGGGATGTTTAGAGGCTATTTATATACTTGTTTGGGATTCTACCAATTTCAATCCTCAAGAAATGAATAGGTAACAGTAGGATTTCTTTCAATGCCAAGAAAACATTGTTTCATTTCATTAGTATTCGGAAACAACGTATTATAATATATACCATAATTAAAATAAACAAATAAATATGACATTATTTATGTAGAAATACACTGTTTTCTATGTTTTGTATTTATTACCCTTATTATATATAATTGAGCGTTCGTATAAAATAAGATAAGTTGCGTAACGAAACTTAAAGTTAGTGTCAAACCAATACATTTTCGTGACATTATGTTAATGTAGTACCGTTGAATTGTACACTTTTTTGAACAACGCTCAGCTGACGTTATAGTTAAATTGCCCTTCCATTCCACCATCTTCCGTGTTGTCCACTCCAGCGCTGGCCTGTGATTTATGTTTGTCGGTAACACTGCACTAGGAAATAAAATACCTTCCTAATCTAGCTCCAGCTGCGATAACTGTAAAAGTTTTTTGACTCCGGAACAATATCCACGTTGAGTTTCGGTCGATGTATGTATTTTCACACCTTCTACATAAAAATTGCTTTATACCTTCGTAAAAGTGATCAAAGTGTTCAAAGTAACTTTTTTGTTCAAGGACTTTCATCTTCTTAGTCGTTACACTCTTGGCGGAGTGGTTACACTCTTGACGGCGCCAAGTACTTAAGTATGTAGTTTTTTTAAAAGCACCGTATTGTATTTGTTACACAGTAGCTAAATTATTTTCATCTTGGGTAAAAATCCCATTGTGCTCCATTGTGATACAATGTACAGTCATGTATGTATGATGGAAAGTGGAATCAACCTGAAAAAACCGGTCAAGTGCGAGTCGGACTCGCGCACCGAGGGTTCCGTACAAACTCATAAGTAGATACGCGAATAGTTCAAGAAAAACTGTATGTCGATTTGTTTAGTAGAAGCAAATAAGTATATGTTATGATTTTTGCAAATTTCTAAAAATCAGTGCAAGTTAGGAAAACAGTTATATTTTCCCTGTAATATTTAGAACCTGACGTGTAATGATTCTATTTAATAGCAAGGACCATTAAATCAAGAGGACTGTTATTCTCCATACAAAATGCTGTTCCCCGAATTTACAACGCCATCTATGTATAAGCTTGGTAAAATAGTTATAATATTATTTACAATTATTTAACTTTGCAAACGTGACACAGTATTTAAATTTATTTATTATTAGCTGTTTACGAACTAATTGTTACTATACTATGTTTCTTTGTTCAATTATAACATCGTTAAATGTTTAGTGTTTTAGCGCCATCTAGTTTTTTTCCCGGAAATCCCCTAGCGTGAAAAAGGCCATCGCTTAGTTTTGCTACTCTCCGCTAGATGGATTAATGGATGGATTAAGTTTTTGTAAATTTCTAAAAAAGTATTAAAGTTAGGAAGACCGTTCTATTTTTCCTGTAATGTTCAGGTTGATATTGATAATCAGTAATTATGATACATTTTTCTGATCAGTAACTTCGGAGATAATAGGGGGGGAATGGTACATAAAAATGTATAAATTAAAAACTACTTATTTAAGAAAAAAAATAAAAATGGTGTTTTAATCTACAAATTAAGCCCTTTCATTTGATACCCCACTCAATATAATAGCCCTAATTTCAATTTTCAAAGTCCCATTACGGAGCCTTTTAAAAAAAAAGTAGAAAAGGTACAAGATATTTTTTATGTCCAATAAGCTCGGGTTAGCTATTTTTAACACTATTCTAAATTTCAAATCGATAGCATCAGTAGTTCCTGAGATATCTGGCTGTGACAGACGGACAGACAGACAGACAGACAGACAGACAGACAGACAGACAGACAGAGTCGCACCATAAGGGTTCCTTTTTTACCATTTTGGTACGGAACCCTAAAAAAGAAACTGCAGGCATACAACTCATGCAACCTCTAATGTACAGGGTTTACACATGCGTTGTGTATGAGGAAAAAAGAATCATCATCGTCATCATTAGTCTATGTAATGTACGTCCCACTGCTGGACACGGGTTTACTCTCATATAGTATAAGAGTGAGTCTGTAGTCTCCACGCTAGTGCACTGCGGATTGGGGACTTCACATACACCTTTTTCACTTACACCATTGAATTTCTACGCGGATGTGTACACCTTACGATGTTTTCCGTCACCAGGAAAAAAAATAGGAGATTATTTAAAAAGAACAACTCAGATTCTTTGTAATATGACTTTGTTTCATTATAGATGTACAAATACAGTAGGTACGTTCTATAGAAAATGTTGTACATTATTTTTAATATAGCAAATTGGTCTATAAAATCAACAATAATCCTCCTTAATAAAGTCAGCAGCCTTTTCTGCTATCATAATAGTAGGAGCATTCAAGTTTCCTCGAACAATCTTCGGCATGATAGATGAGTCTATCACTCTTAGCTTTTTAATACCATACACTCTCAGTCTAGCGTCAACCACTGCTCCGGCATCCCAACTGGGGCCCATCTTACAAGTACCAGCAGGATGGTATATAGTAGACGTATATTGTGTAAGTAAACAAGAAAAATATTCATTAGAACCCCAAAGGAAACTTTCACATCCTGGTATAGGAGCCTTTACAAATGAAGCACCGCTTTGCCTAAACGCTGGGGTATCTTCTAAGGTAGTAGCGAATCTTAAACCTGATATTAAAGTATCTAAATCAACCCGTTCAGTAAAAAACCTAGGATATATCAACGGTGAACCAAAAAGCGGATCAGTATAGTTAAGCATTATATACCCTCTGCTTTTAGGAACCAACAGCAAAGGTCTAACTGCTAAGCCATTATAGAAGGCTAATGGAAATATGTTGCTTGCAATAGACGATGTAGGATCAGCATAGAATTCTTCTACGGTTCTTCCATCAAAATGAAACTGTATGTCAGGTAAACCATGTTCCGAGAATTCTGTTTTTATAAAAGCCACAGCGTTTAAAGTACTGCTGGAAGATAAAGGTCCATGCTTATGTGGTGGTTGTATATAGTAGTCATAAAGTTTGTCGAGTAATTGCTGACCATCTACTAAAGTTGCCGTTTTATTTGACAGTGAAATGACTAACGCATCTGTAGTGACATGGTCTTGCAGGTTATAACCGACTCTAAGATCTGATAAGATAGCAATACCATGACTTGCTAAATGCTCTTTAGGTCCTACACCAGACAACATCAGTAATTTCGGGGAATTAACTGAACCTGCACTAGAAATAACTTCTTTAGCGGCATATACGGTGAATACTGCTCCTTGTTTGATGTACTCTACTCCAATAGCAGTTTTAGTAATCGGATTAATGATTATTTTAGTCACATATGCCTGATTAACTATTTCTAAGTTTGGTCTTATATGTCGTATAGGTCTAATATAGGCTGAATTTGCGGAGTATCGTTGACCATGAAGTGAAGTTGATTGAGCAATATCTGTCCCTAATTGGTGTTCTCCGTTAAAATCTGTGACTGGCAGACCTCTTTCTCTGAAAGCCTGGACTAACATTAAAACGTTGCTGTCAGTGTATGGATATCGTTCCACATTGAGAGGACCGCCGACAGAATGATAATATCTGTTGTATGATTCAATGTCACGATTGTTTTCTGCTTTTTTGAAATACGGCAGCACCTGAAACAATTAAAATAACTATGTACATATCGATAGTAGTTATCATTTTGCAACTTAAATTATCGTAGTCGTAGAAGTACATCTCTTTATAATTTTAATCAAATTAACAGTAATACCCCACCAAAAACATTTTCATGTGAAATGTTTCCAAGGCGAGACCATGTGACTACGCACTCTCAAAAAGTTATCAGATCTCATGTAGAGCCAAGTTTCTAACTCTACATGCCCTAACTCTACAAGGCCTAACTTCACAAACTCTAGGTACACCTTAGTCAAAATATATGGCTTGGCCATTTCGCCATTTCACAATTTATCCACTGTGCATAACTTTTCTATGTTCTTGTAGAGTTAGGTGTAGAGTTAGAAGCTTGGCTTTACATGAGATCTGATAACTTTTTGACAGTGCGAGTCATAAGTCTCGTCTTGCTAACATCTTACATGAAAATGTTGGATTTCACTTCTATTTGTAAGTTGGGTTAGTCGAATCAAAAGTACATTGATTTATAATACGTAATAATTATATCTACTATTGATACTTTTAAAGATTCAAAAGATTTCTTTGCTAGGAATATAGTGTTGTACAATATTACAATATTTTTTTGTTCCATGTATTCAGCGTAGGCTGAATCCATCATGGCATGCAAATATTCAACACACTAAATAATATTTATATTCAATAACATTTCTAATTCCAATAATCAAATAATCAATGATAATAGTATAATATCAATAATTAGGTACCTAATTCTAGATGTGTCGAGAAAATATTTTATGCTATAAAAACAATTGTCAATAAGCCGGCTATTTAGTCTACTTTTAAATCTATTGATCAATTTATTTTCAAAATATTTGCTTACTTAATTTCTTACTATGTTGTTTTTGGTTTTAAGGCGCAACGTTCCCGAGCTAGTTTCATAACATAATAAATGAGAATGTAGTCTATTAAGATGAAACATATTTTTTTGTTGTTGATGAAGGGTTACATTATTATTTTATAACATATTTTTGTTTTTGTTATTTATAATAACAAGAAGTCCCTATATATCAATTTTCTCAGACCTCAAGCGTTCAAATTGCGGAAGTCTCATACCAACTTCCGTCCCCTAGTTTAAGGGGTTGGGAGATAAAAGTTCCAAGTTTTAGAATTTTATTATTGTTTGTGTACTAATACTAGCTCAAATACTAAATTTCAGATTACAGCTTTCTAGGATATTAGGAAGTACCCTAAGGATTTTAATGATCATCAGTGAGTCAGTGACGAAATTAGGGTTTTTTTTAGATATCAACAAATTCTAAAGTATAAGAGCTATGCAATTAAAACTTTATAAATGTTTGATAGTCCGCTATTGACAACATATCCAGAAAATTTTGTTTATCTGGTATAATTCAAACCCAAGTTATAAGGGTTCAAAAAAACGACGAAGCGCTTCGAGACAAGGTAGGTAGATGGCCTTGCGCTTCGCTTGGGGGACACTAACGTGCCCCAGGATAATTTCCGAAACAGATACGAGTATGCCTCATATCATTGTGGGTAAAATCTACCCATCAAACTGACTTAGTTTAACATTACATCTCAAAAAAAAATTGTGATAGAAGAACTGCGTTGTGGGAATTGCAACTTTTTACATGTAATGTTTTTGATGGGATCTCATTTATTTTTGTAAGTGATCTTTCTTTATTTATTACATTCCAATCTATTCTATTTCCCATTTGAACTACAAAAGAACTTTGTAATCGCCTGTATTTGTATAGGATTACAAACTTAATTATACAGTTAGTATTGAAATTACAATATTTTTAGCTTTTGCATGATATGATAGGCTAGAAACTAATTATGTTTAAAATTTGGAGCTTGTGGGCCTGCTAGAAGTACTTTAGAATTATGATGATCATCAGTCAGTGAGTCAATGACAAAACCAAGGAACTTTTACGTGCAACAGTTCTTAAACTACACGTTTAAATTGAATGTTATTAAGAATATGTATTTAAGTCCTATTATGCTCTATATAATTATCCTTGAAAATTCAGGATTCTAGCTTTAGCCAGCACAAAATTACGGGATGCTGAAAATGGCCTGAATGGCTTCGAGAAAAGGATGGTACGGCCGTGCCTTTGTTTTGCTCGACTTGGCGGGGGCACAGCCGTGCCCCCAGATACCACGTTTGTATGCGTATAAATCATAGAGTAGTTTTGTATATATGAGATAGAGATATAACTTGAAGGTTTGACATGTAGCGCCATCTCGTGTTTAGTGCCGGTAAACTATACAGCTATATACGATGTAGTTATGGATATTATATCTTCGAACTATTTCTATTACACTCTCTATGTATTGGTATACCAATACATAGAGTGTAATAGAAATATCATGAAAATCACCAGCTTCTCAAGAAATGAAACAATATTGAATTCATGGGCATTTTTATTTTAAAATCTACGGTTAGGCGAAACTTAAGCTATGTTCAAATACCGTCTAACCTGTCAGTCCGTGACGAAATGTATGGAGTTTGACACTAATCGTCAGTTCTGTGACGACCTGCTAACTGTCAGTTAAGAACGCACTTTAAATGAAAAAGCCCTCATACAAGTTTAATTACTTTTTGTATCGTTTGCGACAGTATGTATGTTACAGCCATATTTTTCAACTTCGTCGAATTGGTCAAAATTAGTTCTACTACCATTTTTTATTTTTTTGGAATCTTTACACTTCACAGACACAGAGATAGTTACAAGTATTTCAAATACAACGCAAAATATAGCCGTCCAAATTTTCAAGCCAGAGTCAGGCATAGGAGGAGTCGTCAGAATCCGGTAGATTGCCAGAGTAATCGTGAGTGGGAGAATCGGTATTCATTCAAAAACTGGCTAGTAGCCTTATGATGCTACGCTTTGTCACGCGATAAATAAAAGATAAAACATCCGTCACTCACACACTATTTGTCAGAACGTGACGAATGCTTTATCATTTATTTATCACGTGACAAAGCGTAGCATCATAAGCCTACAGGTCGTCGCAAATAATCATATACATTGAAGTAAAGAAAACTTAACAAAACGTATCTTCAAATCGAGATACGAAACAGTGACTTTTTATCTCGGTTGACTTGACATATGTCTATATATGTTCCATTTCACAAAAATATGAAAAAAAATATGTTATTAGTTGTAGTGGTAATTCAATAAAATATATACATAATAAAATCAGCGCTTATAATCATAAAATATACATTTATAAACTGTGCATACTTCTAAATCTATTTCGGCAGTGACAAAATCATTGACAATATTAAATCCGACATAAAAATTCAATGCGTGAATTGGAATTTTCAGTAAAGACCAGAAGATATTGTTACCATAACGGTTATAATGTTCAATGATACCATTGCCTTAAAAATATAATCTTCATTGAACGTGATTATTTTAGTAGAATACTTATATCTATGTTATTTAATATAAATAAACTATTTAACAAAATAGAAATTAATAATTAGATTTAGCACTCAGTCTTCAAATGTCAATATTGATGATTACAGTGTAATCTCTCGTTAAGAACCGGTAACCTTTTCCAATATACCCGACTTAATTAAAAATACACTTAAAATTAACGCTATTTGAGTTGTTAGATTGACTACCAAAATCAATGTTATAATAATGGGTCTATATTAAAACGCATACAGTAAAACTTCCTATTTTGACAGTGCATACCGTTGTTACGCATAATTGTGTATTCGTATAATATTAAAATGTATATTTTAAAACGCATATTTTAATTCGCATACTATTAAAACGTATAACAATTATTTGGTATAACATTAGTGTTCATAAATACTAAAAAGTATAATTTTAATAGGTCTAATCAGACATTTTAATTTTAGATGCTCAATCGAAAAATTGATATCGCAGAGTTTGTACAAGTATGTTTAAAGTGACATATCCATACTTGTATTGAAAACTAACTGTCGCTTCCAGTTTAATTACGTAAAAGTACTTTCTCTCGAATTTATTTATTAAAATACCTACACTATAATAGTATATGTTGATAAGCCAATTTTATTTATATAAGAAAACGCCCAGTACGCCCCGTTAGTGGCCTAGTGGCTCAACTACAGTGGAGATAAAAAAATCTCTAAAAGTAAAAAAATATATATTTATGCCACACCTGGCCATAAAGTGGCTTTTACCGCACGCTACGCGTACGGAAAAAGCCGCTTTCTGGACAAGTGTAGACATAAAATGATGTAATAAAGAAAGTACCACAACAACAACAACAAGGTAAACATCCCTTTAAGGTAAGGCATCAAAAAAACTGGATGGTTTATAAAACCTACGTAGGCATTATTACAATTTATAATACACACCTAAGGTGGTAAGTTAAATAAAAAATGTCTCAGATCGCAGCTATTTGTGCATAAATATGCGAAAATAATTAAAATAAAAAGGTAGGCCAGGCGCTAAAAAGCGATATCTCCCAGATATATCTTCCAGACAACATTTGAGTAGCGGAATTGACACAAAAATAAACCAGAAAAGTAGGTGGTGCGAAGGGTAACAAAAGGGAGAGCTAATTACCAAAAATAAATAATCGCAGGGGCAAATATAAACCTACACATACATGCATAAAAACAAATGAATAAATAGGGGGAATATATTAACCAACAAACTTTAAAAAAACATTGTAAAAATGGGAACATATTTTATTGTATTAGAAACAATAGTACTAGTAGATAAATCCCAAAAAGTAGGGATTCTGTAAACAACAACGACCAATTAAGTTACTTTTTTCCAAGTAACGCCCCACGTATACTGAACGCATAAATGTATGCGTTCGTTATACTTAATAACATTATGCGGATTTCAGGTATGCCAATTCAATCGGTATGTAAATTAACTAGTATGCGTTTTTATGATTATGCCATCTAACCGGTATGCTAAATCATCGTATGCCTAAACTGTTATGCATTTTAATATTAGGCTTATTAAGTTATGCCTAATAAGGGACACCCTATAATAATCTTTGAATTTGTTATAAGACCGTGGTATAAATCGCATAATTACCTAAACTGTTAGTCCTGGTTTTTAAACGCGTGACTTGTGAGGTAACAGGTCCACAACAAAGACGTGTTGCAACCTTGCAACGTACATCTAGGCGAGTCGTAATATGCTTTCCAATTAATAATATGAATAAGGTTTTAAATGGCGTGTCATAAATTATGTTTAGGATCAACCTTTTTTTAATGAATTTAATGTATTATATTTACTCGTATATTAAAACTAGGACCAAACTATGCCGAATGAATCACGCTCAAAGGCGGTACCTACTCACATAACATAACGTTGATGAATAACTTGGCATTGCCATTATCAGCATTTTAAATATATGCAAAATCTTGCATTGTATTGTTTAATCAAACTCTGTGATATAAATGTAGGCCTTTACCTCTCGGTAGCTCCAGCCGGGGTTGCCTGCTTCAGCCCATCCGTCATAGTCAGCTTTATTGCCTCTCATGTATAACATGTAGTTGACAGCACTTGATCCACCCATGGTTTTCCCCCTAGAAAGATAAAAGAATAATTAATGCACAGTTTAAAAAAATAGTTCAGTGAGATTGAAACTGCTCTAATAGTCTAAGATCCGAGTATAGAACGACCTACACCGAACTGGTTAATTAATGAAAAGTATTTTATATTAAATTAAATTAAATATGTTAAATGTGGGTTGCCTAAAAAAAATCAGTCCAGAATATGATTAATTAAAAATTTAAGTTAAATTTGCACCTGGTTGGTATCTGAAGCTAAGGAAACGAGGTGCAAACTTAGCTCAACCGGTTAGTATGAGAAAGTTAGGATGAAGTCAGGTCAGGTGCAAATTTAACTTAAATTTTTAATTAATCATATTTTGGACTGAATTTTTTTAGGCAACCCACTTGCAATATATTTATTAACATATTTAATTGAATATAAAATACTTTTCATCCATTAACCAGTTCGGTGAAGGTCGTTCTATACTGGGATCCTCTACTATAACACGAAAAAACAACGGATAAACAATGAGTGTCCGATAGGACGATATTACAATATTAGAGCAACGTCCAGTCTCGTTTTACAAAATTATTCTAACAACTTCCTTACTACTACTTACTATCCTTGTTAATTTTAATCTACTAAAATAAGATAACTTTGACACAAACATCAAGCACATATATTAATTCAATTGTGATTAAACATTGCGTTTAGAGGCTGGGTTCGTACTTTTGTTTTAAAATTCCATTGGTATATTTCTAAATCTAAATGAAGCAGCAATGCTCTCACTGCATAAGTAACCATACCTATTATTTGTAGACCACGCACAAATATAACCAAATTAATTAAAATAAGTGTTGTACTAGGTTAAAAGTTACTACATACTATATTTAACCCATACCATTAAAAACTTCGATGATAGCTAGGTATGTTATGCCAGTTAAATTATGCGTGGGTTTCATTTACAGTGTAAAAATTTACTAGTGGTGCAGTGTGTGAATTAAGCTCTACTATTTAGACCTATTAATTTATTCATTTTCGAGTACTTACAATTGGTGACTATTTTTTTTGTCTCGAAATATTTATACTAACAAATTACGTGGATAGTAAAAAACTACAATAAAAAACATGTAATATGTAAATAATTTAAAGTGTACAGTTTTTTAGAAACTTTTATTCATAATATTCCCAATCTTCTTTAATAATTTCTGCAGCTTTCTCGGCAATCATAATTACAGGAGCATTAGTGTTTCCCCGAACTATATTAGGCATAATCGAGGCATCAACCACTCTTAATCCTTGAATCCCATATACTCTTAGCCTTGGATCAACCACAGCATTTTGATCATGGAATGGGCCCATTTTGCACGTTCCTGAAGGGTGATAAATAGTTCCTGTGTATCTTGTAAATAAGCAAGCAAAATAATCATCAGTTCCCCAAACATAATCTTGGCATGCTATTATGGGTTTTCTTATAAATTTGACACCGTTTTCTCTAAATGATTTGGTTTCCTCTAATTTTACGGCTATTTTTAGCGCTGCTACTAATGTTTGCAAGTCTTCATTGACGGTAAAAAATCTTGGATAAATTAATGGCGGTCCAAAAACTGGATTTGTCCTATTCAATGTTAAATAACCTCTGCTTTTGGGTACAAGAAGAATCGGTCTAACATTGATACTATCGTAAAAAGCCACAGGTAAAGTACTCGTTTCCATATAAGTAGCTGGATCAGAGTAAAATTCCTTTCCATTTCTACCGTCAAAATGAAATTGTATATCAGGAACTGTTTTATCTTCGTCTGCAAATTCGGTTCTTATAAAAGCAGTTACTTGTAGTGGCCCAGTGGCTGTTAACGGTATTGGATTGGCCTTGTATTCAGAATTGTTATATTTATATATTTCTTTTAACAACTTAGTGCTACTAATCCACGTCGATGTTGCGTTTGTGAGTCTCATTAACATAGCATTAGTAGTCACGTGATCTTGTAGATTGTATCCTACCTTTAAATTCTTAATAACTGGTATGTTTAAAGATTTTAAGTCGTCAATAGGTCCAATTCCGGAAAGCATCAAAATTTTAGGAGAGTTTAGTGCACCTGCACTCAGTATGACCTCCTTTGTTGCAAGAGCTACGTACCAATTATTATTTTTAAAGTATTTTACACCGTACGCACTATCGCTTGCAGAATCTACAAGAACTCGAGTTACTTGAGCGTTGGTTTTAATCGTAAGGTTTCTTCTGCTTTTTCTAATAGGACGTATAAAAGCAGTATTCGTGGACGCTCTCTTTCCATCATTAGATGTTGTTTGGGTTATCATAGTTCCTATTTGTTTTTTGCCATTGGTATCAATTATTTCTAATCCCTTTGCGTGAAATGCCTTTAAAAGCATTACTGCATTCTGATCAGTGAAAGTAAATCGCTCAACGTTCAAAGGTCCATCAATACCGTGATATGCCGTATCTATACCTTTTATATCTCGATTGTTTTCGGATTTTTTGAAGAATGGAAGGACCTGCAAAGTTTGGGTATATAATTAATTTACTTTGAAAATTATTTCTTATTGAAACATTTTCGCTGTGTTTTTTTTGTTACTTTGCGTGACCTACTTCTCTGTAGCTCCAGCCATTATTTCCCAAAGCCGCCCAATCATCGTAGTCCCGTTTGTTGCCTCTCATGTATACTAAATAGTTTATTGCGCTCGAGCCTCCCATCACTTTACCGCTGTAAAACAAAAAATATAGGAAACCGCACCAGCTGGAATGCTTAAATTGATTGTAGATTACGATGTAGTGAATGTAGTGGGAAATGAAAATGGTGGTAATTGGGACATCCTTTGAATAAAAATTGTAATTTTCGCATTTATAACTCTAGCTATGTGAAAATGATTAAAAATTATAATCCAGGCAGCTAAAAAAAACGCAAAATCAAACAAAAAATCATCTTCAGCATAGTAACAATGTTGTGAGTAAGCAAGTTTTAGAAAACGTGACATTTGTTTAAAAGTTGCACAACTGTATCATGTTTCAAGGTACGTAAAATATTAATATGCAACAGCATATTAGATCGTCTGCAGCATAGTTTACGTAGAATATTTATTAACAGTGTTTGGATTAGTTAGTGCCATTTCGGGTGAATGACCTTGAACTTAATGTTCAAGGTCATTCACATGGATAAGACTTGGGATTCCGGGACTCGAAAATTTTCACAGTAAATATTATTGCCATAATATTTACTGTGCAAAATTTAAAGAAGACGCAAAAATAAACTTTTCATATGAAATCCCGTGGTTAAAAGGTACATCCATATTAAGCTTACGCACTGAAGTTCCGCGAAATGGCACTACCTATTCCGACCACTATTTATTAACTACAGATAGTCACATTTTTACTTAAAACTTTATATTTGTTAAAGTTTCTTGATTTGAATCAAATCAAACTCATCGTTAATTATTTTGTTTCAATATTTATTAATTATTACTCGCCGATAAAAGAATTTAGCATAGGCACTCGATTAAATAATTGATATTCTCAATTGGTGATATAAAATTGTGCAAGAAAATACTTTACAGAGAGCTCTATACTGGTGGCCGCGTGTGATATCTTGCTAGTGGGAATTGGGTTATAAGAATTTTACAACACCGTTACGCCACTCGACGCTCAGCACACAATCTCTCGTCTCTTTCACACTATGCCATATAAGGAGTGTAAAAGAAAATTTATTTTTCACTATTGTCATATTTGCTGGCCCTTTTGGTTTATTAGTTGATTGTACGTACCTAGTCCAAGCACAACTTTGGCCCCTTTGTGCTCGACAGGTTAGCTCTTCTGGCTGGGTCCGATAGCCCCAGTCGATGCTAGAGGCAGCTAGGACAGTTGGCAGTGACGGGACGCTGGTCACCTCAGGTTCTTCTGAACCTGCTTCTAGAAGAAGGATCTGGAATACATCAAAGTCAAAATCTAATTCATACGGAACAAAAAAATTAAAATAAATAAAATTATTTCTGTAAGTGGCCCTCAAGGGCTCTTTTACATGTCTCATCTCTAATTCTTTTCTTTTGGTTAACGTTACGTTAATACTTTTTGCTAACGTTAAAAAGTTACGTTACTTTTATTTAATTGGTATCAGACAAACCACCCAATAATTTCCACAAATATTGAACTCATTAATCTTCTATATGCTACTCCCAAATACCAATTTATGTAAAATCACATAACTAGTATCACCGTCCTAATTGCGATAGATACATACCTACTACTAGTTTGCATTGGCAACTAACGTAGCCATTTCGCATTTATTGTGATACAAGTTTAAAGCGAGTCGGTTAAACTAGTTTTACCGGTAACTTCAGAATTCTGCTGCCATTGTCATTATTGGATGATAGCGGTTGCGCTTCAGCATATTTTATGTTAAATCAAGGTTCTATATTTTTATTTGTCAAGCGTATTATTTTTACGAATTTTCAATACGCATAATATTCCTTCCGCTTAAGCGAAAAACGATCCGGAAGTTCTTCTATTCTATCTATGTCGGCTAGAATGGGCTAGGAAAGGTTATGTTTACAAATAATCTGAATAATAAATGGCAATATACGTTGAGTTATTGAAATACTTATCATCCAAAAATAGGTTTCGGGTGAACGATACTTTTGGCCAAATAATATAACGCCAAAATAAGGGACATCGTTTAATCCATCTCTCGACGAGATTTAACAGTACTGACAGTACATTGCTCTCAGAGGGAATTTGTTGATGAAAATTAATACATTCAGTGATTCATTAAATACATAGGTACACACATAGGAGATACTATTGAGTACCTCCGATGCGTGTAAAATGCATTTCACCAGTAATGCGAGAATAGTACATTACATAACTAGGGTGGTAATACAAAGAAAGGCCGAGATCGCAGAAGTTTGCGGCCCGAGCTGCAAGCGAGGGACGTAAATATGCGATCGAGGGCTTTCTTTATTACCTCCCGTGTTGTGTACATCATTTTATGTCTACATTTGGCCAGAAAGCGGCTTTTTCCGTACGCGCAGCGTGCGGAAAAAGTCACTTTATGGCCAGGTGTGGCATAAAATAATAATTACTTCGGCATAATCAGTTTGTCACTGAAAATTGTATATTTGTTCTGATTCAACCATCCACTTTATTTCTATTGCCCATTTTGCTATGTCGCACTGAAATTCGAACATTCAATTAGTCTCTGCTTTACTTTTTATCTAATATTCGACCAGTTACCGAGTTTCAAACATCACTGCAACTCAATTTTGCAGCACCAAATTGCGAAACAAACTTCTATCAGGCACCGTTCGAGTTGCAGCACTATGATGTTCATTAAAACGGGTCATTCGATAACTACGAGCTCTTTAATACTTAAAGCTCTAGACAAATTGCGTTGAGAATTTTTACAAATTTTCAGTAACTTGAAAATTGAATTTTATAGTGTTTAGATATATTACCGAACGCTACATTTGAGGATAACAATGCCTTATTGTACAATTCGTTACACTATAATACGTTATACATCAGTACTTATAATGATTTTCCATTAAAAAAACTTCCAAATGCTATGACGAAACCAAGCATTGTGTGAATGTATCATCCTACCTAAATTATATGGCCTTTTTATGATTAAAATTAAAAAGTAAATTAAGAAATTAAAACGACTTCAAAAACAAAAAAAGAATAAATAAAAGTTGTATCTTCAAAAATAGTAAATAATGGAATCTGAAAACTATTTTTTTGAGGTCGGTGCCATACTCGTGTAAGTAAATATTTCTTTTTAAACTAAGTCTGGCACCGAAAAAATCGTTTTCATATTCCATTCAGATTTTTTAGAGATAAAACTTTTGTTTTTTTTTTAGTTTTTGAAGTCGGATTAATTTCTTAAATTACTTTTTTATTTCTTTTTTTTTTAAATTTCAGATGTGATGGAAACGACTTACTTAATCAATTAAAATTCTGTTAAACCAACAACGAGATTTCCTCGTGACTGATACATACTTAACGCTCTATCTCAAAAACTACTGAACTGAATTTGGTAAAACTTGCACAGTTCCCTAAGTTGGGCTATACACCATCAATTTTTTTTGCAATTCGACTTATAGTTTTTGTGATATGCGTGGACAAATATACAAACATGCAGACATACATACATATACCTATGAAATTTGGCACACATAATTAGAAGCTGGTAGTGACTAACATAATTATACAAAAAGTCTGTGCAATTCTCACAATATTACATACATACGAGTCAAATACATAACCTCATTTTTTGGAGTCGGTTAAAAATAAGCAGGTAACCAACAGAGAAGAATAGAAATTATGAACGGAAGCATGATGAAATATATTAATTTTATTAGACACGTTTTTCTGAAAAATGTAATAAATAAGTATATTCGCAATACAATTTGTCGGAAAATATTCTCAACTGTAAAACTGATAACCCGACTAACATGAAAAACTTACTCCGTCCGAGTTGCATTGCCAATATTTAAGGAGAGACGCCATTGAGCATTTATTGCGATACAGTATTGAAGTTAACCGGAGTTTAATATGAGCAATGTGAGTGTATTTGCTCCTCAAGTTCCTCTCTTCTGTGGTAAAGTAATACAAGGAGCTAATTATTCACGAAGGACAAATCCTTTATCAATGTACCTTTATATTGGTAAAGGTTTTTTAAAAATCGTTTAAGTAACGTAAGTAATCGGTGCGATGTGCCGACGTTCGTTTTTAATGACTAGCAAAAATTAAGAATAATGATTTTCAACGTAAATAATACGAACCGTATTTTTTCTTTTGGTTTCTCTCAGTATTAAAATGTTAAGTTATGAAGTAAAATATGCCCAATGTGTGAGCTAGTGTTGCAATTATCCTGACCTCCCCGTCAATTGCTCCCAACATGCGATAACTTCGCCTTAAGGGGCTTTGCTTACGGTGGCGTCGTTGATCTGGTCGCAACCTTCCCTAAAATATGGTTAAGGGAGACGATGGCTGAGCTACGCGTCCTGCTCGTGAACGGGTGCCGTTTGTGGGGTTGTGGTTCACGCTTGCATGGGCTATGTTAAATGGTTAGATAATTATATACTAGTGTACATAATATTGTCTTCCGTTTCCGCGATTATCACTCATTGTAATAAAACCACTTAAACGGATTAAATCGCGTATATTACTTCATTTTTTAAGTCCCGACGTTTCGTAACCCTTTTCAGCGTTCGTGGTCGCGGGTACCACATCATTTTTCCTACTCAGTAAATGCAACTGAATACGATGATACCACTTGTTGGTATAATACTGCTCAGTCCTACGAAAATCGTTATTTGAATTCTTTGCAACTTGACCTCTCTACTATTGGTAATATAAGTATATATTATAAATAAATATATGATATTTTGTACGATAATGGTGCGGAATCGTTAGTGCGCGAGTTGGATTTACACTTAAACGGAGTTTTTAGTGAAGTTTTTTAAATATCTCATACCTAATTCAAAAGTAAAATATTGCTAGTGATTGAAGAAAAGACCTCGCAAAGATACATAAAAAATCGGATTTAAACTACTTTGTTGAAGAGAGGACAATAGAGAGATTTCTCTCCGGGCGGGTGTTGTGACTGGGGACCGAAGTTCAAAAGAAGATGGTTGGAAGTTGTATAATGTAATGTTAGCATTATAAACACTTCTACAAGGTGTTTCATTGAACGTAATACTCGTACAACTCATGTTTTTTAAACTCCTCTCCCTGGTGCTAAAACCCCTTCCTAGGTCTCGTGTTATGAAAGTCATCTTAATTAATTAATATCACTGTTTTAATTATTCATGTCTTTTTGGTCTCATCGTGGTTACCCTACTTAGAGTTAAAAGAAAAAAGTTTGAATCAAATTTTGTAGTGAACTTACCTTTTTGCTTATCTAGGCCGATAATTTATGAATAAAATGCATGTATTCTGACACATTATTGATGTTATTTGTCATAACAAACAAACAGGTCACGTAAGCGTGACGTCATGAGGGGTGCCCACACTACGAGATTTTAATTTCTCAATTCTGTTAGCAAACTAGCAAAAGTTAATTGTGACGTATTTTAATAAATAAATGTTTGCATTTTGTTCTCGGTCGTTAACTGAGCCGGATTTGCTTAATTTGTATTACGTTCAATGAAACACCCTGTATAGTGTGATGTAGATCAGTATGGGAATTCTGCCGTTTGTATGGGCGTGGATGTAAGCGCCATCTGTCGTTAAATTGCTGTAACTGTCTTCTTCCTCCAACGAGTGTCGCTAGGTGGCAGTGTCGTCACAGCCTCATTCGTTTCCATCATAATTATGTTTAATTGTAATAACTGTTTGCACAGATACCGTACTAAATTATAAAAGCTTCATGCAACAGCAACACAGTGCAGAGCAATTAATTAAATTTTGATAGTTTACACCCAATAGAAGTTTCATCAGTGTCAGATGAGTTTGTTAAACTTTCAGCTAATGGCCTTCCTGATGCCGTTAGTTTTAAAAACTCGAGCGAGAGCCGTTACGTATGAAAATGGCTACACAATTATGAAGTACTTGTTGAAAATGTTGCAATTTTAAACAACAATTGTACTTACGGCGAAGCTGCGGTAAATAGTATTCACAGCACATCTCAATTTAATCATGCATTTAGCATACTCTTACTTAAAATAACCAGCCAAGTGCTGGTCAGATTCACACACTAAGAGTTTCGTAACACTGTCGAGCAAAAAACGCCAAAAAATACACGTTTTTTTCTATGGAGCCCTTTTTTATTTTTTATTTTGTTTTGTTTTTATTATTTGTTGCTATAGCGGCAATATAAATATATATTCTGTGAAAAATCCCAGTCCCTATCTTACGGTTCAAAAGATAGAGCCCTGTGCCAGACGGACAAGTGACAATAACTCACACAAATTGGAATTATCCCAGCAGAATTTATTCGATTTCGAGACTTGCAGCCAGAATATTGTAGTAATGTCGTTGGGGGATTCCCGGCATGCCCGTTCCATTTATTATGTAAAGCTGACTGTCCTTATAATCAATGTTCATTAATTTGTTTAATAACTTATATTCAATTTTCGTATAAAACAACCAAAAGCACCAGAGTGGTTCGGACATTCATCTTTCAAGCACAGGTCGTGAATTTGAATGGTACGAAATACGAATTGCTTACCACAGCTTTTCGGTGAAGGACAAACATTGCAAAGAAATCTGCATACATCCACGAAGAAATTCAAAGGAAAACCCGCAGGTGGTCCAGCAGCCCATTTATTCTCATTTCTGTGCCCAGCAGTGCGACGTGGACGAATGTATTTTTATTTCAAACTCAGGATGACCGACCCACAACATACCATCAGTCTTTTTTATACCAACTTAGAATTTTTTCCGATATATATTTTTTATTATGTGACTCACAATTTATGAATGCAATTTTTCGTAGCTTTAAAATCTGCTAAATAATCTTATGAGGTCTAACTATTTTCAGCTCACTAGATGTTGCTCCTGTTCATGAAACTAAGCATCTTTATAGTCTATGAAATTCACCATAGCAAATAATTAGTTGAATATACATAGAACAAAGTCGGGTTAGTTACACCATTTATAACTCGATAACGGGTGGACTGATTTTTATGATTTTTGATATTTTGGGTTTGTCTGTGCCCTGAATAACAGAATAAGTATTAAAACATCTGAAAAATTCCAAATTCTGAGGCGGAACAAAGTACGCCGGGACAGCTACTTTATAATATTAATAGGATAATAGAATTATTCTCAGCGTTGACACCGTGCCATAATATTTCGTTTTAAATTTAATATCGGCTGTAAAGTTTGTACCGGTATCAAAGTAGATCAAGATTGTAGGCAGATTTGACTTTCCAATCGTCACATTACATTACTCGCAATACAAGAAAAGAAATGTCCAATAGGTTAGTTTTTCTCGAAAATTAATTTGATGTTGGAGTCTTTTAATTTTCTGTTTGACTAAATTGTGAGTAAAATTAAAATCGTGCACAAATTATTCTTACTATAGTACAGTCATATTGTGTAGTCAGGTATGTACAAGTCGATTCATAAGAGCTGGCGCGGATTTAATATGAAATAAGCACTGGCTGCATACAAAACCCGCGCCAGCTCTTGCGCGTTCAGGTATTATTGTGTGGAAACTCGCATTTCGCAATATTTGTTAAGTCTTATTCATTCTGTTTATTTACATTGTGCCAAAAGGTGTTACGATTGGTGAAGCATTCGTTAACGTCACACATTATTGATTAATATTTTAATAATAATCATGTTAATTCGATCCGTATTTTAACGAGAATCGTATTATTGCGAAAAATATATTATCTTTAAATCCGTATTAAATTAAGTCATTGGGTATAGAGCCAACTAGAACTTGTTTCTTGGTCTTAAGAAGTAAACAACTATAAAACTTCAACATGCAACTTTTTCCCTAAAATTGGTGTTTAGGTATAGCTTGGCAACTTCGTTGGTGACACTCACATGTGTGCTTTTTGTTATGTGCAGCCGTAACTACTTACACAAGTTACCGCCAACACGAACGGCGACCGACGGACGCTGCCTCCGGAGGCCCCAGTTCCTGGTTGGCGGTAACTTGTGTAAGTAGTTACGGCTGCACATAACAAAAAGCACACATTGTGAATGTCACCAACGAAGTTGCCGAGCTATACTTGTGAATGAAACAACAGTGGGTCGGAATCTGGTAACGTGATGTTTAAACTGCACACTGTCTCGAGTTGATTTTTTACGAATACTTAGCTGTTTTCGGTGCATCTTGAAGGGTCATCGTACGTGGGATAATGGTTGAGTAAGCTAATGGGGATGTTGACTGTTTAAATTTTGAGTTCAATTCCTAAAGTGTAGCTTATTTTATGAGCCTTCAAGGAAAAGTCCATCTTAAAAGTACGAGTATGCAAATATTAAAAACTAAATATTAATACCATTAAATATCTCATAAATTTATGGTAACATTCTTATGAACCGTTATGTTAAACGCAAGTTTTAAAACAGCTGTAAGATAACTTCCTGCGTTCTCCATACAAAGTATAACCGTGTGACGTCACAATACTAGTAGGCTTTAGTATGAAGCGTTTTTGGGAAAGACTAAAACTGTGAATATAACATTGTCATATCTCGGTAAGTTTTTATGATATTCAAATAGTTTTTCATTAATATTTATGTTATTGAGAGGTCTTTTTATAACTTACAACAAAGAAAAAAGTTTTTAAATAGGTTATGCATATAGCTTGAAAAACAGAGCACCGATGGGGCATAATCGTTTTTCGAATGGATACCACAAACTAAAAGACCCAGCGGGCTCGGAATCGATGGAGACCAAAATTGTGTGACCGTTTGATGTGGAAGTCTTTGGGAGAGACCTGTGTTTAGCATTGGACGTCTCCGCGTTAGAATCGTGACTACGATGAATAATAAATTGAACATTAAAACAAAAGTTTTGCAACGGACAGTTGAAACAAAGGTGTATTTTGTTTTGAGAACAAAGCCGTTGCATTCACTCAGACCATGACCGTGACATGCAAGTTACAGCACAAAACCAATATCGTTGTAACCATTATGACCCTTGTCTCCGTTAGGTATTGATTTGAAGGGTTTGGGAGGGTTTGAATGAAGGGTTAAAGATAATAACAAAAACTAGGCTATGACCATAATAGAAATGCTAAGGTCAACAAGTAGGTATTATGCAAATACTTGTTTGAAATAATATTATTGAATCGTATTTTTGTTAGTTTTTTTTGCTCTTTGCGTTTGACATTATGTAGTGCAAAATGGTCGATTTTTCAAGATAAAATGTAGATAGGTGATAATAGATTCGTAAATATCATCGTTGCATTCTTTAATAATAGTAATAACGGATGGCAGGTACAGCATCCGCTGTACACTTTGCCTTTCATTAAATTATCGAAAGGGCATCTACGCGTTGGCTTCGGCTCCGCGCACGTCTACCAAAGTTCCGGGACACCATTGCCCCGTAAACGGGTAAGACATAATAACATTATATCAAAATTACTACAAGTACCTTATCCTGTATTCCTGTTTATACTGGGCATCTAATATAGAATGCTTTTTAATAAATAGAAAAAAAAGCTTAAATGATCTACACCGTGACTTGGAGAATGTTTAAGTACTATTATTAGCTATGACATTATAATAATTTGCACACCTGCATGCAGGTTGAATATGATGAACAAATTTATCTTTAAAACCTTACCTTGTTATCATATTCTGCCAAATAAAGAATATTCGATTTGATTTTACAAATGAAATTATTAGACACTTTTTTGGTGTCAGCACGATTCTTATTTTCCTGATTCAAGATTTAAGATGGTTCCTTGAAAACTCATAACAAATTTTCTGATTTAAAATGAAACAAGGCAGAGTAATAAAAACAGTCTGTATTACAAAGTCTGTAAACACTTTAAGAAAAATATTGTTGAAAGTTACGAGATATGAAAAATGATTCGCGTAAAACGGAACAACAACCGATACTAATTGAGATAATCAGTGCATAGCTGATTACTTATTAATTTTCTTCCGAGGTTAACATTGCTTTCAATTAGTGGTTTTAGCTTTGAATAATTAAGGAAGTTAAATGCTTATCATATTACGGACTTTTCTTTTATTAAACCTTATTTTAATCAGATTGCAGCAACAGGCTTAATATTCGCAAAACTATGTAACTTTTACAGTGTAGCTATTACGTAAACTTGTAGAGAGAAGAGAATACAGTTCAGACAAAACTCACAAACTGCAATTGTACAAGTTTTTCGCTTTGAGACGAACCCTTATTGTTTTAGTTTTACCATCGAAGTCACGCGCTGGAAGAGACACCGGGTGATATGGCTCAATCAACGAATCTAGTTGGTAGTGAGACTGCATGAAGCCAGCGATCCTGGGTTTGACTACTGGCGTATTTGTGTAATGAGCTTGTACAGTATGTTTCCTTGGTTTTGGTGGTGGTTTTTTGTATTTGATTAAGTATTTATTTATATAGCTTTCGTATAGTATCATCGTCTTATAATTGCAGGACAAGGCAAAAGTTTAGGACTAAGTCCATTTTGTAAGACTTTCTTCTGTTTTCGCAGTTTCGCCATTGATAATTCCTAGCGTCGGTCGTATTGCCTATGTTAATAGACTATTTCTATTTTCAAATACATTTTTTTTGTTGTATTATTTTGTGTTTGTGCGCTAAATTAAGGTATTTTAGTCTATCTATTCTTCTTTTCCATCTGATCTTATGCTTAATTATTATTTAGCTGATCAAATTTAATCCTTATATCACTTTATGTTTGAATTTATATCATAAACATAAGTTAAAGTTCGAGTAACTCGGTTCTCTGTATAAACGAAAAAAGGGTTAACAATCCATGTTGCGCAATAGTAGATTGTGTCACAAGGGAGCAAAATGATGTATTTACAGTGAGGGCGTATATTGAATCCTGAACGAAGCGAAGGATTGTACAATAGAATCCCGAGCGTAGCGAGGGATTCTAAAGTTTAATCCGAAGCGTAGTGAGGGACGCAAGTGTTAATGCCCGTGGTGAAATAATTTTGCTACCATGTGACACATACTGCTTTTCACACCGACTATGTGGAAAATTCAAATACAAACGCTACTTATCAAAATAATGAAATATATAGTTTTTCGAAGAACACATTATTATAAAAAATTAAATGTTACATTTATAGTCTATTATTATTTTATAAAACGAAATTATTTTTTTATGGACGGGACGAAAATACCACTTCCATAATTATATTTATGGCCCTCGCCTGCGGCTCGGACCGCAAACACCTGTGATCTGGGTAATTACTTATTTTATTATACCGCCTTCTGTGTGTAATATACCAATAAAGGCTGTCTATGGTATGATTGGTATGGCAAATTCTAAGTGGGTTCAAACTAAAAATAACCTTTTGTCCTTGAACAGAAAAGTACCACTTTGACCCCTCTTATGACGGAACAAAATACCTACTTCTTTCTGAATAGGAGGTGTGAAAAATAACATGAGAAATCACAAAAACATGCAATCGACCATTAATGTAACAGTGTCATCTATTACCATCATCCGAAACTAAATTTTATTAAATACATATTATTTTGGCTTTTTGTGCCTTCTCGTGTAGTTTTACGCGGACAAAATGTATCAAGCTGTGAAATAAAACACATTTTAACCGAAATTGTTAACTGTCTAGTATTTGTATAAGTACAGAACCGGGCGACTTGGATCAAATTAAGTATTTTAAGCTCTGACCAATAAACGAACGTTTATTGTTAATGGGTATCATTTAATCGATCAGCAAAATATTCATATTTTGGTCAGCAGAAATATGTATTTGGTCAGCCAAAATAGCTAGTTGGTAAGCAACTTATGGTAAGCAAACATTTATAAATCAGGCTGCAATTAATGATATACTGATCTGCTCTAAATTATTTTGGTCAGCAAATTAAATATTTGAGCTGCATTAAGCGATCTACGGTAAATCAAATTTTGGTAAGCAATCAGTAGGTAAGCAAAATATTTCATTTTGTTCATCAAAAAAAAGGGGGCAATAAAACCTAACTGGGCGCAACTATTCTGCCGCCAATCGTGTGCGCATTTTGTCATTCGGTAATTGTCAGCTGTCAAGTAGCAGGTGTCACTGTGATATTATACAGGGTGTCACTGTGATATATACAGGGTGTCACTGTGTTATATACAGGGTGTAACTGTGATAGATACAGGATGTAACTGTGATATATACAGGGTGTCACTGTGATAGATACAGAGTGATACTGTGATATATACAGGGTGTCACTGTGATAGATACACGACAGGATGTCACTGTGATATATACAGGGTGTCACTGTAATGTATACAGGGTGTCACTGTGATGGGCTCATATAAAATTGGTATTTCGATTTTTTATACATCTCTAAAAATAACCCTAACCTACCTATTTTTGGGAGCCGTTTCGTTTTTAGGGTCATCAAAAAAAATAACCCTAACCTACCTATTTTTGGGAGCCGTTTCGTTTTAGGGTCATCAAAAAAAAAATAACCCTAACCTACCTATTTTTGGGAGCTGTTTCGTTTTTAGAGTGACACCCTGTATACATTACAGTGACACCCTGTATATAACACAGTGACACCCTGTATATAACATAGTGACATCCTGTATATATCACAGTGACACCCAGTATATATCACAGTGACACCCTGTATATTTCAATTAAACTGCTAACAGACAAGTTTTCTCTGCTGGCAGTGACATCCTGTATCTGTCACAGTGACACCCTGTATATAACACAATGGCACCCTGTATATATCACAATGACATTCTGTATATATCACAGTAACATTACAGTGACACCCTGTATACATATAACACAGTGACACCCTGTATATATCACAGTGACATCCTGTATCTATCACAGTGACACCCTGTATACATTACAGTGACACCCTGTATATAACACAGTGACACCCTGTATATATCACAGTGACATCCTGTATCTATCACAGTGACACCCTGTATATAACACAGTGACACCCTGTATATATCACAGTGACACCCAGTATATATCACAGTGACACCCTGTATATCTCAATTAAACTCTCTGCTGACCAATTGTAGAATCTTGCTACCCAAGTAATTATTTTGCAGCTCGACTGTTTATTAGGCAGCCAAATGATAAAAAAAGCAGATTAATATTGGTTAAAATGTTAACCGTTTTTAAACTGTTTGCTGAACAAGAGTTGCCGCCCGATTTTATTTATTGCCAGCCAAATCTTTGTATGCTGCCCAAATGATTTAACTGCTTATTTTTTTTTGCGGATCAATTTTAATAACGGCTGACCAAAAATTTACTTTCCAATGTTAATTAACAAAAGTGGAAATAGTACGGTTTTTACTGGATTCTAGCTTTTGTGTTTGAATTCAGTATTGATAAAGAAATAATACAGACATTTTCACCCTTATCTAGTCGTCTTACTTCCGCAACTCCAACTACTAGTACGGACATACTAATTTAAAGACGATCTGAGTAAACGATATCGCGAGTGAGAATAATAGTTTTTCTTTTCAGGAACGTTGTTCCTTATTTTTTTACGGGTTTTCTCGTCTGAATTTCTTTAAGGAAATTCCATTTACCGACCCGCAACACACACATTTTCCATAGGAGACCGGCAACGCATTGGTAATACACCTAGTGTTAGTTAGTAGGCGGCTGTGACCACTTTCCATCAGGTGGGCTATCTTAAAAAAAAAGTGGTTTGAGCCAATGGGCCAATTTAAGTTATATTTAGATACTTCCCAAGTAAACACATCAAAGCCGTATAACGGTTGCATTACGGCATTTTTGTATCGTTTTCGCATTTAGAGTTAGTTCAATAGTAGCCGTATAAACGTTTATACGGCTTCTTTAATGCTTCATTGAGCAAAAATTATACGGCACTAAATAGGTTCATAATTAGTTGTTTAATGGCATACAGGCGCATTATATTAGCATTATTGTGATCAAAGAATGTATAAGATCACATTAAAGAAGCATGTTTATGGTCAATAAAGTGGCCATTCGCATTATAGAAGCATTTTACCAGCACTATTATGTTCAAGAACTTATTCCAACCTGCCTAGGGCCTATGTTTTGGCATATCTGTTTGATTGTATTGTTTACTGGTAAAAGTACTTAGTGCGGAACACTGATATTGAAATTATCGAAATTTTCGTTTTGGTGAGTTTCTTCAGGCGCTTCTTCTCACCAATATGTCATCTACCGAAGCACCAAAAGAAAAGAATCAGACATGTAAAAGAGCCCTTGAGGCCTACTTGCAGAAATAAATGAGTTTGAGTTTGATGGTTTTCGATATTGGACTTCAAGTCAAATTATTTAGCCCACTATCATGATGGAATTAATAAAAATTCGCACGAAAAATATCACATTTTAACAAGCGAATGCAATTGTTTGATTAATAATTGTATATTTATCATCTTAAGTTGCTATGTCCGCCAGTCCAACTTATGGGCTTACCCACGTTGTGTCTTCCGGTGCGTGGTCATTGTCGTTGTCGTTATTGTTGTAGCAAACTAAAATAATTTACAGATTATACCGTCCTATTGAATTAAGAAGGTCATCATCATCATCAAGCGTAAGACGTTCACTCCCCCAAGGAACGCCACCATGACCAGTCCTGTGACGCCTGCATCCAAGCTGCATACCTGGAATCCGCTCCATAAACTTTCACGAGGAAAAAAATACTCGTAGAACCAGCGGTAGCTCAAGAAGTCGAGTTTTTAAGTGGCGACCACGGAAGACACAACGTGGGTAAACCCAGAAGTTGGAGTGGCGGACATGGCAAATTTAGAAGTTATAAAATTACCATTTTTGCCTAAAAATGGCATTGCTTTTTAAAACGTGATATTTTTCGTACGGATTTTTATTCGTTACGTCATAGTGGGCTAAATAATTTAACTTGAAGTCAAATAACTACATCAAAACCAAAATTTCGATAATTTCAATATCGGCGTTCCGTACCAAGTACTTTTATCAGTAAACTGTGCAATCAAATAATTATACCAAAAAAACGGCCCTAGGCATAACATGTTTACAAAATAAGAGTAAAACGGTTAACCCTTGACGAGAGACGTTGGCCTTACTGTACTGCGGCCACGTAATGTGTGGTACGGCACATTTTTTTTTCTATTTATGGAATTAATTACATTATGCTTACGGTTTTAAATTTTGAATTAAATGGACATGTTTTTAATGGGCACGCCAGTGTTCATGTATTTGTTTTACACCACACGCGGTCAAAGTTCGACCACAGTTTCAAAAAATACTCCATTCCCAAGTTTAAATAAAATTATTTAAAGAATTACAATAGTTAAACTTAAGTGCTATTATACAACTGATAGCATATTTTTTAAAAATTATTTTGATATAAAACAATAAAAGAAAAACTAGGCGAGGGTATCAAATTTGAGAAAAATTTCATAAGTCAAAATATCTCAATAATGGTGACACTTTTACAAAACCTATATTAGCTTTATTAGATAGACCTAAGTGCCCTCTATCATCAGTTCACAGGTTATCTATTCATTACCTAACACCCTGTATATAGAGCGATAGGCTATTGGGTGAACTTTTATAAATCCTCATATAGAGCTTAAGTTTTACATAAACTCACTTCAAATGCTACTAGGGTTTTTTACGTAGTTTATTTTTAAAGAATTTTTTAAAACCGCTTTTGGGCGAACCGCATTGATTGTGTTATAAATGTGCGTATATTTTTTGACAGTTGTTACGTATGTGGCATTAAGAGAATGCCATATGCACATAAATGAAAGTAAACTGGCAATAAATTAAGTCACAATTAATTGCCATAAATGTTGCGTTCTTTATATCAATGTCCATGACAAGTATTGCACCACAATACAACTCCAAGTATTACCTTAACTAATTTTATTTTAATGATTGTGTTGAAATCTTATCTCCCACAGTATGCATGTGTGAATTTTCATGCAAAAAGCGGTGCATTGTTGCATGACAATGCGCAGTTCCTAGTTCACTTTTACTCTTGGATTTACTATGTTGATATCGAAAGTGGTTTACAATTCTAGTATGCTAATTCTTGTTGTTGCTCTGTGGCAGTGAGCAAATTCAAATAGATCAATTGTGTATACAGGATAATTTCGAGGTCGTAATTCCGGACCAGTTTTTCTGACTCTATAACTCGTCAATATTATCCTCTGGATAGCATTTGATCAAACAGCATTAATTAAAATTTTCGTATTTTCAACTAAAATTAATCTTAAACTAAGTAAATCACGGTCACCCTATGACTTTTGACATACGCAGTATATGGGAAGCGACAAGACGTTACATTGATTAGGGTGGCCAAATTATATGTAAAAATGTTTTTTCTACTTATAATCTGAAAAATAATTACAAATATTGGCGATAAGAAATTAACATAATTAGGTTAATCTTTGAATATTGTTTTATGCCTTATTTTCTTGCTCCATGACCCAGAAATCACCCTGTAGATATCGAGTTTATCGAGAGCTTGGCATTTTATTTCATCATGCCTACAGCAACGGGCAAATTTCAAAATTATTACGAGCGCGATCTTGCCTCTTACTTTGTGTCTCATTCGTTACTTTATTATACTATTACTTATTCGTGTATGTACATGTAGGTAGCGACTAGCGACATGGCGTTTTAAATTACAACTACACTAAATATTCAGATCATCATCTAAATATTCAAGAAGCGTTTAAAATTTAATCAAATATAAGAGAACAAAAAATCTACCTTGAGAACATATTTTAGTGGATCAATAACAAAAATTGGTTGCATTGGTCTGTAATACCTTACCTTCCATTTCTTAACTTCAGACAACCGATTAGCCAAAACACATCCTGCAGATCCTGCACCAACTATGATGAAGTCGTACTCTTCTGGCGCTAGTCTTTTTCTTCGTTTTTTCATCTTTTCCTTTACAGCCTTCACTGCCACTTTCTTAGAATCGGCCGTATCCGCATCAAAGTAACTATCATCATTAAAGCCAAACTGAAACGGTTTATCAAATTTCGAATACGGATGCTCGAATTTCCTTCCAAATTCGAATTTAAACTCAGGTTTATCCGGTTTCAAATAGAACGTCTGTGAAACGTAACTTTTAGCATTCGGTGATTTGTATTCATTGATTGCGGAGCTTTGCAGAACGGGGCCTAAGGGAGTATCGTTAATTTCCGGGTTTAATTTTAAAGGCGCCAGCTCTAATGGCACTTGCGTTGAACCTGGAATGCTGGTCTCAAAAATCCGTTCGGCGGAACCCGGTATATTGAGATAGGGGTTTCTTTTGGGGTAAGCTGGGTCGTCTATTGAGCGCCCGAACAGTTGGGCTAGTAACGTTAGATAAAGGAATCCTGTTTGAGAACATTGCGTCAACGGTGCGGTCGCTTCAGCGCAAATTTGGCTGATATCTGGCGGTATCCACTGAGAGGCCATTGTCCAGATTCTTACAATTGACACTTAGATACTGAATCACTACTTCAACTAAGTAAATTACATCGCAGCGTTAGGTGCTGCCAGTAGGTAGGCGCGCGATCAACTGAACTCGCCAGAGAAGTAAGAGGGAGGCTTAAATTTAGCGTTAAGGTGTTTTTATAAATGTACAAATTATTTAATTGCAAAATCTTATCTTCACGGTTCAAGGAGTCTTTCGCTGGTGAAATAACGTTACGGTTATTGATGCGCTATAGTGAGTGACGTCTATAGGCCAATATGGGTTTGTCGATAAACCCATCTTAATTAGTACCAGTACAGCACCCACTTGATGTGAAAGAGGACAAAAAGCTGCAACTGAGACCCAAAATAAAGGAAGCAAAATACAGTCATGAAACCAAGCGGTTTTTAACAAAGTGTATATCATTATCATCAGCCGAAACACCTCTGCTGCCTGTTATAGGCCAAGTTAATTTATATTAAACAGTTAACTATAAGGCTAAAAAACCTAATATACTCAAATAATTATTTTCAATTCGGAATGGAAAATTTTGTGCTGATCATGCGTATACTAATGAGAACGCAACGTTTGCTAGCATCTTGTACTTAGATGAATCTAGAGTGAATTCATTTAGACGAATATAGAAGAAGATATCGAAAATTTGTAACGTCATTTGTTGTTAAAGCCATGAAAACAAAGCCATATAAATGCATTGTAAATAATATAAGCGTTACAGTCTGTCCCAAATACGTACGTATATACATTTCAATGACAAATTACCTATAAATACTTTGACTAAAAACTTAGTAGCAAAAATCTAATGTGTATCCATAATTACCGTCTGTATATAATAAGGTGATTAAACCTGTCGTTCAGATTCATTCTAAATGCCAGATTTCTATAAGATTCACACAATTAAATTTGCGCCTGTGAACGATCACGGATATTTTGGTTGTGAAATCCAAGCATTCCCATGGGAAATCTGTGGCCGACTTCCGACGAAATTCTAAGCTAAGAAATGGCTAATTAAATTTCAAGGAATATGTCACGCCAGTATTACGCTGGTCGGTCCTCGTTCTATTAAAGCGTACCGGTGCTGCAAAAAATGCTGTTATTAAGGACATATTCAGATATTTATGTAGCGAGCGAGCGCAAAGCATCTCCGTTTCAGCTTGGGTATAAATTTTTTCGTATGTCTGTCTGTCTGTCGGGACGTCCGGCTGTTCTCCTTTACGTTTTTTTTTTTACCCAAACAGTTGCGTAAACGCACCGTCAGTGTATTTCGAGCAGCGATCTGGTCACTCCTTAATGCCAAAATTCCGTCTATGTAGGGAATAAAGACCAATTTACATTTAACACTGTAGAAATAACCGGAAACCGAAAGAATTACGGTGATAAGAATACCTAATTAAAATTCACATACAAGTAGCATACACTCACGGAATTTAAATGTTGAACATAATTCTGAAATTAGTTTTTTCAACGCGACACTAACTGATGACGAAACACGAGCGAACCAATACGGACGAATTAAGAAGAGGATTAAACTGCTAAACATTCAATTCCTTGGGTGTACAAACAGCAACACACTTAACTGCCCATTAAAGACAGAGCAGAGAGAAAATGATAACGATTGAAAGAGATATATATATTTGTATTATGTCAACTTCAAATCAAATAACGTTTGCGTATGTGTAATGTGCCATTGTAGTTTGTCATTGTAGTTGTTTGGGCAAAGTTTTTTTTTCCATACTGTAAATAAAGGTTTTATTTCAACAAGACAGGTGAATTTGTCAAAATTATGATTTAGCTTTCAGACGAACGTTGGGATGAAATAAACCAATTATATTGCTAATGCTTTTATTGGTGCTTCATATTTTTGATATGATGCACCAATATAATGTAATTTTAATTTATTATTCATTCATTATTTTCCACGAATTCAATAATATAATATGGCATTAATGTTAATAATGACGCTGGATCAGCCATAAAAGAAAAATTATTGTTTCAAAACTCTTTTGAATAATAGCCAATAGGCTACTTGATGACAGTTCAAATCAGCTTCTTTTTATGAAGTGTCAAAACGCTCCGAAAGTATGCAGTTTAGTATGAAATACTATCTTGTGACGTGCTTGTGACGTCATGCTCAACATGGTGCCTTATTTTTAGTTTTCGTCATTGTAAAATCGTTGATGGCACGAAAATAAGTTTGAATGATTTTATCCGGGCTGTTTTGGAAGCGTAATTTGCTGGTTAGAGTTAATGAATTTATTTTGATTGTTGTCAAATACCCTATTTGTACTCATAAACACACGCACACATGCATAACACGACGCCTTCAAGTGTGATTCTCTTTCTTGCAGTATTTCCCATTTTTGAAGTGTATAGTTAACTGTGTTGCTGTTTGTACCTACTAGGTACTTCATTGTACATTTCTAGCATAAGAAATTGTCGTGGCAAACATGTAAAATTCTACTAACTAGTTGTATTAACTTCGATCGTGTTTTGCTTGCAATTTTAATAATATTGCATCGTTTAAGATAACTATTATGTGATAAAACGAACTAATTTAGATTTTATAATAAGCTTTAGCATGATTTACATACGGAAGAACATATTTTAATTAAAACTGTACGGTTTAAGCGGACATTCATAATCCATACAGTAAATTAGATATATTAAATATCCCAACGACTTATTAAATTGACATAATTCTCGAATTAACTAGTCACATCACACTAATATTATAAATGTGAAAGTTTGTGAAGATGTTTGGATGTTTTTACTAAATAACGGGGTAACAACTAGATGGATAGAGCTGAAATTTGTCAAGTAAGTAGACCAAGTACTGGAATGAAACATACGATACTTTATATCCCGGCAAAAAGTTCCCTTGGGACAGTAAGGGGAACAAAGCGGGCGATGCCGCGGGTAAATGCTAGTTATTTATAAAAGTAAATTTAAAAAGCAAGTAATTAGTTAGAAATTGACTTTATTGCATAAGTAAGGAAGCATTAGAATTTATTAGGTAAGTAAATAAAATAGTTTCACAGTTCAATTGCCTCTTTTTTGTGCAACCGCAAACAGTGTACCTATGTGCTTGACAAAAAATCGAACCTTGAACCTTTAGGCAGCTGCGGTGTCCCCCAGGGATCGATTATGGGAAATAACCTGTTTTTGATTCTTGTAAATGACATCACAGCCACATGCTTAGACTCCGAATTCGTAATGTTTGCCGACGATACAAGCATTATTGTACATGCTGAGAACTTTGAGAAACTGAGAGTAAAAGCAACTCAGACAATGCATAAAATTTCTCAATGGTTCTCAACAAACGGTATGCTCTTAAATATCGATAAGACAAGCATTATGCATTTTCAACTTCGTAAAACTACCAGATATCAATTCAATATTTCAATTGACAATATAGACCTTCCACAAGTTGAACAAGTCAAATACCTGGGTTTTACCATAGACTCGGGCCTGACATGGTCTCCACACGTCGACGTAACGTGTGATAAGTTATCTTCGGCGTGTTTTGCCCTGTCTAGGCTGGCTCCTACACTGACAGTTGAAAATGTTAAAGCGGCATATTACGGCTACCTTCACTCCATTTTAATCCAAGGTATTGACCTCTGGGGCACATCAGCGAACCGCGATAGACCTTTTAAAATGCAAAAACGCGCTCTGCGAATTATTTCAAAGAAACCGCACGATCATCCGGCACAAGAATTATTTAAAGAACACAAAATACTCACTTTACCTTGTGTGTTCATACTTGAGGCTTGTAAGTTCGTTAGATCCAACCTGGACCAATATATGACTCGAGGGCAAAGTCACGGTAGAAACACCCGCGGACAACACCTACTGCTCGTCCCGCACCGTCGACTCGCTAAGGCTCGACGGTCACTCGGTGTCATTGGCGTTAAAATATATAACACTCTTCCAAGTGAAATAAAAGATTCTCCTAGCGATGCAATATTTATTAAAAGGCTTAAAAAAGTTCTAGTTGACCTGGCATGCTACAGTATTGAGGAATTCATTGTAAGAAAATAAGTAAAACCATACGTAGGTATAACCATCTAATATTATTAATTCGTTAATTTTATAAATTATGACACCAAATGAGATGTAATTAATGTAAATACCACAATGTTACAATTTAATTTTAATTGTATACGTAAGTAATTTAATTAATGAAATGTAATAATGTGACTTGTAAAAACATTTGCCTTTACCAATAAAGAATCTGTATCTGTATCTGTATCTGTAGTGAGATCGTATAGCTTTCAAATCATAATATATACTTATTGCGAAAATAAATATTGTTTAATATTAAACAGAGAGAAATGAAGCATCTCTATTCATGTAGTGTTCAGTAAGTTGTTATTTTCATCTTGTTTACAGTTCTGTTATTTTCGAATTTTCTCTACCGCCAGTATAAGTAATGAAGTGGTACTACGGTTGAGTATTTCAACGCATATTTTAAAATATGGTAATATTTTTGTTAATCTATTTATAAGGAATTGTAACAAAACGGGACTTAATCGCGAAAAACATATTATTACCTTAATTACGATAGATGTGTTTCAAGTAAATGATAATTATAACAAGTTTCAACAGAATATAGTTTGCAATATAACATTTCAATATGTATTGTGTCAACATAAAGTTTTATTGCACTGTACTTTTCTTTGTATAATTGCAAACTACAAAACAAATCAACCCCAACATCGTCGATTTATCTCATGTAATTTAAATGATCATATGGCTTCCATCCGGCTCTGAAGTCGAATTAGTATATTATCATAATATTATTGTATTGTTTTTCGATTTACAGGTAAGATTTTAGTTTAATAGGTTCAAAATAACTGCTTTAAAATTCAGTTTCATGACTTGAACCGAAAAAACATTACAACATTGTGACTATTGTGAGTAAAATAAAAACTAAAAGGAAAGGAATATTGTGACAAGAATAGTACAATGGAAATTTAAAAAAAAAATTCAGGCACATAATATGATCCGAAACTTCATTCTACTCGTATTTACGGTAATTGAGATTCGCCTAGGTCTACAAGCGAAATAAGATTAATTATTTACTTTAACGAGATCACTTTTATTTTGGTTGAAATATGTTTTATTAGCCAATAATGAATACATATTTTGAGCAATCAAAAGTTTTTAAAACGTTCACGGACAGTACGTCCACATACGTAAATTAGGATCCTCGTAATATGACATTACGGCTGTGGACGGTGAACTTTATCTTCACAAAACCGTCACTCCGTCCACAGCCGGGAACCTCATAATTTTTATATGAAGACAAACATCTTGTGCTGTTATTGGCACATCCCAAGGTCCCTAATGCCACAGCTTCAGGGTGGCCCTCTACTTTTCGCACCACCCACTTGGAGGGAATGACGGGTGCTGCCACCTGTAACCTATAACGCATCAAGGCTGTGGACGTTACGGATGGCCGGTACTGCCACAATAGGGAAGTTTCGGCATGTAATAAATTACGTATAGGTATACACTAATTGTTACTGTTGCGGCACAACGGCTAACAGCACGTAAACGGACAGTCCATCTGTAGCTGTAGAACTTTTTTGTGTAAGTTATTTGTGTAGCACAGCATGGTAATTTTCAAAATAGTCCTTTATCCGTGAACGCGAAAAGTGAATCGATAACGCTGGCGCATCAATGGCCGATTGTTTATTTTTATGCTTTTCGGGACCAACCAAATTTAAAGTCGTTAAAGTTTGACTGGCTTCAGGTACAGTTACCTGAAGCCAGTCAAACTTTAACGACTTTTCCTGTCATTAAGAAAGAGTTTTATAAAATAAAAAATAAACTAATGAAATATATTTCAATGATTTATGTATGAGTACCTAATATAAAATTTACTAAAAAAATTGATTTTCTATACATTTATACATTGGGTGGGCATACAGAACATTATTATACCACCTCGTCGTTTCGCCACAATAAGTCTGAAACGTAAAGAAAAAGTACGATAAATGAGTCCATCAGAGCTGATAATTACTACTCCTTAAATATAGAACAAAAAACTGCAACGGTTGCGTTGCGTGACTGAAATTAAAACACACAAACCCGTTAACCTCGCGCCACACTGTTCAAAACAACTAAAACTCTTAAGATTTATAAAGTTACTGTGTTAAAAATTATAACGTAAACGTTTTCTGAGACCAGACGGGAATCTAAATAAGCAACAATTAATATTCAAAAACTATTGAACAATTTAAACTCTGTTGATCGCACGCGACGCAAGAAGAGAGAAAATCTGTTTGTACATCTGTCTGCAGTGACCATTAGGATGACTGGACCACGAGAGATTATTAGAGTTTGAACTATGCCAAGATTTTATACCTTTTTTGTAGCTGACATGATAAAATTTGTACCTGGCTAAAAATTTAATCATGGCGCAAATAAAATGGTCAGCCATTCTAACGGTCAGCATGGCTAGTCCGCGTCGGTTTCACGTACTCGTTGGTGTTATAACCAGAATATTTGTATACTAAGGTTTAGTAGGTGCCTAATTTTCTTAGTACACCGAAGTTACACTGTTTTTTTTTATGGTAGTGGTACTCGTAATGGCGGACGGTGATGATTTTTAAAGTAAGAGATCTGAGACTAGCATCAACCATTAGTACTAAATTTAGACCTACGTACAATGTTCAATGTTTTTCAAAATTTATCTCCTAAATCTAAAGGGTTAAATAGGGTTTTAAAGTTTGAGTATATGATTTTCTAAGTAAGATATTTGAAACTAATAATTAACCTTTAGTCCTGAATTTGTATCTACGTAAACGTTTTTCGATGTCATCTTAGAAGGCGGTTTTGTTCATTTGAGATTTCGGAGGATTTTATGTGTGCAATTTATCTTGTATTCAACTGGCTGATTCCTCAATACAAATACATTTCAGCATTTTGATTCAAGTATTTCACCTAGGTATGGATACCAAATATCCCATGGTTCTTTACAAACGATGAGATCCATGAACATTTTCATCATCATCAGTCTCAGTAATACAGGCAGAAATAGAAAAATACAGAAAGAAATAATCTGAACGCTTGTCACTTCATCCAAATTCTCTGGTTTCACTACTTCTAAAGCCTCATCTCACTGTGAAGACGTTAAAAAGGATGGATGTTCATTACTATCCTTTTTCTACTCCTGTACTTTTATCTGTGTTTTACTTGGTCAGGAACACTAATATAAGAACATACGTAATATGAGTTCAGAGAAGTCTATACTCTATTCCCCATAACAGCACTACTGTCGTTATAGTTACTTTACGTTATTGCTAGCAGCCACAGACTTCTAAATCTAGGTTAAACTTCGGTCAAGGATTAAGCGCTCAATTCTAACTTTACGATAAAAATGCACAACTACCAACTTAACAAACAATTAAATTCCTACGGCTTTAAAGAAAAACAAAACTTTCCGAACTAAATTCATTGATGCCAACATAAAAAAAAAGTATTTTTAATATAAGTATTCACTGCGTGTCAATTTAATATTTAAAAAAAAGTTTACCGTTTAAAAGTTGGCCTACTTACAGAAATAAATTATTTCATTTCATTTCACCATAGACACATACTGTCAGTCATACGTCATATTTGCTTTGTTTGCAGGTTATGCCTTGTTTGTATTTTATATTTAAAAAAACCTAGTCGTAGAAAAAGTATTGAATGCAACGTTGTATAATTAAGTCAAAAAACGCTCATTGCGTCTCTATTTGCGATATTCGCCGCATTCGCGGCTCGTATCGCAACTCACGCAATTCGCATTTTTTGAACCTTCTTATACAACTGTTGCATAAAATACTATTACCGCTGGGTTCTATAATCGTCTTTTATATAGTCTTCTGACTGATCACGCGAAAAACAGGAAAATAAAAGTATTTCCCCTCAACTACAATCGACTAAATATCCAGTAGTACCGCTGTGCAGCCCGGCATTATGTTTTTTCGCAACATTTGAGCCGCCATAACAATATTGGCGCAGCCGCAACGGGGAATTCACCTGTTTTATGTTCCACGACGCAGGTATGAGAACTGTTATAGCCCCTTTATAGTGTGGGCCTGAATTTTTGATGACATTCCGCTCAAGTTGCGTTCTGTAACTGTTTGATATATGACGTCAACCGTTGGAAGCAATGTAGGCCCAAAAATTTTGATTCATGAGCCAATGTAGGTGCTAAAAACCATTTAAGCGGTGCAAGAACTATTGTGCGAGTTTTGATACATTGCAATTTAACACACATAACATGTAGGATATTTCACTCACCTTTCTCAATCATATAAAGCCCTGAATTTAAAAGCTGTTCTATGCAGACATACCAGTTAATAATAGCCTAATTAAAGTATTTGAGAACTAAAACAGTTTTAATATAATATTTGTAATAGTAAAAAACATCTAGCAACATTAATGATTCGCCTTCCTTAGTATTAAGTGTTATTATACGTAACGTAATAATAAAAATTAAACGCCCACACCATTTTTAAATCGCTGTCCTGAGATGCTTTCGGTTAGGTATAAAGTATTCGGATACCACAAATAATAACCACATTTTTATAAAAAAAAACCCGACGGCGGTGCACTTTGAAACTGCATTAAATCCGCCATTTTGTTTATTTTAACGAACTTCATGCCCAGTGACACTCGCACCATCAAGACGAATCTAATGATGTAGCATTTATCAAAATCGGATGTGTCGTTGAGTAGTTACGAGCGGACACAGGAACGTGTGCCTCTGGGTAAGGGATTCTAGTAAATATTGTAGTTTCATTTAAAAAAATAAGAATATTTTAAACAAAAGTTTTGAGAAATATTCGTTCATTTGAGAACAATGTGCATCTTTCACACGAGGCGACGCTACTGACGTGTAATTTAAGTTTTTGCAGCGTTGCCGGTAGCGGCAATGTTGCAGGAATGAAAATAGTAGGAAACTTGCAAGGAACAACGTAAATTATGTCTCAACAGACATCTCATGAGACGAATACCTACGATTGATCTTCCACGTGTAATATACTACAACGTAGTATATTACACGTGGAAGATCAATCGTAGGTATTCGTCTCATGGATGAGCTAAGAGTAAATGTAATGTAGGTACTCAGTATCTTGATTGCTTTTTGTTATCATCGCTCTTAATCTGTACACATGTTTCATATCACTCTCCAGTAGGCATATGATGGTACGCTTTGTCGCGCGATAAATAAATGATAAAGTATCCGTAAGGTTCTGACAAATAGTGTGTGAGAGTGACGGATGCTTTATCATTTATTTATCGCGGGGCAAAGCGTGGCATTATAAGCCTATAGGCCGTAAGCAGCATTTGCCGCCCGCTATTTAAGAGACTAATTCACTTCTTGGCTAAGAGAAAGATACAAATGTCATAAAAGTACAGTTTCCGCATACGAGTACCTTAACTACAGTAGGTTAACGAAGGTGTTTAAACAGAGCGATCGTGCGGGGCGTGGGAGGCGAGACGCGGAGGTGAGGCAAGCCCCAGTTGCATAGATCGCCGTGCTTAAGTACCTAGTTAGTAACTCGGGACATAATTTTAGCTAGCCTAGCCTAAGACGCTAGGTTCAATTTAGTGCTATTTTATTTTTATTCAATTATGTGGAATCTGATGTATTATTAATGTAGGTAATTATGAGTTTTGTGTTACTCAAAATAAATGTTTCCTTTATTTATTTAAATACGTACTGATAAGATATGGCATTGACCAACTGTTATGTTTTTAACACTCAAACGTCGATCTATACAATATGTAAATAAGAGATAAATACCACTGTACATACTTCCATTACAATGCAGTATTGCAACAATAGGAACTTTTTGCAGTAACTCAACCGAACAATACCGTTCGGAAATAATGTTGCAGTACATTTGCAAACAGAGACATTTCCTAGACTTTAACCTGAAATAGTTACCACTGTAACTCAATATCAACATCTAAGTGTGCTTAATTTATTAGTTTCCAATCATCGAGTCACAGCTTGGCAAAAATGATGGACTGCAGTTCAATGATCTACAACGTGCTACGCGACCAACTGAAAACCTGAAAACTGTTTATTCAGAATTAAGAGTAGAATCGATTACACTATATTTTAATACATGTTTTTTTTTTAATTTCCTCTTTTTATCTTGCCCAGTCTACGACTACTACCAAAAGTTAGGAGTGCAACACACTATATCTTTGGCAATAATACACGGATTTAAAAACAAATACTGTAGACTAATTCAGAATAATATAAATCAGTTGGGGTGTCTGAGGTTTTCAATAGGTATTTTTATTTATTTATTTATATATTTATTCAAATGACAAAAACATTAGTAAAGGTACATGGTCCCACAAAACTGTTTCCAACGTTTGACTGTGTGATCCGTGAGTCTATCTATAGGTACAATATTACAAACTAGGTAGGTAAATACCTCGTCAATAATCAATTTAAATGAATTAAATACTGTCGAGGTAGTATTTAGACAGGGTGGTGTAACACTTTGTTTATGTCGGCTGTACGCGTAGGGGTCGTCAGGATGTCCATCAGATTGCCGATAAGATCGCAGTCGAGCGTAGGTTTCGATCCGTTGGAGATCGATGGTATCAACTAGTTAGTAATAAACGAGAAATTGCAGTGAGGTTGGTTGCGTTACGGGATGTGTATGGGGATGCGGGATGTGTCCCCAGAAGGCTTAGTTCAACCATCACTAACTCCAAATCCTTGTCCAGCACAATTCACCATTTTCCTGACATGCAAAAGATTGACAAATCCATAACAGAACTACTAAATATATAAATAATAGTAAGACTATGTTTGTACATTAAGGCCCCATTTAGACGGGGCGAGAACTGGTATGCGACCATTTCATTGCGGCGATTAATCGATCAACTGTACTTAACAGGTAAACAAGTAGCCCGCAATTTAATCAAACTCGCATTCAAGTTCTCGCCTCATCTAATTGGGCCCTAAAGATTTTTCCAAGAAAGTAAATCTAAATATATAAAAGAAGAAACTGACTGACTGACTGATTGACTGACTGACATATCAACGCACAGCCCAAACCGCTGGTCCTAGAAATTCCAAATTTACCACGTAGGTTCCTTATAAGGTCTAGGGGAGCACTAAGAAAGGATTTTTCAAAATTCACCCCCTAAGGGGTTCAAATAGGGGTTCAAAGTTTGTATGGAGAGTCTGCGATTTTAGAAGTAAGACCTTTGAAACTTCACGTTTAGATTCTTTATTAGATTACAAGAAAAACGATTTCACTGTTTTTCGAAATTCATCCCCTAAAGGGTTTAAATGGGGGTTGAAAGTTTGTTTATCAACGCACAGCCCAAACCGCTGGTCCTAGGAATTCCAAATTCAGCACGTAGGTTCCTTATAAGGTCTAGGGGTGCACTAAGAAAGGATTTTTCAAAATTCATCCCCTAAGGGGTTTAAATGGGGGTTGAAAGTTTGTTTATCAACGCACAGCCCAAACCCCTGGTCCTAGGAATTCCAAATTTAGCATGTAGGTTCCTTATAAGGTCTAGGGGTGCACTAAGAAAGGATTTTTCAAACTTCATCTCCTAAGGGGTCCAAATAGGGGTTCAAAGTTTGTATGGAGAGTCTACGATTTTAGAAGTAAGAGGTTTGAAACTTTATGTTTAGACTCTTTATTAGATTACAAGAAAAGTGATATCACCGTTTTTCGAAATTCATTCTCTAAGGGGTTTAAAGTTTATATAGAGATCGGAATAGGTAGAGTATATTTACCTAAACTTCGAAGAACAAAGTCGAAAAGTGGAGACTCCCTTACAACTAAATTTTTTTCCGGGACTTAAGTCCCGGAATCTTACTAAAAAAATATATTATTGGTATTCTTTCGCACATTTCTCGAGCATTCTCAGTATAGCTGTTGTGTCCAGGACCCCTTATGGGCCTTTGAACTACACTTCAGTATATGGCGAAATGTCTCGAAGGAGTGAAAGAGACAGCACTATTAGAAAGAGACAGCTATACTGAGAATGTTCGAGAAATGTGCTAAAGAATACCAATAATATATTTTTTTAGTAAGATTCCGAGACTTAAATCCCGGATAAAAATTTTGTTGTAAGGGACTCTCCACTTTTCGACTATGTTCTTCGAAGTTTAGGTAAATATACTCTACCTATTCCGATCTCTGGTTATATTAAATTGTATACTTATTTAAACTTTTAAAATTCGAAAATCTTCACACTAATATTATACTTAAATGTGAAAGTTTGTGAAGATGTTTGTTACTAAATAACGGGGTAACAACTGGATGGATCAAGCAGAAATTTGGCATGTAAGTAGACCAAGTCCTGGATTGAAACAAAGGATACTTTATATCCAGGTAAAGAGTTTCTTTGGGACAATAACGGGAACAACGCGGGCGAAGCCGCGGGAAATAGCTAGTATTAAAAATAAGCAATGAAACGTTTAGTTTTTGAAATTTTTGTCTGTTTGTCAGGTAGTCCATTTGTTTGTGCTCGCGTCACGCGAAAACTACTTGACTGACCCTCATGAAATTTGGTACACGTAGATTATGATCTCGGTTAACACATAGGATACTTTTTACCCGACTAATAAGCCGAAGCGAAAAAAAGACATTCACTAATTTCACCTCCGCGAAGTCGCGAGCGGATCCACTAGCTGGTAATAAAGATACGTGTTCTAGTAACATTACGTATAAAATTTATAACAATTTAAGGACGAGACGAGATGCGAGCAAGCGAGAACAAATAATAGAGCTCTTCCTGAGGGAATCAATATGGTTTTGGATTTACTGGTTTGCCCCATTGTCGTTTCTAGTTGCTTTAAATGCAATTTAATTGTGTCCTACAATACAAAGCAAGCTACAAAACGAATAACAGCGTATTCCGAATATTAAATTCAGACATTATGTGATTAAGTAGCCCCTCTATAGGATGCGGTACACCTACCGTAAGAAATGTCAAAGGATTGTATGTCACCACATACAATCCTTTGACATTTCTTTGCATATATTGAAGTGGTCTAAAGTTTAGACCACTAAATTTATCCAAATACAAATTAATATTATAAATGCGATAGTGTGTCTGTCTGTCGGTCTGTTGCCTTTTCACACTTAAGCCGCTGGACCGATTTAGATGAAATTTGGTATGGTGATAGGTGGAGACAGTGGAAAGGAAAAATAATAGTGTTTACCCCAGAAGTCATACCAAGGGCTTGAAAAGGGAGATGGAAGTTTTAATAGGGAATCGATCATTTCTCAAGTAAGGGATACACTACTCTAATTTTACGCTGAAAAAGTCGCTGGCAAAACGCAGTAAGGTTTGCTCAAATTTAAAAAATTAAAAACATTACTATAAAATAATATAAATAGGGAATATTATTATTTATTATTTAAATAAATTGGTTTACGAAACGGAATATGCAGCGTCGATCCCTCGCAAGACAGACTTGCAATCTGGTTAACACCGGATGCCAGTGGATACAGAATATCGTAGACTGATTCCAGTCTATTTATTGTAGAAGTTGAAGAAGCAATGTAACTTTTTAATGTAAAATATAGAAGAACAGTCTAAAAAAAGTGCAAAAATTGGGCAATCTAAGCATTAGGTACACAAGAACTAAGTTAACGTAGCTATTATGAAAGTCAAAGTGTTTTATTTGTGAAACATAGGTAAATCTGAAAACATACAGATCTGTTAAAAAAATATATATATATATGACGAAGCGTGGATTTAATTAGTAGTCAAAATCCAATTTAAAATGGAAACATGTTTAAATGATTTGAGAGCGGGCAATTTAGTAACCCGAATGGAGTGGTTCGATTCAATGACATTGACAGTTGTTGACAGTGAGAGTTTCGCGCGCGGGTTGGACGCGATATTAGGAAAATTAATGTGTTGTGTTCGCGAACCAAACCATTGGCTCTTAAACTTGTAAAAATCACAGTAATTAGTGGCAAGAGTGTTCACATGAACCCAAGTGATTAGTTGAGATAACGAAGTGTGTCCATTTCCGAGTGTTTCCTTGACATACGCGCCCAAATAGTAACAATGATTGAGACCGATCGGCTAAGCTATTTATTCACTTCGACATCAGAAGTGGGATTACCCAAGGAATCTCGGAAGTCACATACAGATCAGAGTGAACATATTTCACATAAGTATGAGTGCAAACGATGGGAATCTCCTTTTGGTATGCAACAAGGAAAGTGGACTTGATTCAAGCGATACACTACAAGATTCACACGCTGCTGATCCAGAAATAGCATAGCCCAAGTGGTATCTTGATAATCATCTGGCTGTCGACTACAGTAGAGGTTGGGAAATCGAGTCACTAAGAAATCTTCTGTCGGTAAGGTTGTGGAATTATCATATTTGATGATTGAGCACTTGGATAGCAGTAAGTAATTAACTTCTCTCTCTCTCTCTGATAAATCTTAATAGAAATGGTTAGTAGGTACATAATCATTGCCCGTGAGTGAGCCCATCAGCCCCGGGCTTGGTGCGGGCTAGTTCTCGGATGTTAGTGAGCAGGCTGTGGTCCCCGTACTGGCACTATGCAGTGGTACATAATTATTGGCATACTCTGTGTCAAGTACATTATGTGTTCATCATCAGCTTAGGAGGTCTTATAAATTAAATTAAAACAGAAGTACTTAATACAGCGATGCAAGACTGGTAAGCATAGCATGTTTAGATGTAATGTGCTCTCCTCTTTTGTATGTCTGTGATCATGATTAAATCTAATTTGATTATTTATTACTCAAATTAAAATTGCAGTATAAGTTGCATATCATGTTCCGAAAATTGAGATAATTTAATGGAATATGTGATTAATACACGGAGGACTTTGGACACTTCTTTTAATCAACTATCGCTCTATTTTAATCACAATATTGATTATAGACAGGTCGCTATACAAATGACATTTATCTTTCTATCCTGAAGGCTGGGACTGGAGTGAATTGACATGTCGTTCAAAGAACGAATTCAACATTCTTACATTCAAATTGAATATGAATCATTCAATTCTAAGCGGCCAGAGTTGATTGTAACAAAACCTTATTACAATAACAGTATAGGTGAAGTAAACTTTTACAAGTTAATATCTAAATTTCCTAGCTTTGATATTTCACACATGCTATAAAGAAATGGTATTCTAAAAAAAACAATGATTATGGGTCATTAAATTCACAGGGTTAGGATACACATGTGTCAGAGTAATCGGAGTGCATAGGGTATAACGGTCATGTTAGTTAATAATAAGGGATTCGTCATGTTCGTTACGTAGATGACTATGACAAGACTGTGTGACAGATACTAGCCTGTGTGGCACATACTAGCCTGTGTGGCACATACTAGCCTGTGTGGCACATACTAGCCTGTGTGGCATATAATGGCCTGTGTGGCACATACTGGCCTGTGTGGCATACACTGATCTGTGTGACACATAGTAGCCTGTGTGGCATACATTGGCCTTTGTGGCGCACTCTAGCCTATGTGGCACGCATTGGCCTATGTGGCACGCATTAGCCTGTGTGGCACGCATTAGCCTGTGTGGCGCTGACGAGCCTGTGTGGCGCTGACGAGCCTGTGTGGCGCTGACGAGCCTGTGTGGCACTGACGTTAGGTGGAATTAAATTTCCTATGTGGTAGGGTAGGTATAGCAGTCATCATTTTGAAATAATCTTGTGAGCTAAGTAGTATTTGCAAATTAAAGGAATGAACATTCTTTCTGAATAATCAATCTAGCTGGGGGTGCAAATGAGTGTTAGGAATAGAGTCATGCAACATAAGGTTAGTCAGGGTGACCGAGTGGCGTATGGTATAAACCATTGTCTATTATTCAGTCATAAATGCTAAGTGTACGGGAAATAGATTTACACACGAGGACGTGTGACTATGCAGGGTGGCCGTGACGAAGCGTGGATTTAATTAGTAGTCAAAATCCAATTTAAAATGGAAACATGTTTAAATGATTTGAGAGCGGGCAATTTAGTAACCCGAATGGAGTGGTTCGATTCAATGACATTGACAGTTGTTGACAGTGAGAGTTTCGCGCGCGGGTTGGACGCGATATTAGGAAAATTAATGTGTTGTGTTCGCGAACCAAACCATTGGCTCTTAAACTTGTAAAAATCACAGTAATTAGTGGCAAGAGTGTTCACATGAACCCAAGTGATTAGTTGAGATAACGAAGTGTGTCCATTTCCGAGTGTTTCCTTGACATACGCGCCCAAATAGTAACAATGATTGAGACCGATCGGCTAAGCTATTTATTCACTTCGACATATATATATATATATATATATATGATCCGCTATGTTTTGCCGATGGGCATACAAAAACGTTACATTTTAGCCGAAGCCAAACCACTAGACTATGTTAAAACTAAAGCATAAACAATGTTAATAAATTAAAAACTGTAAAGTGCAAAATATTAAATTTAAACGTAATAATACGCTTATTAATATTTATGTCATCATTTAAATAATCGGAAATAGAATAATAGCAATTGTTTATAGTATCATATTTTCAGTAATTTTCGCTTGAAATGTGGCATTGGTAATTGTTTTAGTTCCGTTGGTATTTTATTATACATTCTAATGGGGATCTGGACTAATGTCGAATTTTACAAAATAATATAGTCACATGGATTGGAAAATACTAAATTATCATAACACAGAAGAAATAAACAAAAAATATATAAGAGTTATAAAGTAAAGAGACCACAAGGTTTTAAAAAAAATGATATTTTTAACGTCTTAAAGAAAAACTAAAGTTAATCTCGGAATGCTTAAATAACACTGAAAAAATAAATGGATAGCAACTATGTGCTTAAACGCACTTCTTCGTCCTCAAAATGACAACATGCAATTTTTTTCATACAGACTTATTACAGCGAGGACACAAGATGACGCCACAGAGTGCGTCCGTTTTGTATGGGGCGTTTGCAACGCTCGGTGTGCGGTCGGCCACTTTTGATTGCAATTTGTGCCTGTTATAGTAGTCCAAGTGTAGTAGTTATAGGTATATATTTGTTACTCATAAATGGTAGAATCGATTTACATCAGAAACAAAATTTAGTATACAAGCCTATTGCTAAAAGATTGACACTTTACCGCATTAATGCTGTTTTTGAGATTGTTGTACAAATATCCTCTTTGCGTCTTTGTCTTAACGGGTAGCCGTACTATTCTTTTTAAATACTTAATGTTGGGTTAGTCTTCACAAACATTACAGCTTCAAAGATGTACAGAGAAGGGACTGTTAAAATGTTTAGGTCCTTAAAGTGTGTTTACACAGCTGTCAGTTTTTTGTGCTTTGAAAACTGCTTCTCTATGCCCCAAAAAATAATACCGTAGCGTAGGGTTGAAGCAACAAATCCATGGTACGAAGTCAGTACCTACGGCATCTGGGCTCGCTTGCTTGACATGTTTATAGAGAGCATAGATATATTAATTCAGTTCCCGGCAAACTTGCTCTGTGTGAGTTTTCCATGAAAGGTGATTATCTAAGTGTACTCGTCCTTCCAAGAACTTAGTAACGGAAACCGATTCAATGTTTGTCCCTTCATATTTACAAATTATTGGAGGAGGCAGTTTACGCTGATGAAAGTGCATAATCTTCGTTTTTTCAAGGTTAATCAATAAATTATTCGCATTTAGCAATGTAATGATGTCCTAACAGTATTATTAATTTCATTTTCGTAGTTATCAATATTATCAGATTTATAACTGTGCTATCATCAGCAAATAAAACCATAGGGTATTTTAACACTTTCACGACTAGCCAAAAAATTGAGAACTACCCCAGATACCGACAGCGCCCGCTAGGCGGGTTTGTGAGAACAATAATGTGAAACGAAAAACTCGGGCGCTTGGGTGTGAAAGTGTTAAAAGACGAGGAAGGTCGTTAATGTAGAGTAAAAATAGCAGAAGGCCAAGAACACTTCCCTGAGGCACGCCATATTAATCCTCCTAATTTCAGAGCGGTAGGCTTTTTGATGTTTAGTGCGCATACCTACTTATTTGAGTCAATTCAATGTATTGATCTCTACCGCTTTAATAGGATTTCAATAGGTTAAAACATTACCTCGAATGCCATACGAACTTCCTCAACAAAATCGAATGATGTACATGTTCGAAGGCTTTAGTCATCGACCATGTATCGTTATTATAATATGCCTTATTAATTATGTATATATATATATACATACATAATTAGTAGTAATTATGTATAAAAAGTACAGCCAAGAAAGGCTAGTGATAAATGAACAACCCAATTAGCGAAGCGTTTATCGTGTGTAACTCTCTGTCTAAAGCCATTGCAGTTTAAATATAATAGATTAGTTTACTTATGTTTGTAACGGATTTTAACTGCATAAAGATATTTATCACTTGCTTTGTCTGCGTAGATTTAAAGATTAAGAAGTTACTTGAGAAATGATTGATTCGATATAGAGACTGTTTAGCAAAATAGTTTATCAGTATTTCCATTCAATCGTGAGCCAAACGACTAGCTGTGGTTTTGACGTCACCCTGACAAAGCAATGGCACAACTCCAAACCAGTTCATAAAGTGCAACACCATAAAACTTGTCATAAAGTACAAAGTCGCAATTCAAACGTTACATGCATAAATCGTGAACAGATATCGAATATTGAATTTTGGATCATAAAGTGAAGTGCGGTGCTGGGTAAACTTGTAAAATTGTACACATCTTGTTGCCTACCGTGCGTTCCTCGCGGTCACGATGAGGCATTTGCTCCTACTGTGTGACGATTAATGTATTATCGCCATAGCCTATTTAGTGCCATTATCGTCAACCGAAAGAAGTCCAATGCTGGACCCTTGCCACAATGCTGCACAATGCTGCTGCAATGCTGGATCCTGGGGCCTTCTTAATAAAAACATTAACATTGTTGGAATATAACCTAATTACCATTAAATGGTGCAGTACGTGACGGCAACTGCTGCTTGGCCTCCGGTTTATCTTGAATCAGCCATAGAAAGTGAGAAATCAGTGATAGTGTGAAATCAGTAAATAGTACCCCAATGACACTTTCATCTTTAAGTTTATCAGAAAGTAAAAAGTTATTAACGAACCGGACCTGCTGATTGACAATTTAGAATACCCAATATGTCGTCAAATCCAAACCAAGCTATTATATTAAATCACGTGAGAAAAAAACAACCTAAATTCTTCAATAGATGTCAGTGTCTAGGTTAATTATAAATTATAAATAGAACTGGAATATTAGAACGAACTTAGGACATTGTTATTCTGCCGTCCTAGTCTAAAAGGCGACTTTTTACTATGGACTTCCATAGTAAAAGGTCGCCTTTTACACTAGGACGGCAGTATTGTGTGTCTCAATAAACGTTTCAATTACAATTTTGGAGGAATATTCAAATTCTAATTATTAAAAACGAATATATTGTCAAACTATATTTGGTCTTAATATGTTTGGTATTCTTAATCAAAATATATTTGGTCGCTGCTATCATTCAAACAGACTTAAAACAAAACTAAGTAAAATTATTGATTAAAGTACATTGCATAATAAATTTCCCGATGTGATGAAGAGCGACGATGAAACCATCTTCAGAACCGCCAAATCGCATTACACATGACATTACAGCACATACATTAAAACTTGAACTTAACCCGTCGTCAGCAACGCAAATCCGGCCTCAATAAAACTCAAGCACATAACATTTTTACTTGTCGCTGCCAACTCTGCTCCATGTTGCGGTATAAAATACTTCATCCGTTCTTTTTGAATTCTTTCAATGGATTGTTCTATTTAAAGAACTGTTCTTTTAAAACAATTGTTCTTTTGTGTACACGATGACAGGGGGATAAGCTGGAAAGCGCTGGGAAAAATTGGAATGTAAAAATGGGACTGCATTTTAGTATGGTAATTAAACCAAATAAAATTAAAATGAACGTTGGTTGACCTATACATACGTGTTTACTGCACCATACATTTAGAGTACAAAATTGCATCGACATGCTATTAAATATACTCAGGAGTAAGATTTAAAACACATATATAGCTTTTTACACATATAAGCAAACATCCGTAACTTTTCGTTAATAATATCGAAATAATTTAGCTACTTAACGAAACTGTTAAACCAATATCAGGTTTGTGCGAGGCCGAAATGACAATACACTATTTATTTGCTTAAATGGCAATCAGAAGGAGAACAGGTAACGTTTAGACCTAAATATCATTGCTATCTATGATTACAAAACCATGGCGACACGACCCGACTAGTTTAAAAGGTACACGAAACGGGATATGATCATTTCGTCTAAATCGCAACTGGTACTAGCGGTAACAGGTCTAAAACGCAGCTAGTCTAAAACGCATCTCGTCTAAACTGCAACTGGTCTAAGTAGCTACCAGTCTACGTCGCTATTGGTCTAAGCAGTAAGTGGTCTAAAACACAGCTGGCCTAAGAGCACGTGGTCTAAGTCTTAGCTGGTCTAAGTAGTAATAGGTCTAAGTCACAACTGACCTAAGTAGTGACTCGTCTAAAATGCAGTTGGTCTAAGTAGTCATTTGACTAAACATTTGTTGTTTTCTAAAACAGGAAGTAGTGAACTCGACTAACCTAAGTAGTAACTTATATTCGCCTAGTGACTGCAATACAGCCACATCTAAATTTTTTTTTTTGTGAAAAAAAAAGTATGTTAAAAAAAAATTATTTTTTTTTAGATGTGGCCGTATTGCATTCACTAGGCGATATGTCACGTTATCATGGCCCCCACCTAGTTCGACTTCTGCTACGTCCAATAAGGATTGCAAGTTAGTCAGGCTTAAAAAAAAACCCGGCCTCTGCAGTACCTAATGTACTATTAACGATCGGATATCTCACGTTAAGGGTCATCGGACACCGACTTGGAACTTATGTTCTGAGTCTGTGTCCGTTGGCATTCAATGTATTAAAAAAACCCTGTCTAAACCATCGACGTTTGGGTTACAAAATGCACCGGATCCGACTGCTAATAGCGACGCGTGCCATAACCGCGCTTATGACGAAAGGCGCGAAGAGCGTTTTAGACCAAATCAGCTTTAAACGAGGTGCGTCTTAGGCTAGATGTCTTATTAGACCAGTTGCATTTTAGATTACGTGCGTATTAGCCCAGTTGTGTTTTAGGCGAAACGCGTTATAGACCAGTTGCGAATTGTCTGCTAGGCTAGATGCTACTTAGACCAATAGCGACGTAGACTGGTAGCTACTTAGACCAGTTGCAGTTTAGACGAGATGCGTTTTAGACTAGCTGCGTTTTAGACCTGTTACCGCTAGTACCAGTTGCGATTTAGACGAAATGATCATATCCCCACGAAACTTAATGTTTTAAAGTCAAATCATTTTGTCGAATGTTGACTAAATGTTTGTACACCACCGTCTTGATAAGTCGTAAATGTCACATGAGACTATATCAAGTATACTTGTAAAGAAAAAGCTCCCTTAATATATAACTATAGTTTGGCAACTTCGTTGGTGACACTGACCTGTGCGCTTTTTGTTATGTGCAGCCGTAACCACTTACACAAGTTACCTGACAACCGACCCAGCCAGACCGGAGGCAGCCTCCGTCGGTCGCCGTTCGTGTTGGCGGTAACTTGTGTAAGTAGTTACGGCTGCACAGAACAAAAAGCACACAGGTCAGTGTCACCAACGAAGTTGCCAAGCTATAGTGTTTTTTTTAATAATGGCTTTCACTCCTTGCTTATTTAGCAAAGGATATTTTGTCAATGTCGACGTATAAAGATGTTATTTCTTACGTTATTTCAGATGAGTGTATTTAATGTATGTAACTTGCAGAAAGTGTAAATCGTTAAATATTTCAAGTACAAATAGTAAATAAAGCTTTCGTTACTTCAGAGAAACCCAATTACTTACATACGTATTTTCTTTATTGGAACACTTGAAAACAATGTAAAAGCATTATATTTTCAATATTTTTTCTTTTGTTGAGTAGTTTTCATGTTGTGTATAATAAATGTTAGCAAATTACTGACTTACTTACTCCGTTGGCTCAGCAATCCAAAGTGAGTTTTCACCTCCGACATGAGAGCTTGCCATTCTTCTCGGTGCTGCGATATTATATGTTGGCTACGCAGGTGGAAAATGATTAAAACACTGAATTAGAAAATATTAAATAGAAAGTGCTCGCGTGACACGTAAGGCAGGCAACTGACAGACTATTGTCTTTTTTTAAGTAATGTTCTTCACGCTAGCGCCCTCTATGAAAGAAATTTATTATTTACTCCGATTACAACAGAGGTTATGTTACTGTTATTTAAAGGTGAATTTACACATATATTTCTAAAATCTAGCTACAAATACCTTCCTAAACGCATTACGTCGCCTACAATCCCGCCCCTTAGTGCTGACTAGCACTTACAATCTACTGGGGACAGTAATGCGACGCGTGTGGCTGGCCTGCGCAGCACGCCCAGGCGCGTACGAATACTGCGAATGTCCACGACGCGGACCCGGCCGTGACGGCCTGCGTGCGCCGCGCTCACCACTCCATGCCGCCAGGAACCGCGCTCTAAATTGGGATCGAACAGCAACTACGTAGTCACCTACTTGTAACGATCTAGCCTCTTTGGTCAATTTTTGACGGGGTAGGAGCGTAGGCAAATATTCTTTAGTCCACCTAACCCAAAACATGTCGGTAAGACGCTGAGCTACACGCCACCGCTTTCGGAGGCCCAGGTCTGCGTCATCATACTTACCAAAGGCGGGGCCAGTAGATGAATTACCTATCAAAAAATGGTTGGGCGTTAAAGCTTCAGGGTAGCCGGGATCCGTCGATACATGCGTGGTAGGCTTGCACTTCGGCCATAAGAGTGGACAGGGTTTCCGGGTGAGGTGCGCGCTCCTTCAGGGCAACCTTCAGTGCTCCCTTCATACGGATCATCCGTTCCCAAGCTCTAGCCATTTCGGGAGCTCCGGGTGGAACGAATCGCCACTCGATGCCTCGCACGGTTCCGTCTTCTCGCAGTCTATCGAAGTTCAACCCTTCCAGGCTCCTCTTCAGCTCGTTGGCGGCCCCCCGCAGGTTCGTGCCGTTGTCTGAATAAATAGCAAGGGGTGTTCCACGGCGGGCTGACATCCGTCTAAGTGTCATTATAGCCGAATCCGTACTTAACGGCTCGGTTATCTCGATGTGTACGGCACGAACTGTAAGACAAGTGAATAACATGCCATATCTTTTCTGTCTCCCGTGACCTATGGTTGTCTCCATGGGTCCAAAGAAATCGATTCCTGTGAATGTAAACGGCCTTCTATTATGCTGTAAGCGTGCAGCAGGGAGATCGCCCATACGCTGCGCCAACGACAAAACAACCTTTATTTAACAACCCTGTACTTTTCCATGTCTTTTTTGTGCAATAAAGTGTTTACATACATAAAAACATACTTATTAAGTTAAGGTTCATAAATAGTGTTTTTTAAATCAGTTTTTATCAGGCTCACGTCTAATTTCTGCCAGCAAACTATTGATTTAATACGGGATACGTTTTTAGGGATCTGTCCCCATAATAATTGTTAACCCGTGCTACCAGTAGTCTGTCGGTAGCCATAGATTTAGGTGTTGTATACATGTTCTATCGGTTTAAGTATAGATTCCTCTGATCTGTGTCCAGACGGCTATGGTATTGGTAATTGACGGCAAGCAGGTGTGCATGTTTTAAGCTGATAGGTAATATATTACAAATTTAAAAAGACGTTTATAATAGTTTTTGCATTTGATTGGTTTTTTAATTTACTAGAAGTTTTAAGAATCTTAGTTTGTCTTAACATCCTAGGCCCTTCATTCATAATAGTCATGATGGTCTACTATCATGATTTTTCATACTTAAAATGGCGTTAAGGAACTGTTTCAAGACCAGCTACGACTGAATAGTTAATTGACCTGACGATTACGTGTGATGAAATTGTTACGTTATCTACGCGTAGTTCGCGTGCTCGGGTGTTTTTAATTAAAGTGTACATTTTTTCCTTAAAATTTTAACTTTTTGAGTTAAATTTTTAATGAACTGGTTTACTCTGAATTATTTGTAATATCGAATGTAATACACAAAAAATTGTATCGCAAATTTTTGTATGAAAAAATATGTTTCCAGCGTTCATAGACCTAAAAAAAATCTTTCATACAAATACGTAGGATCCGGAATGAAAATCTTAGGACACCATTTTTTGTGTAAGTACCTATCTAAAGTACTTACGATTCTCAGTAGGTAACAAAAGTTAATATTCAAAGAAAAACTCATGTACACTTTTTTGGAAAAAGCTCGCTCGCGAAAGGTTTTCAACTATAACTAAACGCGATGCCAACTGCATTATTGTTACCAACGAGCAAATTATTCCTAGTGAGCTAGGAAAGCAGTAATTTGTATGTATGTTATTCCCAGGGGACGAGCTACAACACATTCATTTTGCATTGGATTCAAATTGTATTGTGACCGCCACCTGGAGAGGATGGGGCGATGGAACAATGCAGAGAGTTATATAGTTTACTATGTGAAGAGATCGAGTGATAACCTGATAACGCAAAAAACTTATTGATTATAATAATTTTGACGACCGGTTTAGACTAGTGGTTAATGACTCTGCCCACGAAACTGACGGTTTTGGGTTCGAAACCCGGTAAGAGCACATATTATTTGTGTGATAACATTTGTTTCAGAGTATTGGATGTCTTCTATGTATTTAAGTATTTGTATTTATTAAATATATCGTCGTCTAGTACGAGTATCCATAACACAAGCCTTATTGAGCTTACAATGGGACCAGTTCGATTTGTGTAAGATTGTCCCCTAATATTTATTTATTTGTAATAATTGCGTTTGGTTGCTTCCTTATACAGTCGGTACAAATTCGCAGAAAAATTATAACTTGTTTTTTTAAATTCATTTGACAGACATTCGTAAATTGACGCTTTATCTTTGTTAAATTTACGTAACACGCTATATTTTAACTCTAATATTTCTTGAAAATTATCATCATTATCATTTTAATGACTTTGTAGTCCAGTGCGAGCGAGAATATGTCTGAACGCAAAATAAAAATGAATTTTTACTGGAGTAGACAGTTTTTTGAGTGAACCATATGCTTTAGTTATTAAAACTAGTTTTACTTTCGACACACATATTATTCAATAACATATACAGATCCTGATTTGGTTACAATTACAATAGAACTATCTCGGTGGTATACCATTTCAAACAAAAGAAATAGTTTCCCAAATAGGTCGCTCTATCTTCGAGTAATGGCATATGACAAACATACAAAAAAATATACAGACGAATAATAGGGAGCTGGCGAGCAAAATTTCGATATAATCGGCACATATGGCAGACGTTATTAATAGTGATAATTATACACTAAGAAACATCAAGGACTTCGTCTGCCACCATGGCGGCGCTGCGTTGTAAATTTACAGCGTTTCGAAAATGTCAAAAAAAAGGTGTGCTATATTATGCGCACACGTCTGCCTCTGGAGCTAATGATCACAGTCATCCTGGAAATACAAAGAATCGATTCAGGGCTCTGACTTTTGTAGTATTCAATTTTTTAAGTTATTTTTATGATTTAAAAAACTGTATATGAAGTGCACACTTGGCAGATTTGAATTCTTCGATTAAAAACAATGAGAAGGACGACGGAAAAATAGTCTGCCAGCATGTCGCCTCTGCGTTGTCTATTGACAGTGCTCCAAAAATGTAACAAAAAAAGGTGTGCTATATTATGGGCACATGTCTGCCTCTTGGACTGATGTTTGAATTTCTTATGAAAACTATCTAATCGATGAGGCAGATGTTCAGGCCTCTGATATTCCAAAGGCAGACTATTTGATGTTTTTTCAATCCGCCGTTCGCGCCAAACTAAGCAGGTATAAAATATCTCCATAGTTCCTTTCGTGGTGTCTCTCTTTTATTTGGGAATATGAGTGAGAACGGTATAACTCAGTTCCAACCTTTTCCGTATTGTGTACCTAAATGTAAACAGCGTATATCTATATACAGCCTTCTCTTTTATTTTGCACTCTTTTCCTCTCTCTCTCTTGCCCTCAGGCACTTTCACACGGACGTCTCGAAAGCGTAAGGCTCCGTACACAGAAGACGATTCAGAGCGGGTTCTCCAAAACGCTCATCAACAGTTTTGGAGTAATTTGACTCTTCGAAATTTTTCGAATAATTTTAGTGTCTAAGCCACAAACCATGTATTAAAGTAGACCCAACAAATGCTTGCACTTTGCGTGCCATGTCTGTCCGTTGCGCAAATTACTGCTCAGTTGCACACGCGCCGTTCAAATGATTGCATACTCCAGAAGTTTAATCGTTACCGTGAGTTCAGCGAATAATATTAAACAAAATGACAATAATAAAACTATTAAGATTAACAATAATCTCATGCAATACTCGCTGTCCCTTGATTCCGTGAATTTCAAACAGTTGTACAGCTGAAAATCAGTGAGCAAAGTGTCTGCTACATGTTTTTTCAAATCCACGGAGTCATAATAAATCGAAGGGCGCAATGAGAACCGTGTGCAAATGACTTAGTAGACCTTTTTTATAATTTTTACAACTCCGTCCCATGATAATGCAGAGCCCTGAATGTCTGCCTCTTCGATTTTCTTCGTTTCCAGGATGATTGTGACCATGAACTCCAGAGACATACATGTGCAAATGATTTTACACCCCGATTTTTTTTAAGCAACTTCAATTCGCTGTAACGCGAAAACGCAGCGACATAGGACCTTAATTGATTGGACCAAATCAATTCGTAATGACTTAAACTGCAATCCACCTCGAAGTGAAACGTTTGCAAATCATATACCAAAATGGTCGCCAGCTCCCTAACTATAATGAGAACCGACCTTCTCTTTGAATTCGGTTAAAAAGTTTAAATCAATAGATAGAAAACAACCAATATTCACGAAAGAAATACGACAGACCCACTAGAATAAAGTCGATGTTTAACGACGAATGCAAACATAAGTACCCTAAGTAGAGATAATCCATTACTAGCTAAATACTTGACACTAACATCTCTAATTAAGAGAGTGGCAATTAACAGATCAAGAGCCCGAAGGCGTTTGTGCCTAAATAATAAATATGGACGGCTGGTTTCATTACAGTCTTGAAGCTGTTTTTATATTACTTTCTCTTACTTACATCCGAAGGAGAGGGGCACAACATTCGATTTCCCAAAATGGCCAATATGTATTCACCAAACGAGACACAGACCAACCAAAAAAAAAATCTTGACGCTGCCCTAAGAAAAGAAAGGTTGTTGAACGTAGTAACGTAGAGTTTAGCCAGACGTATTTGACACTGAAAAACACAATTCTCAAGTTGTCACTTAATTGTATAGGACTGAATTAGTAATTCAGAATAGTTTAAGTTAAATCTAACAGTAGGGTCTCTAAAAAGAGATATAAAAATACTTCGGACCGGAACCGGAATTTCTAAGAAAATACTATTTAGTTTGATATACCTATATAGCTGTTCTGATGTCACATTCTAATTCACGACTTGACGAGTCTTTGGTTGTTATTTAAACTAAGTATATGGTCATTCATATATTTAATTAAGACAAATTTAAATTAGGTACTGCTGACTTCGTATACCTGACAATAACAACAATTTATTGCTGAGGGCAACCAGCTAAGCTGCCAGCTTCACGCTACGTGCCACGGTTATTGGTAATCAAATATCGAATACTGTTCAATGGATACAATATGGATACGTGTGTCGGTTTATTTGCAGGCCACAAAGCGGCAACGAAGATGTTTAGACAGAACAATCATGCAATGGGCGAGAGCCGGGTGAGGTGAGCTCGAGTTGCACATATCGCTGTGTTTCGAAAGATGGTACATAATCTTTCAAGGCATGCGTGACAGCGTAGGTACTTATTTTCATAGGCAGCTGCGTCACCCGATAGTATCGGTGAAGAGTTCCTTATATTTAGCATTTCGTTCGCCGTCGCAAGTTTATTTGTCGGAAAGTATTGTTAGTACGAATTTATAATTCGCATAATTTTCCTGTCGCTTAAACGAAAAGTTTAATACACGGAAAGACGTTTACGTAAGTTAATTAGAGTATCTCCGGTTAGGATTCTTTTATATTTATTCCATAAAATAAATTGTATTTATAAGATACCTTACGGTAGGCGCATTCCGACGAACAAAATATTTGGACAAACAAAACTATGCCGAAACACGCGGGAACCATGGACGATGGCCGACATGTTTTACTATGGCTAAACTCTCGGTTATTGAATGCGCATGTTTGCGCTGATTTGCCTTTTTCGTTGTTTTCTTATCAAGAGTGATGATCGTGACCATAGAGGTAATTATCTACGCGGTTTTTTGCCTTTCGTATAGCACTGCAGATATATTTTACGTTCAGTTATTAAAAATAATAACATTCATAATTTAACGAAGCAAAATGATATCTTTTGCATTGTATAATTTAAAGGTAATAGTGCCATAAAATATGGCTTAACAATATCAATTACCTGATACCGTAAACTGGATGGAAAACAGTTTTGTTAATTGGATTTTCACGTGTAAAATGATACGTTTTACAATTACAATGGATTTTGATACAGAAATTATAAATGTTTCAAGCTAACCAATTTAATAGATCTGCGACTAAAATATCACCTTGAAAAGTCCAGCCAGATAAGAGTTGAATTAGTTCATGCGTTTTTTACACCGCCAAAGCGTTATTAATCCATAGAAATTAGTTTCTAGTAATATCTAATACCTACGTGTCAAATATTGTATTCATAAATCTCGTTGTTTAAAATAAGAAACTTCATTTTGTGTGGGAACAAGCTTACTGAACCCTCTTAAAAGAACATTATACGGTAGTCACAACTTTCATCAGAAGTTGTTCAGCATGCACTAGACGCGTTCAGTCCAGCAAAAATAAAAAAGGTAAATTCAAAACTCGTAAGTATTAAGGCACATTAAGGAATGTTTATGCGGACACCGTGTGTGTCGTAATGCGAGCTCATTTGTCATTTTTACGAGCGGACTCTGGCGTTCGCGGGTGCTTACACGGATTCAGTTGATAATGTTTGTAATATGCAGAGCTTTTGAAAATTACAGATTTTTTGCAACACTACAGAGATTTAAAGCCTACCGAGTGAGCTTATTTGTATATCGAAATAAGCAATTGAAACAAAACTAAAATATTAAGAAACCTAAATCTAACGCTAAAATTAAACACATTATATTCTGCCTAAAGAGGAAGCCGGTGACATGGTGCCACACAAGGTAGCTCTACGGTCACTGAGGTGACGAGGAGTCGTTTTAAAAGGCGGGTACTTTTTTATTAATTAATTAATTTCCGCCAAAACGAACAAAAAAGGTACGCCGTACAATCTTTTCTCGAAGCTATCATGATTAGAATTTACATTAAACATTAACACAAGGAAAATTTCAAAGGGTATAGGTAAATAGCCGGGTAAGCATAGTGAAACTGTTGATATTTTCAACACGTAAAGTGGCTATAATTTCCTTCTTCTTATACCCGGAATGTGGTTTATTACGCACTAGTGCGTTTTACTTTACATTACCGCACTGGTGTTTTGCATATTACACTTTTTTTTTAATCTCCAAAAAGAAGTTTTTGTCCAAAAAAAGGTTATGATTTTTGTAAATAAATAAGCTAGTTTCAGTCAAAATATGATAAAAGATTATACTTCATCAAAGTATCTACAAAATTACAATAAATTTATTCATTAATTATTTAGGATTCTGTATAGAAATATAAAATTACTCTGTTTAATATATTGTGCATATTTCTGGCTGTTTGAGGGTTGCGTCGTTGCCTCTGCGCGCGCATACGTAATTCAACCATCGGCGCGCGAAAAAATAAATATTGCGCCATTTTGTATTAATATTTGTTTGTTTACCATAGGTAACTACCATAAGGTTAGTTTGTGATTGTTGCAACAAATTACGACTTCAAGTGACTAAGAACAATTAAATTTGACGCCGCTTGATATAATTAGTGAAGTATAAAATGCTAGTTGGTTGACATCGAAATCAAAAGAAAAATGCGTAATTATGCTTATGTTTTTTTTTGCAATAGTAACAAGAAAAAACCCAGCCGTTCTTATAAAACTTATTTTTAGCGCCTATAATGAGTTAATGAGTTGGGCAATAAATAGAAGCCGAGCTCGCAGTGATACATTAATTCCATGGTAAAAAGTGCAGGGCAGACCGAAGTTTTGTGCCGTTATCGTTATGATATCGCCTGCGAGCAAAACACTCCTGCACATTTTAAATGAGGGTTTGAAATCTTTCCTGTACAAAGAAATATCGCCTGAACAGGCTTGGCTTCGTGAAGGGGAGAGGCACCTGTGAGCAGATCCTAAATGTTCGTCAGATTGTCGAAAAGTCTCGTGAATTCAAAAACCTACATATATATGTTTTGTTGATTTCTCAAAAGCTTTCGATTCCGTTAAGTGGCCGAAACTCTGGGAAACACTTTTAGACATGGGGACTCTAAAACACCTGGTAGCACTACTTAGGCACCTTTACGAAAATGGGACGGCCTCAGTAAGAGCAGTTGAAGTCCTGTCTAGCAACTTTCACCCCAGTGCAGGAGTCCGACAGGGATGTATAATTTCTCTGTTACTGTTCAACACCTATACAGAACTGATAATGGGAATAACTCTCGAAGGGTGGACTGATGACCATATCGAACCTGCGCTACTCGGATGATACCACACTCTTTGCATGTAGCATTCAATACATGGAGGACCTCCTGCTCACAATGAAACGTATAAGCCTTGATTTTAGTCTCAAAATAAATCGTGGCAAGACCAAGATGATGATTGTTGACCGTGCAAATAACAACTCGCCAGAGGTCACGCAAATAGCAAATTGCGAGGTAGCACAGTCATGGCGGCTCCATAGAAGAAATCAAGCGACGTATGGCCATTTCCTGGTCATCTATGGATAAGTTGAGGAAAATATGGAAGGACCGAAACATCACCAAAGCTACCAAAACCAGACTTGGCAAAGCTCTTATACTCCCCATATTTCTCTACGCAGCCGAGACTTGGATGATCCAAGAAAGTGAGAAGAAAAAGATTTATTCTCTTGAGATGTGGTGCTGGAGAAGAATGTTCGGTGTGTCGTGGTCGGAATTCCAGACCTATTTTTTTTATTTGGGACATCAGCAGCATTCCAATTCAGAAATATACAGAGTCAATTATTAAACAATGAATTCATTATTCGAGAGCTAGGCATCAAACAGAGCCTGTCTGACACAGTACAAGCTCGTATCCTTACTTTCTTTGGGCATGTATCGCGGCGCGGAAGTGAATCCATAGGACGCTTTGTAGTGCAGGGCAAAGTCGAAGGCACTAGACCGCGGGGCAGATCACCGATGAGGTGGAGAGACCAGGTTAAAAAAGCTGTCGACGGCCTTTCACACGGAGAGCTGCAATCCGCGAGGAGTGGCGTCCCATTGTAAAACAGGCCACTAACCACGACGTCACGACCACGACCACTCTGCGAAAAGTGTGACGCCGAAGAAGATTGCGTAAAGAAAATGTAGGTATTAAGCTATAAAATTAAAATAACTTCAAACAAATTTAATGTCGTTAAAATAGATTGTTAACCCCTATTTCGTTTTCATTGAAGGTGACTCGAATATCTTTAAAATATAAAATAACGAAGTCTTAAGACTTCTTGACCGACCCAGAGTACAGGGTCCAAATATCTGACCAAACTCGGACACATATCTTCAAAAACAAAACCAGACAAGTGCGAGTCGGACTCGCCCACCGAGGTTTCCGTACAAATACTTTAAATAAAGACTATATTTTTTAGGATTTAATTACTAATGTATAGTTTCAGATTTTTCCCTATACTTGCAGTTTGCAGTATAAGACGATATGACTTGCCAAATTTCATAGTTCAAGGTCAACGGAAAGTATACCCTATAAAATTTGGTTTCCTTGAGAGTGTCGAAATATACGTTTTTTGCGGTTTAAATGGCCATATTTTTTTTTACGTTAACCTAGAAATTTGATTTTTTCACAGCTTCAAGGGACTGTAGACCTTAGTATACTTATAGTACAGTCAAGGAATTTAATTTCCTACCCGTTTCATTGAAATGTTGTTAATCATTCACGATGCATTAAGGTCGAAATTTCTATTTCAGTAATAGTATTAAAATGTCAGTACTTACGTATTATTTGTCACTGCACATTACAGATAACCTCTTTGCGAAGTCATTTGCTCATCTAATTACGAATACGTGTCAGTTGGTGTAAGTGTCAATCGAGAAAATTTTAAAGTAATTCCGAATCCAGACTCCGGAAAGTCTACCGCAAACGTCGATAATCTAAATTTTGTTATCTGCGTTCCTTTCATTCGAATATTGCAAGAGCGAGAAAGATGGACTTTCTTCGAATTTCGATTCCGCGGCTGTCGTCCTTTTTATTATTAAACGGTTTTATTATTATTAAACGGTTTTATTAAACGGTTTTATTTTAACTTACCGTGTTTGTGTCAGGTTTGTTTGGGTCAAATCTTGCGGCAGCTTTTTCAACTACTTCTACTAAACCGATTTTTATGAAACTTTGCACACAGATTCTGTTTCCGTGACAATACAACATTATGATAAATTCAAGGTGGTCTGATGATGGAGTCAGGAGCTGGAGAGTGGAACTCTTCAACCGTTACTACTAACTCCATCGAGCGTGGGCTCATTTGCTTGGTATTGACGAGCCCGATTCGTTAAGCCTGGTGACGAGGGTCTGATGATGGAGTCAGGAGGTAGAGAGTGGAACTCTTCAACCGTTACTACTAACTCCATCGAGCGTGGGCTCATTCGCTTGGTATTGACGAGCCCGATTCGTTAAACCTGGTGACGAGGGTATGATGATGGAGTCAGGAGGTAGAGAGTGGAACTCTTTAACCGTTACCAGTAACCCCTTCGACTTTGATCTTATTTGGTTGGTATTGACGAGCGCGTTACGTTAAACTTGATGGCGAGGATCTCATGATGGAGTCAGGAGGTAGAGAGTGGAACTCTTCAACCGTTACTACTAACTCCATCGAGCGTGGGCTCATTCGGTTGGTATTGACGAGCCCGATTCGTTAAATCTGGTGACGAGGGTCTGATGATGGAGTCAGGAGGTAGAGAGTGGAACTCTTCAGCCGTTGCTAACAAGCCCTTAAAGTTTGGTCTCATTTAATTAGTATTCACGAGCCCTTTACGTTAAAGTTGGTGTCGAGGGTCTGAAGATGGAGTCAGGATATGAAGAGCAGATAATGTTCAACCGCTTATAGTACCTAACCTCTTCAACCAAACGGTTGGTCGTTTGCTATTGACGGGCCCAATACGTTATACATGGTGACGAGGGTGTGATGATAGAGTCAGGAGCTAGAGAGTTTAACTCGTCAACCGTTTTTAGTAACCCCTTCGAATTCAGGCTTATTTGGCTGGTATTGATGAGTCCAAATTACGCTTGCTAACGAAGGCAATGATGATGAGTCACGAGGTGGACATTCGAAATCCTCAACCGTTACTATTAACCCTTTCGAGTTTAGGTTTTTTGGTTGATAATGACGGTCGGCTGATGGAATCAGGAGGTAAAATATGGAAATCTTCAACTGTATGTTGAAAATGGAAGTATTTTGACGTTACTTAATCCCAACGAGTTTTGTGTAATTCGGTTTGTATTGACAATTAGTCTGGTACGTTATACTTAGTGCCAAGGGCCTGATGACGGTGTGAGAAAACGGAAAGTAAAAATATTAAACTGTTACTAGTAACCCCAAACCGTAGGCGAATATCGTCACAGTGTGGCAAGGCGAGCCCAATCACGTATTTACAAACACCCAAATGCCTTTAACTCGGTCCTTATGCTTGCTTAGGTGCGAGGTACATTGGGATAATATTAGAGTTGTGCCGTTCTCGAGAATTCTCGGAAACGTTCTCAGTTTTGTATGGGAAATGTTCTCGAGAACGTTCTCTCTCCATACTAAACGGAGAACGTTTCCGAGAATGGCACATCTCCATAATATGCGTAGTTGGTGATACGCAGAAAGTTACTCTGCAGCTCCGCAGTATTGAACGTGCAATCATCGGATTTGCACCCTGAAACTCGTCATTGGTACTCGCAAAAATGAGATGAGACTTTAGCTTTAAAATTAATTAGTAGCTTTCGCTTTCTAATTCAATCATCAGTTCCTCGACCCCAAGTCTAAAGTATTGGAGTCATCAATGCCAACCAAATTAGTCCAACCAAACTAGAGAGGGTTGCTAGTACCTAATGTTTGAAAAATTCTCCTGTTCAGCTCCTGACTTTCTTCGGACTCACAAATATGAAATGAGGATAGTTCAAAATAAGGAATAGTTTGCGCAATGGTTTTTAGTCAAAAGTTGAATATTAAACTAAAAACTAGAAAATAAAAATTAGTAAAAAAACTTTTTAAGTTAAACGGTTTTATCTTATGTTAAAAAATGTACCAAAAAGTAGAAAATAAATTTAGGACACAAAACTGGATCTTTTCGAGATTTTGACATCTGTTAGGTGGAAAATCGTCCAATAAGCGGAATAATTAATAATCTGGGACTTAACATACTAAATAAAAACGTGGGGCGCATTGTATTTGCATCTATCGATATCTCTACATATTATGAAACAATATATCCGCCCGCATCTGTTTGTCTGTCCGTATAAACATGAAAACTGCTGGACTACGTTGATGCGGTTTGCACTAACTGCTTGATACTTTGAGATGGTTTTAGAACAGTTACTTTGCTTAATGTGTCTATTACCTGTGTGTAATAATCCAGGCAAGGCTGCGGGTGTTATTAATTATGTAAATAGGAAAACTCATATTTGAAAGCCCGTCCAAAGGAATATTATTTAAAAATTGCGCCCCACGTTTTTATTTAGTATGTTAAGTCCCAGATTATTAATTATTCCGCTTATTGGACGATTTTCCACCTAACAGATGTCAAAATCTCGAAAAGATCCAGTTTTGTGTCCTAAATTTATTTTCTACTTTTTGGTACATTTTTTAACATAAGATAAAACCGTTTAACTTAAAAAGTTTTTTTACTAATTTTTTGGTAGTGCCTTAACGTTCCAAATTTCAGTTCACCATGTCAACGTTGTTAATCTGTTACCTAGTTACTGACACAAAAATATAACGCGTGTGATATGTCAAAGTAACGTTGTACTCTAGCTAGCTCTTATGATGACAGTATGCTATACGATATTGGACCTTAGGTGGGTTGGAAATTAAATTCCTTGACTGTACCACATTCAAATCGATGCAGAAAAAGAAAAATAAATATACCTACACGCCGTGATCAAAACAGTCCCCTCGTGGTGATTAATATTTTTCATCACACTTGCTCGAAAATGGTGTCATTACACGTAGGTTTTGCGGGCCGTAAATGACCTATTACGCCCTAAGGCGTAATGGTTTTCTTTTTAAATTTGAAACGCTGTTTCTGTTTTACTCTTATTTGTCATGTTCAAAGGAAACGCCAACGTACTTTTTTAACTTTTATTACTGAAATATTTATTTAAAGAGAACTGTTATTGCAAATACATGTAAACACATATTTCTGTAACATTAATTAAATGTTTAAATTAGTGCATTTCAGTATTTTGCATAAATAAAATCAACCATTTTAAGTCTTTACCGCTAAGGTTTCCGAACGTGACGTGAATTCGCATTGTTTATGGATAATGTCACTAATGTCACTGTCAGTTTTACAATTTTATTTAGGTTAAGTAAGGTTATTTTAATCAGATTTCCTCACAAGTGTGATGAAAAACATTGTGTGTGCCACGGGCGGTAAAGGAATTACAAATTCGTATTATTAAAGCCCTCGGCTTCGCCTCGGCCTTGTAACAAACACTCGTTTGTAATTCTTTACTTACCGCCCTTGATACACAATGTACTATTTCGTAAATAATCCCAGTATATCGTGTGTGAAGAGTATTTCTGCGTACATTAATGAAATGACAAATAATTGAAATAACGTGTCACCTGCCTTACGCTAAGCAGCATTGCCATGAGATATTATATTGGCATATAAGTACATTCAGTGGGAAAAAAATGCAGCAACTTTGCGATTACTCAGTAGTCTTTCGACCGTGGAAGCCAGCAGTCAACGAATACGAAAGTTTCAAAACCTGCAGGAATAATAATTAGAAAACTTCACAAAAGGGAGGAAAACTATCATTTTGTTACGCAAGTTCCTTAACTGATAAACAAATACCATGCAATCATTGTAATTTTTTTGGCGTGAATATTATTCACGTCGAAAAAAATATTCACTGAATAACCCATTTTGAATATTCCAGTTTTAACCTTAAATATTCGTTTTATAAATTGCAAAAAAAATCCCCGTTCAATTACAGCAGTTTTGGTTCCAAACTAACAGCTTTTCATGGAGCGTCACTTCGCTCAGATTATGTAAAGATTTTTCGTTCAAAAAACCTATAAATACCGATATTCGCCGAGAGCTTACATAATGCCCGATTTTATAAAATATCATTGTATATGGGTGGGTTTAGTTTTCCCTCAATTTTATAATACACAAGGCAGAAAGTACAATACTTATACAATCAGTTAGGTCGTACGACAAGAAATCAGACAGTATAACGTTTTAACGTTCCTAAATCCTCACGGTTTTCCTGAAAAACCATGCCACCACGAATACTTCAGTACCCCTGTGTACGAGTTGAGTGCCGTATACCAGTAACCCGGAGTTAAATCAAACAACTAATTCGTACCATTGACTAGCAAACGAGTGCACGTACTTGCGACTCAACTGATCTATATTAAAGAACTGACCCCGCATTTCTATACCGTTTAATCGTCACAATGTTCATCTACTAACACTATCTAAGTTGAAGTTCGCTGCATGCATGTGGCACTGAAACGGTGGTGTTCACATTCTTTGAGAGAATCCTATGTCCAGCAGAAGAGCTTTCAGCTGGCGATGAAGGTAATCTCTTAGATGTCCGTCAAGTTAGCAGATCTCTTAGAGCCTTATCACACTGGCGAGATGCGAGCGTGTTTTTTATGAAGGCGATCATGCAGCGACTTCACTGCGACCGATATTTGTATAGAAAAACGCTTGCATCTAGCTGAGTATGATAAGGCCCTTAAACTCTGGATCTCATTCATGAGGATATCCCACAACTTCGCTCATGGGGTGAAATAAATTATAAACAACTTTTTTGCATACAACAAAGTAGAATAAAACGTATTTTATTTTTGACCGAGCGTGCGTGCGCAAAGCGTGAGCGAAGCGTATCTGTTTCAGCTTGGCAAAAATGTTTTTGTATCACTGTCTGTAAAATTTTGTGAGGGTTTTTGATAATTAAGATTTTTTTGTCGATTCTGTTTTTGGAAATTTTATTTTTTGGAATTTTTACATTTGTCACTCACGTGGTTTACGACTCACAGAGCCACTAGTATTTTATTAGATATACAGATGAAATGAAATCTATTTATGTCTAGCAATGGATACTCCCATGTTATTCTCTATCTATTTGTAAAACTCCAGATTTATGCAACTAGGCATGTTCAATTACAGTGCATGTCGAGTGTGCGCATAATAACTATGTTTGTATCAGTGGAATCTACTGCATAATGAATTCTGTGAAGCTAACACAGTTGGACAGTTTGTTGTTTTCAATGTGAACACAGGAGATATTGATTTAAACTTTCATAATTTTCAGCGCCGTGACGTCCATGGTCACGAAGGGTCCCTTCGCGACCATGGACGTTACGGCACGTCCGAAACGTCGAGGTAATAGCATTTTTTTACGTGATTAAGTCCCGTTTTGTTATAATAATGAACACAGGCACTTTTAATCGAAGTAATTCTGAACTAGCTGTCGTATAAGTAGGTAGTTGGTTGGGTAAAATTGTCATGCAGAATAGGGGAAAAAATATCTAGGAGTGCCTGTAATCCTACTAATAACAATGATTTCAAAAGTAAGGATAGGCCCATCCAAACAGTTCGGAACTATTTTCCCCGTAACAAAAAATGCAGCTATAAAGACCTGCTGCGCAGTGCACGCGCCGCGTGTCGCACTGCCGACTGGCACTGATTTGGCGGCATTTTCACCGCCAAAGCGTTGGAACCGTCTGCGCGCTCGCTTAGCCCTGTCCTTTGTATACGTCAATGACTAATAATTTATAAACGTGATAGTTAGTGAAGATGTTTGGAGGTTTGGATATTCGTTACTAAATAACGCGATAAGAATAGGCTTGTGTCCTCAAAATTTTAACATAGTCCATCAGATAGATTATAAAAAAATATTGGGCGCGTATATTTTTCTTTTGTTAATTAAATGAAAATGGTGACGTCACTTACCATGAGATGCGATAGAGGTCTATCTCTAGCTTTCTTTAACTGACCTGTAACAGTTTTTTTACTGTTTTAATGGCTGATACGGCGAACCACCAGCACAAACCATAAAAACAGTAAGTTAAATTAGTAGGTTCTAGAACCCTCATATTATGCTGCTGTTTGATATATAGGAGTTTTATAATTTTTAATAACACTTACAATAGTATCTAGGGCTTTACCGCGCGTGGCGCACACAATGTTTTTCATCACACTTGTGAGGAAATTTTAATAATATAACCTTACTAATTGACCCAGTATGACAAGAAAATTATATTAAAACCGAAAATGACATTAGTGACATATGTCCACAGCCAACGCTAATGTCAAGTCACGTTCGGAAACCATAGCGGTAACCTAAAGCGGCCATTTTAGTTGATTTTATATTTGCAAAATACTGAAATATACTATTTAAATATTTTTTCTACTCCTGTACTGTTATCTGTTTTTTTACTTGGTCACGAACACTAATATAAGAACATACATAATATGAGTTCAGAGAAGTCTATACTCTATTCCCCATAACAGCACTCGTGTCGTTATAGTCACTTTACGTTATTGCTAGCAGCCACAGACTTCTAAATCTAGGTTAAACGTAGGTCAAGGATTAAGCGCTCAATTTTAACTTAACGCTAAAAATGCACAACTACCAACTTAACAAATAATTAAATTCCTACGGTTTTTAAGAAAAAAAACTAAATTCATTGATGCCAACATAAAAAAAGTATTTTTAATTTAAGTATATTTTAAATTAAAAAAAAAAGTTTACCATAGACACATACTGTCAGTTAAACGTCATATTTGCCTTGTTTCCAGGTTATGATTAATTTTTTATTTTATAATTTAAAACTTCGTCGTAGAAAAAGTATTGTATGCAACGTTGTATAATTAAGTCAAAAAACGCTCATTGCGACTCTATTTGCGATACTCGCTGCATTCGCGGCTCGTATCGCAACTCACGCAATTCGCATTTTTGAACCCACTTATACAACTGTTGGATAATAGTACATTGTGTATCAAGGGCGGTAAGTAAAGAATTACAAACGAGTGTTTGTTACAAGGCCGAGGCGAAGCCGAGGGCTTTAATAACACGAGTTTGTAATTCCTTTACCGCCCGTGGCACACACAATGTTTTTCATCACACTTGTGAGGAAATCTGATTGAAATAATCTTACTTAACCTAAATAAAATTGTAAAACTGACAGTGACATTAGTGACATATATCAAGACGACAAGTCACGTTCGGAAACCATAGCGGTAAAGACTTAAAATGGTTGATTATAAATTTGCAAAATACTGAAATACACTATTTAAACATTTAATTAATGTTACAGAAATATGTGTTTACATGTATTTGCAATAACAGTTCTCTTTAAATAAATATTTCAGCAATAAAAGTTAAAAAAGTAAGTTGGCGTTTCCTTTGATCATGACAAATAAGAGTAAAACTGAACCAGCGTTTCAAATTTAAAAAGAAAACCATTACGCCCTAGGGCGTAATAGGTCATTTACGGCCCGCAAAACCTACGTGTAATGACACCATTTTCGAGCAAGTGTGATGAAAAATACTATTATGCCACACCTGGCCATAAAGTGCCAGAAAAAGCCGCTTTCTGTCTAAGTTTAGACATAAAATGATGTTGTACACAACACGGGAGGTAATAAAGAAAGCCCTCGATCGCATATTTACGTCCCTCGCTTGCAGCTCGGGCCGCAAACCTCTGCGATCTCGGCCTTTCTTTGTATTACCACCCTAGTTGTGTAATGTACTATAGTTAATGTTACCGAAATATGTGTTTACATGTATTTGCAATAACAGTTATCTTTAAATAAATATTTCAGTGATAAAAGTTAAAAAAGTAAGTTGGCGTTTCCTTTGAACATGACAAGTATGAGTAAAACAGAACCAGCGTTTCAAATTTAAGAAGAAAACCATTACACCCTAGGGCGTAATAGGTCATTTACGGCCCGCAGGACCTACATGTAATGACACCATTTTCGAGCAAGTGTGATGAAAAATATAATTATTTTCTTCACACTCTACCTACCTACCTTGACTTACCATCTTTTCGTGCCCACTCGTTTAGCGAATAGCCCCATTCCGTGCAAACTGGTCTTAATGAGAACGGTAAAAACAAACATTCTCGACCGCGTTTAACTGAAAATTAGCTCTCAACGTTGTGGTGAGAACACGTCAGCGGTGCAGAAGTTCTGTGAGCAATTTTCAAATTGTATCTACCAGAAATCGACTAAGCTCGAGAGACGCAGGATATTGTTTTATAGGGGATCCTCTCTGATGGCATAACAACTATTGTCATATTTTCGTTTGTCATAACTCATTTCGCATAATATTCTTACTCATACGTAGTATTGTCATTAATGATTATTTGCATAGGTAACAGATTGTTTGTCATACTTAATTGCGTTTGCTCATAATTTTGATGAGCATGAACAGAATGCGCATAATATTTTAAGTAATATTGTTGCATATAATAGTAATTGTTGGCCATAAAAGGACAATGCATTAAATATGCAAAATGCGTCAGCAATTAATAGGTTAATGTTTCTTCTAAGTGGTAGAGACAAGGGTACCAATATGTATAAACTTAGAACCTCACATGGGGGGACGGGGTGGCGGAGCTCCCTACAAGGGGGGAAAAATAGGTTAAGGACACAAAAAGTAGGTTAGTTTAGGTTTGAACTGCGTCCCCCCACAAAAACGAACTGCTGGCAGAATAATTAGGTTAAGTTAGGTTTATGTTAGGTTTAAACTGCATCCCCTATCAAAAACGAACTGCTGGAAGAAAAAGCAAGTTAGGTTTAGGTTAGGTTTGAACTGCGTCCCCTAACAAAAATGAACTGCTGGCAGAAAAACTTCACTTACAGACTGAGGAAGGAAACTAACTATTCTGAAAAACAACATACAACACATAACATACAGTTAACATACAGTTTAAATGGCATTTGATCATTATAATTTACGTTGATATGCGTCAAAACTATATGATAATAGTGATTAATGCGCACAAATATAATGATAATAATTTTTATGCCACCCGATAGAGAACGGTATAAAATTATGCGGTACATTTTTAATGCATACAATTTTAATGCCATTTGATCATTATAAATTACGTTGAGATGCGAAAAACTATATGATAATAGTGATTAATAATAATAATAACCGCCATGTGGGATGTTGATTCGACGATCATTGTTCCGATAGTCGTTTCGGCGAACGGGCTTATAGCGAAGAGTCTCGATCACCATCTCAAGAGACTCTCGCTAGATAGTTGGATCAAGGGTCAGATACAGAAAGCGGTACTTCTGGACACGGCGCGCATAGTCAGGAGGTTCCTCTCTCTGCAGCCCTAACCACCGGTAGCTTGGGCCCCGCCCCGCTGCCGGCGGCACCCTAGGTTAGGTTTTTTATAATGTGTTTATGTTTTGTAATTTCATTTTGTATTTTTCTTTTTATATATATATTGTAAAAAACCCAACATAAGTTAATAAAGATATACGGATAATCATAATAATATAATTTATTTCAAGTAATTACACTCATATTTTGTTAGTGACTTAGAATCTATGTATGTGTTAGTAATACTAAGACTAAGAATTTACAAAAGCCGGGGCATGTGGCCCACATTCATGCGCACAAATAAAATGACAATATTTTTTATGCCAATCACTGAATGACTAATACTATTTATGCGCAACGATTATAATGACAAAAGTAGTAATGCCCTTCGAAAAAATGACTTTCACATTTATGCCATCCGATAGGGAACCTTTATCAGTCCATTAGCATTATTTTTAGCTCCAATGGGCGAATTGGACTTTGAGGGACCTCAAAGTGCAATTCGCTCATTGAAGCTAAAAATGGCTTAAAATATGAAAGCACAAAAATGCATTAATCAAAATTTTAATTAAATGTCTTTTTAAATTTTGATTGATCCATTTTTGTGCAAAAGTAATTTAGATAAGTCGAATGATGTAAAAATGTGTCCAAATATTATATATTTGATGTTTATTTATTTTAATTTAGGGGGCCACTAAGTAACTATCAGATGTAATTTTTAGATCTCAATCATTTGCATTTGCTTAGTTCTAAACAGAATAAAATATCGATTTATTTGATTTATTCTATGTCTTAAAGAAAAAAGCTCAATCATTAAATAAGATGGCTGTTTAGATTCCTTTGCCTGCTGCTTTTGCAAAATTAAAACGATCATTAAATATATGCCAAATATTTTTGCGTAGTTTTAAACAGATTAAAATATCGCTTGATTTGATTTATTCTATATCTCACAGAAAAAAGCTCAATCATTAAAACCAGACCATTTAGTTTTTTTGCTTACCGTTTCTGCAGAATTAAAACGATTATTTAAATACTAAAAGATAATTTAAATACGTGCCTTTTTATTTTAAGTTCCTTGAGGCTGGCCCATGCTTCAATAATACGCAGATCAAAACAAATGATAAAAGATTGGATAGTTAGATAAGGAAAATAGGGCTGTGAAAATGATAGAAAAAAACCCTGTTTGGATTTAGTCACAGTAGCTTTTAAGTCGTATATGAATGATTACAAATTTAATATCGCCAGCGTTTCAATGTAATCGATAACACGAATTGAGTAATCCTATCGCAAGATCTGTCCATTCTACGTGATGCATAATGATACGTACACATAATTGTAGATACACATACACACGTAAATGCATCGTGAATATGCATGCCGGCAGTCCGGATATCCACGCCAATTGTCCCGGTTTAGATTTTGGGTTAGACTGTGATGAATGACGCAAATGACGTGTATCTGCGATGGTTAAACGATTATATGTCGTAATGGCTTTTTAGGATGTTAGTATGGGTTATTATTTATTGTTTCTACTTATCTTCTTTATTCTGTAAAGTGAATTCAGCTGTAAATTCTATATGTGTAAACCGAATTTTCATGGATTTTAGAGAAAAAATATCCTAAAATGCTGATTTTAAAACAAATTAACGACATAACATTGTCTTTGGTTTCTGCGATTATCACTCATTGTAATAAAATAATAAAACAACGCGGGTAGACCCGCGACCACGAACGCTGAAAAGGGTTACGAAACGTCGGAAATTAAAAAAATAAGTAATATACTTAAACGGATTAAATCGCATATATTAGAGCTGAGAAAATCATAAATTTTCCCTGTTAAAATTACCGTTGTGCAAACCTACCAACTTTAAAAAACACAAATAAAAAATTATTGTTGCCAGATTGTAAAGGACCTTATGCGTAAAGACGTTCACACACATGCCAGAAGGGCTTACTAACCTAACCTTCAAAGATCATTATTACTTATTATCTGATCACGACATTCTTGTCGCATACGCCTTTTTCTTAAATGGTATTTAGGCAGTTGCATTTCACGGTAATTGCAATCGCAATACGGTCGCTGTACATTAATCCGTTGATTCATTGAAATGATAACAAGGTTAGGTGAATTACATTGTCTTGTGCTAATTGGAGCCACTCAAGGTTCAAATACTAGGATATTCTCCGTTGTGAAACAGTATTGTTACATTCTCCTGTCTTTCATTATTATGTGCATTGTTTTATAATGCTATTATTGCTTTTTAATTAGGTATTAATTATTGGAATGCTATTGTTACTAACACTTGTATTTTTAAAATGGGTAGGTTTGCGCAACGGTACCTCATTTTGACAGGGGAATTTTATGATTTTCTCAGTCTACCCGCGACCACAAACGCTGAAAAGGGTTACGAAACGTCGAGACTTAAAAAATGAAGTAATATAATATGCGATTGAATCCGTTTAAGTTGTTGTATTACAATTAGTGATAATCACGGAAAGCGAAAACAATTTACCACCTTGAGGTCTTTATTCATCATTACCTGGTTGCAATTTGATAATCAGCTGAAAAATCAACCAAAGTATTTGGGTTTTTCTACAAACTAAGGATGAAATTAAGTCTTATTCCGTATTTGTTAATTCCCAAAATACCGCATTCCTAAAATACCAGATTTTTAAAATACCATATTCTCGATATATCAGATTCACTGTCCGTATACCAGATTCCCAAAATAATACATACACCAAAATGATTTAGACCCCCGAGTAACTAACGATTTTATAATCTAGCGCAGCGGTCGGCAACCTTTTAGCAGCCAGGGGCCACATAGTAGCTAAAGAAATTGACGCGGGTCGCACTTTGTTAATAATTTGCGACTTTATACGATTCTGAATATAACGACCTTTACGTACAAAATATCCAGGGAGGCTCGCGGGCCGCGGGTTGCCGACCGCTGATCTAGCGTAACGGGAATGTGGTAAAACAGGAATCTGATAAATCGAGAATCTGGTATTCTGAAAAATGTGGTATTTTATGAATGCGGTATTTTGGTAATTTACATTCTGGTAGTAAAATATAGTATATTATAAAGAATACAACGTTTTTAGCCTATGTTAAGTAGAACGGTCAAAATGTTTTAAAATTTCTGGCCATTTCAAGAAAATCAAACAGAGGAATAAAACGAAAATCGACCCAAATCAACGTTTATTTTATTTCCGTCAATTGTGCGATTCCGAATCTTTATTACAATCCAACAAACCAATCTTTATTACAGCCAATTCAATCAAATATGCCACTGTAGTAGTGTTAAACAATTATTATATGCACAGTCAAGCCCAGCAATATATATCGAATCTGGGGGCACGGCAGTGTCCCCGCCAAGTCGAGCAAAACAAAGGCACGGTCGTACCATCCTTTTCTCGAAGCCATTCAGGTCATTTTCAGCCTCCCGTAATTTTGTACTGGCTAAAGCTAGAACTCTGAAATTTCAGGGATATATAGGGCACAATATTTAACCGTGGAGGAACACATTTTATAGATCTAATAATAGGCAAGTCGGTGGAAATCGAGTTCTGTTGATACCGCCCCGGTACTGACTTGGTTTAACTTTACATCTTAAAACTTTTATGTTGTAGGAGAACTGCGTTGCGAGACTTGCATCTTTTTACATGTAATGTTTTTGATGGGATAAACCTTACGGGGTGCGGGTAAATATGGTAACAAGTCCTTATTGCTACGACATAAGGTGTATTCGGACATATTTTTGAACATTTGTATGCACTCATATTTGTACAGTTGACTGTACTTACATTATAATATTTGAGATGTTCCTCCGACCCCTTATATTGTCATCCGTCATCAGATCTTAACCAAAATTGTAAGCCAATGTGCCAAGTTGCCAACATACACACAAAAGAACATCGATAAAGATAATCTTTAAGTTGGTCAATTATAGGATAAATTCGTATGCAAATATGGATTATGGAAGATATTTTAGGTAAGTATTAAAAGTTTTGCCACACCCTTACACTTGTCGGCGGCGCGACAAAGGATTTTTTATGACCGGCTAGTTTGCTTTGAATCGGGTGGCACCTTCCAAGATCAAAGCAGATGAGTTTTTGTTCCTTTTTATGCTGTGATATTACTTGGTTTATATTTCACAACAATACAAGAGAGTAAATTACAAATTTATTATATTTATTTCGTAAGTAAATATCTTACCAGGATCCTGTGAGCTCGACTGATTACGACGTGATTTCCTCCGTCAACTGTGCCGGGCTGATTTAACAACACGCTAGGTGCAAAAAGATAGGTGGTATTCTTTGTCTTTTTCGTAAGCACAACTGACTCAGCTGAACGATAACGTCGCTCGGCGAATAGAATATCGAATATTCGCTTATTTTACATTGAACAGGATCCTGACATAAAACTGTTGAGACAAATTCTGGAAAAGGACGTTTCATTTTTGTGCCACAATAAAATAATAATATATCTCCCATGTAAGAAAAAATAATTAGTACTTCTTTATTTTGGTTTAATTTATTATGGCCTCAATGTCGTAGTAAATAAATCAAGGTACAATTTCGATCCCAAAAATTTGACGTTTTGAATAGAAATTTCGTCAAGAATTTTTTAAACTATAATATTATTTTTGTATATCTTTATTTTCTTAAATTAGGTTTTTTACAATACATATATAGAATGCACGTACAAAATATAAACATTATAAAAACCTAACCTAGGGTGCCGCCGGCAGCGGGGCGAGGCCCAAGCTACCGGTGGTTAGGGCTGCAGAGAGAAGAACCTCCTAACTATGCGCGCCGTGTCCAGAAGTACCGCCTTCTGTATCTGACCCTTGATCCAGCCATCTAGCGAGAGTCTCTTGAGATGGTGATCGAGACTCTTCGCTATAAGCGCGTTCGCCGGAACAACAATCGGAACGATGATCGTCGAATCTACGTCCCACATGGCGGTATCCTCGTAGGTCAAGTCAAGGTACTTGCTGAGTTTGTCCTTCTCGGCCTTCACGAGAACGTCATGATGTTGACGAGCACTGCCCGGCGCTTGGATCGATCTATTAACACGATATCAGGCTTATTGGCTACAATAGTCCTGTCTGTGATGATAGATCGATCCCAATAAAGCGCGGCACGACCATTTTCGAGTACCGGCATCGGTGCGTATTTATAGTACCTCTACGGCACCTCAGATCCCACAAAACCATATCGAAGAGCAAGTTGCTGGTGAATGATCCTGGCTACTTGATTATGTCTGTGCAAGTACTCGCCGTTAACTAGATGGGAACAACCGGAGATAATATGCCTGATATACTCTCCGGGACGGGATATTGATTGGACTATTTTGGATACTATTGTGATTGGCCTATAGTAATTGACATCGCACCCATCGCCTTTCCCTTTATAACGAGGCATAAAGTGGTACATTTTAAAACTTCCAGATTCAAACATATTATTATATTATAATAACACTAGCGACCCGCCCCGGCTTCGCAAAGTGTTTCTCTATTATATTATGCATTTAAACCTTCCTCTTCAATCACTCTATCTATTAAAAAAACCGCATCAATATCCGTTGCGTAGTTTTAAAGATTTAAGCATACATAGGGACAGAGAAAGCGATTTTGTTTTATACTATGTAGTGATAGTGAAGTACGTCACTCGTAGGTTTAGCAAAATATTAAAAGCATCGAATGTATCGCGTTTCTCGGATGCAAAACATTGTCAAACAAATCGCGAGTGACGATTGGCAGAGTAAAAAAGGGGCGTGGCTGAATAACCCAAGGGACTGCGAAGGTTGTGGGTTGATTTCAAAATATCACTTTGAATAGTGTACTTAGACCTTATTCTGAGAAAAGACCAGTTAAAACATTTGGTAATTTGCTGACATACATAGATAATTTTCTAACATTCATCCTAAGGTAAGGTAAACTTTAAAAGCATAAATCAGATAATAAACTTCGGACATACCACGTAGTTGCCAATAGAGACAGATTACTCAAGTAGGTACAGTCAGCGTCAGATAGTCTGTAGCATCCAAAGTGCCATATATATCGTATCATGTCGTTGTGCCTATAGTAATAAAGACGTGTTGCGATATATATGGCGCTTCGGATGCTACAGACTATTTGGCGCTGACTGTACAAACTTTTGTTACTTCTGGAACACTCCACGCAAAACACCGGGTCTGTTGCAACCCGCTTCTAATTTTCCTTCAAAACGCTGCACATTGTAAGCTCTTGTTGAGAAACAATGTGCAGGTTCCTACGGAATGTACACATTTGGCCTCGAGTTGACCCCAAATTTAAATTAAACATACACTAAGTTATACAGTTAAAAATTTTAACCAAAGTAACAATGACGTCTAGTTTTAAAATATAAATTGAATTGAAAATCGCTCTCTTATTGCTCAAAAGTATTTATATTTAATACTAGCTCAATCCATTAACATAAAAAAGTTTTGTAAACAATGAATAGCACGGAACTCATTGCGTAATCTCACACGGGCACGACAGCGCCATTTCCCTCATTCTCTGGAGCAAAAAATGTACCAGTTTTTCCCCTTTCTCCACTGCGATTAATTGTCACTTTTTCATGTAAGCTTGTATGGGAACAATGACTAGCGTTTCAATGCAAACTTGTTATTTCCCCTAACAATAGTGCATTCGACTAATGGAAGCATAACCGGACGATTGCTTTTGGTGCAAGGCTAGGGATGCAAGCGATAGCGAGTCACAAAATCAATTTACATGGCAAATTATCGGTTTATAAATGTATGTATGTATGTATGTATGTATGTAAACACTTTATTGCACATAAAATCATACAGAAACAGTAAAAAGAACAATGGTTATGTACAAAGGCGAACTTAAAAACTTACCCTTACTTAGGCGAACTTAGGCGAATGTAAGTTCCGGGGAATGCATGAATGCACTGTAGGGGTTAGATTAGTGTTTTCGTGTTGGCTTTTTACTTGTTATACTAGCTTTAAATCACAGTAATTCAGTTACAAGTGCGTTCAAATAAACATAAGTGATTAGTTTAAGCGATGACGTGTGCTAGTTTTCGTGTATTCTACCATCTTAGCGCCCAAAGTAGTAACAATGGTCAAGACCGGTCGGGCAGGCGTCCTGGTTACTCCGTTATATGACTATAAATATTCAGTTTGTTTTTTGTTTTCGCAGAGATTACGGAGGCATTCACTCTGAGGTCTCTGAATAAAAATACGAGAGATAGTGTTAAGGTGATGTAGGTGGCTTTTGTGTTAAGCACGAAGTGCTCGCCTGTCATAGATTACAGAAATACGTATTCTATGATCTTTGGATACTTTATTGGAATTAAAAGCTTCATCAACTCTTTGTCGTCCTGATTTGTTTATTTTAGCAATAGATAAAAACCGCAGGTAGCTTTGCGTGATGCTCAACACGCTTTTATTTTTTACCCACGACGGACTGTAAGGAAGACTACCTATATATACTCCTATATGTATAGTTATTTAAGAAAATAATAATAATAAATTATTATTTTTAAGTTATCGAAAAACGTAACACTAAAATATTTGGCCATACATTTCATACGTGTGATCGTCTAGTATGTAAAAATAGGACCTTCTACGTTGTATATAAAATTTAAAATAAAAGTAAAATTGTTCATAATAAAATAAATTGGTAAACAACAAATTCAAACGCAAACAAACAATTATTTAAAAGAAAATGATCAAAAGATATATCCGTAAAACGAAATAAAAGATATAAAATATCCGTAATAAATTCCGCATGAATAAAATCAACCGCAAAAATACCTAATAAACGCAAATACCTACCTATGGTTTTAAATAAAACCATTTTATATTCGTGATTTCTTAAATAAATTCCACGATAACTGCAAAACAAAAACGTAATTCAAAACATGTATAAAAATAGTATTGCAATTAAAATTATATAAAATAAAGTTAACTGAACATGCAAACTCACCCGAGTCAGCATTAGCTAAGGAAACAATATTTGATTAAATTACTATATTAAATGGTACTTAGAATTATTTAAATTAAACTCTGGCTAGATGTAACGACGGTGACCTGTAAAACCCGACCACAAAGGGACCTTATGGAAAACAGACCTTTAGGTCTAATAGGGAACCTAGTTCTTTTTAATTTTTTTAGAATCTGTGTCTCCACACGCCCTTAAAACCCGGCCAAACGGACAAGTCGTTACAGACACCACAGCGGTCCCAACTCTGCCCGCCCTTCGACCTTTTAACACAACTACAAACCCATACCAATCAAACCGTCTGTCCTAAAGTCTACACCATTAAATGATTTATCTCTTTCATACATACATTACGCATATGCAATCAAAAATTACGCTGAACAATTACGCGTTACTGAATTTACGCTTTCATCCTACATCGATTCATGCTCCGCGGTATTTGTGACAAATATGTAGGTGTTGTCGACTTGTACTAGGTAATCTGACTGAATGTCATTATTATATATATATAATTCCCTGTATCTTAGGCAAAAGCGACTATCAAACATTTGTATCTAATACTAAATATTTACATACTAAATATGCAGTTTAATACAATTCAAATTTTATTAACTAGTATCACTGTGAATCAATGTGACATGCTGTTATATTCGTTACGACTTCAATGGTTTATGTAAAAAAAAAAAATAAAAAACAAAATTGTTTCCACGATACCGATCCCTATGACGTAGGTAAACAGATACGTTTTGTGAGCTAACTGATCGCCTATTTAGCTCGCTAAGTTATCAGCACGGGTGGCACCGTGGTAGGACGTCTGACCTCCATGTTGACTATCCGTGAATCGAATCCCAGCCGGGGTCAATACTTTTTCCATGTTTGTTTATTTTTCTCTTAGCATTTAATAGTTATTTAAAATATTGTTTGGGATCATGACTCGCGAAATTTGGTTGTTGAGCTCGGAGCGGCGCGGTGTGAACACCCTCCCGTTGTGTCATTATTTGAGAAATATGTGTTGAAGTTAATATCGAAATTGTTCCGAAGTTATGGACATTCTCACTGGTGGCAGTGTTTTTATTTTGTTAAATTAAGTGCCGTCGAGGTTGTACCAAGGGGTGAGTCGATAGTGTTAAGTACCGTGCGCAGCATTATATAGTCAGTTTGTACGACGGAGTAGATATAACTAACGCAAGTTTAATTATAATTTTAGCTCGCCGATACGCCCTTTACCGACGGATTAAAACAAAGGCTGAGCTACGCCTATGGCAGTTGGTTAAGCAGAATCCCAGGTCGCTACGGCACCGAATTTCTCTTGGCGTCCTTTTAGTTTTAAGTTAGATCTAATCACTCTTATATTTAGTTAATAAATTGTATTTTTAGCGTTGAACAGTTGCCGTTATTTCGAAATCCCCCCGATAACCCGTAACAAAATAGCGCCCAACGTTAAAATATTGTGTTATCGGTAGTCGGTACGTTGAGAATAACGGTGATTTATTTTTTTGTAGTTCGCTTCTCGGAGTTGAGTTTGTGATAAATTGTAGTAGTGTTTGTTAGATAGTACATTTTTAGACTAGAAGTAAATTGTCGTTTTGGATAACTTATGTTTAGGTTTAGATAAATAGTAGGTTGTAAATATAAAATTGTATAAAAGGTGTATATAGGTTAGGGTAAATAATTATTTCTCAAGAATATTAATAATCTCGCGTTTTTTTATTTTTTTTTTATTTAGCTTAAATCATTGCATTGTTTTTAGGTTTGGATATTGTCTTTTGTCGTTTTGTTAGCATTGCGCAGTTTCTTTATTGTTTTGTATTAATGATTTGGTTTTGTTTATGTTTTTTTTATATGTTGTTATGAGAGTGTTGTTTTACTGTGTACTTACTCTCAATATAGTTACTGGGTAAAATAAATAGGTTAGTAATTAGTGTTCATTGTACGTTTTAGGGTTCCAGACCACTTAGTTAGAAAATAAGTTGGGGATAGATTTTACGCCACTCTTATTTTGGGTGGAATAATACAGGAGGTTTTTTTGTCTTACTTACAATTTTTTTTTTATTTTTTTTTTCCATAGTGTGCTTTTAGTTAATAATGGATCCTTTTTATTTATTAAAAGACGAACTAGAGTATGAGCTAGCTTGCCGGGGTGTTATATTGAAGACTACAGTGCCGGTCATGAAAAAATTACTGCGGGAGTTAATGCAGTCCGAGGGGATCAATCAAGACATTAAGGCACCGCAGGCTAGCTCAGTTCAGTTTGAACTCGAAGTGTGTTCGGCCAAGATAAATGTTCTTTCCAATTATATTGCGGAGTTAAGTGGTAAACCTGATAAATCTTTGTTTAAACGGCTGGTTTCCAGGCTGTATCATGTGCAGAATAGGATTGTCTTGTTGAAACATGAGGCGGAGGAGGATGGCATTCGAAAAGAAGGGCTTTTACAACAGTGTCAGGTATTGCTAGATAGGTTAGAGGGACAGGACGACATAGTAGAGGATGAAGACTTGTCAGAGAATGATAAGGAAGTGCTGGAGAAAACGTTAGGAGAAATAGGGCTGCAGATTATACAGAAATTGGAAAATGAGTCAGCCACTTCCAAGCAATCACCCAGCGTTTCGAAGGGAAACATCGATCTTAAGGTCCATGATTTAGTGAAAAGGTTAGAAAGAAGTGTTTCTTTTGCGGACGATCATTGGGAACAGGGTAATTCTAGCCAATCGAAATTAGCTCGCACGTCAACTGTTGATTATGACTTACCGAAACGAAAATTGGTGCCTATTTATCAGTGGGGTCTCAAGTTTTCGGGAGGAAATAACACAAGTGTTAATGCATTTCTGGAACGGGTAACGGAACTTAAGAATGCGAGAAATGCAACTGAGTCAGATTTGTTTCGATATGCTATCGATTTTTTTGAAGGGGACGCGTTAATTTGGTACCGGGCCAATAAAGAATATGCTAGTAGTTGGGACGAGCTGGTTATACTATTAAGGCGGGCATTCCAGAGACCTTATTATCAAGAAGAGCTACTGGCAGAGATAAGGGCTAGGACACAAGGAGGTAACGAGTCAGTGTTAGTGTATGTCTCTGTAATGCAAAATATGTTTAATCGGCTGCCAAATAAGATTGCAGAGAATGAAAAGGTCCCGATCATACTTAGAAATTTGCAGCCATACTTCCAACAAGCAGTTTGCAGGGATAATTTCAGCTCTGTGCCGGAATTAATTAATGTTTTGAGGTTAATAGAGAGAACGAAAATAAATTGTGATCGATTTCAACAACCGGAGGTGCGTAGGGACATTTTGGAGCCAGATTTAGCTTACAGAGTAGTGCCTGTTAAAAAAGAACCAGAGTTTAGTGATGTAGGGGAGATAGCAGAAAGTAGGTCATTACCTGGTCGTAACATAACCGCTATTAGACAATCGGACAGGCGTTGCTGGAATTGTCGGGAAAGGGGGCACACATTTAGAGAATGTTCTGTACCAAAGCAGCGACTGTTCTGTTACAGGTGTGGAAGGTTTGGCAAAACGTCAGCAGAATGCGAGTGTAAGGGAAACGCTCAAGGGGGAAATTCGAATTCTGCCAGCTAAATTTCTCCCTTGATCGTGACAGCAGTGAATGGCAGACGTGGTTAAGTACAGTTAAGAAGTACTTTGTACATAACGATGGCGACTTGTGCCCCTTACTTGTTAAAAGGGTTAATGATAATCGGTCATATGTTAGGTTAAGTGTTTTAGGTTATAGATGTGAGGGGTTACTTGATTCGGGTGCGAATCGTACCGTCGTTAATGCAGATTTTGCTGACACCTTACACCGACTGGGGCTTAGAGCCACGAATACAAGATCTATGGGGATTGCGACAGCTGATGGTGCAACACACAAGATTACGGAAATAATAGACGTGCCCATCAGCTTTGATGAACAATTTAAGGTGTTACCGGTTATGGTCATGCCCGCACTTACACAGCAGCTGATTTTAGGGAAAGATTTTTTTGATGAATTTGGTGTGGCTTTGCATTTTAAGGGTGATGGGCATAGTACAACGGAAATTGGTACCATAGAGAAAATTTATCCCGCAATTATTTCCAGAGAAGAACTATCAATAGATCAGCAAAATAGTTTAGAGAGTGTAATAAGCGAAATGAAATTCTCGGTAGGTGTTGGTTTAGGGAGAACGGAAATCTTAAAACACACTATAGATACTGCAGACAGCAAACCCGTACATCAAAAGCAGTACAATTTCTCACCAGTCATAAAGAAGGCCATAGAAAAAGAGTTGGATGACATGTTAGCGAAGGATGTCGTTGAGCCTTCTTTCAGTCCATGGTGCTCACCTGTCTTGATTGTAAAGAAACCAAATGGAGATAATAGATTGTGCTTAGATAGTAGACAGCTTAATCGGGTCACTAAACGAGATACCTATCCTCTGCCTAGAGTAGCCAATATCTTAGATAATTTGCGAAATGCCAGGTTTTTGAGCACTATCGACCTAAAGTCAGCTTTTTGGCAAATTCAACTGGAAGACGGCAGTAAGGAGAAGACAGCGTTTGCGGTGCCTGGCCGGGGCCTATTTCAGTTCAAGGTCATGCCATTCGGACTTGTAAATGCATCACAGACGCAACAGAGACTTATGGACATCTTGTTTAATGCAGAGGATGATAAAGTTTGGGCATACCTCGATGACATTGTTATATGTTCAGCAAATTTCGAAGAACATTTAAGTCAACTAAAGAAAGTCATGGAGATCTTAAAGGCATCAAACTTGACCATCAATGTTGACAAATGTAAGTTTGCCAGATCTAGTCTAAGATACCTGGGTTATATCATAGATAAAGACGGACTTAGAACGGATCCGGAAAAGGTGGAAGCAATAATTAATTTTCCCAGACCCACGACATTTACAGAATTAAAGAGATTTATCGGACTGGCAAGTTGGTATCGACGATTTGTTAAAGACTTCGCGAATGTAGCCGCACCACTGCATGATCTAACCAAGGGTAAAAGGTCAAAGAAGTTAACTTGGACAGACGATGCAGAGACCGCTTGGTTAAACTTAAAGACGCTGTTAACATCTACGCCGGTAGTTTTGTGTCCGGATTACACAAAACCATTCATCATTCAGTGTGACGCTTCAAATACTGGTATTGGAGCAGTACTTTGTCAGAAAAAGGATGATGTTGAACAGCCGGTCGCATATCTAAGTCGAAAACTAAGTGACCGTGAGCGGAAGTTTTCGGCCTCAGAAAGGGAATTGTTAAGTGTGGTTTACGCGGTTGAGAAGTTCAGATCGTATATTGATGGAGCTCACTTTACGGTAGTAACGGATCACAGTGCTTTACTTTGGCTGCACAAAATGAAAGATCCGCATGGTAGATTGGCACGCTGGGCTATGAAGTTACAGCAATTTGATTTTGACATCATCCATAGACCCGGTAAGTCACACACAGTGCCAGATGCTTTGTCCAGAGGTATTGCAGTAGGTATCAGTGATGAGGTAAATGTCATCGAAATTTCAGACCAGCACAAGGACATCTGGTATCGAAATATGGTGGCAAAAGTGTCTTCTGAGAATCACATCTCAAATTGGTTAGTTTCCGAGGGTCGGCTTTATAAAAAAGTACCAATGAGACAGTTTCCGCACCAAGATGATTTGTGGAAATTGTACGTTCCTGAACCCTTGCGTAATAAAGTTCTCGAAGAATGCCATGATAGTCCAGCTTCAGGTCATTTAGGGATTCGGAAAACGTATTTTAGGGTTAAGCAGAAATTCTATTGGCACAGTATTTTAAGGGACGTTAAGCAGTATGTCAATTCTTGTGAGTGTTGTGCTAGCCACAAGGTTTTACAGAAAATGCCTCTAGGGCACATGGGACAGCATAGAGATGTGTCACATCCTTGGCAGCTGGTATCAATGGATTTTATGGGTCCCTTTCCAAAAAGTAAAAAATGTAACACAATGTTGTTAGTCATGGCGTGTTTATTTAGTAAATTCACTCTGTTATTTCCTCTTCGAACGGGCAAGGCTGATAAGATGTGTGAAATTGTGGAAAAACTGTTTTTGTTATATGGAGCTCCTAAGGCCATTGTTTGTGATAACGGCAAACAATTTGAATCTCATTTGTTTAAAGATTTAATGGGCAAATATAATACAAAGGTTATGTACACCCCCTTTTATCACCCCCAGAGCAACCCCACGGAAAGGGTGAATAGGGTAATAGGCACCATGATTTCGTCATACATAAAATCAAAAAAGCATAACGAATGGGACAGTAATTTAGATCTAGTAGGGCATGCTATTCGGACATCTGTGCATGAGTCTACTGGATATACGCCATCTTACTTATTTTTAGGTAGGGAAACCTCGGTTTCCAACTTAACACTACCGCCATTAGAGCAACCAATATCGATTCCGGCAGACAGTGATTTAGTAAATACGGCGTGTTATCTTGAAGCCCTAAAAGAAAGGGAAATAGTTTATAAAAAGGTACAACAGAGAATTGAACGTGCGCACTGGGAGAGCAGCAAGCATTATAACAAAAAAACACGTACTGGGACATTTCAGCTAGGTGATACAGTCTGGAAAAGAACCAAATATCTATCGAATGCTAATAATAAGTTCATGGCTAAGCTGGCACCAAAATTTGAAAGGGCAATTATAGTTGAAAAGTTATCTGATATTGTTTTTAGACTAAATAATGCACACGGTAAGGATATTGGTGTATGGCACATTAAAGACTTGAAGCCCTATTTTGTAAAAAATAAATAAATAAAATTTATTTATTTTAACGAGGGACGGGGCATGTTATATTCGTTACGACTTCAATGGTTTATGTAAAAAAAAAAAATAAAAAACAAAATTGTTTCCACGATACCGATCCCTATGACGTAGGTAAACAGATACGTTTTGTGAGCTAACTGATCGCCTATTTAGCTCGCTAAGTTATCAGCACGGGTGGCACCGTGGTAGGACGTCTGACCTCCATGTTGACTATCCGTGAATCGAATCCCAGCCGGGGTCAATACTTTTTCCATGTTTGTTTATTTTTCTCTTAGCATTTAATAGTTATTTAAAATATTGTTTGGGATCATGACTCGCGAAATTTGGTTGTTGAGCTCGGAGCGGCGCGGTGTGAACACCCTCCCGTTGTGTCATTATTTGAGAAATATGTGTTGAAGTTAATATCGAAATTGTTCCGAAGTTATGGACATTCTCACTGGTGGCAGTGTTTTTATTTTGTTAAATTAAGTGCCGTCGAGGTTGTACCAAGGGGTGAGTCGATAGTGTTAAGTACCGTGCGCAGCATTATATAGTCAGTTTGTACGACGGAGTAGATATAACTAACGCAAGTTTAATTATAATTTTAGCTCGCCGATACGCCCTTTACCGACGGATTAAAACAAAGGCTGAGCTACGCCTATGGCAGTTGGTTAAGCAGAATCCCAGGTCGCTACGGCACCGAATTTCTCTTGGCGTCCTTTTAGTTTTAAGTTAGATCTAATCACTCTTATATTTAGTTAATAAATTGTATTTTTAGCGTTGAACAGTTGCCGTTATTTCGAAATCCCCCCGATAACCCGTAACAAAATAGCGCCCAACGTTAAAATATTGTGTTATCGGTAGTCGGTACGTTGAGAATAACGGTGATTTATTTTTTTGTAGTTCGCTTCTCGGAGTTGAGTTTGTGATAAATTGTAGTAGTGTTTGTTAGATAGTACATTTTTAGACTAGAAGTAAATTGTCGTTTTGGATAACTTATGTTTAGGTTTAGATAAATAGTAGGTTGTAAATATAAAATTGTATAAAAGGTGTATATAGGTTAGGGTAAATAATTATTTCTCAAGAATATTAATAATCTCGCGTTTTTTTATTTTTTTTTTATTTAGCTTAAATCATTGCATTGTTTTTAGGTTTGGATATTGTCTTTTGTCGTTTTGTTAGCATTGCGCAGTTTCTTTATTGTTTTGTATTAATGATTTGGTTTTGTTTATGTTTTTTTTATATGTTGTTATGAGAGTGTTGTTTTACTGTGTACTTACTCTCAATATAGTTACTGGGTAAAATAAATAGGTTAGTAATTAGTGTTCATTGTACGTTTTAGGGTTCCAGACCACTTAGTTAGAAAATAAGTTGGGGATAGATTTTACGCCACTCTTATTTTGGGTGGAATAATACAGGAGGTTTTTTTGTCTTACTTACAATTTTTTTTTTATTTTTTTTTTCCATAGTGTGCTTTTAGTTAATAATGGATCCTTTTTATTTATTAAAAGACGAACTAGAGTATGAGCTAGCTTGCCGGGGTGTTATATTGAAGACTACAGTGCCGGTCATGAAAAAATTACTGCGGGAGTTAATGCAGTCCGAGGGGATCAATCAAGACATTAAGGCACCGCAGGCTAGCTCAGTTCAGTTTGAACTCGAAGTGTGTTCGGCCAAGATAAATGTTCTTTCCAATTATATTGCGGAGTTAAGTGGTAAACCTGATAAATCTTTGTTTAAACGGCTGGTTTCCAGGCTGTATCATGTGCAGAATAGGATTGTCTTGTTGAAACATGAGGCGGAGGAGGATGGCATTCGAAAAGAAGGGCTTTTACAACAGTGTCAGGTATTGCTAGATAGGTTAGAGGGACAGGACGACATAGTAGAGGATGAAGACTTGTCAGAGAATGATAAGGAAGTGCTGGAGAAAACGTTAGGAGAAATAGGGCTGCAGATTATACAGAAATTGGAAAATGAGTCAGCCACTTCCAAGCAATCACCCAGCGTTTCGAAGGGAAACATCGATCTTAAGGTCCATGATTTAGTGAAAAGGTTAGAAAGAAGTGTTTCTTTTGCGGACGATCATTGGGAACAGGGTAATTCTAGCCAATCGAAATTAGCTCGCACGTCAACTGTTGATTATGACTTACCGAAACGAAAATTGGTGCCTATTTATCAGTGGGGTCTCAAGTTTTCGGGAGGAAATAACACAAGTGTTAATGCATTTCTGGAACGGGTAACGGAACTTAAGAATGCGAGAAATGCAACTGAGTCAGATTTGTTTCGATATGCTATCGATTTTTTTGAAGGGGACGCGTTAATTTGGTACCGGGCCAATAAAGAATATGCTAGTAGTTGGGACGAGCTGGTTATACTATTAAGGCGGGCATTCCAGAGACCTTATTATCAAGAAGAGCTACTGGCAGAGATAAGGGCTAGGACACAAGGAGGTAACGAGTCAGTGTTAGTGTATGTCTCTGTAATGCAAAATATGTTTAATCGGCTGCCAAATAAGATTGCAGAGAATGAAAAGGTCCCGATCATACTTAGAAATTTGCAGCCATACTTCCAACAAGCAGTTTGCAGGGATAATTTCAGCTCTGTGCCGGAATTAATTAATGTTTTGAGGTTAATAGAGAGAACGAAAATAAATTGTGATCGATTTCAACAACCGGAGGTGCGTAGGGACATTTTGGAGCCAGATTTAGCTTACAGAGTAGTGCCTGTTAAAAAAGAACCAGAGTTTAGTGATGTAGGGGAGATAGCAGAAAGTAGGTCATTACCTGGTCGTAACATAACCGCTATTAGACAATCGGACAGGCGTTGCTGGAATTGTCGGGAAAGGGGGCACACATTTAGAGAATGTTCTGTACCAAAGCAGCGACTGTTCTGTTACAGGTGTGGAAGGTTTGGCAAAACGTCAGCAGAATGCGAGTGTAAGGGAAACGCTCAAGGGGGAAATTCGAATTCTGCCAGCTAAATTTCTCCCTTGATCGTGACAGCAGTGAATGGCAGACGTGGTTAAGTACAGTTAAGAAGTACTTTGTACATAACGATGGCGACTTGTGCCCCTTACTTGTTAAAAGGGTTAATGATAATCGGTCATATGTTAGGTTAAGTGTTTTAGGTTATAGATGTGAGGGGTTACTTGATTCGGGTGCGAATCGTACCGTCGTTAATGCAGATTTTGCTGACACCTTACACCGACTGGGGCTTAGAGCCACGAATACAAGATCTATGGGGATTGCGACAGCTGATGGTGCAACACACAAGATTACGGAAATAATAGACGTGCCCATCAGCTTTGATGAACAATTTAAGGTGTTACCGGTTATGGTCATGCCCGCACTTACACAGCAGCTGATTTTAGGGAAAGATTTTTTTGATGAATTTGGTGTGGCTTTGCATTTTAAGGGTGATGGGCATAGTACAACGGAAATTGGTACCATAGAGAAAATTTATCCCGCAATTATTTCCAGAGAAGAACTATCAATAGATCAGCAAAATAGTTTAGAGAGTGTAATAAGCGAAATGAAATTCTCGGTAGGTGTTGGTTTAGGGAGAACGGAAATCTTAAAACACACTATAGATACTGCAGACAGCAAACCCGTACATCAAAAGCAGTACAATTTCTCACCAGTCATAAAGAAGGCCATAGAAAAAGAGTTGGATGACATGTTAGCGAAGGATGTCGTTGAGCCTTCTTTCAGTCCATGGTGCTCACCTGTCTTGATTGTAAAGAAACCAAATGGAGATAATAGATTGTGCTTAGATAGTAGACAGCTTAATCGGGTCACTAAACGAGATACCTATCCTCTGCCTAGAGTAGCCAATATCTTAGATAATTTGCGAAATGCCAGGTTTTTGAGCACTATCGACCTAAAGTCAGCTTTTTGGCAAATTCAACTGGAAGACGGCAGTAAGGAGAAGACAGCGTTTGCGGTGCCTGGCCGGGGCCTATTTCAGTTCAAGGTCATGCCATTCGGACTTGTAAATGCATCACAGACGCAACAGAGACTTATGGACATCTTGTTTAATGCAGAGGATGATAAAGTTTGGGCATACCTCGATGACATTGTTATATGTTCAGCAAATTTCGAAGAACATTTAAGTCAACTAAAGAAAGTCATGGAGATCTTAAAGGCATCAAACTTGACCATCAATGTTGACAAATGTAAGTTTGCCAGATCTAGTCTAAGATACCTGGGTTATATCATAGATAAAGACGGACTTAGAACGGATCCGGAAAAGGTGGAAGCAATAATTAATTTTCCCAGACCCACGACATTTACAGAATTAAAGAGATTTATCGGACTGGCAAGTTGGTATCGACGATTTGTTAAAGACTTCGCGAATGTAGCCGCACCACTGCATGATCTAACCAAGGGTAAAAGGTCAAAGAAGTTAACTTGGACAGACGATGCAGAGACCGCTTGGTTAAACTTAAAGACGCTGTTAACATCTACGCCGGTAGTTTTGTGTCCGGATTACACAAAACCATTCATCATTCAGTGTGACGCTTCAAATACTGGTATTGGAGCAGTACTTTGTCAGAAAAAGGATGATGTTGAACAGCCGGTCGCATATCTAAGTCGAAAACTAAGTGACCGTGAGCGGAAGTTTTCGGCCTCAGAAAGGGAATTGTTAAGTGTGGTTTACGCGGTTGAGAAGTTCAGATCGTATATTGATGGAGCTCACTTTACGGTAGTAACGGATCACAGTGCTTTACTTTGGCTGCACAAAATGAAAGATCCGCATGGTAGATTGGCACGCTGGGCTATGAAGTTACAGCAATTTGATTTTGACATCATCCATAGACCCGGTAAGTCACACACAGTGCCAGATGCTTTGTCCAGAGGTATTGCAGTAGGTATCAGTGATGAGGTAAATGTCATCGAAATTTCAGACCAGCACAAGGACATCTGGTATCGAAATATGGTGGCAAAAGTGTCTTCTGAGAATCACATCTCAAATTGGTTAGTTTCCGAGGGTCGGCTTTATAAAAAAGTACCAATGAGACAGTTTCCGCACCAAGATGATTTGTGGAAATTGTACGTTCCTGAACCCTTGCGTAATAAAGTTCTCGAAGAATGCCATGATAGTCCAGCTTCAGGTCATTTAGGGATTCGGAAAACGTATTTTAGGGTTAAGCAGAAATTCTATTGGCACAGTATTTTAAGGGACGTTAAGCAGTATGTCAATTCTTGTGAGTGTTGTGCTAGCCACAAGGTTTTACAGAAAATGCCTCTAGGGCACATGGGACAGCATAGAGATGTGTCACATCCTTGGCAGCTGGTATCAATGGATTTTATGGGTCCCTTTCCAAAAAGTAAAAAATGTAACACAATGTTGTTAGTCATGGCGTGTTTATTTAGTAAATTCACTCTGTTATTTCCTCTTCGAACGGGCAAGGCTGATAAGATGTGTGAAATTGTGGAAAAACTGTTTTTGTTATATGGAGCTCCTAAGGCCATTGTTTGTGATAACGGCAAACAATTTGAATCTCATTTGTTTAAAGATTTAATGGGCAAATATAATACAAAGGTTATGTACACCCCCTTTTATCACCCCCAGAGCAACCCCACGGAAAGGGTGAATAGGGTAATAGGCACCATGATTTCGTCATACATAAAATCAAAAAAGCATAACGAATGGGACAGTAATTTAGATCTAGTAGGGCATGCTATTCGGACATCTGTGCATGAGTCTACTGGATATACGCCATCTTACTTATTTTTAGGTAGGGAAACCTCGGTTTCCAACTTAACACTACCGCCATTAGAGCAACCAATATCGATTCCGGCAGACAGTGATTTAGTAAATACGGCGTGTTATCTTGAAGCCCTAAAAGAAAGGGAAATAGTTTATAAAAAGGTACAACAGAGAATTGAACGTGCGCACTGGGAGAGCAGCAAGCATTATAACAAAAAAACACGTACTGGGACATTTCAGCTAGGTGATACAGTCTGGAAAAGAACCAAATATCTATCGAATGCTAATAATAAGTTCATGGCTAAGCTGGCACCAAAATTTGAAAGGGCAATTATAGTTGAAAAGTTATCTGATATTGTTTTTAGACTAAATAATGCACACGGTAAGGATATTGGTGTATGGCACATTAAAGACTTGAAGCCCTATTTTGTAAAAAATAAATAAATAAAATTTATTTATTTTAACGAGGGACGGGGCATGTTATATTCGTTACGACTTCAATGGTTTATGTAAAAAAAAAAAATAAAAAACAAAATTGTTTCCACGATACCGATCCCTATGACGTAGGTAAACAGATACGTTTTGTGAGCTAACTGATCGCCTATTTAGCTCGCTAAGTTATCAGCACGGGTGGCACCGTGGTAGGACGTCTGACCTCCATGTTGACTATCCGTGAATCGAATCCCAGCCGGGGTCAATACTTTTTCCATGTTTGTTTATTTTTCTCTTAGCATTTAATAGTTATTTAAAATATTGTTTGGGATCATGACTCGCGAAATTTGGTTGTTGAGCTCGGAGCGGCGCGGTGTGAACACCCTCCCGTTGTGTCATTATTTGAGAAATATGTGTTGAAGTTAATATCGAAATTGTTCCGAAGTTATGGACATTCTCACTGGTGGCAGTGTTTTTATTTTGTTAAATTAAGTGCCGTCGAGGTTGTACCAAGGGGTGAGTCGATAGTGTTAAGTACCGTGCGCAGCATTATATAGTCAGTTTGTACGACGGAGTAGATATAACTAACGCAAGTTTAATTATAATTTTAGCTTGCCGATACGCCCTTTACCGACGGATTAAAACAAAGGCTGAGCTACGCCTATGGCAGTTGGTTAAGCAGAATCCCAGGTCGCTACGGCACCGAATTTCTCTTGGCGTCCTTTTAGTTTTAAGTTAGATCTAATCACTCTTATATTTAGTTAATAAATTGTATTTTTAGCGTTGAACAGTTGCCGTTATTTCGAAATCCCCCCGATAACCCGTAACAATGCTAGCATCAGCGTCAGCAGAACTGTAAACTGGGCCATCGATGTTGCATTCTTCAAGTTTGTTTTTATTTCATTTAGAGGTTATAGGCGTACGATTGGTATTAGAAAGGATTCCAGGCCTAGGATGAGTACCTACCTATAAGACTACTAACGACTAATAACGACTAATCATGTGTTGTGTCAGCTAATGTTTGTAAGTGTAGTATGTGTGTGTGTGTGTGTGTGTGTGTGTGTGTGTGTGTGTGTGTGTGTGTGTGTGTGTGTGTGTGTGTGTGTGTGTGTGTGTGTGTGTGTGTGTGTGTGTGTGTGTGTGTGTGTGTGTGTGTGTGTGTGTGTGTGTGTGTGTGTGTGTGTATGTTGTAAGTGTGAGTGTATGTGCACTGTAAGCAGTGTATAACACTGAGTACAAAGTGTGTGTATTAACGTTTTTTATTTTAAATCCACTATCTTGTCACAAATAATGTACGTACTCAATAAAAGCAGTCAAATGTTTGACATTACAATCTCGATGATTTATCAGGAAGGATCTTTAAAATAACAAGTTGTGTGACATATTGTATGATCCTCCCATTTAATCACCGCGATCGCAAAATCAAACACTGATTATCAAACTTAATATTAAATTTACGCAAAACCATTAATACATGCCCTAAATCTCCTTTCGATCCCATTATTCGCACTAAACAAATATTTAATTATTTAATTTAATTGAATGGTGACATTACTATAGCCTTCTTTCTCCAACTCTGCAACACAGCAGCTTACAGCAACGCTCGATCACTCCAATTCTCGAATTCTCTTACATGTCGAAGAATTGCAGAAGTGAAATGACAACTACTTTATTTAGCCAACTTAAGACGAGAATAAAGTAAACCAATTCAAAACAAGCTGCTCACTACTCCAACTGCACCCGATGAAATCAATGAAGTAGTTATAGCTTGGCAACTTCGTTGGTGACACTCACATGTGTGCTTTTTGTTATGTGCAGCCGTAAATACTTACACAAGTTACCGCCAACACGAACGTCTGCCTGCGGAGGCTGCCTTCGTCGTTCGCCGTTCGTGTTGGCGGTAACTTGTGTAAGTAGTTACGGCTGCACATAACAAAAAACGCACATGTGAGTGTCAACAACGAAGTTGCCAAGCTATAGTACTCCCTCTTTAACTTGAGATTAAAATTTTAATTACATAAATAATTAAAGTCACAATCACTTAAAATCTATATCACAGTCCTGTGTCCATCACACGAGCACAGTCCTAATCCTAATCTATCACTAAACACTTATTCACTTACTAGTCTCTATAAACGACTTACAAATAAAACCTAATTAAGTGAATTCAACTCTTTTACAATATTTATTTAAAACAAGATTTCAATACAGTTGTTGCCTAGCTTGCGCGCGCATGTCCCAAATGTAGGCCTACCCCCCCCCCCCCCCCCCGAACTAACTCCTGGTCAAAACTTAAAAATGATATTTCACACATTTCAATAAGTAAAAAAACAAAAGGACTTAACCTAATCAATAGCACGAAAATACGTCTCTTTGTTTGTAAAACTACTGCAGCTCAAATGACAAACAGATGTAACCGCTATATTGAACTCATTCACATACGTTATTTTGGTTTAAATGTAGTTGACCACTTGAGAAATTATTTCCTTAAGGCAATAAATGACCTGTGTAAAACCATTTCTGTTTAATTAAGCAAATTTATGAGAAGACATAATTTCTATAAAAGTGATTTTGAAATGAGGTCCTGAAAATAGAATATTTTAATTTATATTTTTACATGTAGTACAAAATGTTGACAATCTCTGTTGCCATAAAGTAACCAAATTTATTATTTGTTTGTATAAGACTTAAGATTTCTCACGCTCTCAAAAGTTTTAAAAGTTCTAGTTAGCAATAAATTATTTAATTTATTTGTTTCTCAAGTGAACACTTCACCGGCACCACAATTTTTTATACGTCTCTGTTTATACGGAATAGTTTTATAATATTAACTATATATAAAACATATATTTATATATATTTGTAAAGGTACTGTAAAAACTGCGTTTACAGGACGGACGTGATTTGACTGAGTGTTCTTGAAACGCTTAAGCCTATGCCTTGTGATAATCACTTTATGCACCACGAAGCACCTGCACCAGGTTCGCGGTGTAATTGAGGCTGCTGTAGTGTTATATTCCAAAACGACGTATCTACTGGAATTCCAGTAGCTTGTATAACATTTTTTTATTTGTATCATACGAGCTCCAGTTACTGGACGTTTCCGAAGTTGTCATTTTAGCAGTTTTATTATATGGAGTTTAATACAGTTTGTATCTGCTGAGTATGTAGAAAACTGTATTATTTCAATGAAAAGTAAGAACTCGTTGATATATCGTTGAAATAATCTAAAGTAATCGCGACGAGCAGTTCTTCTAGTTTTATTTTTACTAAAAAAAACCCGACCGCGGTGCACTTTAAACGTGCATAAAATACGCCATTTTGTTTATTTTAACGAACTTCATACCCAGTGACAGTGACACGAATCTAATGATGTACGAGTATCATTTATTAAAATCGGTTGTGCCCTTGAGTAGTTTTACAAGCGGACATAGGAACGGACATACGTACATACATACATAATACGTACATACACACATACAGGGCAAACACGTAACCCTGCTTTGGGCTTCGCCGCAGTCGGGTAAAAAAACCGATGTATGCAAACGTCAAATCTAACGGGACGGCTAGGGAACCGGGACAGATATGACTAGTTAGTCCAAACACTTGCCCGAAGTAACGTCTCAAAACCAAACGATAGGAATTTATTTATTTATTTATTTATTAATACATGTTAACATGACATTACAGTAAAAAACCAATGCGTCATGAAACGTAGAAATAAAATATCTATTTAGGCGACGAAACGGCGTGGCCCCGTTGCATCGTCGTCTCCGGTGTAGGATTCGGCAGGTTGCCCCGGAACTGTCGAAACACGACACCCTTCGGCCAGAAGTCAGCACTTGCGATGGTTTCTTGCAGCGGCCGCGGCACGCGCACCACAAACGAGCTGAAGTGCACATAGTGGCGCGAACGCAGCTGGAACACCCTCAGCGAGAAGCCGGTCTTCTGACGAACGTACTCCGCCACCTCATCAGCCGTGGCGGTGTAATGTAGGCGCGATACATATAGCGCCTTGCTCGGTGTGGCGACCCGCAGACCAGAACCAACCGGTTCTGCAGTACCACACTGACTCTTGCGCGGCTTGCGCTTCCTCGTCACCATTTTGAAGCCCTCCTTATCCACATCGGTGCACGGGGGCTTCTCCTTTGGAGGAACCCGAACTTCACGCGCTCTTGAGGGCGCGTCTCTCCGGTCGGCTGCGACAGACCGACCAGCTACGGCATCAGCATAGCGATGACGTGATTTAGAGGAGGGTGCGGGGGGAGGCCCGGCGCGGAGGGGGCACACGGGCCGCGGAACAGCATGCGCAGTGTCAGCAACATGCGAACTGACCGCGTCGACACTTGACGCCCGGTCATTACACTTGAAATTTGACGCCGCTGGTAACCGAGTTGGTTGCGGAATATAACTATCACCGTCGCCCATAGACACCTGCAACACCAAAAGAATCACAGGTGCGTTGCCGGCCTCTCAGGTGGGAGTACGCTCTTTTCTTGAAGGTTTGAAGGTCTAATCGGTCCGGAAACACTCCAGGCGACAATTTGTGTTTTGATGGAATTAAAGAAAACACACAGTTTTCTGGAGTTTGAAATAAAATCATTATATTAATTCGCTGTTTTTAAATCTACTAGTACACTACGCAATTATCACGTTTTTGCGAAACCAGTACCGATGTTTTTTGCGTCACTGTGATATTTTTATTAGGTACCGTTGCTAATTCGTTGCACAATCGATAGCCTTGTATGTTTAATGTTTTTGTGGGTTAAGGAACAGAAGAAAATTACAATTAGAGCGAGGTAAACATTGATTGAGTAATACAATTATTATTATTGAGTAACTTATTTATTCAACACCTTATATTGGTTTGACCCATCCACGTTAAGTAACAGATTTAGGCAAAATATTTGAACAGACAATAATGTTGTACAGAATACAACAAAATAATAGTCACATAGTACATATTGATGAAATTTTCTTGCGCTATACTTTATACCAGCGTTTCTTAAACTTTTTTTGGTCACGGACCCCCTACATTATTTCGAAAACCTTACGGACTCTTTCCGAATATAATCAGAGAAAAAGAAAATTAAGGGCACATGAAAGTTTGTGTTGAAGGCATAGCCACGGACCCCCGGCTCTCGTACTACGGACCCCTAAGGGGTCCATGGACCACAGTTTAAGAGACCCTGCTTTATACTTAACTAAATAGTTTGAAAGAAACCAAAACTTTATATCCATAGATAACTCTTTTTATAATATCAATAAATACTGCGTTGCCTGATTTGCGGCAACATTTTTATTAGGTATTTTAAACGGTTAATCCAGTCTGCTTTATTGTGGATTCAGTATATTATAGTAAATTGATTTTTAGAGGTAAAATTTTGTTTACTTCACAAATTAAGCATAAAAAGGTAAGTAAGTATAATTGTAAATTTTATTAGAAGAGAAAAATTGAAAAATTATATGTGTCATACATATGGGTTGTAAGGACTCAATGGTAGATGGTGCTACATACGTCACCCAGAATGACGTCACAAATGAAGGGACTGGTTGAAGGATTCGATGACTTGGACAGAGTTTCGGTAGCCTAGTTGGTTAAGGCGCCTGCTGGCCCGGATAGCCGAGGAGATGCAGGTTCGAATCCTGCCCGAGACATATAATTTTTCAATTTTTCTCTTCTAATAAAATTTTAGAATTCGTTGGCAGTCAGTTATTATATATGTCGGAGACAGTAGCGATAATTCAAGAAATCCTAGATCGTCAATTGACTACTGTAGTACTAGGTAGATTTAAAATGGTGGCGAACGCCGTGTGACGTAACGACCGGTTGCGGTGCACGTGGGCGTGCTCGTTGGGCAAGAGTGTCGATTCTCTTTCTGACTGTCGTGGCGACAACACTTGTCTTACGATTCTGTCAGTTCGTCTGCCAGTAGTTAAAGTTGCTACTTGATAATTGTAATTCTGTCGATTAATAGTGAAATGAATAATACTGTGTAACGTAATTGTCTATTTGCTCACTCGAGTACTTACGCCATAATATTGTAACAACTATTGTAATGCCTGATGATTTAAAAGAGAAACTGGTGAGTTTCTTCCAGCGCTTCTTCTCACCAGAATGTCATTTACCGAAGCGGCCAAAAGAATCAGACGAATAAATGATTTGATTTGACATGAATCCTCTTCTTGAACCACCACACCTCAACGGCGAGGATTCTGCTGTTAACCCATCCTGACAGTCAGTCACGAGATGTCAGACTTATACAACAAAATAAAAAAAAAACTAACATAATTACAAAAATACATTAAAACAAACCACAAAAACCTATTCAAAAAGACCCCTCCGCATTACTCCCGGCGCGAAAGTGCCCATCAGACTCGCGGCGTTCCCGCGCTGAACTGCGATGGACAGCCTCTGCGCCAGGAAGAAACCGGAGCGGGGGTCATGACCCCTCTCTCGATCGTAGATTGATCTGATCTGGTCTGGTTGATTGGATCGTAGATTACGTTTGCGTGATCTGTTTCAAAGGACATTTAACATATACACATAAACAAGCAATTCTAGGAACCAAAAGCAATACGTGTATCGGAATTGGGACTAACGGTACGGGCACAACTAAAATAAAATCAGCGCTTTACTTGGATAGTTGGATATCATTCAAATATTGAGAAAAGCAGACGCGACAAATTAGTTATTTATTATTAGTTTTGTGTCAATACCTATATGCAAGATAAATAAGACAGTGGTGAGTACGGCCCCAGACTCGGTGTAGGGGTACGGTGAGTAGCAGGGAGTCGGTGGATGCGAACTGACAAGACTGCACTCTATGGCTATCAATGGGGGAAGTCTGTGTCCTGCAATGGATATCCGTGACTGATAGATAGATAGATAGATTTTTACGCATAGCTCACATTACACATAGCAGTGTAACGTGACTACAACGCTGCCCTAGATGGGCCCTTAGGCATCCAAGAGATTGAGCTTGTCTTATAGCAATGGTGAAGTCTTAATATTACTTTTATGTAGGTACCAGGAATTAATGTGAAGTTGAAGTTATAGGTACAAATTAGCGAAATGGATACAATTTACTGCAGTTGTTTATGATCTAACGACTACGATCTTCTCAAGGTAACTGAGGACGTTAGACGAGGCATGGAGGAGCAACTGGTCACAGTACTTATTCTGATTGATTTTTCTAACGCATTTAATACTGTCGACCACGATATCCTTCTTGCCCTACTCGACCACCTGAACGTGTCAGCTTCTGCCCTAAGTTGGTTCTCTAGCTATCTTCGGGGACGCCAGCAGGCAGTCAGAGTTGACCGGTCCTTATCCGACTGGTGTGACCTAGCCACTGGGGTGCCTCAAGGTGGAATTCTCTCTCCACTTCTATTCTCCACCTTTATAAATTTCATCACCCCCGATTTTCGCTGTTCCTACCATTTGTATGCCGATGACTTACAACTCTACGATCAGTGTAGAGTAACGGACATCTCGGCCACTATTGACAGGTTAAACTTACACATTCAACAATGGTCAGTGAAGTTTGGCTTATTTGTCAACCCGACAAAGTGTCAGGCTATTGTCATGGGTAGCTCTCGTCAACTAGCAAAACTAGACCTTGACTCTCTCACACCAGTACATTTCAATGGCACACCTATTCCTTACAGCCCTAGTGTAAAGGACTTAGGTGTTCATTTGGATTGCACATTGAGCTGGAAGACGCAGGTTGCCGAAATTTCACGGAAAGTCATGGGCTCGCTCCATGCACTTAATCGACTCAGAAACTTTTTACCTATTAAAACCAAGGTGCTATTGATTAACACCCTTATTCTACCCATAATCGATTACGGTGACGTGTGTTATCCTGACCTCAACGAAGAACTTCTTGATAAACTTGATCGTCTCCTTAATAATTGCATCCGCTTCATCTTTTGTCTCCGTAAATACGATCATGTGTCTGCAAACCGCTCTCAGCTTGGGTGGCTCCCTATTCGAGAACGACGTAACGTCCGTACGCTCTGCACTCTTTTCTCGATTCTCAACGATCCACAGTCCCCTGAATATCTCAAAACTTCTTTTCACTATGTCAATGAGACTCAAACTCGGTAATTTCGCTCTTCTGAAAAGTTAATCCTCTCCGTCCCTCTTCATCGTACCGGATTTATGACTTACTCCTTCTCGGTCCAAGCAGCGCGCCTGTGGAACGGTCTTCCTCTTAAAATCAAACAAGCTCCAAATAAGTTCGCGTTCAAAAAATCTGTGCGTGATTTCTATGCTGGTAGAACTGAAATCTCTTAGTGTATCTGCTTAGACGTGTCATCTGTATTTATATATGTGTATTTATTTATATATTATATGGTTATCCCTATCTATGTAATTATTATTACTATTATCTTTAGTATATGTATTATATTATGTATTTTTTTTTGTTAGTAGCACCGCCCACAAGTTATCTGCTTTGCCCTAAGGTTAACTGGTAGAGAATGCCTTATGGCATTAAGTTCGCCTTTTGTACGATAAGTTTTCTTTTGTGCAATAAAGTTTAAATAAATAAATAAATCTAGCGTAAGTACACTGAATTTGAAACTAATTTGAAGTGAAGATACTGGTCGCGATTATTCTCACTGTATAGGTACCGACGTCAAATCCCATTCCGTTTGCACTAACATAAACTTCTAATACCGAGCATTGTAACTACTGGAAAATTGTGTAGTGACGGAAGCAATTCGGCAAACATACGTGCTTCAATTTTGCTGCGCACTACCCTATCGTACCATTCCAATACGACCATAGTAACCTCTAGACCAGCGGTCGGCAACCACTTAGAAGCCAAAGGCCACATAAGGCTAAGGAAATAGACGCGGGCCGCATTTTGTTAATAATTTGTGATTTTATACTATTCGGAATATAGCGACCGCAATACAGACCGGAATATAGGGCCACAAGGGAGCGGTTCAGTCACCGCATGCGGCCCGCGGGCCGCAGGTTGTCGACCGCTGCTCTAGACTTAGAGGTATTAAGGTAAACGTTCCAGTGCTCATCACGCTAATAATACCCAATAGTAACCACGCTGTCACCTCTATTGCTAATGACTTAACATTTAAGATGGCTACTACTGAAACAGTGTCGAGTACGTCTACCTTACTCAAACAGCAGAAAAAAGTAGTAAGAATTAGATGATTATTTTGAATTACGACCATATAAACATTTTGTTCCATTTATGAATTAAATGTGACCAAGCAAATCCCATCAAAAATATTACATGTAAAAAGATGCAAGTCTCGCAACGCAGTTCTTTTACAACAAAAAAGTTTTGAGATGTAATGTTAAACCAAGTCAGTACCGGGGGGGTGGGTGTCCACAGAACTCGATTCCCAACGACTTGCCTATTATTTACACGTGGAGGGAGGATTTTTTATTTGAGAAGTATTAAATGTTCAAATATATTTAAGTCTTATTGTGCCCTATATATCCCTGAAAATTCAGAGTTCTAGCTTTAGCCAGTACAAAATTACGGGAGGATGAAAATTACCTGTACGCTTATGATGCTACGTTTTGTCACGCGATAAATAAATGATAAAGCATCCGTCACTCTCACACACTATTTGTCAGAACGTGACGGATGCTTTATTATTTATTTTATCGCGTGACAAAGCGTAGCATCATAAGGCTACTGAATGGCTTCGAGAACAGGATGGTACGGCCGTGCCTTTGTTCTCCTCGACTTGGCGGGGGCACTGTCGTGCCCCCAGATAAATACAAGTATTTTTGTATCCAAACTCGATACTGACATGAAATTAATAAATTGTTTAAGTATTTGAATTGTTATTTATGTAACTAATACATAATGACAGCCTTAAAATGTAGTTTTTCATAATGAGATCAAACGAGTGTTCTAAGGCTTAATGTACAGTTGCCTACATTACTTTATCTACAAACACACATTATAAATCTTCAATGTGCCCGGGAACCATAAAAATAACCGCCTTTCCACCGCCATGGCTGACTAGGTTTCTAATTATGACTAACTAAATTTTCATTATAGTGTCGATACATAGCATAGCACTAGCACCGATAACACACTTGTGTTACATTACTGATTACAATAATGTTGGTACCTACAATTTTGCAACGCATAATGGAGGATTTATGATATGGGTGTAGATAAAATGTTTAGAAACTGAATAAAACAATCATAATCAAGTCAGTCCTGATGCACAACTAGTGCGATAGTAGGTACATATATACCATATCCTATTACTATAAACGAGCAATGATTGTAGAATACATTGATGGAATTTGATATTTAGATGGAGTTTTATTTTCTAAGTTAACGTAAATAGTTATAGACGAAAATACGTCTCCCAATCTAGTTAGCAGAACAATCCTTGATCGCTCATGGAATACTTTTTAATCAGCACCATACCGCGCATTCGGTCACAATTAGGATGTTAACGTGGGTTGCCTACTTGTCTTTAACAGACAACGTTCCTTTCTCTGGAACCCAACCCGCGTAAGGCCAACCAGCCTTTTACCTATTGTTTACTGTTCGTGCAACTCAGCCTTGGTGCCTCTAAATCACACGGCATTTTGCTAGCATAAGCCCAAGATATGATTCTATTGGTATCTATAAGTGAAGTGTAGATTCGAATATTATTAGGTACTTAATTGCAAACGTACTTCGCATGGTGCAGCGTGGGTAGGCCCTGACAAAGTGTACTGATGGTCTGGTAAAGTTTTTTCTGATTTTTTGATTAAAGTTCACTAAAATAGAAGTATTAGATTAGGCTGCCGTGGTTAAAAGACAACTTGTAATTTTTAAAGTAACCAGTTCGTACGTTCAAACTAATGTATAAATATATCTGGACGCTCTATCTGGCTTCATACATTTTACTTTGTTTGCAGTCGGGGGACATTTTGTTTCGGTATTGTCTCTAATAGATCCCACGACAGTAAATAAAATATAATATACAGGCGGAACGGTTTGTCTCGTACGATGTTCCGCTATCTCTTTCTAGCTGCACCTAAATGTATAGAGCATCGTGTATTATGGTATCGAGAGTGTGGAGTAATAGCGACGCATCCAATCGATATATCATTATGAGGAGACGTGATATCGATTTACTAAATGCGCTACCAGTAACTACCGCGATACAGTAAGATAATTCTTAACTTCATTCTCAACTTCCCCCCTATGCACTGGTCCCAGCGCCGGCGAGTAAGTGACTAAAGTTGGGCGAGTAAAAGTTCATTGCGGGCTGACCAAGCACGACGATGTGCAATGTAATACTACCGTTCAACTTTACTCGCCAGTGGTGGGACCAGTGCCTATTATAGGGCATTTCCGGGGTAGTTGGTCATAAGGGATAGATGGCCCATTAAAATAATTCATGGAATCGTTGACTAAGTGTCGCTAGTTACTATTTAGTTAGCTTCGCGCCGTCCGTAGATGCTAAGGTACGATCAAACATTACAAAAACAAACCAAAGGTATATAAAATCATTGTTATGGCTCTGTCACTCCCGGATACCCCGGGAAAAATGGCTCATTTCATGTAAAATATTCGTTTTGGCTACCACATCGGGTAGAGAGATGGCCAATTGTAATAAATAAGCAATATTTATTTTAAAGGTTCATCTCAATAATTCTTTTTGTTGTTTATTTATAAATAGCATTGTGTCAGGTTTATATTTAAGACCATACAAAGTCTAAAAACGACTGTCATACTGAACTTCGAAGTTCAAAATTGCGATTAACTGTATCCCTAAAGTACTAAAATGCGACGCACGTTAGTGCGAAAGTACGCCATATCGATTCACATATTCTCGAATGTTTATCACCGCGATGCAAGTTAGTGCGAAAATATGCCACATCGATTCACATATTCTCGAATGTATTCCAGTGCAAAGGCGTGCCACATAGACAAACTTGTTTTCGACTGTTTTACACAGCGATGTTTAATTACAGTAAATCGACGACCGACGAATCGATGTTTTTGTGTGAAGTGCAAACCACTCACCACGATTATGATTGTTGAAACTTATATATAAGATCGCGTATTTAGTCTCGATCTCGTGATTCCGGTATTCGTTAACAGTAGTTGTAGACGGGTGTCATATGATCTGCTAGTGCCCCTGCCCGGTATCTTTGTGGATGCAGGCGATAGAATGGTCTCAGAGAGTTATACATCCAGTGTAGGCACCAGACAGGATGCATCTTTTCTCACAGAGTGACCATGGTAAAGCGTACGAAATCGACTTTAAACGTTGTTTCCCAATGGGAAATCAACAATTTGATCGATTTCAATGCCACCAAAACGCAGGCGTCTGTCTTCAGTGCGAAGAGCCAATTTAACCTAACTTCTACTTTCCGTAATGGAACAGATGTCCCAATCACCGACAACTTGGAACTCCTGGGCATAAGGCTAACATCAAATCTCATTTTCGGCGCCAATATTGAGTCCTGTGCTCAAGATGCTACTAAGAAACTGGGCATTTTAAATCGGATCAAGCGGTGCTACTCTTCTCGCTTCTTACTTTATATAAATTATAAGTCCGTTCTTTCATGGATAACTGCTACCAGCTCTGGGATGGCTCCGATAAGTACCAACTGGTTATAGCAGTGCAGAGCCATTAGACTTATAGACGCTATAGAGGACGAAACGTCAACCGCAACAAAGCTCCACAGCTCACAAAATCGGCGTAACATAGCCTGCTTGTCGGTTTTCTACAGATTGTACCACGGAGAGTCTCCTTTCCATTGTCGGTTATACTCACTAGATTTATTATGCGAACAGTTAAAGTGTGGAACTGTCTGCCGGCGTCGGTTTTACCGCCAAATTTCAAGCCAGACACCTTTAGGACCAGAATACATGCAATCAATCATAACCAATCGTCAATTCTAATTCCGAAAATTCGGCGGAGACGTGGCGGAGGAGAAAATTGTACCTATTTTTTCTCATTTTCACGCCAATCTGGCGATACGAAAAATGCTACACCGAACGTCGGGCGGTAGACATCGTTTTAGATCACTGCCTAATAATTAATTTAAATATCTTGTTATACATAGTGTTTCGTCATTGTGTCTAGTATCATTCGAAAGCTAGTGTTTTAAACTTCGGATTTGTGAAGTTTTGTCAAGAATGTCGAAGTAATTACGCAGTTCTGATCGAAATAGTTTTTATTTTAAAGTGCAACCGTGATAACTCGCGAGCCGCCCGCTGCCGCTAGGTGACTCATCGCTCGCTCGCTGTGCGGCCGCACGCCCCTTACCAAGTTCATCAAATATTAGCGATAACTATCGCTTAGATATCGTTAGTGTCGCGGTACGGAAAATTGTGAAGTTATCATGTCGAAGGCGAACAAAGATGTTGGGGACGCAAAGCGATGTGAATGCTGTGATGAGGAGCTGATACCTACTCAAACCTTGAAATGCTCGAATCTCAACTGCGTCCGTGAGTACAAACATACCTGCGTGGGATTCACTGATCAAACCTTCAAGACAGCTGCTATAAAAGAGTGGGTTTGTCCCGCGTGTAAGTGCAACACTAGAAAGTCAGGTGACAACAGCAATACTCCTCTTGGAACCCGCAGCAACGATGTGAATAACGTGACACTGCGGCAGAAGGCGAAGCCTACAGCTGCAGCGCAGGGCCTGTTCAGCGACGAGCCGAGCCCACAAGAACTCCCGTCATGGTACAAATCTCTCGAGAATAATTTAATTGCAAAGGTACGCTCACTTTTGAGAGCAGAAGTACAAGAATTTAAGAAGACTAATGAGCAAATTCTGGAGAGCATTCATTTTATGAGCGAGCGTTATGATGAAATTAATAATCAATTAACTACGTGCAATTTGGAAATGATCGGTCTTAAAAAAGAGAACGAGGAGCTTAGAACCTCGGTGTCGGACTTATCCTCACGCTTAACGTTGCTCGAACAAAACTCACGTGAGTGTAACATTGAGATTACTTGCTTACCGGAATTTAAAGCTGAATCCTTACAGGCAACTGTAGTCCAGTTAGCGACGGTAGTATCGTTCCCTCTTCAAACGACTGATATTTACGCTTGCAAGCGAGTAGCAAAGCTTAATACTGATAATGACAGACCGCGGGCAGTAATTGTAAAGCTTCGGTCCGCTATTCAGAGAGACGAGTTCTTGGCGTCAGTAATGAAATATAATAAGAGTAAGCCGGAGAAAGCAGACAAGTTAAACACCAGTGACTTGGGAATTGCTGGTCAGAAGTCTCCGATCTATGTCTCAGAGCACCTATCACCAGCTGTTAAAAAACTGCACGCCGAGGCGAGGATAACGGCCAAAGCCAAGGCATATAAATTTGTGTGGGCGCGATATGGTCGAGTCTATGTTCGCAAGAATGAAGAGGCATCGTTAATCCATATCCGGAATTCCTCAGATCTTAATAATCTTTAACCGTTGATAGAAGGGATAAGAGTGATACGGTGACTGTAATCAGCACAATGTCGTTAAGTATATACTATCAGAATATGAGAGGAATTAGAACTAAGCTTCAGGACTTAAGACTTGCTAGTCTGACTTTTAACTATGATATTATCATAGTCACAGAGACATGGCTACACGCGGGTATTCTCGATGCTGAAATCTTAGACTCCAGGTACACCATATTTCGGCGCGATCGCAATCTAGTAACTTGTGCAAAAAAAGATGGCGGAGGTTGCCTCATCGCTGTTTCTAAAAGGCTTCCTTCATGCCGTCTGTTATCATGGTCCGTGACCGAATCCGAGTGCGAGGATCTATGGGTAACAGTCCACGTTTCCCCTGTTAACAGTTTTAATATTGGTGCAGTGTACATACCCCCTGATGCAACATCACAAGTGTACAATAAATACTTTGACAATGTGTGTGACAATGCATGATCTTTGGTGACTTTAACATTAGTGCCATTCAATGGAGCATGGATAGTTCTGGCTTATACACTGAGTCGCAGCTAAGTACCTTGCCTGCTGCCACTGCTTTATTTGATTTCATGTCCCTCAGTAGTATGTATCAACTTAATAATATAAAAAATCATAATGGGAAAATTCTTGACCTAGTGCTTTGTAACTTTTTAGGACCATCTGTTACCCATGCTTGTGATCCATTAAGTAAAATTGATACACATCACCCGCCTTTGGAAACTGTTGTTAATGGTACTGGCGATGTTACAGTAGAGAAACCAAAGTCCTTTGCAACGCATAATTTTAAAAAAGCAAGCTACCCTACTATTAATCATATACTTAGTAAAATAGACTGGCAATCGAAATTCTCAGACTGTGTTACTGTTGATGATATGGTATTAGAGTTTTACGCCTCCCTCCGCGAAGTAATACATGACGCTGTTCCCCTATGCAAGGTTAGACAACCAGGACGCCCTTAATGGTTTAGTTCAGTGCTGGTGCGGATGATGCGTGAAAAGGAGAAAAGACGACAGATTTATAAGAAAACTAAATATCCCAGGGACTATCTTGAGTATGATATAGTGCGTAAAAGAGTCAAAGTCAAAATGGCTAAGGATCACGCGGTTTATATGGCTTCGGTTGAGGATGGTTTGGATCAGAACCCTAAGAAATTCTGGACATATGTTAAAGACCTGAGGACAAATAAATCCGCTTATCCGTCTCCTATGCATCTTAATGGTGATACTGCTGACAACCATGCTGATATTTGTAATCTCTTTGCAAAACATTTTTCCTCTACTTTCTCAGTAACTGGTGCCAGTGTCTCTCGGCCTGAAAATAACAGTATCAGTGCATATCGATTTTACCCTAGTACTTTATCCTGCATTCGCGTATCTGAGACCTCTGTATTGAAAGCAATCAAGTCACTTGACATTAGTAAGGGTGCTGGGCCGGATGGCATTCCACCCTACTTTATTAAAAAATGTGCGTCGAAGTTATCCCTTCCACTGTCGCTGATATTTAACAAATCGCTGGAAACATCGGTTTTCCCTGCACTATGGAACGAAGCTAATATTGTACCGGTTTTCAAAAAGGGTGACAATGCTCAGATTAATAATTACCGGCCAATATCCATATTAAGTACCTTCTCGAAACTATTTGAATTGTTGATCCATCCAATATTAGCTTGGCACGTCAAAGAACAAATTTCACCGTTACAGCACGGCTTCGTACCACGAAGGTCTACAACAACCAACTTAATAACCTATGTGGCCGATTTATCTGACTTAGTTGATTCGAGAGCTCAGGTCGACGCTATCTATACTGACTTCAGCAGTGCCTTCGATAAAGTGGATCACCATATATTGATTAACAAGCTGCTGCGAAATTTCAGTATTTCTGGTGAAGTTTTGGGATGGCTTGGATCGTATCTCAACAATCGTACACAGAGGGTTGTAAAAGACGGGTACGTGTCGGAATATTATCGAGCAACGTCAGGAGTGCCACAAGGTTCGCATCTAGGCCCCTTGCTTTTCGTTTTGTTTGTTAATGATATAACTGACGTCATAAGCCATAGTAACTGTCTATTGTATGCCGACGATATAAAATTATATAGAGAAATCAAATGTGCCGGTGATGCTGAACTACTCCAGATTGACTTAAATAATGTCAGCAGGTGGTGTGACAATAACAATATGGTCTTGAATGCCTCTAAATGTCAGCACATAAAATTTACTCGAAAAAAGAAAATTACTACGAGTAGCTATACAATCGAGGGTACTGTATTGGAGGAAGTGCACACTATTAAAGATCTGGGGGTTATTTTCGACACTAAACTAACTTTTATCAGTCATGTAGAAAATGTGGTCCAAGGTAGTTTCAAAATGTTGGGATTTATTAAGAGGGTTGCTCGGAATTTTAAGCGCATTAGGAGTTTTACAACACTTTACAACACCTTCGTGCGTTCGCGTCTCGAATACTGCAGCCAGGTTTGGAGCCCATCGTACCAGGTTCACATTGATCGCCTGGAAAGGGTACAACGCTCCTTTACTAGATTCATGGCTTATAAAGACCCCACTAAAGGTATCAGTAAACGGACAGGGTACGATGGAAGGTTAAAGCACTTTGAGATGCGTCCTCTCCGCATTAGAAGGGACTATTTGGATCTCGCATTGCTACACAAGTTAGTCAATGGGAAAATTCATGAGGGAAGTATTCTGGAAAACTTAAACTTTGTCGTCCCAAAAACAAACATAAGGTCCTCACGTATCACCACCTTCCGACCAAAGCTGGCCAAATCAAACCTGGGCAAGTTTTCTGCTCTGCATAGGTTCCAGGCGCTGTACAACCAGTATCAGAAAGAACATGATCTTGATATATATTCAGACAGTATCCTAAGTTGGAAGCGTAAAATCCTATTACCAAAGAAATTGTCTTCGGCCAATAGCTCATAATAAGTAAGTTTGTCACATAAATTATATATTTTAACGGTGTCAGTTTTAAATATCAAATTTTACTATAGGATTTTAATGCATAAAAATCATAATTTTATTGTTAAGTGTAGTATTTAAAATTTTAGAAACTGCCATTTATTGTGAATGCTGTTGCACTCCTGTAATTGAGGCACAGGCTGGGCACGATCCCTCAATTTATTCATTATTTGTTTGTATTAGTCTGTGTTTTGTTGGTGTGTCAATAAATAAATAATAAATAATAATAATAATAAATGATACAATGCGCGGGAATTGTGTGATGCGCGGAGAAATTAACGGAATAATAAAACGTGCGTTCAAAAATAAGTAAAAAAGAAAGTTCTCTTTTAAAATTGCGTTTAAATTGAGTAATTTTATATCATACGTTTTAAATTACAATTCAGGTACACTTTAGTTTAGTTACATCAGTGAGTTATACTAATCATGTTGTAATTTTGCTAACTAAAACAAAAAATCCGAAAATTCGGATTTGCGATTGCAAAATCCGGATTTTAAAACGGATCGCGAATTATTAAAAAATTGTAATCGTGGTGAGTGGTTTGCACTTCACACAAAAACATTGATTCGTTGGTCGTCGATTTACTGTAATTAAACATCGCTATGTAAAACAGTGGAAATCGAGTTTGTCTATGTGGCACGCCTTTGCACTGGAATACATTCGATAATGTGTGCATCGGTGTGGCATACTTTCGCACTAGCGTGTATCGCGGTGATGAACATTCGCGAATATGTGAATCGATGTGGCATATTTTCGCACTAACGTGCATCGCGGTGATAAACATTCGAGAATATGTGAATCGATATGGCGTACTTTCGCACTAACGTGCGTCGCATTTTAGTACTTTAGGGATACAGTTAATCGCAATTTTGAACTTCGAAGTTCAGTATGACAGTCAATAAAGACTGTCATACTGAACTTCGAAGTTCAAAATTGCGATTAACTGTATCCCTAAAGTACTAAAATGCGACGCACGTTAGTGCGAAAGTACGCCATATCGATTCACATATTCTCGAATGTTTATCACCGCGATGCAAGTTAGTGCGAAAATATGCCACATCGATTCACATATTCTCGAATGTATTCCAGTGCAAAGGCGTGCCACATAGACAAACTTGTTTTCGACTGTTTTACACAGCGATGTTTAATTACAGTAAATCGACGACCGACGAATCGATGTTTTTGTGTGAAGTGCAAACCACTCACCACGATTATGATTGTTGAAACTTATATATAAGATCGCGTATTTAGTCTCGATCTCGTGATTCCGGTATTCGTTAACAGTAGTTGTAGACGGGTGTCATATGATCTGCTAGTGCCCCTGCCCGGTATCTTTGTGGATGCAGGCGATAGAATGGTCTCAGAGAGTTATACATCCAGTGTAGGCACCAGACAGGATGCATCTTTTCTCACAGAGTGACCATGGTAAAGCGTACGAAATCGACTTTAAACGTTGTTTCCCAATGGGAAATCAACAATTTGATCGATTTCAATGCCACCAAAACGCAGGCGTCTGTCTTCAGTGCGAAGAGCCAATTTAACCTAACTTCTACTTTCCGTAATGGAACAGATGTCCCAATCACCGACAACTTGGAACTCCTGGGCATAAGGCTAACATCAAATCTCATTTTCGGCGCCAATATTGAGTCCTGTGCTCAAGATGCTACTAAGAAACTGGGCATTTTAAATCGGATCAAGCGGTGCTACTCTTCTCGCTTCTTACTTTATATAAATTATAAGTCCGTTCTTTCATGGATAACTGCTACCAGCTCTGGGATGGCTCCGATAAGTACCAACTGGTTATAGCAGTGCAGAGCCATTAGACTTATAGACGCTATAGAGGACGAAACGTCAACCGCAACAAAGCTCCACAGCTCACAAAATCGGCGTAACATAGCCTGCTTGTCGGTTTTCTACAGATTGTACCACGGAGAGTCTCCTTTCCATTGTCGGTTATACTCACTAGATTTATTATGCGAACAGTTAAAGTGTGGAACTGTCTGCCGGCGTCGGTTTTACCGCCAAATTTCAAGCCAGACACCTTTAGGACCAGAATACATGCAATCAATCATAACCAATCGTCAATTCTAATTCCGAAAATTCGGCGGAGACGTGGCGGAGGAGAAAATTGTACCTATTTTTTCTCATTTTCACGCCAATCTGGCGATACGAAAAATGCTACACCGAACGTCGGGCGGTAGACATCGTTTTAGATCACTGCCTAATAATTAATTTAAATATCTTGTTATACATAGTGTTTCGTCATTGTGTCTAGTATCATTCGAAAGCTAGTGTTTTAAACTTCGGATTTGTGAAGTTTTGTCAAGAATGTCGAAGTAATTACGCAGTTCTGATCGAAATAGTTTTTATTTTAAAGTGCAACCGTGATAACTCGCGAGCCGCCCGCTGCCGCTAGGTGACTCATCGCTCGCTCGCTGTGCGGCCGCACGCCCCTTACCAAGTTCATCAAATATTAGCGATAACTATCGCTTAGATATCGTTAGTGTCGCGGTACGGAAAATTGTGAAGTTATCATGTCGAAGGCGAACAAAGATGTTGGGGACGCAAAGCGATGTGAATGCTGTGATGAGGAGCTGATACCTACTCAAACCTTGAAATGCTCGAATCTCAACTGCGTCCGTGAGTACAAACATACCTGCGTGGGATTCACTGATCAAACCTTCAAGACAGCTGCTATAAAAGAGTGGGTTTGTCCCGCGTGTAAGTGCAACACTAGAAAGTCAGGTGACAACAGCAATACTCCTCTTGGAACCCGCAGCAACGATGTGAATAACGTGACACTGCGGCAGAAGGCGAAGCCTACAGCTGCAGCGCAGGGCCTGTTCAGCGACGAGCCGAGCCCACAAGAACTCCCGTCATGGTACAAATCTCTCGAGAATAATTTAATTGCAAAGGTACGCTCACTTTTGAGAGCAGAAGTACAAGAATTTAAGAAGACTAATGAGCAAATTCTGGAGAGCATTCATTTTATGAGCGAGCGTTATGATGAAATTAATAATCAATTAACTACGTGCAATTTGGAAATGATCGGTCTTAAAAAAGAGAACGAGGAGCTTAGAACCTCGGTGTCGGACTTATCCTCACGCTTAACGTTGCTCGAACAAAACTCACGTGAGTGTAACATTGAGATTACTTGCTTACCGGAATTTAAAGCTGAATCCTTACAGGCAACTGTAGTCCAGTTAGCGACGGTAGTATCGTTCCCTCTTCAAACGACTGATATTTACGCTTGCAAGCGAGTAGCAAAGCTTAATACTGATAATGACAGACCGCGGGCAGTAATTGTAAAGCTTCGGTCCGCTATTCAGAGAGACGAGTTCTTGGCGTCAGTAATGAAATATAATAAGAGTAAGCCGGAGAAAGCAGACAAGTTAAACACCAGTGACTTGGGAATTGCTGGTCAGAAGTCTCCGATCTATGTCTCAGAGCACCTATCACCAGCTGTTAAAAAACTGCACGCCGAGGCGAGGATAACGGCCAAAGCCAAGGCATATAAATTTGTGTGGGCGCGATATGGTCGAGTCTATGTTCGCAAGAATGAAGAGGCATCGTTAATCCATATCCGGAATTCCTCAGATCTTAATAATCTTTAACCGTTGATAGAAGGGATAAGAGTGATACGGTGACTGTAATCAGCACAATGTCGTTAAGTATATACTATCAGAATATGAGAGGAATTAGAACTAAGCTTCAGGACTTAAGACTTGCTAGTCTGACTTTTAACTATGATATTATCATAGTCACAGAGACATGGCTACACGCGGGTATTCTCGATGCTGAAATCTTAGACTCCAGGTACACCATATTTCGGCGCGATCGCAATCTAGTAACTTGTGCAAAAAAAGATGGCGGAGGTTGCCTCATCGCTGTTTCTAAAAGGCTTCCTTCATGCCGTCTGTTATCATGGTCCGTGACCGAATCCGAGTGCGAGGATCTATGGGTAACAGTCCACGTTTCCCCTGTTAACAGTTTTAATATTGGTGCAGTGTACATACCCCCTGATGCAACATCACAAGTGTACAATAAATACTTTGACAATGTGTGTGACAAAATAGCTTGTTGTGATAATAGATGCATGATCTTTGGTGACTTTAACATTAGTGCCATTCAATGGAGCATGGATAGTTCTGGCTTATACACTGAGTCGCAGCTAAGTACCTTGCCTGCTGCCACTGCTTTATTTGATTTCATGTCCCTCAGTAGTATGTATCAACTTAATAATATAAAAAATCATAATGGGAAAATTCTTGACCTAGTGCTTTGTAACTTTTTAGGACCATCTGTTACCCATGCTTGTGATCCATTAAGTAAAATTGATACACATCACCCGCCTTTGGAAACTGTTGTTAATGGTACTGGCGATGTTACAGTAGAGAAACCAAAGTCCTTTGCAACGCATAATTTTAAAAAAGCAAGCTACCCTACTATTAATCATATACTTAGTAAAATAGACTGGCAATCGAAATTCTCAGACTGTGTTACTGTTGATGATATGGTATTAGAGTTTTACGCCTCCCTCCGCGAAGTAATACATGACGCTGTTCCCCTATGCAAGGTTAGACAACCAGGACGCCCTTAATGGTTTAGTTCAGTGCTGGTGCGGATGATGCGTGAAAAGGAGAAAAGACGACAGATTTATAAGAAAACTAAATATCCCAGGGACTATCTTGAGTATGATATAGTGCGTAAAAGAGTCAAAGTCAAAATGGCTAAGGATCACGCGGTTTATATGGCTTCGGTTGAGGATGGTTTGGATCAGAACCCTAAGAAATTCTGGACATATGTTAAAGACCTGAGGACAAATAAATCCGCTTATCCGTCTCCTATGCATCTTAATGGTGATACTGCTGACAACCATGCTGATATTTGTAATCTCTTTGCAAAACATTTTTCCTCTACTTTCTCAGTAACTGGTGCCAGTGTCTCTCGGCCTGAAAATAACAGTATCAGTGCATATCGATTTTACCCTAGTACTTTATCCTGCATTCGCGTATCTGAGACCTCTGTATTGAAAGCAATCAAGTCACTTGACATTAGTAAGGGTGCTGGGCCGGATGGCATTCCACCCTACTTTATTAAAAAATGTGCGTCGAAGTTATCCCTTCCACTGTCGCTGATATTTAACAAATCGCTGGAAACATCGGTTTTCCCTGCACTATGGAACGAAGCTAATATTGTACCGGTTTTCAAAAAGGGTGACAATGCTCAGATTAATAATTACCGGCCAATATCCATATTAAGTACCTTCTCGAAACTATTTGAATTGTTGATCCATCCAATATTAGCTTGGCACGTCAAAGAACAAATTTCACCGTTACAGCACGGCTTCGTACCACGAAGGTCTACAACAACCAACTTAATAACCTATGTGGCCGATTTATCTGACTTAGTTGATTCGAGAGCTCAGGTCGACGCTATCTATACTGACTTCAGCAGTGCCTTCGATAAAGTGGATCACCATATATTGATTAACAAGCTGCTGCGAAATTTCAGTATTTCTGGTGAAGTTTTGGGATGGCTTGGATCGTATCTCAACAATCGTACACAGAGGGTTGTAAAAGACGGGTACGTGTCGGAATATTATCGAGCAACGTCAGGAGTGCCACAAGGTTCGCATCTAGGCCCCTTGCTTTTCGTTTTGTTTGTTAATGATATAACTGACGTCATAAGCCATAGTAACTGTCTATTGTATGCCGACGATATAAAATTATATAGAGAAATCAAATGTGCCGGTGATGCTGAACTACTCCAGATTGACTTAAATAATGTCAGCAGGTGGTGTGACAATAACAATATGGTCTTGAATGCCTCTAAATGTCAGCACATAAAATTTACTCGAAAAAAGAAAATTACTACGAGTAGCTATACAATCGAGGGTACTGTATTGGAGGAAGTGCACACTATTAAAGATCTGGGGGTTATTTTCGACACTAAACTAACTTTTATCAGTCATGTAGAAAATGTGGTCCAAGGTAGTTTCAAAATGTTGGGATTTATTAAGAGGGTTGCTCGGAATTTTAAGCGCATTAGGAGTTTTACAACACTTTACAACACCTTCGTGCGTTCGCGTCTCGAATACTGCAGCCAGGTTTGGAGCCCATCGTACCAGGTTCACATTGATCGCCTGGAAAGGGTACAACGCTCCTTTACTAGATTCATGGCTTATAAAGACCCCACTAAAGGTATCAGTAAACGGACAGGGTACGATGGAAGGTTAAAGCACTTTGAGATGCGTCCTCTCCGCATTAGAAGGGACTATTTGGATCTCGCATTGCTACACAAGTTAGTCAATGGGAAAATTCATGAGGGAAGTATTCTGGAAAACTTAAACTTTGTCGTCCCAAAAACAAACATAAGGTCCTCACGTATCACCACCTTCCGACCAAAGCTGGCCAAATCAAACCTGGGCAAGTTTTCTGCTCTGCATAGGTTCCAGGCGCTGTACAACCAGTATCAGAAAGAACATGATCTTGATATATATTCAGACAGTATCCTAAGTTGGAAGCGTAAAATCCTATTACCAAAGAAATTGTCTTCGGCCAATAGCTCATAATAAGTAAGTTTGTCACATAAATTATATATTTTAACGGTGTCAGTTTTAAATATCAAATTTTACTATAGGATTTTAATGCATAAAAATCATAATTTTATTGTTAAGTGTAGTATTTAAAATTTTAGAAACTGCCATTTATTGTGAATGCTGTTGCACTCCTGTAATTGAGGCACAGGCTGGGCACGATCCCTCAATTTATTCATTATTTGTTTGTATTAGTCTGTGTTTTGTTGGTGTGTCAATAAATAAATAATAAATAATAATAATAATAAATGATACAATGCGCGGGAATTGTGTGATGCGCGGAGAAATTAACGGAATAATAAAACGTGCGTTCAAAAATAAGTAAAAAAGAAAGTTCTCTTTTAAAATTGCGTTTAAATTGAGTAATTTTATATCATACGTTTTAAATTACAATTCAGGTACACTTTAGTTTAGTTACATCAGTGAGTTATACTAATCATGTTGTAATTTTGCTAACTAAAACAAAAAATCCGAAAATTCGGATTTGCGATTGCAAAATCCGGATTTTAAAACGGATCGCGAATTATTAAAAAATTGTAATCGTGGTGAGTGGTTTGCACTTCACACAAAAACATTGATTCGTTGGTCGTCGATTTACTGTAATTAAACATCGCTATGTAAAACAGTCGAAATCGAGTTTGTCTATGTGGCACGCCTTTGCACTGGAATACATTCGATAATGTGTGCATCGGTGTGGCATACTTTCGCACTAGCGTGTATCGCGGTGATGAACATTCGCGAATATGTGAATCGATGTGGCATATTTTCGCACTAACGTGCATCGCGGTGATAAACATTCGAGAATATGTGAATCGATATGGCGTACTTTCGCACTAACGTGCGTCGCATTTTAGTACTTTAGGGATACAGTTAATCGCAATTTTGAACTTCGAAGTTCAGTATGACAGTCAATAAAAACTATGTCCAACTACCCCGGACTTGCCCAAGTTTGACGCGTGAACTGATAACAATTCGTAATTAGGGGTCAAAATATTTCGGTCCGCTCGTTGCTTCGTCTTTACCGGACAATAGCAGTGTGCCCTCCGATTGCGAATTCCTCACGTTCACGAATTTGATTATATTTGGGACGAGTTTCGTAGCGTAGTTGTGAATGACTCTGCCGGTGTCTTTCTAAAAGTCCATTAACATACCATCAATATACTACTTGACTTGAGCTTAAGCTAAAATACGTATGAGTCGTGTATGTGGTTACAAGCTTTGTCCAAAGGGTATACGTTGGGGTTAAGGGGTTAGTAATGTTTATCTATTGATAGAAATATCCTTAAATAGTGACAAAATGCGGGTACTTATTAAAATTCTACATAGGTAACAAAGGATTAAATTTGCACACAGAAAAAAAATATTTCAAGAACTATAAAAGTTTATAAGAATGTCTCGAAAATTAAAAAGTTCAAAAGTCAGACAAACTGCTCATGTAGGCGAAAACGGTCCCGATTTCAATTTTCCGCTGCAATAAATATAATGGGTAGAAATGTGCGAGCCGACAAGCGAAGTGGCGACCTAACTGGAGACAAAAACAGCAGCTTTACTAGAGTACAAAATAACAATACCACGTTGCAAACAAAAAAAAGGTTAAGATAAAAAAGATTAGATATGCTAAGATATGATTAGCTATATAGTCAAACACTTAAAACATGAGATGCAATACAAAAAGTTCAATTATTAAATTGTTAAAACGTCTGTGCTAAACACCTTTTATCAATGTAATAATTCAAATTTTCGGAGTTTTTCGCGTTCAGCGTCTGCCAAAACACAAAGTGCAATAATAAATGGTGTAGTGTTTAAGTGCAGGGAAGTCGAATAGGCGCTTGTTGCATTCTTTTTGTATATCTTATAACAGTTTTAATTATATTTTTTGCAGAGGATAATCCGGCAATTTCGACAGACAATTTATTTTTGTAACGTCACTGGCCTAGCAATTCGCTGTCAATTGTCTTACTGTATATCTTGCCCGAGTTGAGCAGCCGTTCCAGTGGCCCCTGTTTACGTCGTTCCCACTTGACATAAAACCAATTTAAACGTTTTATTTTTATTGACAATCGCCGGACCTCTGAGTTTGAGGCTGTTGCGATATGCCATTTCACTGTCTTTTGTGTTTTAACTGAAAGCGAAAGACTTTTATATCCTTACTTTGACTTTGAATTTGACATTTGTATGTAAATGAACAAACGGCAATAGGCTAATAAAATAACCGTAGTAAAACTACATAAGAATATAAAAATATAGTGCAACTACATTATGAAGGTAACAGAGCTTTCAATACAATGCTGAGAATTTGAGTCAGTCTTAACTTTCGTTGGATTCACAGCAACACGAGCAAGAAAAAAGAATGTAATATTTTGCTAAATAAGTTCAAGCTGTGTCGGTGATTAGCGACGGTCAGTTTTCCATCCATATAGAGGTATAGGGTCATTGTTTGTTTCCACGGCGTCAATTATGGCTGAATTATGTTTTATTTTATAGTTTGATACATTTTGCCAGCGTGAGATGTCATGAGAAGTCGTAACAAGACAAGAAAATATATTTTTTAGCAAAAAGCGTTTGGTTCCAAATGATGATAATAGATGGCGTCGACTTTAAACGACAGGTTGTAGGTAAATTGTTTTTTTTTGTCTTCTCATGTCATTTGGCGGAGACAGAATGTATCAAGCTACAAAATACAATACATTTTAGTCAAGGTTGATGTCGTGGAAGTAAATGATGATCCTCTTTTTGTTTGTATGGAGAACTGACCAACTCGAATCACTATACTAACAATTCAAAACGAGAACCACCTGTTTTAAAGTCTAGTACAATATTTCATCACATCAGCATCTTCAAAAACGTTCGGGTCAGCACAACATGACAACTTTTCCTAGTACCAACTCTAAGCTAAATATACTCGTAAAGATTCACCCTCCACATTTTTCCTCTCAGGAATCTTCCTTATAACCGTCAAAAGTTCGATCACTTTACAACGTTCGGAGTATTAGATCGGAAAGTTCTTTCGCCAGTCTCTAAATATGTCGAAACTGGGTCGATCCGGAGCCAAACTTTGACGCGTCAAATTCTAATATCAGCGGGAATCCTCAATATACCTACCTTAACCGGAACTAATAGCCTCTACACGAATGTCGAGCTTGGGGACTGAAGTCCGATTGATATTCGCAGAAATTTGTATTTAATGCTTCGTAGTAGGGATGCAACGATACATCATTTTGCCGATACGATACCGATAATTGTAGTAAATAATCGGCGATACCGATACTGATATCTTAGCTAAAGAATGAAGTATGAACTTCAGATGTTTGTATGTCCTTATTATACCTAAAACTTGGCTATATTTAACAGAGAGTCAACCTTGAAAGTGTAAAGAAAAAATAAATAAATTGTCAACACAATTTTTTTTTTTATTATGAACCAAAGATATAATTAACATTGCAAAAGTAATTATCATTGCACAAGGTAATAGACCAATACATAAATTAAGTCAATAATTGAAATTATTGTTTGTAGATTTTTTTTCATTCAGCATACTCTTTTCGCGCTCTTTAATAATCGTTTGCTTAAAATCGGCGATACCGATATATCGGTATCGGTATCGTTACATCCCTACTTCGTAGGTAAACTTTGCTAAAGCGATGTCAGAATCAGTTCGGTTAGTTACCAGTTGAGATCGTTGTATGCAAGGAGAAGTGGGGAGTGACTATCGCGGTTGTGGTTAATCATGCCGCAGACCACATTTCACTAAGGACAAAGTGGACTACAACTTTATTCAGGCAGGATAATTGGGGAGTGTCTTTTCAAAAAGACTTATTAGGCTTCCGTACCAAAATGGTAAAAAAGGAACCCTTATGGTGCTACTCTGTCTGTCTGTCCGTCTGTCACAGCAAGATATCTTAGGACGTACTGATGCTATCGATCGACTTGAAATTTGGAACAGTGTTAAAAACCGCCAACCCGAGCCTATTGGACAGAAAAAAAATCTTATAACGTTTTTTACTTTTTTTTATAGGGGACCGAAATAGGATGTCAAAAATCAAAAGTAGAGCTATTATATCGAGCGAGGTATCAAATTAAAGGGCTTAGTGTGTAAATTCCAAAACCATTTTAATTTTTTTTCTTAGACATGTAGTTTTTGATTTAAGACAAAAAACGTTAAAAAAATACCATTCCCCCCTATTATCTCCGAAGTTACTGAACAGAAAAATCTGTGATAATTACTGATTATTAATATTATTCTATATATTACAGAAAAAATATAACGGTTTTCGTAAATTGTACCTGTTGACGATAGCCCCACCGAACCCCAACCCGACTGAACATCGTCTAACTAAGACCCTGAACATGTTTTGTAAGTAGCTATAAGCCCTAGGACTACTTCCTAGAACCATGTTTTGTAGTTAGTACGTAAGTGAAATATTTAAGTATTTTACGAGTTTTTGCCCGTACAAGAGGCCATATGTGTAGTGTAACGACTCATTAGCACTTGTGTAAACCTTAGAACCCGATCCCCCTATCTAGAGCTTAGATAAAGACTCGTAATCATCATCTCCGTCTTCTCTTGTTCTTCGGTACTTGTTGCCGGAACATGGGGGGCACTATCAAGCCTTTGGCTTTCGAGTGCGGTCTCGGGGTCTCGGGTGCGTGATGACGCACCCGGTCAATGGGGCCATCATTTTGGGGATGGCGTGGTCTTGTGGACCTTCTTCGGCCGCCGCGAGCGGCGCTCGAGCGACGGCGTCAGCTGGTCCGTCCTCTTCTGTCCACCGCGAGCAGGGGCTCCAGCGGTGGCGCGGTGGTGGAGGTCATCTTCTTCTGGTTCTTCTTGCCGCCGCGAGCAGTGGCTCCCAGCGGCGGCGGGGCTTCTATTTGACTCAGGAGTCCGACAGCAGCTCTCTGGGCAGTGCCCGAGAGCGGCTGTCCGGGGGCCTCGTGTAGTGAGGAGCGATCCCTCGGAGATGTTCGTGGCGCGAGTTGTCCGCACGGTCATACATGACGCGTGCGGTTCGGCCGATGAACTTCTCGATGGAGCTCCACTTGAGGTCCCGCTCGATCGTGTCGTTGCGCACGTATCGTAGTGCACCCACGATAGTGCGCAGCGATCGAGACTCCTGGGTCATCAGCTTCTTCCGGTTGGTCTTCTTCAGCAGGGCGTACCATGCCGGTGCGGCGTAGGTAAGCCGTGACCGGATGTACGTCTTGTAGATCCCCAGCTTGGTGCGCCGGGGGATCTTGCTGGCGAGGACTGGGCGGAGGGCTGTGCGGGCTACTGTTGCTCTGCTAACGGTGTTCGCGACGTGGTGACGCATGGACAGACCTCTGTCGATGGTGACACCCAGGTATTTCACTGTGTGTGCCCATTCCAGAGTCTGTCCGTAGAGCGTGGGAGCCTGTGGAGGTCGAGAAAAACCCGTTAGAAGTGTCTGTGTCTTAGCAACGTTCACAGATAGGCGCCATTTTGACAACCAAGCTGGTAAAGCATCCAAGGTGCGCTGGATCTTTGTGACTGCCTGTTTTGATCTAATAGATGACGCGAGGTAAGCCGCGTCATCTGCAAACAGTGCCAGCTTGGTGTCGCCGACCACTGGAATGTCGTCAGTGTAAAGCGCGTACAGAGCAGGGGAAAGACAACTACCTTGGGGGACACCCGCACGGATCGGGCGATCCGCGGAGATGGCCCCCTCCACGTTGACTTCAAAGCGTCTATTTGCTAAGAAGGAGGCTACGACCCTCACCAGGCGTGGTGGGGTCGTTGTATTGGACAGCTTGAAGATGAGACCGTCGTGCCAGACCCGATCGAAGGCCTTCTCCATGTCCAATAGTACTGCGACGGTGTGCTCCTTCTTGTTGTGCGCCGCCGCCATGAGGTGAAGGACCCTGGTGAGCTGTAAAGTGGTAGAATGTTCTGACCTGAACCCAAACTGTTCCTGTCTGGGTTGTATATGTGGCAGCAGCTGTGACAGCAACAACCTCTCAAACACTTTGGATAAAGTGGAGAGGAGAGTGATGGGCCTGTAACTCTCCGGTCTTCTTCTGTCCTTGCCGGGCTTTGGCAGGACGATGATTCGCCCCGTCTTCCAGATGGTCGGGAAGTGGCCTGACCTTAGTATCCCGTTGAACAGGCGTGCCACCGCCGCTAAGGCTCTCAGCGGCAGGTGGCGGAGCGCCATGTTTGAGATGCTGTCGGGGCCTGGTGCCTTCCTCACGTTGCAGTGGCGACGGATAGAGTGCAGCACCTGGTGGGGAGAAAAGAATACCGGATCCTCGTGGGGGAGTGGGGCTACTTCCAAGTAGCGCTGGAGGTGCTGCTCGACTGCGGTGGTGTGGTCTGGATCCGTGTCGGGGTTGGGTGAGAACTGCTGCTCGAGACTAGCGGCGAGGATCTCGCCCCTCTCTCGAGCAGTGTACTTCAAGTCCCCGTTGGCGTCGAGTAGCGGCTGGACCGGGGCCGGCACGGTCCCCAGCTGTCTGCAGAGGCGGTGGACGGAAGGCATATCGTCCGAAATGGACGCTATGTGGGCCTCCCATCCTTGCCCCCTGTGCTCCTTCATCCTCAGCTTCACTTGGGCCTCCAAGTGATGGAGCTTCGCTCTGAGCGAAGGCTGCTTGAGCCTTTGCCAGTCCAGGCGGGCCTCCCTCTTTTCCTTCAGCAGCTGCTGAAGGTGGGGAGGGAGTGGCTCGCGTCTGTCTGACGGCGGGATGGTCACGGAGGTGGCCTCTATTGGCTCGGTGATGTTGTCCGTGATGGCTGTGGCTGCTTCGTCCACCTCGTGCGCTGTGGAAATAGGTCGAGATGAGATGGAGTCCTCGAGTGTCGTAGCGTAGGCCTCCCAGTCGTGCTTCCTGCGCGGACCCCTCGGCAGAGTGGTCACCGCCCCGGCTGCTATGGTTAGCAGGACAGGGCGATGGTCTGACGGGAGGTCCGGCAGGACTTCTTGACGGGTGAGCGCGTTCACGTTGCGACGAATGGTAAAGTCGATGATATCACGGGCTCTACCATTCGTTGGATCGTGAGTAGGCGTGTAAGGCCCCGCTAGGTCCACGTTTAGCTTTAGTGCCGTTCTGTGGATTACGGTGCCGCAGTCGTTTTCCTTCGAAGCGTTCCAGGCGGGGTGCTTCGCATTGAAGTCCCCGGCCAGGATGGTGGGCTCGTTGCTGGATAGCAGTAGCCCACGTAAGTCGCACTCGAAGTCGTCCGAATCGAGGTGTCCCGGTGGCCGGTACACCGAGAATAGCCGCAGGTTCTCGTCCTTCAGTCTCAGGTCTATGCCCAGGACCGAGAGCGTCTTCTTCTGGGGTGGCGTGTCCACCAGTTGGTGGACGATGTTCCTCTTCACTATTACGGCTAGACCTCTGTACGCCCGCCCCTCGGGCGTCGTTTGGTCCCACCGGTAGACGAAGTAACCTGAAATATTGAGAACATTTGCAGCTTTAAGGTGTGTTTCCTGGATGAGCATAACGCTCACGTCCTGCTGGTGTAAAAAGTGTCTCAGCAGGTTCGCCTTCCCCACTAGGGTTTGGGCGTTCCAGTACACTACTCTGAGGGCTTTGTTATTGATCATTGATGGGCCCTGTCATCGCGGCTTCTATAAGGAATTGCAGTCTCTGAAAGATGTCTGCCAATTCCGCTCTCCTTTCCGCGGGTGTGCCCGCGGATGGAGCTAGGGTGTGTGTGTGTGTGTGTGATTGGGTTGGGGCCGCCGCAAGGTTTGCGGTGGGCTGGGGTCTCTGCTGGGAGGGCCTCTGGTGCGCGGCGTCCTGCTGCTGCTGCTGCTGGCTCTGGTTTCGGCGGCTGCGGGTGCGGCGGCCCTTGGGTGTGTGAGGTGTGTGGGGGAGTGCATTGCGGGGTCTCGGTTGGTTGGCAGGTGCCATAAGGGAGGCCGGGGCGGCCTCCGACACCTGGTTTGGCTGTGCGAGGCTAGGCTGAGCAAAGCTGACGCCGCGTCGCGAACCACGAGAGTAGGGCTGTTGCCCTCCCCTCTTGTTTCGCGCCTCGCGGCGCAGCACCTGGCACCCGCTGTGGTTGGCGGGATGTGGTCCCCCGCAGTTGGCGCATTTTGCTGGCGCTTCCCTGGGATGCGTGCAGTCCTTCTTGCTGTGCGGCCCTGCACAGGCAAGACATTTGATTTCTCTGTGGCACCCAATAGAGGAGTGCCTAAAGCCTTGGCATCTATGACATTGTGATACTCCCTTTTTGTTGCCTTTCCAAAGCTCGATACTGACTTTGGAGAGGCCCATGAAGTCCTTGATTTCGAGGAAGTGCGCGTTGGTCTTCTCCTCGCCGTCGAACTGCACGAAGAAGAGGGGCTTCTGCCGGCCGTTTCCGGCGGTGATGAGTTTGGTGTGCTCGGCGTCGAAACCGAGCTCCCTGCATGCCGCCTTGATCTCCTCGCTCGTCGTTGTGGCAGGTAGGCCACGGATAGCGACCTTTAGGCGGCGCTCGTGGTCGTTGTCGAATGAGTTGAAGAGGATCGTGGGATCCTCTTTCTGCGCGTCGAGGAGGTGCTGATGTACAATCCTGTACATCTCACCGTCCTTGCCCGGTATGAAGCGGAGTCCTGCCTTTGCCGGTTCCGCTGGGATCTTCCTCTTCAGCTTCGCTCGCAGCGCGTTGAGATGCCTCGACCAGTTCGGGAGCGGATCTGCAAGAATATTTGGGTAATTCTTGGTGCGCTTGGGAGCGGCCGGGTTGGCGGCCTGAGTCTGGTGAGGCTGGGGCGGTTGCGTGGCGGCACGTGGGGCCTGTGCTGCTGCTGCGTATGATGGCGGCGTGGGTAGTAGTGCCGGCCGTTTTGCTGGTGCTGCGTCCGCCACCTGTCGAGAGGTAGAGGGAGTATTATTGGTGGCCGGGGCCGCTAGGTGCGACCGCGGCGTGGCATCTATGCCCGCGGTTGTTGGGCGCGGGGGCGCGGTCGGCCCTTCCGGCGTGATGCGGTTGCATTCGCGCTTTTCTGGGTCCGGCGGCGTGGCATCGTCGCGCCGGCGTTTGTTGATCCGACGCCTTGTGTCTGCTGCGTCCGGCTGGGAGGCGGTGGTGCTGTCCGGCATGACCATCCGGACTGCTTGCAGGAGCACTGACTCGCGGGTGTCGAGTGCTGTCTCCGCCAGGCTCCCGTTCACCACCCTGGAGATCCTGAAAAGAAAGGTGAGCCATACGTCTGCCTTAAATATGAGGGAGGCGTCTGGGCACGTCGGGTCGTCGGCGTGGATGCGGCGGCGCGGGGATCTCTTTCTCGGCGAACCTACTGCTGGGGGGGTGAGGAGTGAGGAGGTCGGTTGGTGTGAGGCTGGTGGCGTGCTGAGTGCGCCTTCCCCGGCCACACTCGCTTCTTCCTGCTCCGAGCTCGAATCATTATCCGCGGCCATACTGGCCACTGATTTTGATTCGGGCTCGGGGCTGGATTCGGTCGAGGTGTAGCCGGTTGGGCCCCTGAGCACTCCGTCGCGCTCGTCCCTTTCCCTTCTGTGGGATGGGGAGTGCGGCGTGGGACAGTCCGGCGAGGAGCAAGTCCTCACTGACTGGTCGCTCGTGCTGGTGTTTGCTTCTGACGCGTTCTCCTCGACGTCCTCATACTGGCTGCGCGCTGGTGAAGCCTCCTCCGGACGCGATGTGTTGGGCTCTTGCGACGCCATTGGGACCTGTGTAATAAATTATAAAGCACGAAAAACAAAAATGTATGGTTAGCACGCTAAGACCACAAGGGTACGCGTGTTTATTAATAATAATACTTGATCGCAGGTAGATGGCAGGTAGAATTCCACGCTAAGACCGTAGCGGTGCGCGTGGGGGTTAATAATAATAAGTTGCACAAAATACACAAAATACACAAATTGGGTGTTAGAAATACTGAGCTAAATTATGCAAAATCGGATGGGGGGAAAGTTACAATAAAATAAATGAGATGAGATACACAAATAAAATACACAGATAAAATATACAAAGTAAGGGAAAAGAAAGAAATACTGTGGTAGGAGCGTGTAAAACTAAATTGTATACTGTGCCTATAACACTAGTGTGTGCAATGGGCACAGTATACTAGGTATAGAGTGGTTCTCCAAAGGGGTACTACTAGACGGATTAGTTGTCACCGTTAGGTATCTTCCGAATAATATTACCCTATAATAGTACTACTAGACGGATTAGTTGTCACCGTTAGGTATCTTCCGAATAATATTACTACTATTAAAGAACCTATACACTCACAGTACAGCACTTGGATACACTTGCACAGTCACTGGTACGGAGCTACTGCGAAGCACGTGTGGTCCCAACGGCGTCGTAATTCGTGTCAAAGACTCGTAACGAATGTGTAAATCGAGTATACCCAGACTTCACTGGCAACTAGTGCTAGGAGCGGCCAGTGAACGATTTGGTAGGAGATCTCGACACATCGATCGTGTCATCTCACACTCTCCTCCCTGTGTGTGGGGGAGCTGTGGGGAGGCCATTTCAAGGCGGAGCCTTCTGATGGCGGGTTCTTCGCACCGCGCCAGTGCGCGGCGGTAATCTTTTGGCGTCCATTGTTTGGCAGCAGGGTTTCTTTGTTCGCTTCATCTGCGTAGGGTGGCGGGTCGGTCGGCCCGTTATTGGGTTCAGTGGGCGCTGAGTTTGTGGCCTTCCTGCGGCATTACGGCAGTGGGCCTGTCTGCGGCTTTGTGGTCTCTATGTTGGCCTTTCTGCGGCTTTGTGGTGGCGTGTCTGTGATGTCACGTCAGAGTACCTGAGTGTGCTCAGGTGGTCAGATGTGGGTGAAGTAGGTGCGTGGGCTCACGGGGTTGTTGGTATGAGCTCTCGTGGTAGAGCTTTCCATCGTGTGTCTGGGGGACGCGCGTGGAGCGGCGCGATCCCGACGAGGTGAGGCTCTGCAGAGTGGTCGGCTCTGTGAAACATGGAACGGGCCAGTCTTCCGATGAACTCGTCCAGTCCTTCCCATTCGAGGTCTCGCTTGATGAGGTCGTTGCGGACGTATCTGCGGGCTCTGACGATGGTCCGCAGGGTCTGATTTTCCTGCGCACGCATCCGCTGTCGGTTTGTGGCGGATACAAGACCGTACCATGCGGGTGCCGCGTATGTGAGACGGGACCGCAGGTAGGTCTTGTATATTCCTAGCTTGGTGCGCAGGGGGAGGTTCTTCGTGGCGAGGACTGGACGGAGTTGGGCCCGTGCTGTCTTCACTCTGGTTATGGTTTCATCGACTTGGTACTTCATGGATAGCCCCCGGTCTATTCTGACACCCAGATACTTGACGGTGTGTGACCACGCAACGTCTTGTCCTTGGAGAGTGAGGGGCGGTGGTAGAGCTTTTCTTCCTGTCATCATGGCTTGGGTCTTCCCGACATTGACGACGAGCCGCCACTTAGCTAGCCAGTCCGGGAGAGCGTCAAGGGAGAGCTGTAGTTTTCTTGCTGCGTTTGTTGGGTTTCTTGAGGTTGCGAACAGTGCAGCGTCGTCCGCGTAGAGCCCCAGCTTGACGTCTCCCACCACTGGGATGTCGTCAGTGTACACGGCGTATAGTGCTGGGGAAAGGCAGCTGCCCTGGGGGACGCCCGCCAGGATCGGGCGCTCCGTTGAGGTGGCGTTTTCCACCGCCACCTGGAAGGCTCTTTGTTCGAGGAATGCGGCGATTACTCTCACCAGTCGGCGTGGGGCTGTTGACGTTGACAGTTTGAAGAGCAGGCCCTCGTGCCATACTCTGTCAAACGCCTTCTCCATGTCGAGGAGTGCTGCAGCGGTATACTCCTTCCTGTTCAGGCGTTCCGTCATGTGGTGCAGCACTCTGGTGAGCTGCAGCGTAGTCGAGTGTCCCGCTCGGAAGCCGAACTGCTCGGGCCTTGGGACGATGTGTGGCTGGAGATGTCGCAGCAGGAGGCTCTCGAAGACCTTTGACATGGTGCTCAGGAGAGTGATCGGGCGGTAGCTCTCCGGGTTCTGTGGGCTCTTCCCGGGCTTCTTGATCAGGATCACCCGGCCTAGCTTCCACTGAGAAGGGAAGTGGCCGGAGCGCAGGATTCCGTTGTACAGCTTGGTGAGTGCTGCAGTGGTACGAGGTGGCAGCCGCTGTAGTGCTGCATTGGAAATCTTGTCTGCGCCCGGAGCTTTCTTCGGCTTCGTGCGTCTCAGTGCTCTCTGCACCTGGCCGGGTGAGAAAAAGATGGGGTCTTCTTCCGCTGCGATCGGTGCTGCAAAGTACTGCCGTAGGTGTGCCTCTACTGCTGTGACATGGTTCACGTCGTCTGTGGGGTTCGGGGTGAACTGGCGCTCCATACAGTCCGCGAAGATTTCGGCCCTGTCTTCCGCGCGGTACTTCAAGAGGCCGTCGTCGCCTTTGAGTGGGTGCGTTGTGGTGGGTGCGAGTCCCAGCTGGCGGCATAGGCGGTGGACTGAGGGCGTGTCACCGTCCACCGATGCCAGGTGCTGCTCCCAGGAGTCGGACTTGTGCTTTGCCAGCTCTTCCCTCACTCTCTCAACCAGGTTGTTGAGCTGTGTCTTCAGGGCTGGGTCTCTGATCCTCTGCCATTCACGACGAAGCTGGCGCTTTCGCAGTATGAGTTCCTGGATCCGCCTAGGCAGTGGCTTGCGCCTTGCGCTGGGCGGAACGGTGTGCGATGCTGATTCCAGCGCCTGCTGGATGTCCCTGGTGATGGCTGACGAGGTGGTCTCAACATCTTCTGCTGTGGACACTGGATGAGGGTACGTGTGTCCTTCCATGTGTGACGCGAAGGTGTCCCAGCAGATGCGGCGTGGTGGTCTGGTCAAGGATACTGTCGGCATGTCGTTAATGACCATCAGTACAGGGCGGTGGTCCGACGGTAAGTCCGGCAGTGCTTCGAGCTTGATAGAGGCCTCCATGTTCTTGTGGATCACAAAGTCGATGATGTCTTCGGACGTTCCATGGTCGCAGTAGTGCGTGGGTTCGCGCGGTCCGGAGACGTCGAAGTTGTGATCCTGGGCTGCTTGTGCGATGACGCGGCCAGCTGGATCCGTCCGGGCTGAGTGCCAGCCTGGATGTTTTGCGTTAAAGTCCCCCGCCAGGATGGTCGGCATGGGGGAACGCAGTAGTTGCAGCAGGTTGGCTGCCAGGTTTCCCGGTTGTTGCGGTGGTCGGTAAATGCTGTAGATGCGTAGGTCGTGCCCGGAGATCTGGAGGTCAACTCCTAGGGCATCCATTGCGTCAAGGTCCTGGTGCTCTACAGCCTGGTGGACTATCCTTCTCCTGATGATTATGGCCAGTCCTCGGTACACGCGGCCTTGGGGACTGATTTGGTCCAATCTGTGGATGATGTATCCGCTGATTTTCAGAGGCTGGCTTTCCTGGAGCCACGTTTCGTTGATGAGCATAACATCTACTTCCTGCTCCCTCAGGAAGTGTTGGAGCATGTTGATTTTGCCCTTCAACGACTGCGCGTTCCAGAATACTACCCGGAGTTCTCTATTGAAGAGGAGGCCGGAGAGCGGGGACTGCTTGGAGCGACTGGGCGAGCGTAGCTGGGTCTTGAGTTGCAGCAAGTTGAAGGAGCTGCGCGATCAGTCCCAGCATGACAGCCGTGGTGTTGGGTTCTTGTGTTGGAGCCGGCGCCGGGGGGCGGGCGGCCTTGGGTGGGTTGTGGGTACCCAGGGATTGGCGATTGCTCTTTTCAGCCTGGGGTATCTTTTTGCTCGCGGATTTCTTTTTTTTCTTTTTTTTTTTGAGCATTGTGCTAGTGGCTGACCCCTGAGCCTGATGTTTTTGATCCCTGGGTCCCCTTGGTTTGGGGCCGTTTGCCGGCGCCATCAGGTTTGATGTTGCCGACTCCAACACAGTGGTCTTCGGGATCGTGGCGTTTGTCTGGGGTCCTCTCGCTGGTTTGGTGATCGGGAATGTTCCGGCCCTCTTGTTCCGGAGCTCCCGTTTGAACACCGGGCATCCGGTGTGGTTTGCTGGGTGTTCGCCTGCGCAGTTGGCACACGTTGGTGGTTCGTCCTTGGGGCGAGGGCACGCGAAGGCTCTGTGGGGTCCTCCGCACCTCACGCACTTTGGTGAGCGGTGGCAGCATTGCGATGAATGGCGGAAGCCCTGGCAGTTGTGGCACTGCGAGGGGCCTTTCTTTCCTCGCCATGCCTGGATCTGCACCGTGGGCATGTTCAGCAGCTCTGTGATTTTGAAAATGTTCTGGGTTTCTGGGCTGGAGTTTGATAGAACTGTGAAGTAGACACAGCCGGGGCGCCCCGTACGCGCTTCGACTGGCCTGACGTACTCCACCGAGAAGCCTCTGCTCCGGAGGTCCTCCTCGATCAGCTTGGGGTCGGTGTCCAGGGGCAGCCCTCTTATCCCGACCCTCATTTGTAGGTCCTCTTTCTTTGAGTACACGTGGAAAGGGGCTGCCTCCTTTCCTTCTGCGTCTTGGAGGTCAATAAGGTACCTTTGGATGGTCCTAAATTCCTCGGGCGTTTTGGGTATAAATGTTACCCCATCTCCCGCCGTCTTGGCATTGGGAGGGTGGCCCAGCTCATCCTTCAGTCGCGCGAAGTGCGTGGGCCAATTTGGGAGGCGGTCAACCGTGATCGGCGGGTAGCTGGGGGTCTTCTTCTTGACTTCCTGTGCCTCTGTGTTTGCCGTTGAGGTAGTGGCCGTGCAAGGCGCAGGCGTCCGTGCCCGTGGAGCCGGGGTGGGCTTGGCTGTTGCGGCGGCGTAGCTGGTGGTTGTGGCGCTGGTTGTCGAAAACGAAGAAGAGGTTCCCGGTGGTTGTCTTGTAGCTGTAGGGTTTCTATGTGTTGCAGCTGTAGGTTTGTCGGGCACGTGCCTCCCGGGCTTCCTTGCTGCTTCTGTCTGCTTTCCTTGCGCGGTCCCTTTAGCCGTCGGGTTTTGGACCTTTGGGTCTTTGGCTGTAGGGTTTCGCATAGCGGGGGCTTGCATGGGGGGCGAGGCGGGGGAGTCCTTTGTCTTGGGGCCTGCCGATTGTGAACGAGCGCGTAGGCGTGGGTCTCTAGGCGGGGAGGCTTTGTGACATCTGCGCTTATCGCCTTCTCTCGGTGGTGCTGTTGGGCTAGTCTCGTCTAGCTTGCGTTTTGCGGAGGCGACAGATAATATGTTCGGGTTCTCCAATAGGAACTTCATGAACGGTCTGTCCGCTGGTATGAGTTTCACTGGGTCTCCGAGAAGGTACTGTGTGATCCTGACATAGGTCGCGATCCAGTTTTGCAAGCCCTCCGAAAAAGCTCCCATCTCTTCCAGGCGAGCGACCATGATACGATCACGATCGTGGTGTACTCGTGGTGAGTAGGTCGCGGCGGGGGGGGCCGGCTGCGGGGTGCGTCCCATTTCTGTGTCGGGAGTGCTCCAACCTCTTCGTAGGGTTGGGGGAGGTTTCTTTGGCCCGGCGGGGGTGAGTTTCACGCTGGGGGTGGCTTCTTGAGCGGCTTCTTGGGTGTCGGTGGCGTCTGCGTACTCGCTGTCGTCTTCCGATTTTTCATTTTTCCGGGTGGGTAGTTGAGTCTGTGCTCGTTCAGATCTACCCACTGCGGAAAATCTAAAATGAGGTGCGGTGTGCGGGGGGTCGCCAAGCGTAGGTGGATTCGAATCTCGCGACTCTCGTCTACCCTCCCTCTGTGGCAGAGGGGGCTCGCTTGGCGTAGACGGGGGGGGGTCCGCGGGGGGCCTCCACCCGTCCTCCCGTTTATCCCGGTGAGGCGGCTGGTTCATTGTAGATCTGAAGATGCACGACGCATGTGTCCGTGGACAGGTCTTCTTTCTTCTTTCTTCAGAAAGGGGCTCTTCGCCGGCCGAGCCGGGCGCAATCCGGCGGCTTTTTCCAACGAAGAAGGCGTCCTGATTCGCTGCGGTTTCTGGTGCGTCCGTGTGCTAATGCTGATGGTAGTAGGAGTCTTCAGAAGCAATCCAGATCTCGACACACCCACTCGAGGCTTCTACCGGTCAGAGCCAGCTTACCATGAGGATTGTGAGGTGATGCATATAGCACGCCCATAATTACCATGAGGATTGTGTAGTCGAGTATATAGTACGTTAGTCGTTACCATAACGTAAAACGGCAAAGAGCGAAAGTTTTCGAACAACTTTGTGTATCGATGCCCTATAATTTCTCGGTCTGACCACGAGAATTCAGCGTAGGATGGTATCATTCTGAACGGAATTTTCCATCACGCAATATGTTGTAAGTATTGCGCAACAATCACTTGCTTAAATACGCCGGGAGCTCATTCGGAGACCAGTTGGCGTCGTGAACCCAAGTTGTAAACTCATAGTGAGAAACAGAACCGAACCAGTAGTGATCCGATCCGAACATAGTGAAACCTAGATCCCTAGCCTATGACCTAAGTGAAGTCTAGGTAGGACTTAAAGTCAGTGAAACAGTATTTCTTTATTACGTGTTGCGGCCCGAGCCGCCCAACTAAGAACAAGTATTCCTTTAATAGTGTTTAGCGTGTAAATAGCTTATAGGGAAGTATGAACATTATTAACTATTTAATACTGATTCGCTGATTGATTTTTGTGTGACTATTTCTGTGTTATATCCCGTGTAATAGATTTAAGTGTTGTGTTTAAAAGATGGTTAAGCCAGTGTCGGGTTTGTTTGCGTATATTCTTCCCGCGTGGTAAAACCCTAGGAAATACGCACTAGAGCCAGTGATTTAAAACAATATAAGTGTTAAATCTGAACCTTTGTTTTGAGCCAATCGATCCCTTAGTAATTAAAACTCCAGGAGCCTTACAACCTCCTGTGTATGAACCTGAAGAGCTATCGTAGCTGTATCAGCTGTTAACTTCGGGACCTCACGAGATCCGTGAGTGCGTCGTTAACAGTTTTTGGTCCTTCGAGCCGAGGATATAGAATCAGTGAGTGAACATCATCAGACCCTGAGTTGGTCTTCAGATCCTTGAACCTGGGAAAGCCCGGAATACGAACCCCTGATCCATTTCACGTATAGACGTGAAGTTCCGGGATTTTTAAAATCATTATTTTCGATTTTATCGAATTGTTTCTGTTTTTCCAAATTTTTTGTGAGTGCTCTAACTTAGTCAATTCTCGTGATAATCACGAAATTCGACCTGATCCTGAACCGCGTACTCTAGGAGTACTGCTAGTGTAAATTGTAGATTTTTCCCGAATATTTTTGCGCAACGACGCAATTTATTTTTGGAATTTCCAAGTGCTCCAAAGCGGTCAAATATTGTGCGAATCACAAATTTCGACCAGAACCCGAACCCTGAACCTGTGGAGCACCGATCCTGTGACTTTCATAATTTTTGGAATTATTTAATTTTTAAAATATTTTACGCCGCGACGTAATTTCAATTAAAAATTCATTTGGCTCAAAACTCAACCAAAATCAACCAAATTTAAAACATAGTTTGCAAAGTGAGTAAAAGTAATTTAGAGCCACTCGTGACCAGCAAACTTGAACAACAAGCATCCGATCCAGTTGTTGCAAGTCGAACGCTAGGCACGAACGAACCTGTATAGATAGAACCTGACCGATCAGCTGTTTCTGTCTCGCGTGTAGATTGTTCGCGTAACAATATCGCGTGTGAACCATGGTGCTGACTAGGAGCCAGTCAGACCCCCAGGAGGCGGACGCCCGCCGCCGCCAACTGCAAGCGCAGTCAGGCGAGCAGAGCGGGGCGCCCCTTCGCAATCCCCGGCTGCAAATGCAGTCAGAGCCGAGGGACTCACCGGAGTCACCTCCAACCGACACCACCGAGCAGCGGGAAGAGCTGGAGGAGCTACTTCGCCGCAACGAAGAGCGTCGCGCGAAGCGCCACGCCGAGGAGCGCGCCGAGGCGGAGCGCGCTGCGCGCGCAGCGACGCATGCGCAGGCCGTGCGTGCGCAGGCCGCGCATGCGCAGGCCGCGCATGAACGAACCACCAATCAACAGCTTGCAGAGCCAGGAAACCGTGAGCTGTCGAACCCTTATTTATTCTCGAGTGATCAACCTATCCCGCGTGTGAACCCGAACTTAGAAATGCGTGCGCGTGTGCCGGAGCGAGTCGTTTTCGCAGATCAAGTGCCATCGACGTCGCGGGCACCGCCGACGATCCGATCCCAATGTAGCAGTAATACAGAACTACGTAAACGCGAGGCGCAGCTACTGGCCGACCAGGAACTGGCCGCGTTACGTAGGCGCGAGATAGAATTAGAAAAAGAGTTAGTGCATAAACGCTTAGCCGTTACTATGGAGCGCATCGATGCCGAGGGATCCCGCGACGGTGACTACCGTGCCGGGGGCTCGATGGCCGCTTCCGTCCACCGGGTGGACCAGTGGTTGAACGACGTCAACCACCCGAACAATAGCCGTCGTATGCGATCCACGTCGCCGCCGCCGCCGGCGTTGCGCCGTCCGGTACAGTCGACGCCGATCCGCGACCGCTCTACGAGCCGAACCAGGAGCCAGGGTATCGAGCGTCTTGCCGAGACACTAGAGTCCATGATGCGCCCTCCTCCACGTCAAGTTTACGAACTTCCTGCGTACGCCGGTGAAATTAGTGAATGGCAGACATTTCTCACCGCGTACCAGCAATCGTCGTCGCGTTATAAATTCTCGGCGTATGAAAATGTTGCACGCTTGCGACAATGTTTGAAAGGGGAGGCTAGGCAATGTGTGCAACACATGCTAGCCTCATCCGCGAACCCTGATCTTATTGTACGACTTTTAAAGAAGAATTTCGGTCGTACCGATTTATTGATTGATCGCGCATTAGAAGATTTGAAGAGGCTTCCGTCGGTAGGGCCAAGTGCGACGGATTTAAATTCTTTTGCGATCAAAGTTATTAATATAGCTTCAACGTTAGTGGACTTAGATAACAAGAGTTATGGAGCGAATCCACTTCTGATTAGAGAAATTACGGAAAGGTTAAGCCCGCATCTACGATCGCGATGGTGCGCGTACGCTAGAGCTAACGGTTCGCGGCGCGATAGCGAGTTGATGCTGATGGCCGAATTTCTCATGGACGAGAGCGATCAAGAGCTTGAGTTCTCGCATGCACGTGCGCCGCCGAGGCGTAACGTGATTTCAGAGGATGTCCGACGATCCCGTGCGGGGCCGCGGCCGCCGCCCGCGCCGCCGGCCCGCACCGGCGCTCGGCCACAACTGACCCGCGTGCAGACATATGCGACGGAACGAGTCAGCGTGTGTTTGTGCTGCGGCGGGTCGCACCGCACTCCAGAGTGCAAGAAGGTTTGCGCGATGAACATCGCCGCCCGTTGGTCATGGGCCAAGGGCAACAAGATATGTTTCAAATGTTTTAATAGCAAACATAGGAGGGACGAGTGCCGAGCGAAGGGCTGCGGCGTTAACGGCTGCCCCCACGCCCATCATCGTCTTCTCCACGATCCCCCGCATGAACCAAGATACGAACCACGACCTGACCCACACTATGAACCACGTAATGAACCACGGTTTGAACCACGATCCCCTCCTGTCATGTCTCGGCGTGAGCCCGTGAGCGGGCCCCGCGGGCTACGGCGGGAACCCGTCGTCTACCACCGTACGCCCGTTGACGGGGCGCGTGGTGGGCGGCGCGAGCCTGTGTCGCCGCAGCGGGGGCCCTCGGATAGGGCACGCTGGGCGGACCACGAACCAGTCTCTCATCTGCGTGCGCCCGCGAGTGGGACGCGCTGGGCGGATGAGGAACCCGCTCCTCCCCGGCGTGTGCCCGCAAACGGGGCGCGCGGGTACGAGCACGAACCTGAAACTCGCCGGACGGAGCCGCCGCGTTCGCCGGCCGGAGCCCGCGAGTTTACTTCAAATATTGCTAGTGTAGGTACCTCCCGTACGTCGGTGTTGCTGCGTGTGGTACCCATCGTCATCAAGGGGCCGAGGGGTGAGGCTGAGACATACGCCCTTCTGGATTCAGGATCAACGATAAGCCTTATTGATGCCGATCTAGCGAACGACGTAGGTGCCATCGGACCTGCTACGGACCTATGCATCCAAGGCGTGGGAGATATGGAGACCACGCAGCGAAGCCGGAAGGTACAAGTCGCGTTAAAGGGACGCGACGAAGAGTCGATACATTCCGTCATTTTTAGAACCGTTCATCAATTAGGATTGCGTGAACAACGTATGAACATGAACGAGATGCTGCGCTACAAGCACCTCGCCGACCTGCAAGAAGCCTGCTACGACGTCGCGACGCCGCGGGTATTGTTGGGGGTCGACCAGTGGCACCTGATGATGCCACTGGAGGCACGGACTGGCCGCAATAACGAGCCTGCCGCTATCCGTTGCCAACTAGGATGGGCGATATTCGGTATTGCGCCCCGCCTAGTACGAACCGATGATCATGTAAGGGCATATCATTGCCACGAACCAGACCTCGAATTGCATCAGTTATTGAAACAGCACTTCGATGTCGACGCTTTAGGTATTAAGCACGTGAACAAGGTGAACCCGGCAGAGCAACGAGCGATCGACGTCTTCAATGCGACGGTCCGTAGGGTAAACGGACCAAAGTATGAGGTCGGTCAATTATGGCGGGAAAATAACCCGCAACTGCCGCCAAGTTTCGGCATGGCGTTCAATCGGCTGCGCGGCATCGAACGTAAGATGGACCGCGACCCCGACTTCGCCGCCGAGTACACTGCACAAATAAATAATTTAGTGCAGAAAGAATATGCGAAGAAAATTTCAAGTAGTGAAAATAGTAACGTAGCATGGTATTTGCCGCACTTCGCAGTGAAGAACCCAAATAAGAATAAAAGTAGAACTCGTCTTGTTTTCGATGCCGCGGCGTGTTCGTCGCAGCGGAACCCGAACGTTCGTGTATTGAAGGGACCTGACTTGAACGCGACGTTATAGGGAAGGCGCGAGCGCGGCATTTGTGCTGCGCACGGTCGGTGCGCCGCCCGCGCGGCGATACTGACACCGATCGCGACATTTATGCTGCGCACTGTCGACGCGCCGCCTCGATGCTCTTCAGTGAGTATCGAGGTGGGTCGACATTTTCACATAGAACAATTTAGAGTGCGCGTAATGTTTTTATGGCGGGGCGCAAACCGAACCGACCCCCCAGACATTTATAAAATGACGTCAATGATATTTGGCGCAGCAAGTTCTCCTGTTTTGGCACACAGTGTGCGGAATAGGAACGCCGTAGATATCCCTACCCGATCCGATCCCAAACGAACCGTGGACATTAATAGTGTGTGGTTTAATGGTCCCCAATTTTTATATGAACATCCGAACGAATGGCCAGCCGAACCCGAGCCGCCGACGGGGCCGCCGCCCGAATTGAAGGCGACGTGTCACGCGTCGACGGAGTTCGTCTCGCCGTTGCCGGACATTCATCGCTTCTCGAACTATGATCGACTGATTGGAGCAACTGCGCGTGTGCTTCAGTTCGTCGAAGTCATGAAGACTAGATCCCGTGTACCCCTCTTGTTGAAACATATACTGTCCGCCGAACATCTCTATTTCCAGTGGTCACAGAGAAGAACCTTCCCAGAAGAGTTACGCAGCCTGTCACGGGGGGAGCCCGTGCCCCGTGGAAGCCGTCTCTACGAACTGGACCCGGTGCTGAGCGAGGATGGCGTCATCCAGATGCGCGGCCGCATCGACGCCACGCCAGCCCCCATCAACAAGAGGCCAGCCATCCTGGACGGGCGCTGCCCGTTCGTGCGGCTGCTGATCCTGCGTGCGCACAAGCGCGCACACCACCAGGGCAACGAGAGCGTCGTGAACGCCCTGCGATCCGAGTATTGGATACTCCACCTGCGACCAACAGTGCGCCTAGTCGGCCTCAACTGCCGCTACTGCGCACTGCGCCGAGCCAGACCCCGCGTGCCAGCGATGGGAAATTTGCCGCTGGCCCGCATCGAACCACACGTACGTTCTTTTGAGAACTGCGCGCAAGATTACTTCGGCCCGATTACCGTCACGATAGGACGAAGACGGGAAAAGAGATGGGTGGCCCTCTTCACCTGTCTCACTACCCGTGCCGTGCATCTGGAACTCGTGCACACCCTAAACACGAGTTCCGCGATCATGGCGTTGCGCCGCATGGCCGCGCGACGCGGATGGCCGGCCCTTATGTACTCCGACAACGCGACATGCTTCCGGAGTGCTGACGCCGAACTGAAAGCAGCCTATGCCGAGTGGCTGCCCGAACTGCAAGCCTACGGCCTGCAGCGCCGGATGGGATGGCGCTATATCCCGCCCGGCGCACCGAACCAAGGAGGCGCCTGGGAGCGCATGGTCCGCTCAATAAAAGAAGCCCTGAAGACCACACTGAAGACGCGAGCGCCCAAGGAAGAGGTGCTTGCGACTCTCCTTGCCGAGGCCGAGTATACAGTCAATGCTCGGCCCCTCACCCACGTCTCCGTCAGCCACCATGACGAGGAGGCGCTAACACCGAACCACTTCCTGCTGGGAGGCCCCGCGAAGGTCCCACTCACTGGCCTTTGCGAGGAGGCCGACCGCAGGGCCTGGCGCGCCAGCCAGGCGCTCGCCGACCGCTTCTGGACCCGCTGGGTCCGAGAATACCTGCCGACGCTCGCGCCGCGCCGCTCCTCTGCGCTGGGCGAGCGTCCACTCACGGTCGGCGACTACGTGATCGTCGTAGACCCGAACCTGCCACGCAACGTGTGGCCCCGGGGAATCGTCGAGGCCGTCTTCCCCGGCCCTGACGGCAGCGTCCGAAGTGCTGACGTCCGCACCATCGGCGGCATGTTCCGGCGCCCCGTCTCCAAGCTGGCTATCGTCTCCCTACACCCTGAGGCTGCCGCGACGCAGCAGCGGGGGGAGGATGTTGACGATAGCCCCACCGAACCCCAACCCGACTGAACATCGTCTAACTAAGACCCTGAACATGTTTTGTAAGTAGCTATAAGCCCTAGGACTACTTCCTAGAACCATGTTTTGTAGTTAGTACGTAAGTGAAATATTTAAGTATTTTACGAGTTTTTGCCCGTACAAGAGGCCATATGTGTAGTGTAACGACTCATTAGCACTTGTGTAAACCTTAGAACCCGATCCCCCTATCTAGAGCTTAGATAAAGACTCGTAACGAATGTGTAAATCGAGTATACCCAGACTTCACTGGCAACTAGTGCTAGGAGCGGCCAGTGAACGATTTGGTAGGAGATCTCGACACACCCACTCGAGGCTTCTACCGGTCAGAGCCAGCTTACCATGAGGATTGTGAGGCGATGCATATAGCACGCCCATAATTACCATGAGGATTGTGTAGTCGAGTATATAGTACGTTAGTCGTTACCATAACGTAAAACGGCAAAGAGCGAAAGTTTTCGAACAACTTTGTGTATCGATGCCCTATAATTTCTCGGTCTGACCACGAGAATTCAGCGTAGGATGGTATCATTCTGAACGGAATTTTCCATCACGCAATATGTTGTAAGTATTGCGCAACAATCACTTGCTTAAATACGCCGGGAGCTCATTCGGAGACCAGTTGGCGTCGTGAACCCAAGTTGTAAACTCATAGTGAGAAACAGAACCGAACCAGTAGTGATCCGATCCGAACATAGTGAAACCTAGATCCCTAGCCTATGACCTAAGTGAAGTCTAGGTAGGACTTAAAGTCAGTGAAACAATATTTCTTTATTACGTGTTGCGGCCCGAGCCGCCCAACTAAGAACAAGTATTCCTTTAATAGTGTTTAGCGTGTAAATAGCTTATAGGGAAGTATGAACATTATTAACTATTTAATACTGATTCGCTGATTGATTTTTGTGTGACTATTTCTGTGTTATATCCCGTGTAATAGATTTAAGTGTTGTGTTTAAAAGATGGTTAAGCCAGTGTCGGGTTTGTTTGCGTATATTCTTCCCGCGTGGTAAAACCCTAGGAAATACGCACTAGAGCCAGTGATTTAAAACAATATAAGTGTTAAATCTGAACCTTTGTTTTGAGCCAATCGATCCCTTAGTAATTAAAACTCCAGGAGCCTTACAACCTCCTGTGTATGAACCTGAAGAGCTATCGTAGCTGTATCAGCTGTTAACTTCGGGACCTCACGAGATCCGTGAGTGCGTCGTTAACAGTACCGTTTTTTAGAAATTTGCAAAAATCGTAACACATACTTATTTGCTCCTACTAAGCTAACTGCCATACAGTTTTTCTTGAACTATTTACGTATTCACTTACGAATTTGTACGGAACCCTCGGTGCGCGAGCCCGACTTGCACTTGACCGGGTTTTTTTTCTATGGTATTCATAGAAAAATAAGCCCTTTTGAAAAGACACTCCTCAATTATTAGAATACGTTTTGATGATCTCAATCAATTCACTGTAAATTACAGCGTAAACTACAGTTGATCTTAATTGATTTTTCACTCAGAAAACTACAGCGATACTCAAACAATGTTGAATTAAAACCGGATTACTCACGTTGTACAAAGACGAGACGTTCGTGAATACTCATGTAAGGGAACGCCAAATGTTCTCCAAACAGGTCGAGTGGAAAATTCGTCTTTGTACAACGTGACTTATCCGTTTTAATTCAATATAGGTATTTGATTTCTTATTAATATACGTATGACAAACGTATTATTATTTAGTAAGGTGCTTAATATTCTACACACAAGTGCAGATCTTAGCAACAACTAAAAGTTATAGTATCTTCTCCTACTTTCTCCTAATATTATAAATGTGAACGTTTGTGAAGATGATTGGAGGTTTGAATGTTTGTTATTAAGTAACGCGATAAAAACTGAATGGATTAAGATGAAATTTGGCATGCCAATAGACCAAACGAGTTCCCTTGATATGATTAAATATATTTGTTCGATTTGGTCTGAAAACTCAAGTGTGTATGGTTTACTTTAACCAGTGTTATTTAGCACAAATACATGTAGGAAGGGAAAGATGATGTTGCGCTAAAATAGTCAATAAAACTGGCCAAGAGCATGTCGGACCATGCTCACTGTAGGGTTCCATAGCCGTAACTATAAGGTAAAAAATACGCTTTAAAAAAAGTACAAAAACAAAAGAGCGTATCTTCATAGCAATTAGGTCCTTTTGTTGAGAAGCGCAGTTTATCGGCAATAACTCAAAAACGGTACATTCGATCTTGTTGAAAATAATTTTCGTTGAAAGTATTAATTAAGCGTTATTCGTGATTTTTTTCATATTTTTCGGACGCACGGTTTAGAAAATAGAGGGGGGGGGGGGGGACACAATTTACACAACTTTTGGAGCGATTATTTCCAAATACATTCACTTAATCAAAAACATTACTTAGAAACCTTATAGTGTTTTTTAACGAGCTGTTGAACTATGTAACACAAGTTGATATTTGCTGAAAAAAAAAAATTTTTACTGTCTTTAACATGTATGGAGTGCCCCCCCTAAAAATATTTATTTTAATTATTTATATACCAAACTAAGTAGCGGCTCATAAACACACCTATATTCCAAATTTCATCAATATCCATCATGTAGTTTCTGAGTAAAATGCCTGTGACATACGGACAGACGGACAGACAGACAGACAGACGGACGGACATGACGAAACTATAAGGGTTCCGTTTTTGCCATTTTGGCTACGGAACCCTAATAAAAGGGTTAGTTTCATAATCACTTATCGACTAGAGCTCATATTTTCTCTATGGCCAAAAACTATGAGTTATTAGCTTTAACGTATCTGCCGACATAAATTCTTTCTCATTTCGTGCCCCTTGAAATATAGCGGCGCGTGAGAGGAAAAATGTTTGATAATGGGCATTAATAACACGGGTACTTGCTCAGGACTTTGCTGGAGCTTTTGGTAAATAATTCGTTTGAATCGTGATCTCCACACATTTTATAAGAGTAATTATTGATTTCTGATAAAAAAATGTGGCCGTGTGAAACCATTTGGGTTTCCTTAGAAAATCACCTACTAAAAAGTCTGCAACGTACACTCTGAAAAATGGTCAGAATATTTTGGAAATGCTTCTCTTTCCTTCAAACATAGATAAAAACTGTTCTGAAATATAAGGCATTCACTGTTTCGAGATTTGGTAGTGAAACTGGGGTTGAAAATAACTAGCTAGAGCATCAAATTGACTATTAATTCATAATTCTGAATCGTGTGATATATTATGATATGGCAGACAAGCGAATTTGGTGCCAAGTGTAAAGTAGAGGGAACTTGGGACCATCTTTCGAGGATACGCTTTTGATAGTCGGTATAGAGGCGCGTGGTCTCCTAAGATAAGTTATTTAAGATATTAGTCTCGTTTTCACTGAACGGGATAAGCTTTATCCATTTCTATCTCTCAGATCGTAGTCGCAGTATTATTAATTATCCAAAGATGATTCCCGCGATTAGCGACGTTATCGATCAATTTCGACGGAGCGTCGCGGCCAATATCCGCATTTAGTGCGATTGATGATAGATAACGATTACTAATTGGCTCTAATGATGTAGTTACGTAATAGTGTCACTTGACGCAGCGCACTTTATATTCGCACTTATGATTATTTATAATGATTCGGGAGACATGAACAAAATCAACCCTACGGATTCAGTAAATGTTCATGGATGGTTAACCATTGTATTTAAGTGAAACGCCACCTCTTTTTCCTTTCTTTTCACTTTTTGTTAGTATAAAGCTTAATTCTCTACAATCATGGTCACTCTAAAAGTAAGATAAAACCTCTTTAACACTCTCTAGCGAGCATCAATCAATTAAGCGTTGTTAAGCCTACATATTTGACATCTATAGACGTTGCTTGCGTGAAGGTGTTAACTATTATGACAGCACTTTGACTATGAAGAAAGTAAATTGTCATTGTCATTTTGGCAATGTCCACTTTTACAAACTTTTCAACAGCAAAAAAATTGCATTAATTTAACTAATACTGGTACGAAACGGTAGCTTATAACTTACTGAATCCTTGGATTTGATCCTGCTCACGTCTCCCGAATGGGTGTCTCATAATTTGCATACAAACAATACTAAATTTCATTTTACATAACACGAATTGCATAATTTCAACATGTATAAGTGATTAAGTAGTATAAATATAAAATGAATAAAAACGAATTGCATAAATTTATTGATCATAATCACAGAAATATATCGCGAGATCGAAGGAAAAAGTGTATGCACCTCGCGTGACGAAAAGAAGATGAAGCCGCTTCTTTTCTTGCTGTCAACTCCAGTCCGTTCCGACATTATTGCGCCGAATTAATCGTTAAAATACCACAAAAAAGGAGCTGTCAAACAAATTATTACCTTTCATCGGTAAGTACTCACGGTCCTAAAATATCCGTAATTTTTTTCAAAAGAAATTATTTTTTTGCTCCGTAACATGTACTCCGTAATGTGTGCACGTAAATAGCGGGCGATTGGGTGTCGAATAGTGATGTAATGAAAATTTGTATTCGCAGTCGTTTTCGCGAATATTCGCAAGACCGGGCAAGATCGAGTCGGATTTCGAAAATTTCAATGAGTACCTAATTAAAAACTTTATTAGATGAGAGCCGAAGTAAAAAGAAAATAATATATGTATTATTAACCACTGGTTCCAATTTTTCTACCGCATGAATAGTCATTATCTTTAGCTAACGATTTTTTTCTAAAAACTTCATTACTCATTTTATTGCAAAACTAAATTAAACTTACCTTAATCGTAATCGAAAACTAAGTATTGAATTTTCATAGTTATTAATTTTGTTTATTTCTAGTATTATAAGATTGTATAACCAATATTCGTATTCGCATTCGCGAATATCAACGTTGATTATTCCTATTTGCATTCGCATTCGCATCCGCGAATGTTCAAAAACCGATATACGTTACATCCCTAGTGTCGAATGCTAGATTTCCATTGCGAATTTAATTTGACGCGACAGACTTTGCATGCATTAAAAACCGGTCAAGTGCGAGTCGGACTCGCGCACCGAGGGTTCCGTACAAACTCATAAGTAGATACGCGAATAGTTCAAGAAAAACTGTATGTCAATTTGTTTAGTAGGAGCAAATAAGTACGTGTTATGATTTTAGCAAATTTCTAAAAAACAGTGCAAGTTAGGAAAACCGTTATATTTTTCCTGTAATATTTAGAACCTGATGAGTAATGATTGTATTAAATACCTAGATATTTTTTCTGTAATCTCAAACAGGCCATCTCTTAGCTTTGCTACTCTCCGCTAGATGGATTTTAAGTTATCGTAAATTTCTAAAAAAAGATTAAAGTTAGGAAGACCGTTATATTTTTCTTGTAATATTCAGGTTGATATTAATAATTGGTAATTATTACAGATTTTTCTGTTCCGTAACTTCGAAGATAATAGGGGGGAATGGGAAATTTTTTTAACGTTTTTGGTCATAAATCAAAAAGTACATGATTAACAAAAAAAATGGCTTTGGAATCTACAAATCAAGCCTTTTCATTTGATACCCCATTTGATACAATAGCACAACATTAAATTTTCAAACTCCCATTACGGCCCCCTTTAAAAAGAAGTAAAAAAGATACAAGATTTTTTTTATGTCAAATAGGATCGGGTTAGGGACTTAAACTATTCCAAATTTCATATCGATAGCAGCAGTACTTTCTGAGATATCCTGTGAGATAGGCTGTGACAGACGGACAGACAGACAGACAGAGTCGCACCATAAGTGTTCCTTTTTTACCATTTTGGTACGGAACCCTAAAAACCAGCAATGTATAAATAAGCTGTCCAAACTACCGAGTCGAAGTCAAGGCCGATTTCTAAATTTTTCCGCCAAATTTAAGAATAGAGCTGTACCCTACAATTTTCAATGCCAATTCGTTACTCAATTAAAATCGATATTGACAGCAGAGCTAATCATAATTTTATTTTTATACTTTTATGTACCTACATAATGTAGGCGTACATAAGCAAATATAATTGGAACAAGTTACCACATACAAGTTGCAATATTTTTAGGCTTTTTATGACTTGATAGGCTAAAAGTAAAAATTAATTATGTTTCAAATTTAGAGTTTGTGGGTGTACTAGAAGTGCTTTCGAATTATGTTGATCAGTGATCAGTCAGTCAGTCAATGAGTGTGTCAGTGACAAAACTAAGTTACTTTGACGGGCAATAGTTCTTTAACTACAAGTTCAAATTGAATATTATCTCAGTCATATTATGCCCTATAAGTTTCAGAAAATGTAGGGTTCTAGCTTTAGCTAGTGCAAAATCACAGGAAGTTGAAAGTGGTCTGAATGGCTTCGAGAAAAGGATGGTAGCCGTGCCTTTGTTTTGCTCGACTTGGCACTGCACTGCTGTGCCCCCATGTATCGTGAATGCTCTTTGCCGATCGCCATCTTAATAATTATTATGTAATGTAATCAACAATAATTATTAAACGAAATATGTTATTCTAAGTATCTGGTCAGTAACCAAATTACTTTTTTCTGTTTTACTTAAGCCATTATCAATGCTTTTTATAATAAATGATAAGATCTCGCTTTCAGTCTTTTAATGTAATTACGCAATACTATTACCAATTTTGTCACATTACTTGTATATCAGCTATGCCGATTATCTTCTTACTCAATATTATGTTCCCATTTTCAGGCTGGTTAATTTAATTCTATTAATATCTATTATGTATCGGAATATAATAAACATAATCGGTAATCGAATCGGTTTGCCGCGTGCTAATCGATGGCTTTGAATCGGTGTTGCGCGGTTTTATGTTTCGCACCTCTAAATTATGCTCTTGTCATCAAACGTCAGACGCAAAATCGTACACGCCCGGTTTTCATACAAATCCACGAACATTTTCCTTCTATCTCGATGTATTTCTGTGATCATAATAGTCAAAACTCATAATTAAGAATTTAATAATTTCCAAATTGTATAAATTGTCACCTTGTATAATATTTAAAAAGCATATGATTCATTATTCACAACAACAAAGAGCATAATTTTGTAAATCATAACGAGAAATTCTCATAATATGCATATGATGCATAATTAACAAATCGTAAAACACTTTGAATAATATTTCAAGAATTGCTCATGGATTATGTCGGTTCATGTGTTTAATTATTAGTTCAATTATAAGAAACTGAATAAAACTCATTTAAACAATAATTAAACTGCATTATACCTATTTTCAAAATAATCCTAAAATCCTGACCAAAAAATGTCGCTTTTGGGGTTCATGAACAAAAAAATGATTAACAACCTAACAAACACAAGTTGTTTTCCAGCTATTGTAAGAAAAATAAAAAATCCGTCCTTATGCAGAGGCCTGTAAACAAGTCGACGAAGCCCTGCAAAGCGGGGCTTCTATTTCCGCTCGAAAGTCTAGGACTAACGGACCTACCCGTGTATATAAATATAGGTATAGTGGTGGTTCGGTGGTTTTTTTTTATGCGGGGGGCTTCGCCCCCGTGTCCTCCTTCTGCTCCCTCGACCTCCTTTTTGTTTTGCAGCAATTTGTATCTGCTACATTATACTAAAAGTTTAATAGTTCATCGTTATGCTTAATTAATATTATGACCAATGGCATGATATCAGCTGATTATTATTGCGATTGTTTATACAGGCTGATTTTTGAGTCATGGAGAAGGAGTGAACGGGGTGCTGGGGAGGGTCACACCACACTGAGCAACTTTCACTACGGGGACAATCACTAAATCGCGAAAAAAATCTCCTCATTATAAGTTCATTGATACTTAACTATCAATTAAGTATCAATTTACTCATAATTAGATTTTTTGTTCGTGATTTCGTGGTCGTCCCCATAATGAACGTTGCTCAGTGTGACCCTCCCCAGCACCCCTTTCACTCCTGCTCCATGACCCCAAAATCAGCCTGTATACAGCTTAACAATTATGCTGAACGTACATTATTCGAAATGTTATCAGATCACAATATGATCATTATACTTCATGAACATTATACCAAATGTTGTTATGGTAAATTAGTGTTGTTACTTGAAAATTATGTCCAAAAAATATTAATTTTGTTTGTATAAATTATGCGGTTCGAGCGTAGTTAAATGAAATTATGCAAAATGTTTGTTTGACAATTGAACTGCACTCCTCCCGAATCACCCTGTACTGTCATATAATTACGAGTATGAAAAATAGGCGCAAATCTGCCGTCGAGTAGCGGAAATAGTACATTACACAACTAGGGTGGTAATACAAAGAAAGGCCGAGATCGCAGAAGTTTGCGGCCCGAGCTGCAAGCGAGGACTAAATATGCGATCGAGGGCTTTCTTTATTACCTCCCGTGTTGTTTAGATCATTTTATGTTTACACTTGGCCAGAAAGCGGCTTTTTCCGTAGGCGCAGCGTGCAGAAAAAGCCACTTTATGGCCAGGGGCCCGTTTCACAAAGCTACAAGTTACAAATTACAAGCGGAAGTCTCTTTTCAATACCTTTTGATAGAAAGAGACTTCCGCTTGTAATTTGTAACTTGTAGCTTCGTGAAACGGGCCCCTGGTATGGCATAAACTAATATTTGTGTGATATGTTGAGCACGAGTATTGAGTCTTAGATAAATCGTCATATGTTACATATAAACGTTATAATGTATGCCGCCGCCAACTAGCTTAATTAGCTATTTGGTTAGCTGCCTAGCCTTTTCATTAAACACACTCGTTTTTAGGGTTCCGTACCAAAATGGTAAAAAAGGAACCCTTATGGTGCGACTCTGTCTGTCTATCTGTCCGTCTGTCACAGCAAGATTTCTCAGGATCTACTGATGCTATCGACTTGAAATTTGGAATAGTGTTAAAAACCGCTAATCCGAGCCTATGAGACAGAAAAAGAATCTTATACCTTTTTTACTTTTTTTTTAAAGGGGACCGAAATGGGATGTCATAAATCGAAAGTTGAGCTAATATATCGAGTGGGATATCAAAAGAAAGGGCTTAATATGTAGATTCCAAAACAGTTTTTATTTTTTTTCTTAGACATGTAGTTTTTGATTGAAGACAAAAACCGGTAAAAAAAATACCGTTCCCCCCTATTATCTCCGAAGATACTGAACAGAAAAATCTGCAATAATTACCGATTATTAATGTTATCCTAAATATTACAGGAAAAATCAAATGGTTTTCCTAACTTGCAGCGTTTTTTAGAAATTCGCAAAAATCGTAAAACAACCTTATTTGCTTCTACTAAAGTTGTGCCGTTCTCGAGAATTCTCGGAAACGTTCTCAGTTTTGTATGGGAAATGTTCTCGAGAACGTTCTCTCTCCATACTAAACGGAGAACGTTTCCGAGAATGGCACATCTCTATACTAAACTAACCGCGGCATATGTCGATGTATGGGCACAACAGTTTCACAAGAGCAAAGTTAAGTTTGTCCCACCATACAGTTTTTCTTGAATTATTCACGTATCTACTGACGAGTTTGTACGGAACCCTCGGTGCGCGAGTCCGACTCGCACTTGACCGGTTTTTTTTAGGTTAGGTTTGTTAGTCAGCTTGTGTCCCTCAGAACAGAAATAGAAGCTTCGTCGACCTGCTGGCGGGTCATAGTTTAGTGAAAATGCTAGGCAGTTAACCAAATGGCTAACTAAACCAGTTGGCGGCGTCATGTACATTTAATGCGTTTTTACCTGGAGTCAGTGTCAGATACATGTTTTTTTTAAAGTAATGTAGAAATACCGATGTAACTATTTAGTTTGGTCGGTATTTATTAAAGGTTTAAACGGACACTAAAATCCCATAGGTAAATAACGATAACTGTATCCTAAGTACAGTGTGGGATGTTAATTAAGAGTAAATCCTACCATGTGCGTGACGGCGAGTACTGTGAGTGACAGTGATTGGAATGCGGCGTTCCCAATTAGGCCTTTGCAAACAGGTCTCGCGGAAAACACTCGCCTAATTTCGTGTAAGGATCGCTACATGATGGAGCATTTCGAATAGAAAATTGAAACAACATTGATTTCGCAAAGCTTAGAACTCTTAGAGCTTGGCAACTTCGTTGGTGACACTCACATGTGTGTTTTTGTTATGTGCAGCCGTAACTACTTACACAAGTGACCGCCAACACGAACGGCGACCGACGGAGGCAGCCTCCGCAGGCAGCCGTTCGTGTTGGCGGTAACTTGTGTAAGTAGTTACGGCTGCACATAACAAAAAGTACACATGTGAGTGTCACCAACGATGCTGCCAAGCTATAGCCGGAAGTTTAATAGTTCTGTTTCTACCAGTCTCATCTAAAATGTAATATTGCCAGCTCACATAGCTTTAAATGGCACAAAATCAGTGCGGTTCAACTCACCCCTGTTTCAACTTTCTTAGGGTTACACTATAAGTAAAATTAACTAAGTTAAGGTTTTATAAAATTGAACGAACATGGTTCGACAAAAACTTTTACCCTGTAATTAATTCCACTTACTTATTATATTGGCTCCCCCTCCCTCCTTACGTCGATATATTTCTTCGTTAGGTACCAAAGTCCTTAAAATAAATAGCCGGACGTAGCTTCGCTAATAGATAACTGAAGCACTTCCAGTGAGCCGCTCACTTTGTATACTTACGAGTCCCACGTACACATGAACAAGCGTAGTAGCCTTCTATGGGCAGCACGCACACATTGACATGACCAACCGGCGCTAAGAGACCGGCTCACTAAAGGTGCTTAAGTTATGTATTAGCGATAAGCTATGTCCGGTTATTTATTTTAAGATCCTTGCTCATTATTGAGGTTTGTGATTCCTCCTTTGCAGTGCAGCTACGTGTCTAATAATAGTGCGCCACTTAGTCCTATCTTTGGCGTCGTGAAGGGCATGATGCAACTCGGTGTCCAGTGATGAGCGGATCTGCTCGGACCATCTCAGCGGACTACGACCTCTTGGACGTCTGCCATCAACGTTGCCAGTGATCATGAGTTATTCAAGGTTATGCTCGTCCATCCTGGTGATATGGCGGAAGAATTCGAATATTATTTGTAGATATGTGGTAGAGAGCCGCGTATGTTATTTAATTCTCGCAGAATGGATTCGTTGGCTCGAAATGCGATCCAAGGAATTTGCTGTATTTTTCTCCAACACCTTATCTCAAATGCATCGACACTGTTTTAATCAGTCTTTTTCAGCGTCCATGTTCAAAAGCAATATTACTGCAAAATTGTCTCAGCAGTGAATGCATACAATTTTTTCAAAACGTTTTGGAAAAAATAGGTTCTGATTCTGATATTCAATAAATATTGTGTTGGGTTTTGCGTTTCTCCTACATGACATAAGTTGAACATACGCTCATCGCAAGTATAAAAAAATATCAGAAATTCCTGAAATTTTCGTAACCACCTACCCCCGGTCTTAAAGACCGCATATATGCATGACCGAAATCACGCAACCACCTACTTGCGTGCGGTCTCACAGACCACGAACGGGAATTTTACTACTATCAAATCCAAACAGACGCCCTTCCTCATCTCTTGAGGACTTTATGAGTCACAGATGGAGACAGATACGAAGACGATGATACGGAGTGCACACGTTTATATATTACTGATTTAACATATGAAGGGGTCTGAGAGACCTCACTTTGGCGGTTAAGGGTTAACATACTAGCTAAATGCTATTTTGTTATTCCATTCAAAAGAGATTTAGTAATTAATAATGAGTCGGGACTTTTGTCCCACTTTAATATTAATAAAGTAAAAACACATACAGATAATACACTAAAACAAGATAAGATTTAAAATACTTTACACTAAATAGACCTAAAAACTAAATCAAAATACCTATAGTAAAATAAAATATATTATAACAAGATGAGTTATAGAGAGATATGGGTGTAATCACCGTACAGTATATTCGTAGGTCACAAAGAATACGCAAGCAAACAATAAATCACTGCCACTAAGAAAAGACTTTCCTTGTCAGTTTCAGTAATCACGTGTTAGATACGCATGTGTCGCTTTTTAGTTTAGATTAGTGAAGTCAATTGATAGATAGGACAGAGAATAGCTATCCGAAGAAATCAGATTTGAGTGTGGCGTTGGAGGAAAATATTGCAGATTTCTTAGACTGCATTACAAACTAACTAGTCCATTCTTCGCGAAAAACTCGCCACATGTTGGCAAAGACTACTTCAATTCGTTCGTAGTCGCAGGCCAGTTAAATAATAAAAAAAAACAATCGGTAATAAAGAATTCGGAAATCGATAGGAAACAAGGATACAATCTTGAACAGCTTATGGCGGTTTATCGTAACCCACTGAGTTAGTCTGACTGTATAGTACATATATAGGCGCTTAGTCAGAATAGTCACACACCGAAAGGAAGAATCACGACCCTCATAACGAAGAAATCAACTTGAAGAGGAAGACAAGGTATCATTAAGGGAGGAGCCGCAAAAAGGATCACCTTTGTCATCTCTAATTCAGTAATCGAGACGATAGTAACTTGTTTGATTTTTAAGTTGACTAGCATAAACTTACGTTAAAGGCTTTTAGTGTGTTTATGTGTGTATGAGAATACAGCCTTATATCTGACGGTCTTAATACGATAAGTGCTGAAAGCGCCAATAATCAATAACGAGGTCTGACTAAAGAGGATTTCGTCAAAGTACAGCCCGTGTTTGGCATGGTAATTGTGTCGGAATAAAATTCAGGGAAATACTCACCTTTTTCTACTTATTTTCTTAGTTGGTCTTATTATTGAAAAATTAGGTAGAAGAGAGTCGACGATAGACCAAGGCTTATCTATTTCATTTCAATCGACTGTAGGATAAAGTTAATGCCGCGTATCACTGTATCAGGATACTAAAGGGTCGGTGGCGAACAAAACAGAGTGGCGATCGTTTCACCGGAAAGAGCATTTTGATGATGATGATATCTAATTACTTAGTCCAAATTTTGGTATGATTTGGAAAATGTTTGTGTGATATGACGAACACGAGAATGAGTCTGTCTGAAGCTTAGATGTTTTCTGAGTTCAAGCATCAGATATAATTGTGAATTACAAAAAAAAAACACCACAATTCTATTTGTACTTAACACAAAATATCAATGAGTAAGGTTTCTTGAAAATTCTGTCACCAAGGGTTTTTACTAGGGCTTGAAAGTTTCTCATTGAAGACAGGGATAGTTAATAGTATAACTAAATGCAATGATATTTTATAAGTAGATAGGTTACAAGCACTCCAAAAGTGAAGCACTGAAACCACGATAAATGTATTGGTGCCCTTTTTGTAGTGGGTAGTCACTCGCGGGTCGGTCAACGAAACGCACGACGATGTCAAGGGTGAATATTTACAAGATTCACAAAAAAAATGCCGTCGTGTGTGATCAGAAAGTGCACCAATCATAGCAAAAAGTGCAACAAAGCGCAAGGGATCACATATCACCTGTAAGTACGCTGAAATAATTTAATTTTATCATTTTTATTATTTTATTTTTCAAATACGACGCCATCTTACTACCATAGAGGTCATTTGAATGAAAGAGACAAACTTACGTCTTTGACAATGAGAGTGACAAGGATAGCCGAGCAGGCTCCGAGTCAATCCGAATCTAGCCGATGGGTTCACTCGGTTACGTTTAAAAATTAATCGCGCAAGTAACAAAAAGCTAGCTGTCTCTTTTTTTTGCATTATTGTAACTATGCCATCTCTTTTATGCAATCTGTTAATATGTGTGAGTATGTACACCGTACAGTGAGGTACCAATGTGTGCTGCTGCTTTCTTGGAAGCATATTTCTCAGCTGGCGAGTATGCGTATAACGTATCTTCTTATAAAATATCATTGACTAAATGACCTCCATCCATTAAAGCATAATTTTAAAACGAAGTCTACTTAATAAAACAGCGGTCCTTTTCCAGTTGCGCTGTAATTGTTAAAGCATCATAAATAGCAATATTCAACATTCTAAAAGTAACCGTAACTCTCCAGTTTAAAGTTTAAGTTTAAATGGAGAGGATGGCGAAGTTTTCTCAAGAAACCGCGATATAGGTACCTAATGAGAGACGGACCACACGCGGTGGAGCAAATTGCTTTCAGATGACATATTGCATTAGTGAGAACATGCGGATGGTACAGAATATTAGAAAAAACGTAGGTAAAGATTTATTTATAAATGCTGATAAAATAGATGAAGTAAAGTTATATCAATATTATAAGTCGCTTCAGTGGTGGGTTTGGGTTAGGTGGGAAGTCAAATCTAACCTACTTTAAGATCTCACATTTTTAACAGCAATTGTTATAGGTATCCAATAAAGCAAAGAAATAGAGTTTAATACTTGTTCATAATGTTATTTTGTTCCTATAAATACATATTTGGATTTTGCATAGGACGTGGCAATCATTTAGATCTCCATTCTTTTTGCGGCGAAGCCCACAGCCAAGCATAATTTTTGTATTGAACTTGGCTCTCCCTTTTTACATTTATGTTTTTGGTGGGATATCATTATTTTTGTAAAGAAAACTAGGCAGGTATTAAGAACTAATGATTTTTCTTGCGTTTTCGCTGCATGGTTTTCTTTTTTTATGCTATTGTCTACATTCTCTTGAATGTTAGAGATAGTGTAAAATTATGTGGTGCCGCGCGCCGCCGACGACGCACCGTTGGCCGTTTGTTTATCGCGTATTACAAGTTTTTTGTATGGGGACACCACTTATTTTTTGACTTAACTTTATGTTATAGAGCAATAATACATATATTGGGATAGTTTCAGATATCTGCTTGTAACGGTTCCAACGATAGAATTAAAAAAAAAATTGTATGGGGACCCCCACTATTTTTTAACTTTTTTTTATTTTTAAAATTTTTCCTACGCTTACACACAATTACCGAGCTGGATTCCAAATTTCATCCTTCTAGGTCATCTGGAAGTAGGTTAGGGGTAGGTACATATATGTCAGGGTTTAGGTTCTATTAAAAAAAGAAAATTTGTATGGGGACCCCCCCTATTTATTAATTTTTTTTTACTTTTAGATTTTTCCTACGCTTACACACAATTAAAGAGCTGGATTCTAAATTTCATCCTTCTAGGTCATCTGGAAGTAGGTTAGGTTTAGCTACTATATGTCAGTGAGTCAGTCAATGCTAAAATTTACGACTTTTTGACCTTCATATCTTTATAACCGTTTGAGCTAGCTTCATGAAATTTGGGCTTCTAGGTGTCCTTATGGATATAATTAAACACACGTAGTTTTATGTGTTTACGTTAAAGAGGTTTTGAGTTATAGAATGGTCAAAAGTGGCACCAAGTGGTTCGTGTAATATTACACTCGGCGCTGGCTAGCCAGTTTTGCTTGAACTTGGCTTGACACGCTGCCGCGTGTCTAGATATGGGGACCCCACTGGAGTTTAGAATCCAATGTTATACCAAGAAAAACTGTACTATCAACTAGTTCTAATTCCTCATCTTTCGTAATGACACTTGCTTGCTCGCGATTTACGTTACGCGTGACAAAGTTTATTCTCATTTAGTCTTTTTTTCATTTAACAGTAAATTGTTAACATTGAACCAATTTACTACTTTAGAGATAGCATTGTTTACGTCATTGTAAGCTTGCTGCTGTCGCTTGACTTTGAAGATAAGTGAGGTGTCGTCTGCAAACAATACTATATAATGGTGAGTCTTTACGAGGTATGGCAAGTCATTTATGTAAATAAGGAACAGGGATGGTCCCAATATTGATCCTTGGGTGTACACCCATCGAGACCAATGACCCCGGTGAGTGAAATATTACAGATATTATGTATGTACTTTCATTCAGGTTTCAAAATCTACTTTTATGCACACTACATGTGATGTGTACCTTATAGGTATGGAAATTATTTCATCTTTGTGACAGGGCCATCAAAAATATCGGCCACTCGATGTTAAAAATTGAAGTTTTATTCCGGTATCTTCCTACGAAACATTCGAATTTTAGATACATTCTACCGGAATGGATAGAGAAAACCAGGAAAACGAATTTCTATTCAGTCAGAATCAAACAGCGAGGAATATTGGCGTGACCTGACGCTAAAACAAATATAGCGACGGGCATTCGATTGAAAAAATCCTTAAAAGGACAACTTTACCCGACATGAATAAAAATGAAATGGACTCGTATAATACGTATATATTGATGTTTTACAGATAGCCAATGTAAAATTTGATATGCAAAACATAAAGAACATTTCAAAATCGCAGGCAAACAGTTTTTTCCTCAAAGTTCTCAAATCATGACGAACGTACGTATTTATGTATATGTAAATCGTCATCTAGTACCCATACTTAATACAAGTATTGCTTAATGCAAGTATTGTATTTGGGACTAGGTCGATTTGAGTAAGATTGTCCCCACAATATTTATTTATTTAAAGTTAAATTAGTTTTATTGTCTAACACACAAACCATGTATTAAAGTAGACACAACAAATGCTTATACTTCGCGCGCCAAGACTTTTGCGCTTTGCGCAAGTTACCTCTCAGTTACACTCGGGCCGTTCAAACTGTCAAACGCAAAAATCTGACATGCAACGTTCTCATACAAATAGAGGTGCTTTTTCCGTCTATCTCGATATATTTCTGTGGTCTAAAACAAATTTTCTACGTAAGTATGTCATCTACGTAAATATGTACATCGTATCGTTTTTAAGTAACCTTAAACTGAACGGATTCTCTTTTGTGGTACAAAATATAAGAAAATAAATATACTAGCGCAGAAAAAACTAGCGCTTCCCAGTCTTCAGTGCACTCCGCGATATTCCAGTTGCATTTGAATCACTCAAATTAAAAGCTTTTGAACTTAAACGGTCGCTTAAAGAGCACATTCAGGACCTTTTATTTTTAGTGTCGGTGCATTTCTTTGAATTTACTGGGAGAGTGAAAGTAGGATTCTGTGGTTGTATATAAGTTAGTTAAATATGTACTCAGATTAAAACATTTATATATAGTTCTAGTTACACTCAAAATAAAAATTGAAACATGACAAAGAATAAATGTGCGGTCAAACCCCTGCTCAAAATAAATAAATATTGTGCGGACAATCTTACACAAATCGATCTAGTCCTAAACTAAGCAATGCTTGTATTATGGGTACTAGACCACGATATGCATATATAGAAAACATCCAAAACTCAGTAACAAATACTCGTGCTCATCACATAAATATTTGCCCTTACCGGGGTTTCAACCCGGGATCTCTAGCTTAAATGTGTCGTCAAAAAGATGTTGACACACCGTAATTGCAATGACATGAAGACCCACGCTGCGTCTTCCGGTTCGTGGTCTCCATTCGAGAGCCCTTAATATCGAAAACGATAATTATGGAAATCTAGTTGGTCATGATCTGAAATCTAGTTGGTCATGGCGGTGCAATGGCGGCCATTCTTCAGTTTCCGAACACATCATTAAGGATTAATAATATTTCTGTAGATAAAGTAATGTATGCATCTGTACATAATTAAGCCTTAAAACACTCGTGTGATCTTATTATGAAACTCGCCTTCCGATAATTTCATAAAACCACACTGGTGTTTTAAGGCATCTCATTAATACATTATGTATAAGTTGCATAAACTACTATATTAATTCAATCAAATGGGCTTTTATGGTTGGGTACTTTAGAATAACCTTACACGGATAATGTAACCTAAGGCGTTGTTGCTCATTTTATTTTCTATCCATTTATACAAGCTTGTCTCTGGGAAGATTTGGACAAACATTTAGATGCTACGAGATCGTGGCATCCTTTGTACAGTAAGTCATGCAAAAGCATCCACTGGCCCACAGTCAAGCAGACGCACGTTTCAACTCGTCAGTAATACGAGTACGATACCGACGCAAATTTTTGGATGCCAGCTATTCCAATGTCCCCTGTGACGTTATACGGATCGCTGAACAATGGGCGCACCACCGCATCGCCTGTAGGTGTAGGGCGCCCTTTGCATTTGGGCACTGACACTTGCTACGAAAATCCAGTCGGATTGCTGCGAATACAGTTGATGCACTACTTAACTACGCAACTCTACGAAACTACGTTTGATACGATCCGTGCTCGTTCGCGGGCGCGTGCGCCTTTTTTGTCATGAATAGGTTAGGAGGAATGACTAACACGTGAAGTAAAATGTCACTTAGAAAGAAGTTGACAGTTTACAAAACTTGTATTCTTCCCATTATGACCTACGCCAGTGTAGTGTTCGCACACGTGCCGAAATCACGTCTGCGGCCACTACAAGTCATACAGAATAGGTTCATTCATAAGATGGATTTGTCACTCCATGGTATGTTAGGAATTTCTGCCTTCACCTTGAATACAAGCTTCTCTCGATTCAAGGTTTTTAAAAGATGGTTTCTAAACGCTTTAGGACCATGGTTACTAGGCATGCAAAAGGTATTCGATTTTTGAATTTGATGGTAAAGTTAGGAGTCGAGGGAGGTTGAACAGCAGGGCAGGCTGGAAAACATTCTAGATTTTGAAATATTTAGGTGTTTGAATAGAGAACCTGAGACAGAATAGGCTAACCAGCAGACGCCGAAAATATGACTGCTATAAACAGAACACGAGCAGTTTGGGTGGTATAAAAGCAGGCTTCAGGGGTCTAGGATTCATTCAGTCGCCATCCGCCGAAATGGATGGGACTCTACCAGTGTCCGGAGTCAACCAGGAAATAGTCTAAAGGAGGAGCGCTGCCCAACAAATCCCTGAATCCACGCTGCTCTGCGTGTCGAGGCCTCGACTACTTATATTTCAGGACTGCGTTGTTTGTACGAGACCGGAGTAAGAGAGGGTATTTATAAACCAGGAAACGTGGTATAAACGTGGTGAGTTGACTTGATCTCAAGTAGCGTGGGGTTATATGTATTAGAGTCGTAATAGAACATAGAAATGTAGACTTGTCACAGGCCTTAGATAAATGCGGGGATCAGGTTCTCGCGCGAGTTATTTTACGTATTAAATAGGGATAGGTAGGGAAACGTTTATAATTTAGGCGCGGATTCTATTTTCTTTGGATCACGAGTAGATAGGGCTTTTAACCAGTAACTATCTTATTTGCGAAGATAATTTATTGCGTTTGTTGATTTAATAACGTTTGAGGATAAGCGTTGCTAGGCGACGCTATCGTTTTCATGAGAAACGCATCGCGGAGTCGCGTATAGATATTTACGATTGAGGTTTATAGCCGAAACGTTAGTTCGAGGGTTTTTATAGTCCGGGGGCAGATCTAATTACTCACTGGGGTGCGCGAAGCCATTGAGATATCCATTTAGTCGAAACCTACTTCTATTACAATTGTAAAAGTCGCGGAGACGTTAGCGTGGTATCCATTAGAAGGTTTAAGTTTGACTAAACAAGTTTGGTAGAGTATCAATGCTAGGAGCAACCCACATTGCCCGAGCAATAGACAAGAGCGTGAGTCGCGTTAGGCTCTGTCTACTTAGGTCTATGCAAGGCGGGATTAGGGATAGTCGAGTTGAGGTGGTTAAGTAAAAGAGGGTTAAGCTGTCCATACATTTATAGGGGCGGGCGAGACGCAGCACTGTAAAACCTTAAATGGTGTTTGTTCATCTAAAAATAGCATACCTAGAGTCTTTTGTTTAAAATATGTTATTTTTGCATAAGGCGTGGCTGATAAGTTTTCTTGGCGTCTTCTTTCTTATCCAGTAAGCCTTTTGGAAGCGCCGCTAGTTTCTAAGATTAGGATGGTAAGCCTTCTGGCATATGTGTGAATATCTTTACACATTAGGCCCGTCTGGCTACACTAAATTTGAATTTTCATCGTTACTTAAACTTACTTCAAGCCAAACTAATCTAAAAACCAGAAAAATATTCAAAACTAAACTTAATATGCATCTCACTTGTCGAAAAGGACTTCGGGTTTTTACATCTTCACAATATAAAGGTTTACCACTAGAACGATCACCTTTGGCCAAATAATAAATATAATAAATGCTTATATATATATTGTAAAAAGCCTAATCTAAGAAAATAAAGGTATACCAAAAATATAATAAATGTCTGAACAAGTTACAACTTTGTTTGATTTTAAGTAGCTAGAGTTTTAGTTTTAAGTCAGGGTTTTAGATTTTACTTTAGGATAGGCCTAGGTTCGTTACAATACACACGCACAATTTCAGGCACAGCTATATGGATACATTTTGTATTAAAACACTGTAATAAAGTGTGTATTTTGGATAAAAAGTTCCGATTGGGCCTATATAAAATAAATATACATCAGACAGGACAGAGAAGAAAGCTCGGTTTAGCTATTTCCCCTACCACATTATTGGTTGCGTTACTTTAAAAGGTACTGAAATATGTCCGTTTATTATTGAATACAAATATAGTCTACATATAGTATGTGCATAGGTATGTCATAATCTACATTTCTAATACCCGACTGGATGATGCCTTGAGCAATCTCGGTTACCTCATAGCGATTTTCTGTCTATTTCTCGTCACCATCTAAAGACCTTTAAAACGTTTAAAGCCTCGCTTTGAAGTTGTAATGCCTCAATTTAAATAATTGAAATCTCACCTTGTATTTCGCATTTTGGACACCCAAGCCTTTTTCAATTCAGCGTTCTATTGCTTTGATTTAATTATTGCGTTTGAAATATTGAATAATTCGTTTTTAATAAGAAGCAGCTAGAAACTAAAGTGCAGCTACTAAATACATGTAAACCACCGTATATACCTACTTAAACTATCCTAGATAAATTCACCACAAGATTCTGCTGAGTATGCTTGTTTTATGCAAGGACTTTAAAATAAATAGCCGGTAGGAGCATTGCTAACAGATAACTGAAGCATTTGTAGTGGGCCGGTTGCTTTGTAGGTACTTACGAGCCGCACGCACAAATGCCGTACTACGACAGTAGAAATAAGACGCAGATGCCGTGCTTGCATTAGAAACGGAGGAGCAGTGTTGGAGGCAAATATGTAATATATAAATAAAAAAAAATTTAATTGTTTTTTTCATTTTATTCCATTTCCCTTTGATTCTCAATTTTTTACATGTTTTGAAGCCAAAATGCTACATGTAGCAAATCTTTGTACAGAGTAAATGACTAAAAAGTTTTTAAAAACCTGGAATCCTATCACTTTCAGTTTTTTTTGTAATTAATTTACAGTTAAACCTTCTTCTTTTTTGTTTATATCGCACATAATTGTTCCTTTTGTGGTATTTAACTAACGTAGGTCGAGGAGGAAGTAGGAGGTAACGTGGATCGGGTAACGTAAGTAGGTTTCCATAGAGCGGTTGGTCGTGCAGAGAAAAATGAAGGGAAACAGATCGCGTGGCAGGTCACCTATGCGCTGGACTGACCAAGTGAAAGCCGCTGTAGGGAATCGCATATTTGAAACAGATAGTCTGCCAACAGAGAGAGATGGCGGGAGATCGTGCGGAAAACTGTGTCCGCCTCTACCACCGTTGTAGACGCTTTAGTGTGATCACTCTGCCAAGAGCGAAACGACAGAAAAGAAGAAAAAGAACTAACTTAGGTAAAGAATTTAAACAATTAGAGACAGCTGAGATGGATTCATGAAAAATTTGAAATTAGGTAATTTAGTTTTGTAATTTTGTTCCATTCTCCCTTTGACTCGATTTTTTTTTACAAGTTTTGAAGGTAAAGTGCTACATGTAGCATGTAAAGAGTGATGATTAGATTTTTTTAAACCACTTAAAGTCCGCTATCACTTTAAGTTTTTTTTTAAATCAGTTTAAAATTGACTTTCTTTCTTTTAAACTTTTTGAACTTTGACTGCTCATGACTTAATGTTTTAGACATAATTTTGGCCCAAAATGGTATTCATTAGATTGAACACTTATTAGAAAATAAGAAAATAATAAATTTTTAACGTAGAAATTCATACAAAAATATTGTAGGGGATTAAGTTGTGAATTTCCGGTTTTAAAAAGAGTTAAAAATTATTTAAAAAATAATGTGGGGCCCAATGGTCATATTACTGAATTTGTATTTTCTAAATAGGTGTATCTACTAGGTTCTTAAGTTTGGCTAACCCTATACCAAACAACCTGTATAGATAAAAATTCAAACCTCCCCGTACAAATATTCAACCCCTATTTAAAACCCCTTAAGGGAAATAATAACCTCTACCTCTGCAAATGTAAAGTTTCTAGATCGTTTCTAGTTTTTGTTCTGTCTTTATGCAAACTTTCAACCTCTATTTTACTCCTTTACCGGAAGAATTTCGAAGAACGGTAATATAGCTTTTCATGGCTCATTATATGTACCTATTAAACTCTATCTATGAAATCTCAGATCTTCTAATATAAAAATCATATATTCCCGATACAAACTCTCAACCTCTATTTAAGCTTTTCGAGGATGAATTTCAAAAAACGGTGAAATCACTTTTCTTTCATACTTATGAAGAATTAAAACATGAAGTCTCAAACCTCTGACTTAAAAAGATGGTAGAGTCCAGATACAAATTTTCAATCCCTATTTAAACTCTTAACCCCTTAGAGGATGAATATAAAAAAAAACCGGCTTTAGTATTTGTTGTTATAGCGGCAACAGGAATACACAATCTGTGAAAATTTCAACTGTCTAGCTATTACGGTTCTTGAGATACAGCCTGGTGACAGACGGACGGACAGCGAAGTCTTAGTAATAGGGTCCCGTTTTTACCCTTTGGGTACGGAACCCTAAAAACGGTATTCGTATTAGTCCACTGCTGGACATAGGCCTCTCCCGTGTCACGCCATCGAGCACGATCCGCGGCTACTCGCATCCAGCCTCTGCCAGCCACCTTGCGAAGATCGTCACTCCATCTTGTGTGACGCCCCACACTACGTTTGCCGATCCGTGGTCTCCACTCGAGAACACGCTTGCTCCAGCGATTGTTGGTTCTGCGGCAGATATGGCCAGCCCACTGCCACTTCAGCTTGCTAATCCGTTGAGCTCTGGTTGAGCTATGTCGACGACTGTCGGATCACATCATTACGGATACGATCCTTCAGAGATACTCCCTACATAGCCCTTTCCATAGCATAGGATTATACCACTTAGAGGATGAATTGCGAAAAACGGTGAAATCACTTTTCTATAATTCTTATAAAATCATATTAACATCGAGATCGATACTAATATGAAAATCTAGTTTGCCATGATTTGAAATCTAGTCGGCCATGGCAGTGCAATGACGGTCATTCTTACGGTTCATCGCTTTCGGCGTCGACCTATCGAAGATTGTCGCGCGAACACGCGATGGCGACTATGGCGAAATGTATGGACGCAATCGCGTGTTCGCGCGACAATCGCGTATTCGCGCTTCGATAGGACGACGCCTTAGGCTCGTTTTATAAAACCACACTCGTATTTTAAGGTTCCTCATTAAGTATCAGTTGCATAAACTACTATTGAAATCCGAAATTCCCGTATTTTTTGTTGTCAATTTTATACCTAATGCAGAAATATTGCTAATTTGATAACAGGATTGGTTATTTCCTTAAATTTGGTAACATGTAAAAAAATATATTCATTATGGTAATAAACTTTACTTATATTCGAAAACAGTGTTTCTTTCCAAATCAGATTATAATACTTATACTTCGGTCACTTCGGTGTCATATGTAACAGATATAAATGCAATTCTGTGGCGTAACTGAATGCGTTATGGAGCTGTTAAATTTTATTATGGCAACACAGTACGTCCCGACAATGTTAGGCTAATGAACGGAACTGATGCGTCCGGTTTATGTGAATCGATCAGTTTTGCGAATTGCGGATCAGTGGATTACACGACGATTTATTACTATTGTATCGCCTTAAACTAGCAATACAAATTGGATACATGGAAATTGTGATTTGGAGCAATCGTTATTAACGGAAGAAAAAGTATAATACGAGTATAGTACTTAATATCTTATTTATCATGAGTCCCTAGATGTCTTGGCCTAAGCAGCTTTGGTCTGAAAACGCAAGTGGGTATATTTACTTGGGTACTTTGACCAGTGGTATTTTGCACAGATGCTTGTAGGAAAGGAAAGATGATGTTGCGCTAAAATAGTCATTAAATGAAAAGGTTAGTTTCATAATCAGTTATCGACTAGAGCTCATATATTTTCTCTATGGCCAAAAACTGTGAGTTATTAGCTTTAGGGCTTACCTGTCAGTCCGTGACGAAATGTATGGAGTTTGACACTAATCGTCAGTTCTGTGACGACCTGCTAACTGTCAGTTAAGAACGCACTTTAAATAAAAAGCCCTTTAACGTATCTGCTGACTTTTATCATTCGTGCCCCTTGCACACGGCAAATATAGCGGCACGTGAGAGGAAAAATGTTTGATAATGGGCATTAATAACACGGGCACTTGCTCAGCAATAGCACGAGTTTGCTGGAGCAATAGCACGTCTCTGATAAATCGGAAAAGTCTTTTGGTAGATAATTTATTTGAATACAGATTTTATAAGAGTAATTTTTGATTTCTGATAAAAAATGTGTCGTAAAACCATTTATTTGAGTGAATATTTTGGAAATGCTTCTCTTTCCATCAAACATAGTTAAACAGTATTTCGAAATATAAGGCATTCACGAGGTTGAAAATAACTAGAAAATCAAATAAATAAATATTATGAAATTTTGACTTCTCCAAGTTTTCACACTACACTTGCAGAAGTACCTACAGGCTCACAAGTTGGTCGACTATTACTCGGGTTAGACGAGGAATAAAATCATCCCCAATTTGTACGGGGTATATCCTATTTTTTTTAAAGATTGAATTTTATCGTTTTTTGGCGTTATTTATATGTACACTCTAAAAAAATAAACATGTACACTGCTGCCAAATAGGATCATCTAGTAACTAGTAATAAGCGTCTCTGAAGTACAGTTACAGACAGACTAAGGAACCTTTAAAATCACGTATATAAATCACATAATTGTATACTTATTTCTACCAAATCTCAAGCTCTTTTTATTATTCGTGGTGGGGCTGTACTCTACCAGGGACGCGATAAGACACTTTCTGTTTATAATCTTTTATCCCAATAAATGTATTTTTTTACAGGGTCAAATAAAGATTCAAAAACCACTGTCATCGGAGCGAACTTAAGTGAGCATCACCATTAACTCGAACGATACCACTGCATACGCATCTGTAACGTAAAGTTTAATATCCTGGTTTGACTTGACACGCCTAAATCTCGGGGGATATAAAATATTTAACAATCGCGCCCGCAGAGGCGTAAACGTTTTATTTGGTCCCCGCTCCGCAATGCGACGCTACGGTACGCATGCTTCTTAGAATTCCTACTTGAATACCCGGTAAGACATTAGAAATAAATTGTTATGTTTAAAGTGCACAATTCTTTGTTTGCGGTGCAGTTCAAGTAGTACGTTATCTACGGCCTGTAACACATTTTCAAATGAAGGCTACTTAATATGATTCCCGGTTATACTTCATTATGTAGTTTAACAATTTAATTTATAATTTTAAAAATTCATTGCTCGTTACGTCCAGTCAATTATAAAAACTGACCTTTTATCCAGGGCAAATAACTATTTCTGAGAATGACTACACTTATACACTAAACTTTGTACTGATTAACAAAATGATACCTATTTACTGCCAGCTACGCCGCGGGCAAATAAGGTACCTAAATTATAAATCCATTATTTTTGCAGGCCGAACCTTGTTACTATTCCTTTAATCCTCTGAACAAATGTAAAAATATTAGCACAATGGGACGACAAGGTTTGTATGTCAACTTTCAGGGCAAAATCTCCCCGGGCAGGGCATCGACTACAAAGAGCGTGTTGAAAAGAAAAACAAGTTTAGGACCGTTGTACATACAAACTTAAAGCAGAATTATTTCGGGAGTTAGGGATAATGATCGTCGATGTGTCGGGACATTTTCCCGGAAACTCGAGCGGGTTCGTCTAATAGACAATCATGTTATTTGTTAGACATGCGTTTTGCAGTGAAGAACCATATTGCAGATAGATAATGTTAGGCGTTCAGGTGCCATGTGGCTACAGTCCAAATAGACTGACTATTCTATAGACTTACTATAATATAATGTACTGTTTGCACCTTACACTATTTTTCTATTATTGCTTTACATAGTTTTAACAAAATAAGCAGTCAAGTAGTAAGCAGTTAAGGTATAGCCAACCGGCTATTCAGTTGCCATAGTTGGGATATCAAGAAGAAATGTTAGATGTTAGTACCTACTTATTGAGACTACACCCAGGGCTGGATTTGGGGGAGGGCAAGCGGGGCTACTGCCCCGGGCCTCCACAACACTTCCCTAATAAGTAAGGGCCTCCACTAGTCTGTTAGGGGCCTCCGCTCCTTCGTTGCCCCAGGGCCTTCACACCTCCAAATCCGGCCCTGACTACACCGATACCGATTGAACTGTGCTCAACGGAAAAAAGATATTTAAGTGGTATACCTATATCAATGGTGGAAAGGAGAAACTCTTTAACGACATTTTAGACAAAATTTAGTTCTAATATATGTCGTTGAAATGATGTGATCACTTTTATGTCGCTTAAATAATCTTAAAATTGCTAAGCAATTCAGAAAACCTTATTTTATGACGGACAAAATTTGAGTTAAATTTAATCTGTGTCACTAAACCATCCACAGATTCATAAACGCATGCGTTTAAAGTGTCTTTAAAAAACACGTATTTAAAGGTAATGTCGCTTAAGGTGCTTTCCTTTTCATCGTCTATTTACATAAAAAGTCGTTTAAGTGGTTCTTCTTGTAAAAATTTAGAATTATAGAAATTCAGAGGGAGCCGCTTAAATTTTAACAACATTTATTCCAGAAGTTCGCAAGTTTTGAGAAGGACGTTATTGTTGTTTCATAGCTCTTGCGATTTTACATAAAACGTGCATGGTGTAGCAAATAGTTTTAACAATTGTCTGTAAAAAATACAACAATTTTTTTCCTACTATTGATATGGTCCTATGTTTTCCTTTTTACGATAAATTGATTCTCAAAAGAGATATAAACCTTCAAAAACCTAAAAAAAATGCCAGATTTTCCGCTGTGTTCACACATCCAGAAAACAAATTTGACTAGATTATTAAAAAAAAAGAAAACATAGGAACACGGCCAAAGCCTTTTTTTAATGTTAAATGAAAAAATTAGTTAAATAGGTTAAGTTTTGGGGAAGAAATCAGGGGACTACGAAACGTTGTTTTCATGAAATTTTAAAAGGTATTTTCGGTCCAAGCTGCAGTTGTCTCTATCGCGCTCTGCGGGAGAGTGGCGGGCAGTGCGGGACAGCGACACATTTTACAAATACCTAATTTTCAATTCTCTCGGCCTTACTGTTTCCTCTTAAAGGGTTTCTCCGTTCTACCGTCTATATTCATAAAACACAATGAAGGCAATTTACCTAGTAAGCAGCGTTGATTATAATAAGGTCATTCACTCCCGTAGCAAACTAATTGCCATTTACTGTAAATAAGACAGTTTAGTTTTATTTGACTATAGTGCTATAGCGATGAGAGTGCCTGTAGTTTTACCATTGAATATGCTGTTTTAGATTTAAGTTTTTTATGATCTTTTGTTTTGGTGCACAATAAAGAATACGAGTATAGTGAGTTTTTTTTACAGCTCGGAATCTAATTCAAATATATTATTTAAGCATTATTTTTACAGTATAAATGTTACCTTATTGTAAAAAAAACGTTACAGTGCACTAAAAGTACATAATTTTATCATGTCAATTCAACAGTTAAATAATACCTAACAACTATTCTTTTGAACAGTATTTACAATAGCTAAATCTAAATTGAGATTGGGTTAACCCAAGTAAATCTAGTTGACAGTCGTTGATTTTGCTATTTGGTTCCGCCAGTAATTGTTCCGAGCGATAACACTATCATCATTACTTACTTAAAAGGTTGCCTATATCAGTGCAACGAACGTCACGGAGCATTATTACTGGAGGTGCAGAGCGGGCCTCTCTTTCAATCTGGACTGCGCTACCGAACGGCCAACAGTACAGTATTTTTAAATAATGCAACGATAAATCTATTTATTCGTAATATTAACATTTACCTGCGAATTCGCATGCGTCATTCCCGTTATTATCCATTACCGTTACCAAGGGATTCTGTACCGGAATAAGTAATACGGAATTTGGTCTTCTTGCCTGCCTACTTTCATCTCAATCCATTCAGTCGTGACCGCGTGGTTTGGTAGCAAATATCCAAACGTCATTAAAACCTTTCATATTAATAATCACGGTGGTTGAATCACGTTCCCCAGAATAGTTCGCATTTTAATAACAAAAAATAAAGTAGACGTCCGAGTGCTTATTAACATTGTCCTAGTAGTGACCAGCGTCGTGTGGAGATATTTTTCTCAAACTTTTTTTCCAGTAATCTTTCCCATTCGCAAAATTTACCATTCTTCACTTTTTCTGTAGCATATTTTCCGGTATTTCTTTTTCTTTTTCGAAATAATTACATTCTTTTTTTTCTTTGCGCCCTGTTTCTGTTTGCATATTTTTCTAATCTTTGTTCGCCAAGACTACTGTTTATGTTTATTTTACTACTGTATTATAATTGCTTGTTTTCGGTATTCCAAAAAGCTTTGTGAAAGTATAGAGTCTTGCAACGAGAATGAAAATGTACTATCATCAAGTTCGCAGCCCGATTTCCGGTTTTTGGAGAGTAGTCATGGCGGAAGGATTTTGGTTAAATCAAGCCAATTTGTTGTTTTAATTTTGAGTTGTCGTACCGTACAGAGGTAGGGCATGACGAGATTCTCGTCCAAACTAGAGCAGTCTGTCTCTAAAATGATTAAAGTGGGCGACTAAGAAAATAACAGAAATAGAAAAAATATCGAGAGAAAACTAAACTATTTTCAAAATAAAAGATTGGTAAAATATGCAAATAGAATTATCGCTTGAGGGAAAAATCGATATTAGCAAAATAATATGCAAAATAATATTTGGCAAATGAAGCGAAAGTAAAAATTAAAAATGGTAAATTTTGCGAATGGAAATATTACTAAAAGAATTTTTTGTTTTTTTTTGTTTTTTTGCTGTTTATATTATTATTAAAAAACACAAAAAAAAAAAACTGAAACTGGTGCTGAAACTCATTTAAACAAGCATATTTGGAACGTAATATAACAAAAACAGGTTTATCTATTCAAAAATATAAACACGATTAACATTGATTTGTAATTGTAAAGCTGAAGATGTATCGACGTATAACAAACTTATGTATGCGATAAGGTAGAGCAGAACTTTTTGTTGCAAGGAAATCTTTAAGTCGAAAGAACTAACAAACTATCCATAAGTCGAACGGGGAAGCTAACAATAAACAAAACTTTGTTACCTACGTTTAAGTTCTAAAGGAGAAACTCGTACAGCAAGCTATGCTTTTCAGAAGATAATCAAGTTCGGATATCGATTATAAAACGTTAGTACAAAATTTAAGTTTAGTTTCATAATTATGAAAAAATCAAGCAAAATCACAAAGTTAAAATAACAGTGTTTTATATATATATATAAATATCAATTATTAATTAAGAAAAGGGTAACTATGACGTGCGTACGTCGGACAGAAGTGAGTGTTCCCGTTATTCTCTTTAAGAACCAGAACATAATTGCACGGTCTGACGTGGTGTCGGGGCACGACGCGACGTTGTTGACGACGCGGTACCAAATGTCGTGACGTGAACCACACTTCTGTAATACTTTGACAAGAATTAACTGTGACAAGAATTAAGTGGTCAGTTTCAAGTCATAGTTTTGCACCTCAGCGCGTCCAGTGAACGGCGTCCGAAGCAACACCGAGGAAGCTGTATTTTAAATTTTAAAGGGAATTTTCATTCGTTTCTCGTTGTAATTCAAGTAATTCGATGTACGGCAATGCAGTGCAGTCGTGTGCGTCGTGACTTGAATACAGATAGGTCGGGTGAGAAGTAAGATTGTCGGCCATACGAGTACACATGAGTTACCAGGTTATTGACAAACCGGCCGTGTTTGAGAACTACCTACGTATCGTCCCGCACAATATTCAAGATTCCGGTTTAATCTGAAAACCAGATCAGAGATAAGTTTTATGCGTAAAACAAAACGCGTAGAACTCCCAGATCTCCCTCCAGAATTTCCACAACGAACGGTGGCACGTTTTTTGCCTCCATCGACTCCCAGCGACCTTAACCAGATCTTAGACCATATTGAGGGGCGCCGACTCTCGCTACATCTTCCAGTTCTTGGTCTTTTTTTGAAAATCTTTATGCCCCCTCAGCCATCGATCGCTTCTTTGAGCTATACACATTGAACTATAGACATTATTATTTTCTAAAATACGAAAATTTCACCATTAATACACTGTCTTTACGTGTGATATCATAACCTCAATCTCAATTTGTATTTTCAGCGCGATGAATATCCGACGTTGACTTTCATTTCTAATTTCGAACTCCAATCGCTAAAAATCCCTATTAAACATTACATGAAACAAAATACTAACAAAATGGAAAACTCAGCTATAGAACAAACAGGTAATAATTATTATAACGCAAACCTAACCTAACCTATTTAACAGGATGAGGCGTTAAAGAGTCCTGAAAATTCTACAGTTTAAGAAAAAAATGCATTATGCCGAATGATGAATTATGCCAAATGATGAATTATGCCTTTTAAATTTATGCGATCCAATAGGTTCCCAGTAATTACAACTGCATTTGAGCCCAATAGACCAATCGGTTTGTCTGAAACTTACCTCCCAAACTGAGGTCCCACCTCGGCGTTCACTCATTCACGGAAGGGTAAGGAGACGGGTTTTATCGATTATCTATTATTGAAAATGTATCGAACCCTAGGGAGGAAGTTTTGGGACTCAAGACTGTCTATATGTACAGTGAATATTTATTGTCACCATAGTGTGCTGGATAAATCAACAATAAGATATAGTAATTATCTTTTGAAGTAGATAAAATTAAAAACGGAAATACAATAAAACAAAAAAGGAAGCCCCGAAGGACGAAAAAAATACTGATAACAATAAAATTGTTAAAACTACTACACGTACTTCAATTCCAGACACCATTGTCACTGTTAATTTTCATCCTGAAAAGTAGGTAAGTGTGTCTTATATATCAGCTTATTTGTGGTTATTAAAAAGGAGCTGCTTGAAATATATATTTATTATATATCTACTACCACTAATACCAAAACATTTAAAAAAGTAATTATCTAGCCATTATGTTTGTAATCGTATATTTTACACTAAAGGTGTAAAGGTGTCAGGCAAAATAAATATTCTTTGCATTGAAAAGTAGGAGACTATCCCCACTAGGACGTTCCGTCACCAACCAGCATTTGTCATACCGTGTCTGATACGTTCATAAGTACGGTCATGGTATGATACAGTGTAGTGGGCAGAGACCTTAATTATGAGATAAGTACATCCCGTTTCTTATTACAGATTTTAAAAGGGAAATATTTAATTAAGCTACTAAAATCTTAAATGAGCATTTTTAAAAATAAATGTCTTTAATGTTTAAAATCTTTACATGAATGATTGGGTCTTTATTACTTGATTTACAGATAAATTATAAATGAACTGCAAATAAGGTAACATGATAATCATGTTACAAAAATAATATTTGGTATTCTTTTTTAATTATTGAGCTTTTTTTATACTTGACAGTTGTTATGAAATATGGTTTTTAATATTGATTTCCTAATAAATACAGTTCGATCGATATTATAACTAAACTTTTAAAACTATTTGATAAAAAAAATTGGTACATATTTTTTAATAAAAAAAAAACCTTTGTAATGAAATTTATACAACGACATTTTTAATAAAATTTACAAGATAATAGATTGCCGTGTTTGTCTGCCAGCGGCGTAGCCGATTTAAAAGTCGATACCTACTACCCCAGAACCTGACCTCTCGCAGAACAGAAGAAGGAAGGCTCAGGGGGCGGAGCCCCAGGCATAGAAAAAGCATTGAAATCAATCCCCTTTTTCTTTTAGGTTAGGTTGGTTAGGTAGCTTGTATTCCTCAAACTAGAAATAGAAGCCCCGCTTTGCGGGAGTTCGTTGACTTGCTGGCGAATCGTAGTTGCTTCGAAAAAATAACTGGCCAAGAGCATGTCGGACCATGCTCAGTGTAGGGTTCCATATCCGTAACCTATAAGGTAAAAAATACGATGTTAAAAAAATATAACAACAAAAGAGCGTATCTTCATAGCAATTATGTCCTTTTGTTGAGAAGCGCAGTTTATCGGCAATAACTCAAAAACGGTTAATCCGATCTTGTTGAAAATAATTTTCGTTGAAAGTATTAATTAAGCGTTATCTTTGTAATTTTTTTTATATTTTTCGGACACACGGTTTAGAAGATAGAGGGGGGGGGGGGGGACACAATTTTCACAACTTTCGGAGCGATTATTTCCAAAGGTATTCACTTAATCAAAAACATTACTTAAGAACCTTAAAATGTTTTCAAAAGAGCTGTCGAACTATGTACCACACGTTGACATTTTGTGAAAAAATTTTTTTTTAGGTTCTGTTACATGTATGGAGTGCCCCCCCTAGATTTTTTTATTTTTATTATTTAACTACCAAACTTAGTTGCGGCATCTACAATACATCTATATTCCAAATTTCATCTGTATAGGTCTTGTAGTTTTTGAGTAAAATGCCTGTGACATACGGACGGACGGACGGACATGACGAAACTATAAGGGTTCCTTTTTAGCCATTTTGGCTACGGAACCCTAAAAACGAAAGTAAACCTCTTTTTATCACTATTGGGTCTCTCAAAGTGGAATTCGCCCTTTAGGTGCTTATTTTAGCTCAAACATATTGAAGCTAAAAATGGCTTAATCAAAATTTAGATATACAAAAACCATTTTTTTTCTATATAAGTATTACAAACAATTAACACTTTATAAACAATCTCCAATTATTTCAAATAAAACCGAATACTAGACAAAAGAGTAATTTAGATAAATCGTATTATATAAAAAGTGTCCAAACATATATTTAATGTATTTGATGCTCATTTCTCTTATTTTTGGGGCCGACCAAGTAATTATCAGATGTATTTTTTAGATCTCAAACTACAGATAATTAAATACATGCCAATTTTTTTTTGTAGTTTTAAACAGATTAAAATATCGCTTGATTTGATTTATTCTATATCTCACAGAAAAAAAAAATCATTAATAAAAATAACCATTTAGTTTTTTTTACTTACTGTTTCTGCAAAATTAAAACGATCATTTAGCTAAATACTAAAAAGATAATTTAATTACGTGCCTTTTTCAAATAGTTTAAAAACTGTAAGAAACAAGAGGTATATACAAATGAGATGGATAGGTTACGGACGTTACGACCAAAATGAAAGGGTAACCTATCGCAAACACTAAAAACCATTTACTGAATTTCATTTGGCCAAAAACTATTCGAATTATTATCGTTTGTCCGATGACAGGTTTCGTATTTTTTTCTGTTCACCATTTCACGTTTAGTAAAAGTTTCGTTTGTCCGAAAAACGTTTCCCATCTCATTCACTTGCCCTATGAATTGTTACGTATTTTGTTTCGTTGCCCATTTTTCATTTACCCAATGATACTTTTCGCACTGGATACGTTTAGACATATTTTCAGTTTACCTTTTAACGATATCCCAAGTTAGTTCTCGGCAGAGGTATGTTTCCCTAAATCTAAAATAAATGTTATAACAAAGGTTCAATTAGGTAAAAAAGTAGGTTAGGTTAGGTTTGAACTGCGTCCCCCAACAAAAACGAACTGCTACCAGAAAAATAGGTTAGGTTTGAACTGCGTCCCTCAACAAAAACGAACTGCTACCAGAAAAATAGGTTAGGTTAGGTTTGAACTGCGTCCCCCAACAAAAACGAACTGCTAGGAAAAAAGTAGGTTAGGTCAGACATATTTAAATAAGTTTTCACTATCGCACTGTACTACTCAGTATTAGCTTTAATAATACACTATAACAAGTTTTATGTGGCGGGTAGGGTTATCTTTATCAAAGTACAAAGCGGGTAGATTCTTGCAGACTAGTTTGCCAGGTATAAAAATAAATAATTGTAAATTGTAATGCCAGCTGTACACATGTCGAATCGTTACATCGGACAAATGAAATCAAAGTCAATCGAAAAAAGTCGAATGGTGAATAAGTCGAAACGTTACTTCGGGTAACTAATATTACGGTGAAACGAGATTTAGGGCAAACCGTAATTTGTCGAACGATTAAAAAACCGAACCAATAAATGCCGAATCGTAATAATTCGAAATGAAAATTCGGACAAACGAAAAAAAATTGAAACGATATTTGTCGAATAGTTTTTGCCGAAACGAAATTCGGACTAACATTTTTAGTGTTTCAGATAGGTAACCAAATGAAAGAGATAAATGTATCACATGTGTTACATTATGACATTGCGGTCTTGTTTTCGGTGATTGTCATCATTCAAAATTCGAAAATTGGTCCGCTCACTTTTGGACGTATAGTGTCCAGCAACTTCTGGATGTTTAACAGTCCAGTCACTTTTAGAAATAAAATGTTTGGCTACTATTTGACGTATACTGTCCAGCAACTTGTGGAATTATAATGTCCAGCCACTTTTGAAAATATGGTGTTTAGCTACTTTTGGAAATGTAGGATGTAAATTTATTTTCGTATGTAACTCTGTTCAATAACTTATGTAAAATTCATGTGATTAGTATATTTTGTGACATTATTTTGTTCGGCAACTTTCGTTGCTGACTGTACATGTCGCCGATCGCGTTATTCAAAAAGGAAAGAAAGTTATTTTTGGCAATTCAAATATTTTAACTCGGTTCAAGACTGTCAAACTTAGTTGGTTTAACGTAAGGAAATCGATAATTGATAATCAAGTTTTATACTTACTGTAGACGAAGAGTTTAAGAGAATAAAAATTAAAATACACCTAAAACCCCTTTAGGTATTGGAAAATTAACTTTTATCACTATTAACTTTTTACATAAAATAAACGGTCCAAAGTTTTTATAGGGCAACTTTTTGAGCGTTTATATCTTATAGCTTATCAAATGGGTAAGTTATAACACTTAAGCGTTTTTTTAATAACTTAAGAAACTTGACTTAAAGAGTAAGCATTTATACATAGGTACCTTTATAATATTATTTTTATAAAATATCATGATTTATAGTTTTTTATTAAGTCCTTAGGATAGCTCAAAGAAGTTTGAGCTATCCTAAGGACTTAATAAAAAAGTATCAAAAATAAATAGAATAAAGCTAAGTACGTGTTTTGGAAGGAATGCAGGATTACGTTAGGTTAGATAACTCTGCGTATGCAAAACTAGATGTCGTCCCGCAACTTCGTCCACGTGAGTTTCCGACTTTTTCATATACATTTTTATCCACCGGTTCAATTCTTTATGGATTGAGTTTCAAAAAATCCTTTTCATCACACTTGCTCGAAAATGGTGTCATCACACGTAGGTTCTGGCCCTAGGGCGTAATGGTTTTCTTTTCGTTTTCGTTTGAAACGATGGTTTTGTTTTACTCTTATTTGTCGTGTTCAAGGGAAATGGCAATTTACTTTTTTAACTTTTATCACTGAAATATTTATTTAAAGACAACTGTTATTGCAAATGCATATAAACACATATTTCTGTTACATTAATTTAATGTTTAAATAGTGTATTTCAGTATTTTGCAAATATTTCCGAACGTGACTTGATATTCGCATTGTCTATGGATATATGACACTAATGTCACTCTCAGTTTTACAATTTTATTTAGGTTAAGTAAGGTTATTTTAATTAGATTTCCTCACAAGTGTGATGAAAAACATTGTGTGTGCCACGGGCGGTAAAGGAATTACAAACTTGGGTTATTAAAGCCCTCGGTTTCGCCTCGGCCTTGTAACAAACACTCGTTTGTAATTCCTTATTTACCGCCCTTGATACACAATGTACTATTCTTAGCGCCCATCAACGTTACCTCTGTTTCAAATTTTATCCCGCAATAGTTAGTTTAGGTTCCACGTTTCCAGTCATTATTTGCCTTAGTCTTTTGTATAAGTATGTATAACATAATGAAGTAACGTAAATAGCGGAACGTTGAGGGTGTACTCATTCATTTGTAATTCAACGAGCGTAATTCACGTATCGGCATAAATGAGCCAGCGTAAAAATAAAGCGCATTCGACTGTACTCAGAACAATTTGTCACTCGGCTCCACCGCACCAACCGAGCTCAAAATTTGTTAATTCGACTCGATTTGACTCATTGTCAACCACGGGCTCGTTGTGACATATTTTATCAATATAATAATCGTATTCTCTTTCAATTTGTAATGTATTTTCCATTAGTTTTATTGGAATAAATAATAAAAGCTCATGTAAATAATGTAGACAGTAGGTAGCTGAGTGCACGATTTTGTTTCGTAGAATTGGGCAATATGAACCATCAATTCTAATCAGGATGAATACGCTCTCCCGAATGATAACTATAATCAAAATATGTCTAAATATGCCTAAAAATAAAAAAATAAATTTTGGTAACGCAGTGGACACTATATTTGAGGCGACATAGTAAGACCGTGGTAATTTAAATAAGAAAATGTATAATAAACGCTGAGGACTGGTTGAAGACTAACGTAACACTGCTAGGAAAATATTTCGAGACATCTGCAATTTTGTAAAAGTGTCTATAAATTTTCTTCTCCAGTTTAGGTGCTAAAAATAAATTTGGGCCAATTACCTTTAGAGTAAAATTCCCGACTGTAATTCGTATGGAGTTAGGCTTGTTTGAAAAACGTTGATACAAATTAATTAAAATATCAATGCAAACCGATCTTATAATATCCGGTGCGGAAATTAATTTTGAATTCCATATGTGTGAAGCGACAAGTTGAAAACTAAACCGTTCTAAATGCGTTAAGTCTATTTACATATTTTAAAGGATATGAAGTTTTGATCTATATTACAATTATATGTTTTATTTAATATTTCGATTAAGAAGGTCCGCATGAGGCATAGCTCATAGCTTATTCTGTATGACGTTATCGGTCGTGACCTGTCAACCTAGCTTTACGAGGCAAACTTGAGGCTGTTTCTGAATAAATATTAGGTCAAACTAGGGCAAGTGGAAAAGAAAAAGTATAGATTTGAGAATTAACCTCACTTTAACTTTGATTTGATTTAAAGAAAGTATTGCACTAATAAGAGAGACTAAGAGCTATATTAGCCGAGTGGTTCATACGTGCGCCTATCAAGCGGAGATCGTGACTTCGAATCCTGGTTCGTACCAATCAGTGTTTTGAAACTATAAGTTCCAATCAGTATATACGAAATATGATTTGATGTTTAACATTAGCTTTTTGGTGAAGAAATACAAAGGTACATGTGAAGTCCCTAACCCGCACGTTGCTAGCGTTGGGACTGCAGCTAATTCACTCTCATCTATGAATATATGTAGGCTTGTCCCTAGGCAGTGGAACGTATTTAGGCTGACGATGATGAAGCTTTTAGACATATACTTTTGACCTTGACTTCTTCGAAACAGAAATTTTAACATAGCTAATTAAGGCCATAATAAGGTTCTGTATCAATTAATTTATTGCTTGAGCCCTATACAACGTGTCCCAAAACTCAACGATAAGCCGGCACCAGAGGATGGAGCTACTTATGATTAGTCGAGAAAAAATAAGGAAAAAAATATATCTCAAATTATTTTTTCTCGACTAATCATAAGTAGCTCCATCCTCTGGTGCCGGCTACTTATGATTAGTCGAGAAAAAATAATTTGAGATATATTTTTTTCCTTATTTTTTCTCGACTAATCATAAGTAGCTCCATCCTCTGGTGCCGGCTTATCGTTGAGTTTTGGGACACGTTGTATGTTACCGTGAATGAAGTATGTATGTAAATATAGGAATGCATTCAACACAATCATAATCACGGCGAAAATCCACAAACATTGCACGTGTAACCGTAAAATGAAATGAAAATTCAGACATTAAGCCAATAAATTGTTTAATTACTTACATCGATTTGATGTTCGACAGTGCAAAGTGGCAATTCAAAATACTACCAAGCTTACATGAAAGGGCTTATCTTTGTAGGGACTTGTCGTCGCTTACGCCCTTTTATGGACGGTGGGTAGAACAATGGCCGTCGGTTGCCCGCACCGATGCAAATGTCAGCGAACACGGTGAATAACCAATACCGTTTTATCCGAATGCCCTTTAAAAGTAACATGATTGACATATCGGAAAATTTAACGTATAATAAAATCGCGAAAATTGTAACCTGACTGACTGTACATAACCGATGTTTGTGGCCGTAATCTGTATGGTCTGGGAGGTACGGAAGAAAAGTTCATCTGCGTATGATGGTACGCTTTGTCGCGCGATAAATAAATGATAAAGTATCCGTCACGTTCTGACAAATAAGTGTGAGAGAGTAACGGATGCTTTAGGGATGCTTAACGGATCATTTATTTATCGCGTGACAAAGTGTAGCATCATAAGCCTACTGATTATGTATGTATGCAAGTAATCACTTTATTGCACATAAAATCATAAAAAAAATCAAAGGTTACGTACAGTCAGCGTCAAATAGTATTTAGCATCCAAAGCGCCATAAATATCGTAACACGTCTTTATTACTATAGATACAAAGACGACATACGATATAATATGGCAATTTGGATGCTACAAACTATTTGATGCCGACTGTACAAAGGTGAACTTATTGGCTGGTTGTTTTAGTCGTTTAGTAAGTGTGTCACAAGTGGGGGTCCTTTATACCTCCAAACATAATAATTTTGACAACGGAGACTCTTTACATCTCCATTAATTTTACTAGTCTATTTATTTTCTATTATTTACCCGTGGAGGAACACATTTTTTAGTATTCAAATATAGAATCCTCCACGGGTAAATAATAATAGGTAAGTCGGTGGAAATCAAGTTCTGTGGGTACCCCCCCCCCCCACCCCGGTACTGACTTGGTTTAACGTTACATCTCAAAGCTTTTTTGTTGTAGAAGAACTGGTTTACCCTTGAATTGCCGACAGACATTTAATCGAATATTATTTCAAAGGCAACGTTCCAAGGATTTTCATTTCATCGACAAGTCATTGCGTCGATGAATCATTACTAGTTCATTTAAATCAGTGTTTTTTAATTGGTACTTGTGTTATTTCGTATACATTTTATATCATGTTTTTTCTTTACGGGTATTTTTATTTCATGTTGCTTTGAATGTAATAAAATTTATTCCGCATGAAATTATTTAAATTTGTAATCATTTCGGGTTTACCCTTGAATTGTCGACAAACATTTCTTCGACATATCATTTCATCGAAATATCATTTCATCGAAAGTTAATTTTCTCTGAAACCATATTTTTCTATAAATTAATATAAAACTAACCTAACCTAATCTACATGATGACTCTTTAAAATATCCTGAAAAGTTAACGGTTTCGGAGAACAAAGTTGTCGACAAAATGAAAATTCGATGAAACGTTTGTCGGCGAAACAAGGGGACACCAATGTTTCGTTATCGAAACTAAACGCAGTCACGTCAATCGGTTCACTCTGCACGGTTATAGTGTGTGGGTAGTGGGTAGTTTTATATTTTCGAGTTTAGGCCAGACTTACACCTGTAAGTTTTACTTACGTAAGTAAGGACGCAGATAGGTTAGACTGAGATAGCAGACTCACTATCCCAGTCTAACCTATAGCTGCGTCCTTACTTACGTAAGTAAAACTTACAGGTGTAAGTCTGGCCTAACAATAAAATAAGCATATTTTATTAGAAAAACTTTTTTCTGAAATAAAAAATGTCCGAGATATTCGACTTCAAAGTTGACAATTTTTTAAGACTTGTAAAAATTTCGATGGATGCTGGTGTCATTATAACACCTATTTATTATTGTTTTATCGTATAGAATTTGCTAAAAAAAATAATAGTGACTTTCCGTATCTCCGGCGCTGCGGGAACAGCAGCCCTTCCGCCCTTGCATGACGACGCACGGTCACTTCGCTCGGCTCCGCAGCTTCGGCTTGTTGGTCGCCTTCGGCGACCAGCCTCAGCCGCTCGCCTCACTCGTTCCCGCGCTTCGTCATGGCGGGCGAGGGCTGCCCTCCCTCCGCGCCTCCGGCTCAATAAAAACACTCTAGGGCGCGCAGTGTCGGCACGCGTCCTAACCAGCGAGAGCCCTAGATTCGGACTTTCGCAGGCTAATATTGTATACATAAATCATTATAGACCGGATTTATACCACACTTGGCCAGAAAGCACATAAAATGATGTATACAACACGGAAGGTAATAAGAAAGCCCTCGATCGCATATTTACGTCCCTCGCTTTCAGCTCGGGCCGCAAACTTCTGTGATCTCGGCCTTTCTTTGTATTACCACCCTAGTTATGTAATGTACTATTGAAAATTCTTACTACAGAAAAATGTGACAATGTATAGTACGACATATAAAAATGTATTAAAGTAATACGTCGAATAAATGAATTGCAATGTTTAGTAATTGTGCCAATTAAAACAATTTGAAACAAATCAGCGATCAAGTAATATTCGTTGAATAGTATTTCTACGCAGTAAGAAAAATTGAAATGAATAGTAAATGAAACAAAAAAACGCCAAACAATATTACTAGTACTAAAGTTTCGATGAATCGTTGTCGATGAAATAATATTCGATGAAAAGTTTGTCGGCAAAACAAGGGTACACCAGAAGAACTGCTATACGACACTTGTATCTTTTTACCAGACTACGGCGAAGCCCAAAGAGGAGGGTTATGTGTTTGACCTGTATGTATGTATGTATGTATCGCTCGTAACTACTCAACGGTACAACCGATTTTGATAAATGATACATCATTAGATTCGTATTTGTGGCGCGAGTGTCACTGGGTATGAAATTCGTGAAACTAAACAAAATGGCGGATTTAATGCACTTTAAATTGCACCGCGGTCGGGTTTATTTTAGTAAAAATATTTATTACATGTAATGTTTTTGATGGAATTTTATTTGTCTTGTTTTGACGCCTTGAGACCCTTTACATCTCTGAAAATGTAATTTTAAGTTTAATGTAATGAATAAATGTTTGTGTATTCAGTGAAAAATAACTAATATACTTTACAATAAACTTCAAACTTACAAATTAAATTAAATACTAAATTAAAACCCTAATGAATTAATGAAATCTCATGTAATAATGTCATGACTGCGTGCATGTGATTCGATTCGATCACGTCTTTTGAGCAGCGCTTTGGTCGCACCTTAAGTTTGAGGCTGTTTGTCGTTAACGTTTGATTATTAATCACTTCAAACTCTTAGAGGTAGTTTAGCGCAAATCTTCCATTGCTCATGTGATAATCGCTAACCTGATGCCTAGTTACGATTCTTTTTATGACACCCAAGCTCTAGATTGAATGCGGGAAAAAGTTTTTTGTTTCTGTTTTCTGTTTATAGGTTTAACGAGTGTCTTTGTATTTTACATGCAAATATTTTCTCCTATCATGTCCGTATGCCTATTAAAAACTGCTTAAATCTTAAATATGGCGTATTAGTACTTAATTTGTATTTAGGAATATTCAGTATTTTGTTTTGTGTATTTTATTAACATAATATTACCTGTTACCTATTTATTACCTGTTTTATGACCTTTGTTTTTGGTGCACAATAAAGAATGTTGTATTGTATTGTAAATGGTGTTCTGCCTTTTCGCCGAACTTTTTTTGGCCGAATTTCACTTCCCAACCAACATTTCGCCGACGTTTCACTTTGAAAATTAACGATTAAGTACCTAATTTTTGTATAACATCAAACCAGTAATAAATCTAAAAGTGAAAAAAATGGGAATGGCGTTATTCATTAGATTTCTTTTTTTTATTGGCCAAATCTTGAAACTGGGATTCTGTGAAATGTCGGGAACAATTGCTGCTGGTACGTGTCGGTCTCTGCATGTCGATTGCAAGCTTTAGTCCATATATTTTTAATGTCTATATTCTTGGGGAATCTGGAAATATATATATATACCGGCGAGCCACACACCATACGCACCATAATCATACCCGACCCGAGTCTAAATAGTATTAAGCTGATTTTAGTTGACAAGCTTAATACCATCTGTAAACTTTTCAATGTCATTTTTGACATATGTAATGTATAATGTATTTTATATTTTGCAAAAAAAATGTATCTTTACTTTGTACAATCACAAAAATGTTTTTTTGGCAGTAAGAACAATAAACATCACACTAATGATAAACTTTACGAGTAAACCCCGATCTCAATAAGCTCAGTGGTAACAATTTAATTTACTGTATAAATAATATTCACGTTTTATCGAAACAATATTCGACAAAATAACACAAATGGCGTAGCACTACTGTGGCAGATTTATGACTTCACGAACACTTTAAAACACTTGGTATAATAATTAACTTATCGACCTTACAGCCGTAGACACAAGGTTCATTTTCGAATTAAGTAAGAGATGGCTTCGGTACAAATGTTGCGAAGTGTCATATTTGCTTGTGTTTGCATATAAAATGTTGAAGACAGTAGTCCTTATTACCTGAAATACGGTGAGCCGTCAAACGTCAAAATAGACGCCATTTTATTCTTTCCGTTAGGATCTAAATGAATGTCTTCGAATCGATTTTATATAATCGATACTTGGCGTCGAATTTGAGATAAAGTGTTTAATACAAAAATAATGTTAATATAGTGAAGTTAAAGCAAATATTTACTTATATGTGAAATGATATTCCATCTTTTTGTAGATTTGACGTGGTGGAACGTTTTTTGCACCCAAAAACAGCACATAACGGCATTTTGACGGAGCTCGTCATGCGCTGAGAACGATTTCCAGACTGTGTATAATCGATTAATTGAAGTAGTTTTTATATCATGCATGCACATTGTGCTTGCACCTTTGGCAGAGGGGAAATAATATGAAAGGCTTCTCCAGTCTAAATGCTCTAAGGTTAACCGTGACCAAAACAGAATCGACGTTTTTAATTTAATAAAAATAATTTAACATTTGGTAAACAATCACCAACAAAATGAATATTAGGTACGCTAACTAAAACATTCTACTACTTGAAAGGTGGCGTTTTGAAAAGTGGTATTATAAAAAATTTACCAAATGAACAGTTGGTAACTGTGAGGTTGGGAAATGATAATCGGCCGTACAATTTTCGGAGATAAATCAGAGAACCCATTTTTGAATTAAGACGGACACAAGTACTGTGTTTAAAAAATGTTCCTATGCTGCAAGAAAGCTAGCATATTTCAGATCATTGGCACAAAATCTACTATTAATCAAAACTGCAGGAAAGTATCATCAACTTTTTAAGAACAATAGGCAAAAAACTAGTCAGACCATAAGCCAGTTTTTCACCTCCACTTGCAAAGCAAAGGTTATTTTTCGTTCTAATATTGCCCACGGAATCCGAAAAGCCGATAGTTTGGCAAACTTTCATTCCGCACACAGGCACAATCAGTTTAAATTTCCGCTTCGGATATGAAATCCTACATTTTGAACGTTGCACTTTTCAAACGGTAAATTCGGGCGCTGACTACATTTCTTTTTGTGTATTTTGGTAACGTTGCAAACCATTTAAGAATTGTATTTTTTTTAAAGTCGTTGAATATAGTCGGACTACCCTAAGTTTGCAGAGGTCGAAAAAAGCTTTTATTAAATATATATATATGTCGGGGACAGCAGCGATAATTCAAGAAATCTAAGATCGTCAATTGACTACTGTAGTACTAAGTAGATTTAAAATGGCGGCGAACGCCGTGTGACGTAACGACCGGTTGCGGTGCACGTAGACGGGCTCGTTTGGCAAGAGTGTCAATTCTCTTTCTGACTGTCGTGGCGACAACACTTGTCTTACGATTCTGTCAGTTCGTCTGCCAGTAGTTAAAGTTGCTACTTGATAATTGTAATTCTGTCGATTAATAGTGAAATGAATCATACTGTGTAACGTAATTGCCTAGATTTGCCCACTCAAGTACCTACGCCATAATATTGTAACAACTATTGTAATGCCTGATGATTTAAAAGAGAAACTGGTGAGTTTCTTCGGCGCTTCTTCTCACCAGAATGTCATTTACCGAAGTCGCCAAAAGAATCAGACGAATAAATGATTTGATCTGACATGGATCCACTTCTTTAACCAACATACCTCAACGGCCAGGATTCAGCAGCTAACCCATCCTGACCCTGACAGTCACAGTCATCACACGTGGAATCCGACATATATATATATGGGAACAGGAAGAAACTATAGCAAGAGGATTATTTCATTTTGGTACTTGGTAATATTTTTCCCTTTATTACAAAATGTGTCTACATACCTACTGAAATAGATATCTGGGCCAGTCTTGCACACATCCGTCTAGTCCCAAACCAAACAAAGCTATTCTTGGATAATTTCTATGTATTTAAGTATTTTATTTACATATGTAATGTCGGAGAATGCGTGAGTTACGTGAACTTTGAAAGGCTATCCTTGGAGTTGTTTTGATTTACCAACAGATGGCGTAACCGTAACCTTTGTAAGTCGCCAATGGCGGTAAGTCAAGATATTGAAGTAGCACCGCGTGAATCCGCTAGATGGCGGGCGGTATTGTACAAAATGAAGTTAGCCGTGTTGATTTGGAAGAACTGGTAGCAACTTCATTTCGGTCTGTCAGCTGTGCGATACGCTCTCAGGGCTTGTCATTATTTCCCTTGGCGTCGCCTGCGCCCCACGTGCGTGCTGACTACGAGCTATTTTTTCCAATATAGCGGTCAAACCAAACGACACCAGACATTAATCTAGCAGAATTTCCGACATGTACATGTATACAAGCATTGCTTAGTTTGGTTGGGATTGGGACTAGATCGATTTATGTAAGACTGTCCTGAATATTTATTTCAGTAGGTTTGTAGACATATTATATAATTATTAAATGGAAAGATATTTGTCAAGTATCAAGATTAATCAATCCTCTTTCTTGTGATGTTACCATATGCATTTTTTTATAAAACTTTTTTTTGACCACTGCAAACTTAGCGTACCTAGTCGCACTCTAATAACATGAGAATTTGTAAACACAGACAAGGAGTAAACGTCAAAATAAAGAAAAGCACATTCGTACAAAATATTACGATATAAGTACCTATTCTCGTTTTGTCCTCAACCCGGTTTGCCTTTGATTGAAATTATTAACGGTTGCGTAGTCGATGACGTCAAAGATACGTAAGTATTCATTATTTTCTTATTCCATTATAAAAATGTAGGTATACATATTTTTAATATATACCTAAAGTAAAAACAGCTCATGGAGCCTTTGTCCATAGGAAAATAATTGTTTTAACAAGCTCCGTATTCCTGTTGTATTGATACTGTTATTGGTACAAACATATGTGTTTTTGCTACATTCTCTAATAAAGAGCACATAGTTTACTTTATATAAATGCGACATGTGTACTAAGAGGTATAAAATCCAACGAAACGCGCAGCATTCGTGTTCGTGACGTCACATCAAGATATTCGTTATGCTAAGCGACATATCAAAAGACCTAAAGTGACGCAGCGAGAAGTAAGCCACAGACGTGAATCATTGTCTCATACATAAACATGTATGTTAACACCGGGATATCTGACCTTATCGGCGGTACTTAGCCGAATTAAGTCCGTGAGCCGTCCTTTCTTCATCTTACGGTATTTGGGGCGTAGGGTTGCCGAGCTGCAAGACACTTTTGTAAATTTATAAAAACTAGAAGAAGCTCGCAACTTTACCTGTGAAGATTAAAAACGAATAAAAGTAATTTATAACCATCTGGAGAAGTCCAGCTATAACTGTACCATATTTTTCGACATTGGTTCATCGGTTTTGGCGTGATGTGGTTACAACACACCAACATACATACTATGACCTACAAGTCATCTGACGAAATCGGAATCTGACTTACAAGTGCATCTGACGAAAACGGAATCTGACGTACACCTCCGAAAGCATATTTTACCTACAATGTAATAATATTTAATATAGAAGAATGGAAAAATAATTTTAATTTTAATTGTCTCCAAGTCATGATTTCTTTTTACTTGACTTGTCCGTACTGGCTCTTAGATAAGATTTAGGAATCCTAACCAGCTGCAAGCAGGTTTCCTAGCCACGTCCACTTAGTGGTCACTAATGGCCGACGACATATTGTCAGCGACGATTCTTTCGAATTCGGCGAAGTTTTTTTTATAATGGGTTTCACTCCTTGCTGGGGCTAAGATGTTGTCGTCCGGAATAAAGTCCATAACCTGATGAACTTTATTTAAGATACTTGAGGTATCTAAATATGTTATACCACAGGAAGAAATAATATTTATAATGTAAATTAGATTATAAATATAAACGTTAAGTGACACGTCATCGTTAGTAGGTAAAAAAATATGTAATAATAAGTGGAATCACCAGTAAAAAGCAAACATAAAATAAATTTCTGTACCTGACAACAACAGAAAAAGAAAATAAATGTTTACGCACCTATTTTTGGTCCCTATGTTTACTTATAGCCATCAGGAGACCTATAGCCTATAAGACCGTAATAAAATTGTAATTAAAACGATTTGATTTATTATAATCACGTATTTTTCAGCAGAATATAAGTTAAGTAGGATTAAAGATTTACATCGACAGTTAATGCCTTTGGGAGTCTTGATAATTCAAATCTTGGGATATAGAGAACTAATTTTTTGCTATGATACCACATACACGGCTGCGCTTTTTGTTATTATACATATACCTAAGGGTGAGTTTATGTAAAAGTTTAATTTGTGTAGTTTATAACTACATAATAGACACACTAATATTTCTTAGTTTGATCTTTAATGTCGGCCATTTAAGCAGTACAGGCACTCGTTGACAGAGTGAGCGCGAGGTGTGAGCGTAGCGTCTTCTTTTCAGCTGGGGCAAAAATGCTTCCGTATGTCTGTCCGGCGTCTGGTCGGCTGTTCTGCTCTACAGGCCGCATATCTCCACAGATTCTCGTCAAATTTTGTGAGCAGATTTGATAATTGTATAGATTTTTATTGTAGATATAGTTGTTGGATTTTTTCAAAATGGTGGATTGATAGACTCGTAATTAAAGATACGTAACCCACTTTCACATAAAGTAACATCGGCAGCCCTACTAAACCTAACGGGCCGTTCAATAGAATATAGAAAAGGGAGGGAGCGAAAAAAGCAATCTACTTTCTCATTTATACAAACTGCCTTCATTCCGCTTTAGGTATTTAGAAATATTCTAATCCTAATATTTTTTCAGTGGGATTCAGGAAAATTTATAAGTGGGAAATTTGTAAGGTTTTTTCGTCTGGTCGCTTATTAGGTTGTATGTAAGGTACCTAATTATATTTTGACAAGACTGCCCAAAAATAAACATGTTTAATAGTAGGTAATTTTAATGTATGTACCTGTTTTAGGATTTCGTCGACATCCAGCGGACTCCAGCGAGCTTCATTAAATCATCATCAGTCTAGCTAGACAGACAGTGTCGGAGCTACTCACGGTGGTATTCTCACGCATCGGGTGTGAAATTTCAATTTAACTAAATACTTGGAATACGTAGATAGTCAAAATATATCTTTATATATACAGGGTGTCCTATAATCGACACGTCACAGTGACACTGGAGGTAGACCAGGTCAAGAGGTACCAAACCAACTTAACATGACCCGCCGACCCTAATTTTTTTTTTCACTACTGGTTCTTAAAATCGAAATTAATGTTTCGCTGTGAATTAATTCAAGATCAAACTAGTATTTTTTTCAATTTTACTTTGTTTTTGGATAAAATACCATTTCTGTAACCTTAATTAACAATTCGTGGTACCGTACATATAAAAAAAAACTAACCTTGACACCTTTCCGAGTGCACACTGGCACTAATAATGTTAAAAACGGTCAAAATTAATGAAAAACTTTAATTCGACAATAACTCAAAAACGGTGCCACTTTTACTGGGGTCATGTTAAGTTGGTTTGGTACCTCTTGACCTGGTCTACCTCCAGTGTCACTGTGACGTGTCGATTATGGGACACCCTGTTTAATTTTTCTATACGTGTGTCTATCACCTACTCCTCCTAAACGGCTGGACCAATTTGGATGAAATTTTGTGGAAATCCCTTTGTTTCAGTCATAATTATCAAAAGTAATAAAGTATTTGTTTCTCTAAAACGGTAATATTTCTAGAATATTTTAAATCGTTAGCATATAGAAAACAATAGGTTAGGTTAGGTTTGTTTTATAACAATTCTGAAAACTTAACGGTTTCGTAAATAGGTTGTATAACTTTCGATAATAGTGACTATCAATATCAATATAGTATGACTTTTAAAAATTATGGGAGACAATATCAATCCGACAACTAAAACTCTCATCGTTCGATTCACACACTCACATAAGGGCAGGTTGATCCGCTTCATCCTTCCCGCTGGTCCGCTGCTCACTTTGCGCAATCAGCGAAAAGTCAAGGTGGCCGACCCTATCGAGGTGTACCGGGGCTGGCGACCCGGTTCGACCCCAGGGAACGCCACGGCCGACCACCGGGTCCGAATATCGCAACGCCCAATAAGGGTCGCGGGTTAGACAGGCTTTAAAAAAAAAAAAAATCCAGGGTTACTTGTAATATTTGTATTTATGGTTTGTATTCTAAGTTTTCAGTAAGTAGTTACTTGTATTGTGAAGATATTACATCTGGTTTGTAGTCGATGCATTTCTACGAATAAACCAGCGATTACGGTATTTTTATTTAGTTGGTTAAGATCGTCCATATTTATTTTTTCAGGGATTTCCGATTTCCGTGTTTAATGGCTTATTGGTTATACCTTTAATTTATATTGCTGAAAGAGCGGGATCTCCTGCCACAAGTATATTTTTATGCTTTCTAGGAGGTTCCAACCTTAAATTGTATATAATAAGAAACAGTAACCAATAAACAAGTTTCATCTCTAGGATTTATTCGTCACGCTACGTCCATGAAAGTTTTAAGTAAAACTTTTCTAGTAATGATTTGATTAAAAACTCCAAGAAAGAAAATGAGACCGCGAAAGTATACCAAGTAAATCAGAGTTGGGTAGTTTTTCCATTACAACTTGTGCACGCAACTCGAGGATTAGCTCTCCATTAGCAGTGGCCAGAACAAAGCGAGGAGAATGGTATTTTGTAGCCAATTTACTTATTTATTACACACCTGAGGCTAGATTAAATTGGTCTGGCTTGGAATGTTTGATTTACAGGCCGGATACGGAAGAGGGCAGAAATTGACTTGCTGAACAAACTTGGTTGGCAGTACAGGTTAAAGGTTTTATGGAAAATCTTATGATTTAAATTTTTTTCGTCTATAATGTTTTAGTGTGCGTCATACATTTAAGGAACAAGTTATTAACTGAATTAAAAAAAAAAACATGAAGAACTTTTATAAGTCATGTTTTTCGATTAGGTACTTGAAGGCGGCTAGATCTATTTGGAATGTTCTCTTTTTTGTATGATAGAGACGGTTACACGTTAGGATCTGATGAAAGGATCTAGGAGAACTTGAAACTCTTTAAATATTACTGGCAGACATAAAACAATTTAAGGCATTTTTATAGTATCAACTAGTTGTATTTGTTGTTGAATAGGTTCGTATGAAGTCTTTTTTTAAATATAGTATTAATTGAAGATCGGTGCCTATAAACGTTTATTTTTTCTTCGCTATATTCGGGTAAAAAGTATTCATTATTTTGACCGGTTTTATAATCAACCTGTACACAAAATTTCATGAAAATTGGTCTGGTAGTTGTTGAGTGATGCGTGAAAATATACACACCGAGATATAAATTGCAAAACCTATTCATCAGCGATTTATTACTTATCCTTGACACTTTCCTGTAATTTAAAAAAAAAAAATGTACAAAGATCGGCTTGCGACGATTTTATTACTTAATTTCATTTATTTGGGGATTAATCTTATCTAGAAACAAGCTTTTAACAAAACAATTCATTCGTAGTGCCTCGGTCTGATTTTTCCCTAAATGAACACTGATATATTCCCTATTTCACCTATATAAAAACACTAACATTATTTACGTAATCGCGGAGAAAGGGCTCTCGCTGAATCTATTGTAGTATTTTTGGGTCGCGATAATTCCCTGTCACCTATTGTGGTCGATGAAAGGGTGTATTGTGCTGGATGCACAGAGGAACCAACCTTTTGAATAAGTTCGGTGGTTCGAAGGAAAATCTATATTAATATTTGTTATTAAACCAACGTAACTGTTTAGTGTATTTGAGGGTAGACGGGAGATATGGAAAGTGGAATGTTGGTGGATATAGTTGTTATAAATAAAGAACGCAGTTTCAGTTGTTTATTAAATTGTACTGTCAAACAAGTTTATTGAAGTAGCCATAGTTATAGAAAAAACATATTATAAACAGGTAAGTAGCTGATGTTGGAATCCTACCTACTCGTACTTCCAACAATAGTCACTTCCACGTTTGTATTATTGAGATACCTTGGTTACTTACTCTGATAAATTTAGCTGGCATATTATTGTATTTTGCACATTGAATTTTTTTTAGCACGAGACTTTAGAGCAATTGCTACTAAAGTAAATTGTTTTAATCAATAATAAATCGACTCGGGATAACTGGCTGGAAGTCAATATAGGCAAAAAGCGAGTGGCCGTTAGTTGTGAAAATCCTTGGGGACACCTATGTCCAGCAGTCTCCGGTTAAAATCTAATGACCCAAGTATCACCTGATCTATACACCAGGTGGAATGAATCGAGGGACTTTCCTGAAAATATAGTGTTATATTTAACCTACGACATTTGCGAAAAATTAGTTTAAAAATGGTATTAACCGTTTCTTGGAGATAATTTCTGGGTTTTTTACATGAAAGTTTAACAAGCCATAGCTGGAAACCGGTGGCAGATATATCAACATAGGTTATTCGGAGAAAATCATGTCATAAGGTTGAGCAATGCCATATTTGCAGAAAAATCCCTCGCTCCACCCTGTATGTTTCTGTCAAAAAAATATTTTTGAGACATGCTTTTATTGCTGACTGTACCTTTTTTGTAAAATCGTAAACTGCGTGTTAAGACCAACCAAATGAGCTCAAACACGGTGGATTTATCTTAGATTTTTTTCGATGATGCTATGGCCACCTTCTGACTCCAACATCAGATTAGCTCCATGTCATGATAATATTGCATATCGGATGGAAAGCTTCTCATCGGACTTACTTAAGTAAACCTAAATTCAGCTCAATCGGTTACAAAAAGGATTTGCTTTTGGAAACTATTTATATACGAACATTTTGGGTGAAATAAAAGCTTGTAAAAGGGCTCAATTACAGCCCATTTACATTTGTTTTAAAGATATTTAAATTATTTAATGAGAAGGTCATTGTCCAAAGACTGTTTTGAAGCATAAAGAATTCAAAACGTTAAGTAACATAATAATTTCACTTTTTATAAAGAATTCCAACCTAAATAGAGACTAACGACATCCAACCAGCTAAGAAATTGTGTTTGGTTATTAACACAAAAAAATGTTGGCTCATGATGTTACGAAGATGTTTTTACACACCTGATAAAGAAAAACCTATAATTGAGTCTTAACTAATTAGTTTCGTTTGGTATAATAATTATTTTATTTCAGTAAACACGTGTAAGACGAAAACAATACAAAACATAACAGATAATGGCTAAGCAACTTGTTAAGATAATAATGCTTATCGCTCGCATTTTTATTACTATTTAGAACCCTATCATAGCAAAGTCATGTACATGTGATACCACATGCTTAGTGATAGAAACTCTTAGTGACAAGGTACTTCAGAGTCTCTTTGGATTTATTTTTGTTTTCGCCTGCAGCGATTTTTCAAACGTCACATACACTAAAGCACTTCATTAAGACGTCTGCAAACTGAAATGCTATTGTCGTTTTACGACCTTTGTAGGCAACGACCTTATTTAGAAACGTTAAAGCCATTTTATTGCCTGAAACCGTATACTCTGTATATATAAAATAAAATAACCGAACAGTTTGCCATTAGTTGATTATGCGTAATTCTACTTATACATATGCGTAGTTTCACCAAAAATTTAATCACAACTATACTTCGTTTCTTTCTCACGTAGAAATTAAGTAAACGAAGATTTTTTATTTTAAAATTAATAATTTAGAAAGTGACATCATAAATATCATACACTAGCTTATGCCCGAGACTCATTTGAGTTCTATTGGTTTTAGATATCCTACTTTAAAAATAGGTGTTCCTATACAAAGTTTCATTTCAATCCCCATTTATGCCCTTCGGCGACAAATTTCAAATAACGGTAAAATTACTTTTCTTGACTTATTGAAGAGTCTACATATGAAGCCTTAGATCTCCAATTTTTAAAATCGATTGGACCCTATACAAAGTTTCAACCCCCATTTAACCCCTTTGGAGATGAATTTCGAAAAGCTTTGAAATAATTCTTTTTCAGCTTTTATTAAAAAGGCTGCGTACGAAGTCTCAGATCTCCAGATAAAGATGCTCAGATTTCCAACTTTAAAAATCGTTTGGTCCCTATAATGATTTGAAATGAAATGATTTATTGAACTAATCACATACAAAGAGGAAACATTGCTTTGGGCCCTGAGCTAGGATATTTTGTGTTACTGGACCCAATACGGCAGCGAGCATAGTTATATTATAAACATTCAATTGTACAGAGTTAGGTTAGGACTTATCTAAATATTTATGTAGCTGACATTGCATAAAAGGTACTTGTATTTACAACGCTGGGTGAAGAAGTACCTATGTATGTTTTATGTTTAACAATTTTACATGCAATTGTAGACCATAGGACACAAATAATACCAGATAAGTATGTAAAAATGGGCAGGCAGTAATAAATAGATTTTACAATATGATAGTAACTAAAAAATAAATATGTTATCATTTAGAATAGACGACGAATTTGACGACCGCTTTAGCTTAGTTGGTAGTGACCCTGCCTACGGAACAAGAGGTCCTGGGTTCGAAGTCCGGTAAGGGCATTTATTTGTGTGATGAGCACGAATATTTGTTCCTGAGTCATGGATGTTTTCTATGTATTTAAGTATTTGTATCTATTAAATATATCGTCGTCTAGTATCCATAACACAAGCCTTATTGAGCTTACTATGGGGCTAGTTCGATTTGTGTAAGATTGTCCCCTAATATTTATAAAAAAAAATATTTATTTATTTATAATAGACGTATACGGTTTAAATAATATACCTAATGATAATAATACTATCGAAGGACGGACAAGAGCTGCTCGGTCTCATCGTGGTCGTGTTGCATTAACCACTGGGTTAGAATATTTTTATGGGGGTCCGAGAGGCTGTATAAAACTTGCAAAATACCCTCATTATGAGGGGAAAAAGGAACCGTTGGGCAAATCTTGTTTTGTACTGCGGCGTTTTCTAACGTTGCCGTCGCCATGTGTCTGCTTCAAAGTTTTTATCGTACTTCTTACCATAACGTTCGTTTAATACCTGCATACTAGGTCTAAATATAGTACGTTACTTACCTAGGACGGAAAAACAAAGAATGTCTCAGATCGGAGGTATTTGACGCCGGAGCCGAAGGCAAGGGCGATAAATATGCGATCTGAGGCTTTCTTTATTACCGCCCTCAGTAAGTACAACATTTTACGTCTCCCCCAGGCCATGAAGTGGGATTTTCCGCACTCGGAGCGACAAAGTGGGAAAGCGGGTCCAGAAAACTGAAAAAATGGAGATGTGACCTCTAAGTATTTAATAACGTTGTCGACAAAATGATTAAAATCTCATCATAATATGATGCGATTTAAATTTTTTTTTTTTATTTTGATCAAAATTAAACAAGAAATAAAAACGAAATCATCCGTTACCTTAATTTTAATTTACGAAGTTGCATTTTTAAATTTTATTCGCAAATACGAAAATGGTATGAGTTGACATCAGGGATTTTGCTAGACATTAATTACTGTTGACAGCACTGCAACGGTTGCTGCTGACAGTTTGTGACGAAGGGACTAATTTGCTAGAACACACTGTCCTTTAATATTATATGAGCTAGTACTGTAATAGCTGAACTATAGAAGAAATACTGAAATGGACATATGTACAATAGTTAATAAAACTTGTGTCAAAACATAAATAAAAATACACATTCTGTGAACATATCAAGCATCACATTACCGTTATTGAAGTCGAGCGAAAAATGCAAAAAAACGCATTTCATGGAAACCGCTGTTCATTTTTAATTATATTTCATTTTAATTATTTGTTGCTATAGCAACAAAATAAATACATATTTAGTGAAAATGTCAAGTCTCTACCTATTACGGTTCAAAAGATAAAGTTCTGTGGCAGACAGACATACGGACAGCGGGGTCTTAGTAATAGGGACCCCGATTAGATGAGATTATATACTCTAGAAAACCTACCTAGTAGGAACATTAGTTTTAACCTATCTAAGAATAAAAATTAAGGAATAACAATACACTAACCGACTATAGTCGGTTAGCATATTGTTATTCCTTAAATTTTTGTAGAATTTTCTTAACAGGTTCATTAAAAGTATATGAAGAAATGTTAACTATGTATTATCAGTTATTAAGCATTTCTTACATTATCATTGATTATAAGCAAATAATAGTTTTTTTTTTCTAGTATTTCCTTCAATTATCACTCACACTTGAATATAATTATCTTTTGTTAGTTCTTTCTAATCTGAAATGCAGCGATTTTTTTCCAGTTTCATCGCAGAAGACGAAACTACCCCAGAACACAATAAGATGGGTAATAAGAACGAGTAATTTGACAAATATCGACATGTGAGTAAACAAGAAAAAGCGTAGAAGTGATGCTGGAGGGCTTATGTAAACATGCCACATATTAAAAAAAAATATAGGTATGAAACAACTGCTGACGCAAAAGTGACGTCACTCTGCTTATAGTTTATTCGTTATCATTTACTTAGGTATCCAATTGTCATCTAGCCATTTCTTTGTTATTGAAAAGCTAAATGCATAAATTACGCTGCTATTTAATAGGGTGGATCATTGAATGTATGAAAAATTTTTTTTTGCTACAATCCTTTTTGGCTATTATAAAAAAGTGGTTACATCTAGTTAACATTCATAATATAAAAGAGATACATTAACATTTAGTACTGCCCCAAGCTTACGGAAGTTTTACAAATAAAGTCTTACTTGGCATGATTTTTCCTAACCCGCTATTTAATACGATTTGGTTATTTATTAATCGAATATAGATTAATCGTTTAATTATACCGTGATGCATCACTACGCCACACTCAAGCCACAGAAAGGTGCGTCAAAATTATCACAGAGGCATCTGCAGCAATTTGTGCTCCATTCAGAAGAGATGGATTCATCAAAACGAGGAGGCTGGAATCTCGGAACATTATGCCATTTTTCAATTCCAAAAAAGATTTTAAAATAGTGTCAAAACGTTAATTTAACGTTTTTTCACTAGCGTTTTTTTTTTATTTCGGACTATTAAATACAGCGTGTAAGTCTAATACGGGCGAACAATTAAACCAGATATAGCGTTTAGTAGTGTTATCATTAATTAACATGATTTTTTAAATTACACTTAATAGTGACCTCGTAATTAATTTTTGAAAATTTACTGAGCAGCAATGTACCGCATACATGCTTGTTATGACATTGCGAGATACGAGCTTTTTTAAAGTAACTGTCAACTAGCGTGTTTGTCAACTTGAATGTGTTGCGTTACATTGCGGCCCGAATTATTTTGTATGGTAAATATTTTCATTGTGGTTTAAAGCAATAGTTATCTAAATATGCTTCTTAGGTCCTATGCTGACCACCGTTTCAATATTCGCTCGTATTAGATTTACCGGATGTATGACTATTATTCATTTTATATATTTTATTTTATTTTTATTTTATTTATTTGGAGAACAAACAGATGTACGTCTATATACAAAACATTATTATTAGTTCTTGCAATCTTTAACAAACGACTTCCTGCTTTTTATTTACTTACAAGTTCAGTTCACCTGTGACGGTTTTCATACTTTATTAGAAAACTATGACGGCATTGGGGCAGTATAAAACATTTAAATAAAATAAAAAAAAATCCATCTGATATCATGTTAGTTAAGGGGTTACCTATCTGAAACACTAAAAATGTTAGTCCGAATTTCGTTTCGGCAAAAACTATTCGACAAATATCGTTTCAATTTTTTTTCGTTTGTCCGAATTTTCATTTCGAATTATTACGATTCGGCATTTATTGGTTCGGTTTTTTAATCATTCGACAAATTACGGTTTGCCCTAAATCTCATTTCACCGTAATATCAGTTACCCGAAGTAACGTTTCAATTTTTTCACCATTCGACTTTTTTCGATTGACTTTAATTTCATTTGTCCGATGTAACGTTCCGATTTTTAACTATTCGACATGTGTACAGCTGGCATTACAATTTACAATTATTTATTTTTATACCTGGTATACCAAACTAGTCTGCAAGAATCTACCCGCTTTGTACTTTGATAAAGATAACCCTACCCGCTACATAAAACTTGTTATAGTGTATTATTAAAGCTAATACTGAGTAGTACAGTGCGATAGTGAAAACTTATTTAAATATGTCTGACCTAACCTACTTTTTTCCTAGCAGTTCGTTTTTGTTGGGGGACGCGGTTCAAACCTAACCTAACCTATTTTTCTGGTAGCAGTTCGTTTTTGTTGAGGGACGCAGTTCAAACCTAACCTAACCTATTTTTCTGGTAGCAGTTCGTTTTTGTTGAGGGACGCAGTTCAAACCTAACCTAACCTATTTTTCTGGTAGCAGTTCGTTTTTGTTGGGGGACGCAGTTCAAACCTAACCTAACCTACTTTTTTACGTAATTGAACCTTTGTTTTGAGTTTTTTTCCATCCGCGGCTCCGCCCCCCCTCCCCCCTTTGTCCTTGTGCCTATGTCAGTTTTCTGTGAAAGTCACTTCCCCAAACGGCCACTTTTTATGAACCAACCTAACCTACTGACCTTTCTCTAAAAAACTAATAATAACTAATTTTCTTTTCTAAAATTACATTTATTTTAGATTTAGGGAAACATACCTCTGCCGAGAAATAACTTGGGATATCGTTAAAAGGTAAACTGAAAATATGTCTAAACGTATCCAGTGCGAAAAGTATCATTGGGTAAATGAAAAATGGGCAACGAAACAAAATACGTAACAATTCATAGGGCAAGTGAATGAGATGGGAAACGTTTTTCGGACAAACGAAACTTTTACTAAACGTGAAATGGTGAACAGAAAAAAATACGAAACCTGTCATCGGACAAACGATAATAATTCGAATAGTTTTTGGCCAAATGAAATTCGGTGAATGGTTTTTAGTGTTTGCGATAGGTTACCTAGTTAAGGAGTAACAAGTTTCTCGTGGTAGCCAAAAACTAAATTAAAAAAAAATTGCGAGTGGCCACTCACATAAATCCCAGCCAGAGAATCGATTAGCCTAATATCAATAATTTGAGCACTTCACTAAAGATAAAATCTACTCCGACTTACTCAAGTCCCAAAATGTTACATCTAGAAATATTCGAATTGAAATTTATTCGTAACACTACACATTTTCCTTTCTCTTTACAGCTGTCCCTGAGAAACAATTCGTCTTGTTATTTCCAAAAAAATGTCCAATAAAAACTGTTTGGCTTTGATTTCACCCTTAAGGGTCTTATCAGGGGTGACGATAGCTCGGTTCATACGATAAATACTGCGCAGTGCGCAGTCTATCAATGTTTCGTTATTAGACTTTATCTAATAGAGTCTTTATTGGTAACATTACAGCTATCGTTGGGTACAAAATGCGTTAAAGTACCACTGTACTACCATCTTTAGACCTCGATTAAGATTTCTTAATTTGGCTAGTGAAAAGGTTTCAAAAGTTTCAAAGATTGGACCTAAATTGCAGTGACAATTAGCGTTTGCCCACAAAAATCAAAACTAATCGTAAACAAAACGTGTAGATACTTATTGCAATTGTGTTTAGATGACTCGCACCATATTTTTTATGGAAAGAGTTACAAATTTTTAAACAAATAATTAAATTGATGCACCATTTAATTCTGCAAATAGGCTTCAGGCCACTTTTATACTTGTAACTTCAGACTTCTAGATCTATTGCAAAGTGACGTCTGAAGAGAGGAAATGCTGCAAGAAACTGTTCAGTAAATCTTTTTTTAAAGTACTTGTATGTACATTATTTAAAAAGAAAAACTTAATACCATTTTATATTAAAACTCTTTCATTAAGCTCTTATCATAATCTAAAGTTTCTTGTAAACTTAGCCGGATATTTTTACTTAATGAAAAAACAACCAGAAAAACTTAGGTCCTACCTAAGGAACAGGAACGAAGTTTATAAAGGTGGTCGCTTATCGGTCTGAGCGCAATCGGCTCTTAAGTCCCAGTCGCGATTGCCTCCCATTTATCTTACTAATGGCCGTTCTTACCAACGGTGGACGATAACCTTTATATATTTGGATAACTTCAGTTTCCATTTATTTTTCGCCACTCGAACACAGATTTTACCTATACGTACAAGTTAATTGAGAGCCGGGGCAGCCTGAGGTGCGGGACGATGGCAACAGTAACCAGTCGAGCTTTGTTGTAGTCACCGGCAATAACATATATGATGAATTGGGACATTCTAAAATATCTGACATGACTTTATTCCTGTAGTAATTAAATAAGGTCGTGTCAGATATTAACGCGTCCTTCGTTTCGTCATAATTATATTATTGCCAATGACTATACCTACCAGTGACGTGGCGTCCAAAGAACTCGATTCCTACCGGCTTGCCTATATCAGGCATTTGAGCACCTTATTCTACAGCTCTTAAGGAAAATGTACACCAAATTTGCACCGGCTTTCCCAAGGATATCTTTTACGCCACGCCACTGGTACCTACATCAATATCCTCTCCTCTCCCCTCCTTCCACTCATATGCACAGACTCTCAACTTGGTTGTAATAGGTCTACGATACTTAAATACAATGTTTGCATTGTAAAACCAAACACTTAAAATTACTTAATAAAACTCTGGTGCTCCGTACGGTCGTTCCCTCGTAGGCTCAACACCAGACATAATCGGAGTCGAGAACAAGCCCATTGTAATGTAACTAAAAAATAAATCATTAACTCATTATATTATATAACCGCAAATTGTAACTAAACGAAGATTTTAGTAGAGATTGCAATATATTTTGAGTTTAATCTTAACTACCAGAGCGTAATTAATTATTGATTCTTTTGACTATTAATGTATATTTAGTATACACTAATTTGGCACAAGGGGGAAGCGGAGCTATGTAGCTAGTCTCGTGACAGTTGTGACGTCACGTCAGCAAGTGCGGCGTATGGAATAAAAACAAAATAGTTGCGAGCTGAATCATTTATAATAAAAAAAGTCGTTCAATTTTAATATAAATAATTTGAGCACATAATTAATTAAATATAATGCAAGTGATAAAAAGTCTAAGTACGAGTAGAAGTAGTGAAAATCGTGGGAAACCGTTGGACACGAGCAGCACAATGCCGACGTGGTGTAGATCCTATTCAGGAGGAGGGGTGTGGCCTCATCAAAGATGTAGAATATGTAGAATTGATATAATATTTTTATTGTTAGGTAATTTCTACAGATGTTTAACATTCACATATTGATTTATATTTTTTTCGCAGTCTAAAATCTAAATTTAGGCAATTAATTTATTTCTCCGTTTTTATTGAGCGAATCAGTATGAATACAATATGGTAGTAACACGTGCCATTAGTAGCCTAACTATCTCTCGTTGGATCTTTGATATTTTTTATAAAAAAAAGTATGCTTAAAGGATATCTGGGATTTCTAGTCTTGCATTTATAATTATCTAGGTATATTATTAATTTATTGCAAAAAGTGAGCATGGAAGATTTTCGAGGCAAAAGGAACACAGTGGACAGTCGGAAGAAAAGGTGTCTGAAGTTTAAATAAGAATAACACATATAATAAATTCGTAGCAATACTATGTTTGTACGGGCATAACGCAAAGACTTCCAAACCAATTTTCATTACTATTGGTAACAGGTAGTTTATGAGCCCTTTTTATCCAACTACGGCGACATTCACGACCGAGGTTGCGGACATCCTCAAGTTATAAACAATTTATATTTATGGTACCTAATTATGACATCATTACAACCACAACTTCATTCATAGAGCATAACTTATTTTAACGTCTGCAGTAAAAGGAAAATTATTCCAATTCCATAAAAATACCACAGCATCGTAAGACAGACGTAGCATTTCAATTAACTATCTACACAATGCTGTTTCTAAGGGGACGCCTTGGTGAGCCATTAAGAATCAAATTTAATCATTAAAGTTCGAACTTTACATTATTTAATCCGACCAAAAACCGCTTTTGATGTCTTAAAACTTGTCTCCGAGACATTTTTTTTTAATTTTTGAGTACTTTAAACATAATAAAACCCTTTAACTTGACATGTTATATTTAAATTTAAGGTAGGTATAGGTCGGGATCAAGAAATAAAATATGTATAATTATAGAAAAAAGTCGTGATAGCAGTTTTCGTGACGGAGCAGTTTTTCATACTACGAAACGATGGCATCTATTGAGACTATTTCGCAACACGTGTTTAGTTTTTTTTATATGGAGATATTTGTATTTGTATTTTTTATAACTACTACAATAATTTTTATAGTAATATATGAAAATTTTAAAACTCTACCTCATTTCCAGAATTTGTATTAAATTTAGAAGTGTGTGTCCCAAATCACGGCGCATACTTGTATCTGATCTATATTCTGTCACGGTTCGCAAGGCGTTTGGTTGTGTTTAAGCTAGTTTCGCGTATGTAACATACGCAATGGCTAGGTGATGAACCAAAGAACTACACCACTCCCTCAACCCCGCTTAGCTTGATCGACATCGTAATTGGCCTTTGAGTCGGTCACGAGTATTCAAAAAGGGTGCAAGTGTTTTGTTGCTTCCGGCTCGGTCATGTAAGTTTTACCTATTTCTTTTTACTTTTGTGGCTATATTTCAAAGGTTTTTAAGATCATTGTTGTCAATTTCTACGGTGACGATGAAATAACTATATTAATTACTAGTTATATCTTAATCATGCCAAATTTACAACTCCGTCACAGCACAACTCGGTCACACCACATTGTGACGAAGTGTTCACTGGACGTGACGAAGTTTTAAAATTATAGTTATTTTAAAAAACCTTGAGTATTTTATGTGAATCGACTGGGTTTGTATTTGCTAACAGATAACATCATAACCGGCTATGACTGCTGCCGAAAGGTAGCGGCAATGCAGAGAAAAACGAAAATGATCTTGCAAAATTTAAGATTACAATATGGCTTATTGGCTGATTATAATAAAAAACGTTAAAATAACTATTTGTTTAATATTTCGTTAATAATGTTTAACATTTATATTGTTGCTTTATTATTTTATGGAAAATGCCACTCTCTGCCACGGAAATGTTAAATACTCTGTCACAGTTTGTCCAGTACAACGCCAAGACGATTTTTCATTTCATACGTTTTAGTTATCTAATTATAAACTGAATTATACAACATGTTTAAGTGGATTACAATAGATCTAAGAATGTATAATTTTAAGATGTAACGATAATGCAATAACAAAAAAGTAAATACTTTGATTCGCGTGATGCTGCTTTGTGACAAAGTTGTTTTTTTCTGAATATTGTTTGTTTTAGAAACTGTGCCATTGATTCTTAAATGCAAAAACTATTTTACATGTTTGGAAAACACTTAAATAATATAAAATATTGCATATGAAAATACAAAAAATACATAATATTTTGTGACAGAGTTGTATAATTTTCACACCATCACCATTTCAATTTTTTTTTTCAAAATTACGAAATAGTGTCTGAATAAATCACGCTACTAATTACGCTGTTGTAATAACAGTAGATTAATTATTCAGTATTGATACAAAATATTTATTTAGAGACTCTTTTCATTTTAAAAGAAAATTAGTCTAATTGTACCGAAACAAGACAACTTAAAGAATTTTGACCCAGCTACGAGGCCCTAGTGGCCTTTTTTCTACTCGTCGATAACTTCTGAGACTCAATTTGAGAATTATTATTATTATTGTTGTAGGTTTGGGCCTTTTATATGCCGCTTCGACCATTGCTGATCTATTGTGGCAGCCCTTTTGTTATATCTCACTGCATAGGCCCGTTGAGTCTAGGAAATTCCAGATTCCTTGGGCAGTGAGTAGTTGTATCTCATCCGGAAACAGAATGTGTCGCCCTAGATGGATACTGCGTTTGCGCATGAGTGGTCCGCATGAGCAAAGGATGTGCATCGCAGTCTCCTCTGACTCTTGGCAGAACCTGCACGCTGGATTTTGTTTCATACCCATTTGAAACAGATGTTTGTTCAGTTTGCAGTGGCCAGTGAGGATTCTGGTCACTGAGCAAATTTTAAATCTTTTGAGTGATAATAACTCCGTAGACTTTTTGCTATTGAACCCTTCAATAAGGGTTTTCGACTGCTGTTGTCCTATTACGGACTTCCAGTGCTCGATTGCCCTACCTTTGTAAAGGTTGTGTAGCAGAGAGTAGGCTTTTTGCTTGGTGGTACCACAAAACGGTTCCGGGCCGACATGGGGTTTGTCGGCTCCTTTCCTTGTAAGTTCGTCTGCTTGTTCGTTTCCGTGTATATCGGAGTGTCCTGGTACCCATCTAAGTATAACTTTGTTGGATATGGCCAGGGTGTTCAGGTTGTCCTTACAGTTTTGGACAAGTTTAGAATTTGACTCAAGTGAATCTAGAGCCATCAGAGCAGCTTGGCTGTCCGAGTTGATGTAGATGCAGCGGTGTCTAAGGTTCTTTTCAAGGATGAGTTCCGCGCACTTGTTGGTGGCGAAAACCTCCGCTTGAAAGATTGAGGCCTCTTTACCCATGCTGACGCTTACCCTGAGTTTTGGCCTTTGTCCATAGACTCCACATCCTACGTCATTACCTTTTTTTGAGCCATCCGTGAACCAGATTAGGCTGCCCTCTTCGAAGGACGTTTGTTCATTTGCCCATTCGTCCCTAGAGGGTATTTCCACTGAGTATATTTTTGTGAAGTTACATACAGCATTCATATCATCAGTGGGCATGCATAGGGTGGTGTTCTTTTCAAACACTGAGGCTTTAAACCTGGTCAGTGTTTGTGAGCGCCATGTGGTCCTCGTTTGGGTGCAGATTCTATAGATACACTGCTCCGCCTCTTTCTGCACTTGCAGGTGCAGCGGTATTAGGTCCAGCAGTGCATCCAAGGCCGCCCCCGGTGTAGAGGATAGGGCTCCAGTTGCAATTATACATGCGGTGCGCTGTAGGCAGCTTAGCTTTTGGACGGTTATCTTTTGGTTGGTTTTGTTACACCAGACAGCAGAGGCGTATGTGATAATGGGCCTCACAACCACATAGCAATGCTGGGTTTTAAACCCCATCTTGCTCCTGCCATTCGACAAAAAGTCCATAGAGCCATCTTCGCGTTTTGGATTATATTTTCCAAGTGTGTGTTCCAAGTTAACTTTTGGCCTAGTGTGACTCCTAGATACTTGACTTCGTTTGAGAAGGGTATAATTTGAGAATAAGTAATCAGCTAAATTATTAGTTACTTATCATCCCGAAATTATTTACGCTGTTTTGATTTTCTAAAAAAAAACCTATTAGCGCAGCGCCTAAAAGCGTATTTACAATTCAATAAATCAGTACAAACTCATAGAGAACACCCTTACCAACCGGCCTGTACTGTAACTCCTTGGTGAGGAATCCAGTAGTGTTAGCGTCAATGCCGGATTTCTGCCTAGGCCTACAGGGCCCCGGCCTAGGGGCCCTGCCAGCCTAGAGGGGCCCCAGCGGTAGACCCTTCATATAAGCCCAAAAGCATGGCTTGCCTTCTCAATACCTCTAATCTATCTCTAAATACGGCCCTGGTTAGAGTTCTAAACAATGTCCTTCCGCAGGGCTCCATCCTGACACCGTTACTATTTAACTTCTACGTGCACGACTTTCCTGCTACCTCATCGCGCAAGTTATGCCAACGACCTAGCCTTCATCACTCAATACCAAAGTATGGAAGCTACTGAACCGATCCTAGAACACGACCTAATTCTGCCGGATGACTACTTTACCCGCTGGCGGTTGTGCCCAAACCCAAATAAGACGGAAATATGTTGCTTTCATTTCAATAACAAATTAGCAGAAAAACTTCTGACCGTCTCGTTCAAGGGCACAATACTAAATCACAACACATGCCCAAAATACCTAGGAATCACCTTAGAGAAGAGCTTAACTTATAACCAGTCCACTCTCACTTACTGGCTCCCCGTTCTCAGCAACATAGCTCCAGCTCGCCTGTGAAGAAAAATATGCCCGCACCGAGAAGCCACTATAACTCGCTGCAGTCAAAACTTACCCATCCACGCAGATCTTGACAACTTTGGGCCCAAAAGATATAATCTCCAAATCCTCCTGCTATGACGATTCCTGATCAGCAGAGTGACTTTAACATAAATGAGGCCTGGATCGAGGAATGGGAATCTTACAAAGCCCCTCCAAACCTCCCTCTTCTTCTCATTATCTCCTCAAAGCCCCCTGCTGGGTTCATCGGACCCCACCGCGTCTGGACCGCTTTGAACCGCTTGAGAACGGGTATAGGAAACTGCGCTTATAATTGGCAGAAATGGGGTTGGAGCATGTCACCCGCTTGCAAGCAACTGTGGACATCCAGTTCAGACCATGGAACACATAATCTAGGAGTGTCCTTATACAAGATTCAAAGGTCACTTAAGAAAAAGAAGCGGTTGCGTACTTGAAACGGGAAAAAATTTAGTTATAGTGTTACAATATGATTATCCAGCTACTTGTAATAGTGCCATACGATAAATAAATAATAAATCAGTATTTAAAAAAAATACCTAATAGGTAATTAGGTATACAAAAATATTTGTTGATTTTTAGGATTTCATAACCAAAGGCTGTCAACGGGACCCTATTTCTAAGGCTCCTCTGTCTGTTCATCTGTCACAGGGCTGTATCCTTTGAACCGTAATAGATATAAATAAATATTAGGGGACAATCTTACACAAATCGAACTAGCCCCATAGTAAGCTCAATAAGGCTTGTAAAAGATAGACTTGAAGTTTTAAAAGAAGGTGTAACAATAATTATTAAAAACAAAACAAAGTTAACAAATTGGTTATTGGTTAGTTAGTTAATAAATTGGGTACCCCATACAAGAAACTTGTTTCTTCGTTTAGTTTTTTATTATTCCGCTCGTTTCGAAACCCGACTTTATTCCAGACTAATAGAAATACGTGAACGTTTCAATTACTTAGACAATTCCGAAGCAATACAACCCCTGTCGTCAGAGTACGATTCAACGTATAGGACTCCGCCGCAGACTTACAAACCGATTAGAGTATAATGAAAATAGTAACATTAGTATGTATTTTTTAATTTTTAATCAGTATTTAGTCTGATTTGCCGAAAATTCACACATAAATCGACGACAACAACGTACAAGGTGCAAAGTGCTAAAAGGTTCGAACTACGTACGCTGCAGCATAATGGTCTACACGTCGAAACCTATCACGTAGTATAAAAATTTTCTTAAAATTTCACTTAGTATAGATTTTAAAATGACGCATACAGTGCGATCTGAGTCAACAATCTGTAAACTAACACGAACACCATTCTAAGTGCCACATTGAACTGTACGCGATGTTTGCCATCTCACTCACTTGCGCGCACAAAGCGCAATGTGCCACATCGAACTCAGTTCGCCGTTGATCGGCCTAGAGTAGAACTACGTACACAGGACTATCTACCACTTAGAACTGTATACGCGTGAACTGTTTTTTAAAAGAACTGTGTACACAGGACTATCTAGCTACCGCTTAGAACTATATACGTTACTATAATAGCTGTAGTTAACAAAGTACGTAAAATCTATGTGCCACTTAGAATTGTTTACATCATTTATTCAGTCACTTAGAACTACCTATTTACCTTTTTGAATCGTTTAGTTCGATACACACGTTCACATAAGGACAGGTTGATCCGCTTCATCCTTCCCGCTAGTCCGCTGCTCACTCTGAGCAATCAGCGAAAAGTCAAGGTGGCCCTGGCCAACGACCTGGTTCGACCCCAGGCGTTCAGGCCCCCACCTAGCCCGATACTATCAAGGTGGGCCGGGACAAGTGACCTGGCACCCCCGGCACCCACCTAGTCCGACCAAACTCAGGGTGGTCTGGCTAGCGGCCTGGTTCGACCCCAGGGATCGCCACGGCCAACCACCCGGTCCGACAATCGCTACGCCCGGGTATGGGTTGCGAGTTTGTCAATTTCTAAAAAAAAACAGACACAGAAGTCAAGACTATAATCAAAGCAATCAAGTCTAAAGCCGTTGGGTGTGGTGATGTCAGTCGTTACATGATAGTATCAGTCCTCGACTGTATGCTCCCTGTGATAACTGATATCATCAACTCCTCGCTGTACTATGGTGAATTTCCATCTTTGTGGCGCAAAGCTTTTGTCATACCCTTGCCAAAGATCAGTAACCCCACCACAGTTAGCAGCTTCAGACCAATCTCTATTCTCCCTTTTCTATCGAAAATTGCTGAAGCGGTGGCTCACAAACAACTTTCGCTTTACATTCACTCACATAAGCTGTTGAGCCCCTTTCAGTCCGGTTTTCGACCTGGCCACAGTACCTGCTCTGCGCTTCTCAAGGTAACTGAAGATGCTAGACAAGGCATGGAGGAGCAACTGGTCACAGTACTTATTCTTATTGACTTCTCCAACGCTTTTAATACTGTCGACCATGACATCCTTCTTGCCCTGCTCGAACATCTCAATGCGTCACCTTCTGCCCTAAGTTGGTTCTCTAACTATCTTCGAGGACGCCAGCAAGCAGTTCGCGTTAATCGGTCTTTATCTGACTGGTGTGACCTAGTCACTGGCGTACCCCAAGGTGGAATCCTCTCCCCACTTCTTTTCTCTACTTTTATTAACTTCATCACCCCCGACCTTTGCTGTTCGTACCATCTGTATGCCGACGATTTACAACTATACGACCAATGCAGTGTAACTGACATCACAGCCACTATTGACTATGACTATAAGACGCAGGTTTCCGAAATTTCCCGGAAAGTCATAGGCTCGTTCCATGCACTTAACAAACTTAAACATTTTTTACCCGTAAAAACCAAGGTACTTTTAGTAAACACCCTGATTCTACCTTTGATCGACTATGGTGATGTGTGTTATCCTGACTTAAGCGAAGGGCTACTTGATAAGCTGGATCGTCTTCTAAATAATTGCATTCGCTTCATTTTCTGTCTCCGTAAATACGATCACGTGTCTTCATACTGTTCTCAGCTTGGTTGGTTCCACATTCGTGAACGACGTAATATTCGTATGCTCTGTACTCTTTTCTCAATCCTCAACGATCCACAGTCTCCGGAGTATCTCAAAACTTTATTTCACTATGCCAGTGAGACTCACACTCGGTATTTTCGCTCTTCTGATAAGCTCATCCTTTCTACCCCTCTTCATCGTACCAGATTTATGACTTACTCCTTCTCCGTGCAAGCGGCGCGCCTCTGGATCTCGAACGGTCTTCCTCTTAATATCAAACAAGCTCCAAATAAGTTCGCGTTCAAAAAATCTCTGCGTAATTTCTATGCTAGTAGAACTGAAGTCTCTTAGTGTATCTGGTTAGATGTGTCATCTGTATGTATTTATTTATGTGTATATATATATATATATATATATATTGAAAAAATTCTATATAAATATAGCTATCCGTATCTATATAATTATGTACTTGTTTACATTTAGTATTGGTAATGTAGTTGAGTTTTAATTAAAATTAAATGACGTTAGTTGCACCGCCCACAAGCTATCTGCTTTGCCCTAAGGTTATTTACTTATACAAAATTTCGTACATTTTTTTAATAAATAACACATTTATCATAATTTTACTTTTATTTAGTACTTCCTACATGATTATTAAGTTAAAACTAATGAATCGAATACGGTTCTATCTACAAAATGTGTCAAAATTATAAATATGTATATATATACAGAATCATAATGCAACCAACAATTAAATTAAATATGGTGCGTTAAAACTATGTATTACAATTGTAAAAACCTAATCAAAATAAATGATTTAAATTTGATGACTTAACTCACACATTGAACCTTTTACAGTAAGACGAACATTTCTTTTACCTAGTATAATATTCTAAGTACCAGATAGACCTACATACGTATAATTTATAGAAAACAATAACCAAGTATAATGTTCTAAGTCCCAGATAGACCTGCATACGTGCTTCTTAAATAAAATTGTAACCAAGTATAATATTCTAACTGGTAGATAGAACCGTATACGCAACGGTGAGCAAACAGTTATAACTTAATTTAGTGGTCTATCTGCATTTTCTCGAAAACTACAATTAAATTGAGTTATATAAAAATAAAAAAATATATAAAATATAATTATAACCGTGTTTGCCAAATTCCAGCTTATTATCTTTAATACGAAAAAAGTTATAAGGATTCTACCTTTGTTTTGCTCTCCTGTAAAGTTGTCATTTTTCAATTAGAACCATATACGTTGTTGTCGTCGAAATAATTACTTGGTATCCCACTAATATTAAAAATGTGAAAGTTTAAGTTTGAAAAGAGGTTTGGATGTTAACATATTTGGTTGTTTGTTACTATGTAAATAACGCGGTAACAATTGAATGGATTAAAATTACATGTGGCATACAAGTAAACCAAGTAGTCTTGGCTTGAAACAAAGGATACTTTTCCCCGTTATACATTCTCTTGGGATTATACAGGGAGTACCTAACTTAGGGGAAGCCGTGGGAAAATGTTAGTGTACGATATATATTTACTGGGATTGGTGTGACAAGCGGTATGTGTACCTACACCATACTCAAATTGTTTTAATTTTGGGCTTTAACACTTGAATCACTCCCACGCTCTTTCTTACGCGACTTTGTTTCGCTCTAGATTAAATGTACCTACACCTTCGCCGTAAATAATAATATGCAACTTTACTACTCCTTTGTAATACAATCTCATATTTACCGATAGCGGTAGTTCAAGTACAGTCAGACATTAATCAGATTGATGCTATTTAATTATTCGTATTTCATACGTGTGTGGTAACCAGGCGCCAGGAAACAAAGGCAAAATAATGAATTTATGACTTGGTGAAGGTTGTCAAAGTCCACTGAAAACGGGCGGAGCAGGACACCAGTCATGGTAGCGTTCTTTGGCGGACACCTATGTTCAGCAGTCGACTAATTTGTAACTGATTATAATAAATAATAATTTGAAAAATCAGCTAATTATTAAATAAAACTTGTTTTTTTAATGTCGCAGACGATAGAGATGATATCGATCCTTGAAAATCATAACGTCAGGAAACAAAAAACATGATGAATGAGTACGGTTAAAGGTTTCCGAAATATTAACGCCTTCCCGTGAAACGCGAGTGATCGCGTGGGGAGCATTTTGCCGCCCGTACTTAATACGTTTTTTTTAACAAAATAGGAGTTATATTAATTTATAATTATGTTTAAAGGATAGAATAAAACATAAAATATCAGAATAAGAAACATTTATTAATATTAGAATTTGGAAAACAATGCTTTTGGATATTTTAGGTAAAATTTCTTGGTTTTTTTGCAACGTCTTTACAATTCATATATAAAAAAGAAAAATTAAACTTAATGGGTAAATTATATGTTTTCATCATCTACAACATGCATTTCAGCAAAGCAATTCTGACACATATACATGCAATGTTCTTTGCATAGTAACTTTGCACATCTGTTGCACTCTTTTTTCGTCCTTCTAATTTTCTTGGACTTGGACATATTACGCAAATACCGTCTCTATCTGAGGGTATATTTCGATGATCCAACTGCACGAATCGGGCGATTACGTTTCACAGCGGTTTCTGCGATGTGTTTACTTCGGATCTTTTAATCATATGTGGTCTAGTTATCGCCAGGGTAATTTCTTTCAAAAATGTTTGTCGTAATAATAATAACTGGTCATTATTCTCTTTGTATGTTATCAAAACAAACTAAAAATCAATATGAATATGATATTTATATTACCTAATAAATATTTGTTGTAACTAAGGATACATAATTGTGCATAAATCTATAGCCTAAAACCGAAGTTACAGGAGTTTGGCAAGTCAATTATCTGCAAAAGGGCATTTCTCCAGACATATATGTCTGCGGTCACCTTATTCATCTGGCCCTTTTTCATACTAAATGTATGGAGACAGATGAATGAGTCGCAGACATATTTCTGGAGAAATGCCCAAAAATAGAGAGAAAAAATTATGAAATCTTGTATGTATATTATGTCGCAGTGTCGGAGTTCTCTCCACGAAGGGATGTCAAGTTTGTTTATGCTTGAGTGTCTTTGGTTGCGGTACAACGACGTTTATTCAAAATTGACTTACCTAGTTCTGTCATGGTTGTTAATTTTTTGCATTTCAGAAAATTGGTAAAAAAAAAAAATTAAAATTTAATCTGTTTATTTCAAATTATTACAATTTTTATATTATTATTAACTACTAATCTTAATTTCTAAAGATTTTGCGAGTTAAGGAGCTCTTTATTAATAATACTTGCATTATTTAATAATTAAACTAATGTGGTGTAATTTATACATTTAAAGTAATTAAACAATTTTTGGTGAATTGTGCTGGACAAGGAATCAGAGCCAGTGATGGTTGACCTGCTGAGCCTTTCTTCTATCGAGCGATTCTATCGAGCTCTAACCGATGGAAATCTGCACTCGACTGCGGTTTATTGGCAATTTGATGGACGTCCTGACGACTCCTACCCCCTGACGCCTACATATATATAAAATAACCTATTTAAAATCGATTAAGCGCGGTTAAATCAAACTATTGTATCTCAAGATACGTGACATTGGCTTAACACGGCAGAAAAGTTTGCGCAGTTGCTATTACAGTAATACATGCAGTAATTTTGCAATCACGAGCAATCATACGCTCTGTAAATAAAACTGAATATTACTCAGATTTTCCTCAACTGCAATCTCCTTTTACAGCGAAACAAAAAGAAATATGTAGTTTTGTTTCTCATTGAAAGCGTTCGCTGTCAATTTCTTTGTAATAAAAAGTACCTATAAGGAATATTCGTGAAATATACGGATCGTTTTCAAAAAAGATGTCTGTAGGTCTTAATTCAACAAAATGCTAATCTTGTTCCTTTGTGTAACGAAAGTTAACCATATCAGTTGTATTGTATGGTATAGGTACATACGGACTACGGGCATTTTTTTAAAAGACCCACAAATGAAACAACGTAATTACGGAATTATGTAATTTTAAAATAAAAAACCGTAACCAATAACGTTATTGAGATTTCCGTAATTTTGGAAGCCCTACTTGCAGTTTCGTCGTCAGTGAAAAACTGCCACTAGGCCTTCCTAACGAAAAGAACGCTGCTATGACTGATCGAGCACCGCCGGCTTCCAACGGACTCCGTCGATCTCCACCAGGTCATCTGTTCACCTTGTGGGTCTACCCACGTTACTTCTTCCGATGCGTGGTCGCCACTCAAGAACTCTTCGGTCTCAACAGCCCATCTATTTATTTCACGGCTATAAAGGCATAATACTTGATTGGGCGGCGGGGTGAGTCAGGACAAAACTCGACTAGTTAAGTAACTGTTGTCCTCTTACATCCCTTACAACCCACGCGATTCCTGGCTCTCAATTAAATTGTACGCCAGAGAACTTAGCATAGTATAATAATAAAACCTTTTTCTTTTTCAATTTCATCAAGAGAAAATGTTGAAAGGCCTTGGTGTACAGTTTCGAATTAAATGCAGTTATTTTTGTAAACTGAACACAAACACCGTAATCAGAAGGTGCTAGCGCTAATATACCGAACTTCAAACTGAATGGCGCGGTATTAGAAACGGCTATGTTCGTGAAATATGTCTGCGATGCTACGTGAGCCACACTTACAACTGCATTGATAGTCTGCTGTTGCAAGTTTAACAGTGCAGCGAGAGCGGTTATTAATTACAAAGTTTTAGTTTGCGGGCGCTGTTTTGAAAGCAATTAACCTGCGTAAACATTACAATAGACTATTAGTTAATGTAACTAACTAATAACTATTAGTAATAGAGAAAGGAAAATTAAAAAAACGGACTGCTGTGCCAAAAATACCGCGCATTAAAGTGCATAAATCCGACATTTCGCTTTTTTACCATTTTTTTGTACCCAGTGACAGTGACACTTACGCCATCAAGACGAATCTAATGATGTATCATTGGCAATACCTATCGGGTGTGGTATATAGATACATACCTTACCTACCTATCAGTGGCTTGGCGTAAAAGATATCCGTGGGCAAGCCGGTGCAGATTTGGCGTACATTTTCCTTAAGAGCTATAAAATAAGGTGGCTAAATACCCGATATTCGGCAAGCCGGTAGGAATCGAGTTCTTTGGATGCCACGTCACTGCTACCTATATAAGTATCTATTACATCATAGATACAAATTTCATGTTTTCTTGTTTATATTCCATTCAACCTAAATGATATATTTTGTCTTTACCTTACTTATGTTTATTGTTTTATCTACACACATATCATAAATCCTCTATAATAATGCGTTCAAAAACTGCAAATTATGACCAGCATAAAGATAGACTATTTTGTTAGAACAAATGTCTTATCTGTGAAAATGTTGTTGCTTCATAGTAAGTCGAATTTGATGTTATTATGACGTTAAAATTTCGAACATCTCTGAAAAACAAAGCAATTATTAGTCGAAAAGACGTTTTATTCGCAGTGAAATGTCAATTGCAAGCAATTTCAACAAATCTCGCACATTACTTGTTATGGGACGATATATGTGACGGTATAGGTGAGGCCGACTCTAGTTTGTCTCGGAATTAAAAAAAAAACAGTCAATTGCGAGTTGGACTCGTGCACCGAGGGTTCCGTACAAACTCGTAACGTCGTTCGTCGTATACGTGAATATTTCAAGAAAAACTGTATGGCGGGACAAACTTAACTTTGCTTTTGTAAAATTGCTGTCCCCAGATATCGACATAGGTCGTGGTTAGTTTAGTAGCAGCAATTAAATTGATGTTACGATTTTTGCGAATTTTTAAAAAACGATGCAAATTAGGAAAACCGTTATATTTTTCCTGTAATGTTTAGGATAATATTAATAATTGGTTATTATTATAGATTTTTCTGTTCAGTGACTTTGAAGATAATAAATGATATTTTTTTGAACGTTTTTCGTCTTAAATCAAAAAGTACATGATAAAGAAAAAAATTAAAATGGTTTTGGAATGGACAATATTAGGCCCTTTCATTTGATACGCCACTTGCTACAACAGCACCGTTTTAAATTTTAGACCTCACATTTCGGTCCTCTTTAAAAAAAAAAAAAAAACCGGACTAGTGCAAGTTGGACTCGCCCACCGAGGGTTCCGTACAAATTCTTTAAATAAAGCCTATATTTTAATTACAAATGTATAGTTTTCAGATTTTTCCCTATGCTCGTAGTATACGACGGCATTACTTGCCAAATTTCATAGTTCTAAGTCAGCGAAAAGTACCCAATAAATTTTGGTTTCCTTGAAAGAGTCCGTAATGTATGTTTTTTGCGGCATGAACGACCATATCTTTTTTTACGTTGACTTAGAAGTTTGATTTTTTCACAGCTTCAAGGGACCATATATCTAAGTATGGTTCTATTTTCAACTCCATACCCCCACGCGTTCCCGAGATAAAGGGTCTTGACAGACGGACACACAGACGGATGGACAGACGGACAACAAAGTGAACTTATAAGGGTTCCATTTTTTTCCTTTTGAGGTACAGAACCCTAAAAAGTAAAAAAGGTACAAGATGATGTTAATGTCCAGTAGGCTCGGGTTAGCGACTTTTAAAACTATTTCAAATTTCAAACCGATAGCAGCAGTAGTTCCTGAGATATCTGGCTGTAATAGACGGACAGACAGAGATACAGAATCGCACCATAAGGGTTTCTTTTTACCACTTTGGTATCGAATCCTAAAAAAAAACTATGTATGTGTGACAAGTGTGAAAAATGATTTCATTTACCGCCATTAGACATTTTAATTTGCGTAGAGAGCGGATAATAATGATGTGTATAGATAAAGTACACGCGTGTGATGTTATTATGAAAGTCGTCTGTCACATAAACTACTATTGAATCACCAGTCTTGGTAACATTTGTGCCATCCATCTTCATTCCATCTATTTGTTTTCTAATGAATTTCTATACTTTGTGACTAAAAAATACATGATGTAAGTACATACACGGGGGGCATAGGTACAATATAAATTTATATAATTCAATTACTCAAATGAGTTATTCGAGCACCATCGACATTTAGGACTCACCATAATAAATAACATCTCCCCTCGGTCCACGGAACCCTCTGCAAATTGTATCCAACACGTATTTTTTCTTTCGATGCATTCTCCCTCCGAATAATATGACTTTTCTTTAAGCGTGTCTAATCGAATGTGGCACGTAGCACGTGCTATTGCAATTGTTACATTAGGGGATAGGTTCTTGTCCAAATAAATTGATAATAGTGTCTTAGTGGTTTGATCTTGATTATTGCTTAACGAATTAGAGATGAAGCTACGGTAGCCGAGTGGTTCAGACATGTGCCTTTCAAGCAGAGGTCGTTGGTTTGAACACTTCGAACCCTGGCTTATGAGCCAGGCAGAGTTCCTAACTTGCATCGTCCAATGAGTTTATCGGAACTTATGTATGATAGATAGACGAGTATGTGGGACAAATTGTACAGCTAGGTAAGTCCAACTTCGAGAACAAGGTCAATCGTTGAATCCAACTCGGCTGGGCAGCGTTCGGGAAGCTGCATCACATCTTCTCGTCCCAAATTCCTCAACCTACCTGAAAACGGAAGTCTTCGAGCAGTGCGTGTTGCCAGTGATGAAATATAGTCGTTCACAATGGGACTAATAAGGCGGCTCAGAGTCGCGCAATGTGCAATGAAAAGGGCTATGCTCGGAGTTTCTCTGCCCGACAGAATCAGAAATGATGATATCCGCAAAAGAACCAAGCGGACATAGCTCGCAGGATTGCACGGTTGAAGTGGCAGTAGGCAGGCCATATAGCCCAGATAACGGATAACCGTTGGGGCAGTAAAGTCCTGGAGTGGCGACCACACATAGGTAAGTGCAGTGTGGGACGGCCCCAGACTCGGTGGACAGATGAACTCGTGAAGGTAGCCAGCGGATGCGGTCTGCTCAGAACCGCACTTTATGGCGATTTATGGTGGACGTTCGTGGCTGATAGATAAATAGAACTAAAACGTGCAGAAGCGAAAATATGAGTAGTTATATTTCTGAGAATTGATTTTGTAGTTTGGACTTCATAATTACACACGTATCTAACACTTTAGAATATAACATTTCCCGTTAGTTGAAATGTTTTTGAATAAAATCCTCGTCAACAAAAAGGCTTGAAACTATAGTGATAAAAATATCGAACGAACTTTTTTTTTAAAAAAAAACTGTAATTTTGGCCAAAACATCAATGTGCTCATACCTTGCACCACAAGCAACAGTGGATTCCAGTCACATACATGTTCGATACAGAAAATTGAGTTGCACACTCAAACCTACCGTCGGATGAAATATTTTCGTCAAGGCTCGGTCGTAACCTTAGGGCGAGCATTACAAATTACGTCCCACTAAAGAATTCCTGATGCGATATGATCGATATTATGAGGTCTCGCTTATGAACAAGGCGGGAGTCGGTTTAGTAAAATGAAATATTGGGACCCATAGGAAAATTGGAAATATTAGAAAATATTGGTGTGTAATTACGAGTATCTAATCAATTTTCTTGTTAAGCAAAACGTTTTTATATTTTAGTAAAAAGTTTTACTTTAATTTTAACAATGACAATAAGCAGACGGTATGTTTACAAAATGTTTTTCTATTGACGCTATAAAAAGAAATAATAATACAAAATAACATTACCTGTAACTGTAATGTGGCTATGAGCTTCCATATAATAAACGTATTATTTAAAGGGCCTTTAAGACATTTTCGAAATGGCAACACTTGCTGTGCTGGGATTACCAATGTTTGGGCAAAAATCTTTTGCCCAACTGTCATATCGCATACAATTCTTCTCAAATTATCATTTGGTAAAAAATCATTAGTCAAAACGACTTTTCGCAGTTTTTTTTTGGCAAATTATTGTTTAGCAGATAAATATTTGGTCATGTCTTATTTTACCAAATATTATTTAGTCAAATAAATCGTTTGGCATAACATACCTACTCTTCCCAAAATATTGCATGGCATATGATTTACATCCCAATTGAGTAGTGCGTAGGATACAGAGTACATTAGCTCCGGCGCTGTGGGGAGAGCAGCCCTTCTGCCCAGCTCTGCCGTGCTAGCGATATATGCAGTTTAGAAGTATAGGAAATATCAACCTTATGTCATTGGAGTAAGTTTGACATTTCCTATACTTTTGGACTGTAATTACTGCATATATAGCTAGCACGGCAGAGCTCCGGCTTTACAAAAACATTCTACGGTGCGGTGTCGGCACGCGTCCTAACCAGCGAGAGGCGAGAGCCCTAGATTCGGACTTTCGCAGCCTAATATATCGTACACATAACATAAAGCCCCCCTTTTCAATTTGTGGCACTTCAGATAAAAATTTAATTAGTTGGTATCAAAATTACATTTTGCTTAATTTTGCTACATAATAAATAAGGTAAGTTTCTGTTACTGAATTATAAAAACTATTTATTTATGCAATTAAATATCTACATTTCTTCGATTTATACGTGGAACTGCTCCTCCTCCTGTATTCCTGTATCAGTAAAAATAAATTATCATTTGCCAAATTTATGCTATAAGTTGAGTGTCCAAAGTAACAATTTGAACAAATATTTTTTTTTGGAATATGATATTAGTCAAAATATATTTCGTCAATTTATTTTTATTTTATTTGTTCATGGAAAACCAACAGCCTTAAAAACTAAACAACAATTAAAGTAGCAGTAGAGAGCCAATTATAGGAACTCACTTATGGTTTAGGAAGAACGTTCAAAAAAATACCATTCAGAAAAATCTTTAATAATTACCAATTATATATATCATCCTAAATATTACAGAAAAATATAATGGTTTTCCTAACTTACACCGTTTTTTAAAAATATGCAAAAATCGTAACACAAACATATTTTTCTTGAACTATTCACGTATCTACTTAAGAGTTTGTACGGAACCCTTGGTGCGCGAGTCCGACTCGCACTTGACCAGGATTTTTTAAATAGTGTCTTTTAAGTCCACGCTTGGTTAAAAATAAACTGTTGCCTTATTTTTAATGCAAGCTTAATATTTTCAGATTTTTTTTATGTTAGTTGCATAAAAATTAATTGGAAAACAACTAAATACTTAAAAAGGATTTTTCGTGGTCGACATTATACAGTATAATATATTTTTTTGTAGTTATATAGCGCTTTACTTTTATGTACCCCACTCTTATACTAAAAAGATGTATGTACAGGTACACTGCATTTTCAGACAAGCATACGCTTTTAATACGGAACGCCTTACCATATTTTCAATATGGCATTGTATATTCTGTCGTCATACATTCATATTGCCGTACGAAATCCAGACAACATCGTTCCTGCATAAATTTAGTTCATTAGCCCCGGGCTACAGTTTACCCTAACGTCGTAAGTGCAACCGCAATTCGGCCTGTTACGTTCTTTAGAGACAAGTGACTATGATATAGAATTAAGCTCCGCGAATCGAAATAAACAAAGTAGCTAGATTCATATTGGAACAATGGATGTACTAACGCTGCTGGCGAGAAAATCTGAAAAAGCGGTATGTACCGATGACGGTGTTTTTATGTCCTTTTTTTATGTCGGAGGGGGCAAAGGAGCAGGTGGGTCACATGATGGTAAGCGATTACCGACGCCCATAGACAACTGCAACACCAGAGGAGTCACAAGACAAATTCTTGTCCTTCCGTAGTCACATCGATTGCGTTCGCGGCCGCGCCTTCTTTGTCATGAATAGGTTAGGCGGGATGACCAACAGGCGGAGTAAAATGTCGCTTACAAATAAGCTGACACTTTACAAAACTTGTATTCGTCTCATTAAGACCTACGCCAGTGCAGTGTTCGCACACGTGCCTAAAACACGTCTGCAACCACTATAAGTCGTACAGAATAGGTTCATTCGTAGGATGACCGAGACTCCATGGTATGATAGGAATCTTAGCCTTCACCTTGAATAAAAGCTTCCCTCGATTCAAGGTTTCTTTAAGACGGCTTTGAAACGCTACTTTAGGACAGCCATGCAACATAGGAATCCACTTGTTAGGAAAGCGGCCGACTATGCTCCCTCTATTCCAATTCCTGACGACGAGCTCAGCCGGTCCAGCCTCACCAGAAGCCGCTTCACCTGGCACCCTAGGAGCTTCCTCACTCCCCACCGGCACGGTATGTGGTAGTTTTTCTCCGAACAAAAGGTACATCGGGAGCGCGCATGTGTGCGCGCCGTGTACGGACGCACCACAGGCAAGCATTCGCGACTACGCGCGACTGCCACAGTATGGTGTTCACTCACGGGTTAGGTTTAGCGAACCGGCAACTAAAACCCATTTAGTTCGATTTACATACTCTACATAAGGACAGGTTGATCCGCTTCAACCTTCCGGCTGGTCCGCTGCTCACTTTGAGCAATCAGCGTAACTTCATGGTGGCCTTGGCCTAGCGTCTTGGTTCGATCCCAGATGCTTCGGCCCCCACTTAGTTCGACCCTCTCAAAGTGGTCCGGGCTTAGCGACCTGGTTCGATCTCAGGCGCCCCGGCCCCAACCTAGTCCGAACTTCTCGAGGTGGTCCGGACCAAGCGACCTGGTTCGATCCCAGGGAACGCCACGGCCCCCGCCTGGTCCGATTTTTGCAACAGTCAGTTAGGCCTGCCAGTTTGTCAGGGTTAAAAAATTGCGTTGCCTGCCTTACAGGCGCGATTACGCTCTTTTCTTGAAGGTTTGAAGGTCGTTTTATGTTATATTAGCGGAACGTCGTTCGCAAACGTCAAATAGTTATGTGACTCCGGCTTAGTCGGATAGAAAGTATTCTATGTGTAAATCCAGGTCCCCGGGGTCGTATGTGTCAACCTGTATCCAATTTTCATGAAAATCGGTCGCATAGCTTTTGTGTGATGCGCTTACAAATAACAAACAAAATTTCCAAAAACATTTTTTTTTATTTAATTACTTATTTTGAGCTCTCCAGTTACCTACTTTTTGTCAAAATCTTTAATGTATAACACAGTCTTTCTACGATTTTATTATTATGTAAGGTCAATCGGGGCAAGTGCCTCTACGGGGCAAGCGCACCTATCATAAAATCACGAAAAGTACAGATATTAAACTACAAACGACATCTTACAAACACCCAACTAACTAATATGTTGTTGTCGTTTGTATATAATATCTGTATTTTTCGAGTTTTCTATGATAGGCGCGCTTGCCCCGTAGCTCGCAGGCGCACTAGTTTGCCCCGACTGACCTTATATAAGTAGACACATTCAAAGTTTAATTCGGCGTTTTACCCCCTGAAGCGTTAAATAAAAAAAACCTTTCGAAATGCACCTGTAATATATATATTAATTTAAACTTTATTGCACAATATAAGAAAGTACACATGGCGGACTTAATGCCTTAAGGCATTCTCTACCAGTCAACCGTCTGGGTATACGACGATATGCAAAAGTGATTGGAAAATCCTACTTGAATAAATGATCTTTTATCAACAGAAAATTTATTCGAATGACGAATAAGAATACCCAAATTATTCGCGCATCATTTATTCGCGAATAAATTGCCACGAATAATTATTTATTGGAATAAATTTTCTCGAAAAAATAATAACTAAAGAAAACTGCAAGAGTGTTGTTTGTACTAAGGGAACGGACTAAAATGTTTGCTTTATACATATAAAACATACTTCAATTTTTTTTCTCGTTTGACTAAGACAAATGTTTCATGTTAGACTGCAAATCTTAGCGGTTTGGATAAAAGGTTGTGTTCCAAGAGACTCGAGTCTAGGTGGTGATGGTGATGATGATGATGATGATAACGAACCGACTGGGGGGAGGGGGGGTTTAGGGATGATTTTCGGGATAAAAAAACTACCCTACGTCAATTCTCGGATCTCAACTTGGACGTAGTTTAGGGAAAAGAATCCAACCCAAAAAAATTTGATCATTGAAATGTCAACTTTTTGTTAACATTTAAATCCTATCATTCTAAAATTGGCTTGTGTGGGTTGGATCCTTTTCCCTAAGCTGCGTCCAATTACATGCATACCAAATTTCATTAACACTCTTCAATAATCATAATCGGTCCATAAACAAAAGGCTACAAAAGGTAGCATTCACAAAAGGCTTTTAGCTTTTTTAAGGATCAAGCCTTATTGAAATTACTAGCTCTACTAAGCCTTTTCTATCAGTCTAGCTCTAAAAAAGGGCTCCGGAGCTAAATATTTCGGGCTAAAAGGCTCGACCCTTTAGGAACACATTATGTGTTAGAACCAATATATAATAAAAACAAGTCATTTTAAACATTATTCGTGTTGCACCTTAAATATTTTTCTTGGATTTATTCGAATAAAATAACGAATAAATCATCCGTCACTTAAAAAGTCGTCGAATGATAAATTATTCGTGGATGATTTAGTCACGAATAAAATCATTCGCGAATAAAAATATCGTAAATTATTTTTTATTCGAATGATCATTTAAATAAAAATGTATTCGAATAATGCCCATCTCTGACAGAGACATTACAGATGCGGTATTAAATTTGTATTACAGGAAACGATGGGCGCGACACAAAAAATAACAATCAAAATGGTATCATGATGACACCTATGTTTTATAATGATATCACATAGAATATGCTGAAATAAATGTGTTTTGTATGGACAACTTTTCTATAAACCCGAAAGTTACCGAAAAGGACCTAGAAGGTGATTTTTTTTAAATCAGAAGTTTTTCTGATTTATGTGGTATTATCATGACACCTATGTTTTATGGTGGTATTGTACTTATAGAATACGTTAAAATAAAGGTGTTTTAAAAACTTTTGTTAATAATCAAAAATTAAAAATATATTGGATTTTTAGCTGTACAATTTTCGTACTAGGTAAAACCCGAATCAGAGTACCCTACTATCCACGTCCCAGTGTCTGTATGTCTGTGCGTGTGTCTGTAATCAAATCTTGGAAGTCTGCTGCAACATTTCAGCTCAAAGTGGGTGAAATTTAGACCCACTTTCCGGTTACTGATTGAGCTGAAATTTTGCAAAAGGGTATGTAAATCAGATGATAATGCAATATTATTATGACATGAAGCTGATCTGATGATAAAGCCGGGTGGTAGTTATAGGATCATCTATCTAAATTACAAAGGATAAATCCACCGTGTTTGGACTTATCTGAGCACCTAGTTTTGACGTACAGTTTCCGATTATATAAAAAAAATTACAGTCAGCAATAAAAGCTTGTCTCAAAAAAATCCTTTTTGACAGAAACTTATTAAAATTTTACGTTCGTCGCAATCTTTACGTATTGAGTTTTCACGAAACTATTTTACAACTACTATTATTCTAATATACTATTTTAGTGTAATGGCCAAATATTATATTGAACCTTAGCGTTTGTTTCAATTTGGCAAAATCACTTCGTTTGTATGGGAAACCTAGCGACTCGAATCACCTTAAAGTCCTTATTTCCGAAAGAATTCCGGAATGTAGGTAGTTTAGATTTAAAATCCGGCACCATGTTTGCACGACTTAAAATCTGCAATATATATATATATATATATAGTGCGCCAGTTCTTAGTATGACAAACTGAGCTCCGGACGTAAATCCTCCGTCGTCGAAGTATTTCAAAGTTCATTTTTCTAACTTTCCTTTGAATTCATACGTTGTGACAGTATTCTCTCGTATTTACTCACGATTGGAATTTTATTGGACGACAAAACAGTATTTTAATACGTATGTGACTTATATCAGTTGTTGAGGTTTTTATTTACTTACGGGACGACATGACAGCTAATAACAATACAATGAGTGTGTTTAGAAATCATAAACCCACCAGCTGGCAGCAGGGTGGCGAAAGGTCTTTTTGACAGTAGGCGTCAAAATCCACCAATCACAACACCTGATTTTGACATCTACTGTCAAATACACCTTTCGCCACCCTGCTGCCAGCTGGTGGATTTCTGATTTCTAAATACCCTCATTAGAAACACAGTCGTCATTTCGCGTCACCACAATCAATCCTCCTAGTCTGTACAGACACTAGATATTGTTTGAATATTTAAAAAAATTAATAGTACCATAAGAGTGTATGTACCTCGATGTATACGCTGGCAAATAAAGGGTAAAACTCCGATTCCAGTAAAGTGGCAAGAAATAAATCGGCCCGTGTGACGGCGGCCAATTATTGAGATGGATCGTCGCCCCGGGGCCTAGAGATTTGCCTTCAGGAGTCACTCCGCGTGGGAGTTTTGGAACGTTTTTTATCAACTTCACAGATCTCGTGGCTTAACGATTAGCATCGGTATCCCCTTATTTAGTATAAAATCAATAGTATAAATTCAGATGCCATAAAAATGAATGTGTCTAATTACACTTATTATAAAATTCAAACGGTCTAAAGTAATTTTCAATATTTTCTTTTGAAATAACATTCATTTGCTCAAACCTTATTTGTTATGAGTATTATAAGGGTGTCCCTTATTAGGCATAATTTAAAACTCCTATTTTGAAAACGCATAACAGTTTAGGCATACGATGATTGAGCATACCGCTGAAATGGCATAATAGTAAAAACGCATACAAGTTAATTAGCATTATATTGTTAGGTATACCGAAAAAAAATATATATATAAAGTGAGCGTTTTTAGAAAATAATTTCAAGTTTACAGAAATGAACGAGACTCATAACGGGGGTGTATTGATTGGATACGACTTTTTGAATATAGAAGTGACAGAAGTTTTAGTGAATTTTGATTGTCACCAGGCGATATCGTCGGGGATAGTGCAATACCGCGTAAGTAGCACATGTAGATAAGGTTTCAATTTCTAACAAATTTGTTTAAAACTGAACCTTAATTGCATATGCTACTTACGCGGTATTGCACTATCCCCGACGATATGTACTTAGTAGGTAGATATTGTATAAAAATGATTACAAATATAAAGATTGCTTTACAGGCCCGGAAAGAATACCATTTGGGCAAACAAATTACGCTTAGCGATAAATTTATGAATAAACAATTCTAGAATACAAATGAATAGAAGTTATTTAGGTAGGTATATTTCTACCAGACCCCTGATGCCTGAATAAAATATAGGTACTTTATATGAAAGAAACATGTTGTTTCTTCATTGGTTTTTAATGCGGGTAAATTACACCACATTTCTATGTTACATATATAGATACAAGAAATCAAAGTACAAATCTCGCTCGATCGTCGCATCTGTAATAGGTTCGCATTGGGGTGAGGCACCTGTGTAATATGGGTTCTCATAGATGGCGTTTAGGTTAAAGTCCTATTAAAATAGATGATACGGAAGTCAAAGTAGGTGGCAAAATTGAGGGTGTTTTCTGGGTGTTACGGTGGACGAATGGTTGAGTCGCTGGGCCGGAAATCCAGAGGTACCGGGTTCGATTCCCGGTCTGTTCACAGGTGAGCGCCATTTAGTTTTTCTATGTACTTTGATTTCTTGTATCTATATATGTAAAATATAGGTAGTTAGGTATTGGGATAACTTTGCAAAGAGTTAAAATCTTAGGATAATCGACATAGTCTCATTTAAGACTGTGCATAAAGGAAGCACTCAATTGTCGCTCGAATACAGAGTGCAACTTTAGCATTACATAGTGCAGCTACGCATTTACCGCGCTTTGGGGGCCGGCCGAGGTATTGTCATACTACACAAAATAACATTTGGGTAAGTCCGAAAACATAATCTCTATTAAGCGCAAACCAAAGCTACCGTAGTATTACCAACTATAGTTAAATACCTAACCAACTCTGACCCAAAACAAAACTCGTTCATTTCTATTGATATCCAATTTTTATCAGTGATTTTATACGTTTTTGATTTATTTAAATTGCTCATCTGTGTAACCGTAATAGCTGCAAGTTTAGGGTCTAGGTACACTTTTGCAGACATATTACTTAGGTGTTCAATGATGGCATAAAGTTAGCATATTTGATTATTGAATAATTGAAAATAATAATACAAATGTTTATTATATTATTGTCTTCTCAGTTTTCGGGTGCTGATTTTCCCCAAGAACAGCGTTTTTATGTCAAAATTGCTGAGGTTGACCAGTAAGGCAGTATTAAACGATATAAAATGTATTATGTTTCAAATCTTTTTTTTGCTTCATAAATACGTTAAACTATTTGAATCCTTATTGTTTAAAAGACCCCTTAAATACCTACTAGTATAAGGTGCTAAATGTATTAGAGGGATATCCAGTAGCGGTCTCATAGACCGTAAGTAGGTGGTCGTGTAACAAAAGTAGGAGGTAAGTAGTTAAGGATAAATAAGACTGGACTGGACTATAGTTGGGGAGTTTAAGTAAAACTCCCATAAAACTGTTTTGCGATATCGAATGAATAAAGCAATTTAAACGGGTTATACCTATGCATATCTTAGGTAGCTCTGCCATAATAAGCGCTAAAAGGATTCAAACTGCCCATTTATATATCTTTTTATTGAAACGAATGGTACAGTGGAAGCTGAAATAGTACATTACACACTTCAAGCGATAATACCGATAATATTATTAGTAACGATGTCTTTATGTTCTTAATTATTATTATTGGATTGAATTACTTTTAAATAGCGGTAAGACCACTTGTTTTTCAGTAAAACTAACATAGAATAAGTTCAAAATCGTAAATAATACTATAGACCTTCGTCCAAAAAAAAGATAGGTATTGAATTGAATAGAATATTGCAATGATAAAATAAAGAATAACGCAGATCGTAGGTGTTTATCTCCGGAGACGCAGGTGAGGGCCATTAATATGCGATCTGGGGCTTTTTTGTTACGGTCCGTGTTTATAAGTGTAGGTTTTCCCCTGGCCAGAAAGTAGGATTTTCCTTCTGCAAAGTATGCTGAAAATCTCATTTCCACCTGTGATGACGTAAAAGATATTACAAGTTTTATATATTTCTTATCAAGCCCTTGCACTAGGATCGGCTTTATGAACGAAGCACTTACCCAGTACTGTAATTACTCGCAAGGCAACTTCGCTGTAATGCATGCAATCGCGTTTCACGTGTTATTCAGTAGCTTTTGCGAACAGCAAGGTTGAAGATTGCGAGCGAAGGCAAGACATGTAATGGTGGAAATCTTTTTTTTTCAGCTATCAACATTTTCGAACAATGTAATGCATTTTAGCCAAGGTCCCAAAACAGAAAAGGCGATATTTTGGCCACGGGTTATAATATTACACGAATCATTTTGGGCCACTTTTAATTCCCCAATAACTTAAAATCTATTTGACCTACACACAATTGCAATTTCGCGAGTCTTGTAAGATCGAAGAATGTAATAAAGAGGCACTAAACGAGTATGTTACTTAACAGAAGCATAATTAGGCGCAGGGTTACCTCAACTACAATATTACACACCAGAGAAAGAGTAGCATCGACGCGATTCGCTAAAAGATGAAGAATCGGGCTGCATGAAGGGCAATTGGTCATGATTCTCAGTTATGAAGGAGAAGTTAAGGGTTCGTCCCCATATTATCGTCGACGCCGTAGGTGCGCGCCGAGCGGAACGACGTCTTTTCGATCTTATTGCGTGGACATTAGTAGATTGTGTCACAAGGGAGCAAAATGATGTATTTACGGCGAGGGCGTAAATAATTCAATCCTGAACGAAGCAAAGGATTTTAAAGTAGAATCCGGAGCGTAATGAGGGATTCCAGTGTTAACACCCGTGGTGAAAATAATTTTTCACACCAACTATGAGGAAAATTCAAATAAAAGGCTACCTACCAAAATAACCAAATATATGGTTAGTCAAAGTGCATCACAAATTATTATTATAAATGAAACGTAAAATTTATAGTATATCACTATTTTATAAAACGATAATTATCTTTTACGTCACGTATGGCATATTCTAAGTGGGTAATAAATTCAAACTAAAAATAAACTGTAAAATATTTTTATTCTATAACTACAACAATAAATTATTTTAAACTAAAATAATCACCTATACTAAACCTACGACTAAAGCTGGAGGAAACTGCCAGTCCTTTGATCGCCAAAGATATCGACGAGCCGTTTAAATAGCTCCGTGAATGCTTATTCAGCTGGGCAGCTCATGGACCCCACGCGCTCAGGTTCTCAACAACAAATAAACAGTTGTCCTTGAACAGAAAAGTACCATGCGGCAGTCCACTGCTGGACGTAGGCCTCTCCCAAGAGGCGCCACTTTGTTCGATCATCAGCTACACTCATCCAATTGCTGCTAGCCGCCCTGCGCAGATCGTCGCTCCATCTAGCCGGGGGCGTCTCACACTGCGTTAATCTCTCTTATCAGCCAGCAAAGTTCTTTTTTCTGAATAGGAGGTGTGAAAAAAGCTTTTCTGACCGGCTTAAGCCTATTCCGCGTCGGTAGATGTGAGGCTACGTGGAGACTAAGGGAGAAAAACGGAAACCTCTAGTGCGTAGTAGTTTGTGTGGGAAACATTAGCCAGCGCCACCAGGCGCATGCGACGATTGGTGAAAATCTGTTATTTTGTACATCCTGGAATATAAATATACGCAGGCAAGTTAATTTTTAAAACACTAGGAAAACATCGTCGCTTCAATATACGCACAGTCCTACAAACATAAACTTGGCATAACTCAGACATTTCAACTTTCCGTCCGTTTAAACTTGGCAGGAGCTATTGCACGTTTAGCAAACAGAAAAATTTAAAACCTACTCTATTATCGCTTCCAATTTGCGCCACGGTAACATGCAGGCTGCGGCATCGGAATTGAGTTTAAAATTGAACAGAATCTCGTCTGTATCCCCGCAGAGAACAATACGTTACCTGCGAACCTAGCTTTTACCGGCTTTAATATTTTCCGCAAACTCCTTAGAGATTTCCTTTAAAATTTATAACACTAGCCCTCGCATGTGGGTACGTACGTTGCTCATACTGATAATGCAGAAGCATTCTATTTGCAGCTTTTATCCAGATGAGCATGTGAAGGCTTTTGTTTAACCTGAAATATTTGTGTCTACTGCTCAAATCTTATATAGCGATCGGCCACACTCAAGCTTACCATAGCGTAACCGAGTAACGCAAAGTTTGCTTTATATTTTCTACACACCATGCTATAATATCACAACAACAATATGCTATAATATGACAATCGTGGAGATCCTTGGGGAAGGCCTTTGTCCAGCAGTGGACGTCTTTTGGCCGAAATGATGATGATGATGATGATGATGATGCTATAATAAAAAAAGGGATTCTTTTCTTCTGATGACAACTGATGACGTCGCTGAGACATTACTATTTACGTTATAAACTTATTGAAACCTGAATTCTAATCAACGTATTTACTGAAAATGATTTGCTTATTTTATAACTTGATCTTGAAACACCATAATTTTCTTGAAATTATTGAAGCTTACATCATTATCGTGATGTAGTGTTGTTTCAGTTCAGGAAGCAAATACCTTGTTTGTACAAAGCTACGAGTCACAATCTTTATTATCTACATAAAGTCGAATCTTGTGAGGTTCATCCATGCAATGAGTGTCAAATGTGAATTATTTACAGGTTAATAAGCCACCTTAAGTGTTCAAAGATTATTTCTGGGAAAAGAATTATCTTGACTGGACATTCTCTCGTATAAACAGCTCATTTCAAGCTTCAGTGAGGTCAATTCTTCAAACGTAAAAAGTATATATTGAATCTGGTTTCTTTTTATCCTTTAGATACGGAACTAAATAGAGACAGTTTGATAATTGATTTGTTTAATTGGTGTGATTGATAACTTGATAAGTTTAATTAAGTGTATTATTCTCTCAACATCACGTTATTTTCTCTATCAGGCCTACTCTATAGATTCTCTGCAGAGTGTGTCTAGCCAATCAACTCATTAGCTCATTGTGGATTTACAATTAAAACTCAACTGTCTAAGAATTTAATTCACATTACAGCCGCTCTGGTATTCTAGAAAATTTACTTTCTGTTAAATAATAGCTAGATAATGTAATGTAATTCTGTTGTGCAAATAACTAAGAAATAGGGGCCAAAATACTTTTAGATGTCTAAAAAACGTCCCTTTTGTATATAAGCGCATACTTTCTTACTCGTTAACATAATCTCTGAAAAACATATTATTTAGTAATTCAGAATAGCACAGCTCACGCAATATGTGGGCTATGGATTTATTCAAAAATTGGAGGTGACATGGAGACTGGTGACAGTGGTGATGCAGTGATAATTTCTATGTAATGTAATGTCAACACTTTTTACCCGACTGCGGCGAAGCCCAAAGGAGGGTTATGTGTTTGACCTGTATGTATGTCCGTTCCTATGTTCGCTCGTAACTACTCAACGGCACAACCGATTTTGATAAATGATACATCATTAGATTCGTCTTGATGGCGCGAGTGTCACTGGGTATGAAGTTTAAAATAAACGAAATGGCGGATTTTATGCACTTTTAAAGTGCACCGCGGTCGGGTTTTTTCTTAGTAAAAATATTAAGTTATTTGCTTATAAAATCATACAGAAGCAGTACAAAAATCAATGGTTATATACAAAAGCGAACCTTGTAAAGGATATCTTCCAGCTAACCTTTGAGCAAATGAGAAAGAATAACTAATACCACAGAAGATGGACAAACTAACAAACTTAATTACTTTACATACACAAGGAAATTAGGGCAAGTTTTGAATAAACATAAAAACCTAACATACTACACTTTACATATAGGTACTACTAAATAAATAAATAGATATACATATACACACATATATGAGTACAAAATTAAACTTTTCTGTTATAAAAAGGCCAGAATATCGACAAAGTTCATAAAAAACATTGAGGTCTAGTTGAGAACTAACGTAAAAACTGGATTAAAAATATAAGAAGAGATCCGGAACTTTGTAAGTGTCAACAAATTTTCATCTCCATTAGGCACTAAAAAGAATTTTGACCCTAATAATCACAAGGTAGGTCCCATGTATTATATGATTTCAGCTGTTATAGCTTAAGTCGCTACACGTTTATGTTGGCCAATTTAAATAATTTGCCGTTTGATGGGTTTGCGTTTGATTTTTGGTTTCACCTGATGGAAAGTGAAGACAAGGCCTAAAATGGAGCGCGATTACCCAGAAGAAGCCTATTCACTCTTGCCTTAATGACATCCAGGTCGTAAGTCACAGGAAACACAGACGCCGGAAGATACAAGGAGTTTATCTCTCGTTTCAGTCCTTTAGGGGTTGAATTTCGAATTATCTTTCTTTTGTGCGAATCTACAAGGTGAAATCTTTTACGTGATACAAGATGATTAAACCTCAACTTGTCCATGATTTTGAACAACTTTTACTATGGGGTAAACTTTGTAAATGCAAAAAATAAATTAACTGTTTCATAGAACAGGTCATGAATAGGTAGAACAAAATGTATGAGAAAGTTGTATTTTTTTTGCATTTACAAAGTTGAGCTCATAGTAAAAGTTGTTCAAAATCATCAATAAATTGAGGTTTAATTATCTTGTATCACGTAAAAGATTTCACCTTGTATATCTCCTCAAGAATATGTTTTTCAAATTTGTTCTAAATGTTAGTCATCGCTTAGGCTGTACGTTGTGTACCCGTACCTTAGCCACGGAATCGTTTTATGTCTCAAAGTAGAAGAACTAGCTATTGACACTCTTGTTATTGCTATCAGTAAGCTTATAATGCTACGCTTTGTCGCGCGATAAATAAGTGATAAAGCATCCGTCACTCTCACATACTATTCCTCAGAACGTGACGGATGCTTTATTACTTATTTAACACGCGACAAAGCGTAGCATCATAAGCTTACAGTACATATTATGCATATGTCACACATACACCAACAAAACATAGTTGACAAAATAAAAATAAATCATATAAATAATATACACCGAAATCGAACGCCAAAGATTTGATAACAGTATAATAATCCCACAATCAATTGGGAACTATTTCAATAGATCCATTGTAGAGACATCAAAGATAGGGCGAGATTGGGTCAAGTTTGAGCGGTGCCCAGTTTTCAATTTCCGTCGCTCCCCGAGTAGGTACGAAGTTGCTACTTATAGTTGTTTGGTACAAGAAACAAACTTAGGTGCTTAACAACTTTACATAATGCACCGAAGCATAGCTTAAGACACACGTTAGAAAGTTGTTTAACGATACTGTACTTCTACTTTGATGGACATTGTTACTCTTAGTTCTTAAGAAGAGTGCTGGATCAACGAACTATAGGAAACTTACCTACTTGGAACTGAATATTGCAAAAGTTACCTATTGGCTGAACAACGCAAATTAAAAATTTGTCAAAATTCAGAGCGTTATAATCATTAGTTAACTGTAAAAAAATGTGGGATAAAATGTTAGTAACTGAAGTCTTAAGAAAATTTATTTTAGTTACCAGCAATTTTGCATGCTGACATCACAATTAGATTACTTTGTATATGCTACAGTTGAGCGTTGCATATAAGAATTAGACTGCAAAAATATCACCATGATCTTTAGAGGCCTTTCGTCAAGCTAACAGGGGGTGAAAACAAAAAAAAACAAAACAAGAGGGCTTAAAACTTTTAAATCAACAGTGATGGTGGAGAAAAAAACGCTGATTACAAATTCGAAAAGGAACTTCGTTAAAATCTAAACTCGTTACAGCCTGTGACTTGAGCCCCAAGCAAAAGATCGGCAAGTTTATCTAGACTGAATCACAGGGACCACCGGCACAACTTTGTTTATAAAGATCCTGTTTTACAGCTGCCCGATCGTTTTATGTGTCTCCCGTTCGGAGATCCTAGGGTTGAAATCACTTAACGGAATGCCGAAAGTTTCATATTAAGGTACCAGTTGTGAGTTAGTGTTTCAGAGTAGCCTTAGTAACTACCAAATTTAAATAATATCTAGAGAAAAATCGTAGTAGTTACTTACTTTTTAACAGGCTTCATAAAAAGGTTGTCAGTTTGTCGGGCTCTTTTTTATGTTACCCAATGAGGTAGATACTCGAAGTTAGCTGGACCGATTAGAACATTATTTTTTTATTTGAAAGGATATATCAGCCGAGTAGTCCCATCCCATCATCAAACTCTGATCTGAATTCTACGGGAACTCTTCAAATAATAATAAATAAATATCGGGGGACAATCTTACAAAAATCGAGCTAGTCCCAAACTAAGCAATGCTTGTACTATGGGTACTAGAGGACGATATACATACTTAAGTATATAGAGAAATACATACTTAAATAGATAAAAAACATCCATGACTCAAGGAACAAATACTCGTGCTCATCACACAAATATTTACCCTTACCAGGATTTGAACCCGGGACCTCTAGCTTCGTAGGCGGCTCCTACTGAGCTAAACGTGCCGTCAGTCTCTTGAAATATTATTCACCTAAAGCGATTTGAGTATTTTTGGTACCTACCTACCTATTTTTCATTGAAGGCGAATGTGAAATCGATTATATTAGTTTTGTATTAGGTAATTAAGGTGATACGAGCCGCTGAGTCATGCGAAAAATTTCAACAGATGGCGCTAGTGTCGGATTGCCAGTTTCGCCCCGATTTTTTTCGGAAAATCGAGTTTTTCCAGTAAATATCGAAGTTGTTTTCGGTCAATGTTCATTTTGCGCAAATGGTAACTCATGCTTTATTAGTCCATATACAATTTATATCGTATTATTAAGCCGTTTCAAATATATGACCTAGTTTTGGTGAAAATCTGGGGACGTCGGAAAAAAAATTTGAGAAATAATTGCAATTGTTTATACTTTTGGACATGATAAGAATGTTAATAAATATTTTTGAGTTTTATAGGTATATTTAAATAATTTTAAATGGAAATTTAGACAAAAAAAACATAATATTAAATTTAGTATGAAAATATTAAATGCGTTACCAACTCACCATTGCAGCCGGCGACGGCGCTAGTATCAACGTGGTCTGCTCTATGTATTCATATTACAGAGCTAGTTCCCTATTTGTCCGCTTGAACAAATAACTTTGCAGCGACTTAAAATCGTGTAGTAGACTGATGGAAAAATCATATGTGCAATAATTACGAATCGTCGACGATGCTATACTTGATTTATATACTGAAAAATGTCTTGTAAAGAAAAATATCTGTTTAAAGACCTAAATTCATGTACATTCATACCATGTTTCTTAGTCGGCGTTTCATCTTTAATCTATAATAAATAATAGTGTCAAATGGAATCAAAATGGAACCAAACATTTTTTTTGTCATTTGTGGGAATTTGTGTTTTTATTTTGGCCGTCTTGCGGTAAAATAGCGAAATGGATTTCACTTTTCATCAAACTTTGGCTTTTTTAACTTTCGTTGATGAATATAAATGCGTTTTTCTTAGTTCATAATACATATATTCTATTTGCTATTATCATAAAAATAGTAAAAAAAAGCCAGGTGTTCCCGGGCGGTCACCCATCCAAGTATTGACCACACTCGACGTTGCTTAACTTTGGTACCTACCTATTTGGACAAGAACAGTGGATTCAACGTTATCTATATGAAGTGGTGCCCGTTCCAAAACGTAACTAGTAGCATTGTACTAGGCTTACACAAAATAGCTATCTAGGTACACGCTTGTAAAGTGTGTCAAGTTGTCATTTGGGGCAAACTATGGGCCTCGAACAATTTTGTTACGAGTACGATATACGCATTATTATCCAAAAATAACAGTTTATCGGAATATAAAGTATCTTTTATTATCATCCTGGATTGAAACAAGGATTTGATCTACTCGCATACCAAATTTCATCTCAATCTAATCAATTACTAGTCTGTGCGGAAAGAGAATAGGATTTAGATTTGGTGGCGCCTGTGATGCTTTTCTACCGTATTTGCCATACTGGTTAGGTTAGTTCCGTTTTTTGCCACGCCTATATATTCTCTTTCCGCACAGACTCTATCGCGTTATTTGGTAACGTCTTCAATGTTATAAGATAGGACTTTTGCCATTGCAGTTATAAAATAATAACTAGGTATAACTTCCCATTCTTTCCCACCGTCCACCTCCCGTGGCCACCTGGGTGAACCGTTGAAATTTTATTTTTACTACCGTTCACCTCTATTATATTGTGTAATTCATATTGGTGACGATCTACCTGTGAAATTTAAAACCGGTTGTTATAATAATATCTATGGATGTTTTGTGTTTGCGTGAAGAATTTGTCTTAGAAACGCTCGTGTCCAAAATACCGCATTCCCGAAATACCAGATTTTTTAAAAAACAGATTTTCGATTTATGAGATTCCTGTCTTACTACATTCCCGTTACAGTAGATTATAAAATCGTAAGTTACTCAAGGATCTAAATCACTTTGTTGGGTGTGTAATATTGGAAATCTTGTATACGGAGAATGCGGTGTATAGAGAATCCGGTATTTTAAAAATCTGGTATTTTAGGAATGCGGCATTTTGGGAATGAGCGCTTAGAAATAGCGGATACGTAAAATCAGAATTTTGTCAAACGTTTTTGCACACCAGTGCGTGTGTTAACGTTGAAAATGTATGAACAAAATGACCATCATTTCTAGGTGGTCTCGGGAGGTGGGCAATGGTAAAGAAGGGATGTTGGGGCTGGCTGTTGCAAAAATCGGACCAGGTGGGGGCCGAAGCGCTTGGGATCGAACCAGGACGCTAAGCCAAGGTCCCCTCGAAGTTATGCTGATTGCTCAAAGTGCAGATGCAGTACAGCAGGAATAAGACTAATAAGTACGGTCAAGGCCAAAATATATTATTCATTAGAAACTAGGTATTTTGCGGTGCACTACTTTTGATAGGTTTATTATAAGTACAAAGGTAATCTTGACTGTACCATTTCCATCGCATGCTGTGCATAGCACATAGTACCTACCTAGACATCCCATGAATTATTATTACCTGATAAATACTTACGCACCTAACACTTACTTACTTAGGACTTGCCCGTGACGCGAGGTCCGTAGTACGTCACGCCATTCTTCGCTTCAGTACGGAGCACCAAATATCGCTGCTTATCATGAACAACGGCCCAATCCAAGAAGATAATTCTACGTTGAACTTTAAATTCTAACATTGAGCAGTAAGACTCAAAATAAATCTACTTTTCATTTTGTATTGCGCCGTTGTTCATGATAAGCAGCGATATAATTGTGATTATGGTTACGCAGTACCGCTTATTGCGGTTTTGAAATTTGACGACATTTATTAAGAGGCCAGAGGAAAGAGTTCCACCTAGGTACACTCACGGACTTGTTGAGCCATTTAGGGTTCACCTTACAAAAGTACTGTCATAGATTGTGTATTACACGAAAAAATTAGACTGATCCCCAAATGGCTTAACAATTGAAGTCCGTGATCGTACCTAAATACATGTTCGATTCTACATTATTCTCTTTAGCCAAATAAGACAATGGCCTCTCTCCTGGCTTCATGCTAAAGGGGCGTATAAGCAAGCGTTTTGCTTTGCGTATACGCCCCTTTCGCCTAAAACCCTCGATATGTATGTCAGATTCCACAAAATACGTGTACCTAATAAAATCGTAACATGATGGTGTTTGTGCGCGCATCACGCAAAATGAACCAGACATTACGTTCCTATACTAGACCCCGTGACCCGTACAATTAAACACATCATTCGTAACTTATTTATATATATTCAATTATACCTACAGGGTAGGTACCTACTTACTTTCTTAGCGATTTATATTTTTAGCAAAGAATTGAAAAATATGTTCAATCTTCGGAATGCAACTTTAATTGCTTGGCATAGGTGTCATAATTGAATAACGCCGTTTGACGTTTCATGGGAAGAGTACCACAAACGTCACTACATATGTCTGTCTCATGTTTCGATGTACTACGTCATCATGCGTAGAAATTTGGAGTATCGGCAATGAATGAGACAGATTTCGTATAAATATGTTCAATCTTTAGAATGCAACTTTATTTGCTTGGAATAGGTGTCATAATTGAATAACGCCGTTTGACGTTTCATGGGAAGAGTACCACATACGTCACTGCATATGTCTGTCTCATGTTTCGATGTACTACGTCATCCATCAATTCCATCATGCGTAGACATTTGGTGTATCGGCAATGAATGGGACAGATTTTGTACAAATGAAATTGCATACCTACTGAAGCGATGTGCGCCTTACAGGCCGGGATCCTGACAAATAATATGTACCTCTAAAAGTCTATACCTTATTAATTTTATATAAATGTTCGCGATGTTTAGGCTAAATGTAACGAACGCCTCGCGGACACGGTATAAGCGGTAGAGTTTTTCTTCCGACAAAAGGTACAATCGGGAGCGCGCACCTACGGACGCACCACAGGCAAGCATTTGCCCATGCGCGCCCATGCCACAGTATGGAGTGCACTCACACAGACGCGCGATCGTTACTACTACGTTTAATAGTTACTTTTTACTTTGTCGTGGACGTGCAATAAATACTGTAGGTAGTTACCCAGATTTACATTTTACTTAGACTACAATTCAATATTTGAAAAACACAGACTCCTGCCTTCGTCTAATATTAACTTCCGTCGTTCCGGGTGTTCCATCTTCAGTAGGTACTTTTCCAATGTCATGTTCATAGTTATCGCATAAATAAATAGGTAAGTAGACTATTATGGTTAGGGCAGTGGTCCAATCCTTGCGTGGACTCACAAAATTAAAGCAACGTGGAACCATTTTTTTTGCCCGTGTTTGCGTTGTCACTAAGCAAGCAGGGCTATTGTTATAGGTTACAAACATGCTCCATCGAATGTTTTCAGACCAGACTAAACTCCTGCCTTTCATACTTGAACCAATATTTTTTTTAGTTAGGTAAGTATGTAAAAAAGTGTAATTACGGGCACATGAAGCATTACATTTTAATCCTCCGAGTGACAACGCCATTGCAAGGTTCAATTGTCATTTGACTAGTTTCTATCAGATGACGGCTTATTTTATTTGTTATACAGTAGGTAGTATTATAATTCTCAATAAAGTAACCTGCTTCCAACATTGAATCACTACGACTACGAAACTAACAAATGCACTTGTTACTTAGAAAAATACTGAATTTACTACCTATACAAATTCTTAAAATAAAGTGCATAAGCGTAATTTTGAACGTGGGGTAATTTTGAAAATGAGGAATTTCTACTAAACTAGTTAGATATGCAAGATTTTTAAGGTTTGCAATTAGTTTCAGCATTATTAGCGTGTATAGTATAGTGATAGCATGTTACAGTAAATGCATATAAAATACTGAAATCGTTTTGCACATGTCTATATTTGAGGAGTTCCCTCAATACCTCGTTAATCTCACAGTCAGAACTGGATTTTGGAAAGAATGCGACCAATCTGGAAGCACCCTTTTAGTTATAAGAATATATTTTTTAATCACTTTATAAACGACGGAGTCCTGAGGTACCTCATATATATAGAAGAAGGTAAGAACGTAATAAATATCATCATCATCATTTCAGCTATAGGACGTCCACTGCTGGACATAGGCCTCCCCATAGATTTCCAATTAGTTCGGATATAATATATATACAACCTCCACTAGACGGAGCATGTTATACGACGCGCGCTCACCACGTATATCGTGTATGGTCCATTTTATATTAGCACTAGCGACCCGCCCCGGCTTCGCACGGTGTTTCTCTATTATATTATGCATGTATTATACATATAAACCTTCCTCTTCAATCACTCTATCTATTAAAAAAACTGCATCAAAATCCGTTGCGTAGTTTTAAATACATAGGGACAGAGAAAGCGACTTTGTTTTATACTATGTAGTGATAGTGATTACCCCTTCTTTCCCACCGTCCACCTCCCGAGACCACCTGGGTGAACCGTTGAAAATTTTTTTTTACTACCGTTCACCTTTGATCACCTGGGTGTACCATGGAAAATTTTTCATTTCCACCGTACACCTTGTTATCAATACGGCGTACCTACCTATTATCAAAACTTCAGATTTCAAGTTTATCTATAGACATAATTTCAATATGGCATTGACACTATTCCGGTTACTTATGGTTCTTATTTATGTATATACATAAACATGGCAAAATTAATTAAATAAATTTCAGAGGTGGACGGTCACCAATATAAATTATACGATATAATTGAGGGTGAACGGTAGTAAAAAAATGTTTTCAACGGTTCACCGAGGTAGTCTCGGAAGGTGGACGGTGGGAAAGAAGGGGTGATTACGATATTATGCGACCGGCCGCTCGTTCAGTTCCGACCATGTTTCTGACCTTTTTGTGCACCAAACGTGAAATCAATATTTCTGGTCAATCCGACGAAAACCTCGAAACATAAAATGATAAAAAAGATGTGAAACCAGAGTTGTACTAGTAATATCTACCGATATTTAATCGACCATATGCGTGGTGAGCGCGAGTCGTATAACATGCTTCGTCTAGTGGAGGTTGTCTGTGAGAAGGACATACAAATATCTGAAGTTCATACTTCATTATTTAGCTAAGATATCGGTATCGGCATCGCCGATTATTTACTACAATAATCGGTATCGGTATCGTATCGGCAAAATTATGTATAGTTACATCGCTAATATATACATGTATATTAAAAAAAAAACAGAATAACAATCGACTGGAGAATCCTTTTTCTGAAATCTGGTAACGGTATCGGTATATCGTTACTGCATGCCGATACCTACCAAATCTATCAATACAGTTCTGTGTGTTCTTGTTTCAAAGGTACCAGATGAACATACATAATTTATTTATGACTTTGACCGGCTAGGCAGACGGACGGTGCGTCTGGGTACAGATGTTTTCTCTAGAACTGCCCTGTTTCTTTGTACGTTATTATTTCATTTATTTATTCAGTAAAACATACAAGCTTACAGTGTTACGTACACCAAAACGCTTACATGTACATGTTACAATAAATTAAGACTTAAAAATAACAATACCAATTGAATTATAAAATAAATAAAATAAAAATAAAAAAGCCTTTTATTTCCCAATCGCATGCAAATAAAACGGCATAAAAAATTGATTTACAATTAACATTAATCATTATAATAGAGCTCAATAAAAATAATAATTATTATAGAATGCATGATTAAATAGTAGTGCGACATATACAATCATTTCAGTTAAAAATCAAATTTAAATTAAAAAAAATCTAAATAATATTAATAAATAATTTAAGCGATGAGAACCCCTATTAGTGTGGGACCCAATTGTAAAAAAGTCTTCAAATAACGATTTTCGTGTGACTCATCTCCGCCATACGAACTACTGGTATGTACTTATTCGGCATATTTTCCTGAACATAAAAAGTGCGGTAGTCACTTCCTAGGGGTATGGAGGGGGTAGCTATGACGTAACAAAGATATTCTACTTACGCTATATTTAGATAACTACTGGGCCGATTTACTCAAATAAGGTGTCAAATGAAAGATAATTAAATGAACATTATTTAATTCTAAGGATTCAAAACTGTAAACCTAAAACCAAATGAAATATTTTCAAAAAACTACAATTTGTAAAATCAAACTTTTTTTAACATGTGAAAAACTCGGAAACCGTTAGGATTATGGAAATTTTGAATAATATAAAAAAATAGATACATTTATCACCTTTCGAATAAACTTTAAATCATTAAAATCGAGCTATAAACAACGGAACTGCAGTCGTCTAAGTGAGCGTGGGTAGCGCCGAACTGACTATGGTACTTAGATTTTGGTACGAATAATCTTGTAAATAACGTAACAAAACGGGTTCAATCACAGCAACATAAAAAAGTATTATGGTTGCTTGACTAAATGTCATAGAGGTTTGCAAGACAAAGAGAGTGGCATTTGTTTTTTTTTTCAAGATGGCGACTTCAATATGGCGGCTGATTTTCAAATTAGTCCGAGGGGGCCGAAATTCAGTATGGGGAGGTTTTTGGGGCCTACGAGTCTGAATCTGAAATCAGAATTTTTTCGTTCATACAAATTTTTTTTTTTTCATACAGCTAAAAAATGTAAATTTTGCGAGCCCGAAGGGTGAGCTTCAGGGTACAAGGACGAGCCCCCGCGGAGGGCCGCAGACCCTACGCGTCGTCACCTTGGCAAGCTCTCCTCATCCCCAAGTAACCTAAAGCGAGGCTGAAGGCCGAGTTCCGCGTAGGGCCGAAGGCCCGAAGCGTCCGAATAGTCCCAATTTTCTCTATATCCAAGTATATTTAAGCTCACCCGAGGGCCGCAAGCCCTCGGGGGAGTGTCAGCGATGCGAGGCCGAAGGCCGAGCTCCACGTGGCACCGAAGGTGCGGAGCATCACAGCGCCGCTCCCAATTACGCGAGCCCAAGGGCCGCAGGCCCGAAGGGCGAGCCCACCCAGATCCTTACTAACCTCACAGTATCTTATAGCTCTCCCGAGGACGGCAGGCCCTCGGGGCAGCGTCAGTAACGCGAGGCCGAAGGCCGAGCTCCGCGTAGCACCGAAGGTGCGGAGCGTCACAGCACCGCTCCCACTTACGCGAGTCCAAGGGCCGCAGGCCCGAAGAGCGAGCCCACCCAGATCCTTACTACCCTCATAGTATCTTATAGCTCTCCCGTGCGGCCCTCCGGGGGAGCGCCAGCGACCCGAGGCCGAAGGCGGAGCTCCGCATAGCACCGAAGATGCGGAGCGTCACAGTGCCGCTCCCACTTATGCGAGCCCAAGGGCCGCAGGCCCGAAGGAGGAGCTCACCCAGATCCTTACTAATCCCCAAGTGTCTTTCAGCTCACCCGAGGGCCCCTTCGGTGCTACGCGGAGCTCGGCCTTCGGCCTCGCGTCGCATACGCTCCCCCGAGGGCCTGCAGCCCTCGGGAGAGCTATAAGATACTTAGGGGGTAGTAAGGATTTAGGTGGGCTCGTCCTTCGGGCCTGCGGCCCTTGGACTCGCGTAAGTGGGAGCGGTGCTGTAACGCTCCGCACCTTCGGTGCTACGCGGAGCTCGGCCTTCGGCCTCGCGTCACTGACGCTCCTCCGAGGGCCTGCCGTCCTCGGGAGAGCTATAAGATACTGTGAGGGTAGTAAGGATCTGGGTGGGCTCGCCCTTCGGGCCTGCGGCCCTTGGGCTCGCGTAATTGGGGGCGGTGCGGTGACGCTCCGCACCTTCGGTGCCACGTGGAGCTCGGCCTTCGGCCTCGCATCGCTGACACTCCCCCGAGGGCTTGCGGCCCTCGGGTGAGCTTAAATATACTTGGATATAGAGAAAATTGGGACTATTCGGACGCTTCGGGCCTTCGGCCCTACGCGGAACTCGGCCTTCGGCCTCGCTTTAGGTTACTTGGGGATGAGGAGAGCTTGCTAAGGTGACAACGCGTCGGGTCTGCGGCCCTCCGCGGGGGCTCGTCCTTGTACCCTGAAGCTCACCCTTCGGGCTCGCAAAATTTACTTTTTTTAGCTGTATGAAAAAAAATATTTTTTGTATGAACGAAAAAATTCTGATTTCAGATTCAGACTCGTAGGTCCCAAAAACCTCCCCATACTGAATTTCGGCCCCCTCGGACTAATTTGAAAATCAGCCGCCATATTGAAGTAGCCATCTTGAAAAAAAAAAACAAATGCCACTCTCTTTGTCTTGCAAACCTCTATGACATTTAGTCAAGCACCCATAATACTTTTTTATGTTGCTGTGATTGAACCCGTTTTGTTACGTTATTTACAAGATTATTCGTACCAAAATCTAAGTACCATAGTCAGTTCGGCGCTACCCACGCTCACTTAGACGACTGCAGTTCCGTTGTTTATAGCTCGATTTTAATGATTTAAAGTTTATTCGAAAGGTGATAAATGTATCTATTTTTTTATATTATTCAAAATTTCCATAATCCTAACGGTTTCCGAGTTTTTCACATGTTAAAAAAAGTTTGATTTTACAAATTGTAGTTTTTTGAAAATATTTCAATTGGTTTTAGGTTTACAGTATTGAATCCTTAGAATTAAATAATGTTCATTTAATTATCTTTCATTTGACACCCTATTTGAGTAAATCGGCCCAGTAGTTATCCAAATATAGCGTAAGTAGAATAGGCCCGGCCGCCATCTTTGTTACGTCATAGCTACCCCCTCCATACCCCTAGGAAGTGACTACCGCATTTTTTATGTTCAGGAAAGTATGCCGAATAAGTACATACCAGTAGTCCGTATGGCGGAGGTAAGTCCCACGGAAATGAATTTTATTCTCATTGGGTCCCAGACTATATAGGGTGTAGGCCACCAATTGAATTAAAACATATTAAATTAATGAAACACGCGAGAAACAGCATACTTAGTTGAAAAATTAAAATCATATAAAATATAGTTGTAAAAGTTGTAAAAAGGTAAAATAGTGCAAGCAAATAATTAAAAACAGTCAGAATAACAAGATTTAAAAATACTAATTAAAAAATAATAATACTTTAAAAAAATATATATCACAGTTATTATATTAATTGCAGAACGTATTTAAAAATTGAATAATTTTCCTGCAAAATCCACCAATACTATCCGAGAACACATCAATGTCGTGTCCCTCGACGGCTATAACATTGAAAAGAGCTTGTGCTCTGGCCGTGGGAGCGTTGTCGGAGAGACGGGTGCGTGCGCGCAGCCAGGCGAACTGGCGATGGCGGCGCCGCGGCGGCAACACGTCGATCCCCTCCGGAACTGGCCGCACAGAAGGTACATGGAGGCCCATCCGCTGTAGCACGGTTGGATTAACTACCTTATTGTTTAGGAGTTGGTAGTAATGCACCATTAACAGCAATTTACGTCTCAGTTCAAGAGTGTCGAGGCCTACCATACCTGAGACGAAACGGGATGGGTACAGGTATGGGTAATACCCGAAAGATCTGTTGTACAGAAATCTCGCGAACTTCTTTTGTAGCTTTTCAATTAAATTAATATATTATGTGTGTAGCTTACGACCTAGGAGCTTAACTTACAAGGCAAACAATACATTTCATAATATAATTGCTTCTTGGCGTCATCAGTTCATCGGGTATTCCAGTATCTAATCTGTAATGCATAACACACAATGATATACATAATTATGTAAAGTTAAAGACATAAATATATACAGAGTGAAATTTTATTGATCGTCAAAATTTTTCCTAGGCATTAGGTATCAATAAAAGATGCGATTTCTAAATAAAAAAAAGCAAGTGCGAGTCGGACTCACGCACCGAGGGTTCCGTACAAACTCGTCAGTAGATACGTGGATAATTCAAGATACACTGTATGGTGGGACAAACTTAACTTTGCTCTTGAAAAATTGTTGTCCATAGGGACAACAATTTGTTGATGTATAGACATCAACATATGTGGTGGTTAGTTTTTGCGAATTTCTAAAAACGCTGCAAGTTAGGAAAATCGTGTTATTTTTCCTGTAATATCTAGGATGATATTAATAATCGGTAAATATTACAGATTTTTCTATTCAGTAACTTCGGAGATAATAGGGGAGGAACGGTATTTTTTAACGTTTTTTGTAATAAATCAAAAACTACATGTCTAAGAAAAAAAAAAGGTTTTATAGTTAAATTGTTTTGGAATCTACACATTACGCCCTTTCATTTGATATACTCAATATAATATCTCTACTTTTGATTTTCGACATCCCATTTCGGTCCCTTTAAAAAAAACTAAAAAAAGATTGATTTTTCTGTACAATAAATAGGTTTGGGTTAGAGATTTTTAACACTATTCCAAATTCAAGGCGATAGCATCAGTAGATCCAGAAATATCTTGCTGTGACAGACGGACGGGCAGACGGACAGACAGACAGAGTCACACCATAAGGGTTCCTTTTTTACCACTTTGGTAAGGAACCCTAAAAATGTAGGTAACATTTTCACCATAAAATGTGCTGTCCGAAAAAATAATTAGTAACGTAAGGATTACGCGTATCGACGCGTAAGTTGTCTCAGCGACTCACCGCGGGAGCGGGGAAGGGGTTGCGGGGAGGGGACCGTTGCCGTCTCCCCCGAAGTGCGCTACCGCGGTATCCACAAACGTATGTTTTTTTAGGGTATCTTTCGCCTGCTGTTTCTCAGTACTTTAGTACTGAAAGATTCTGACTGGATAACACGTAATTTCTATTTTTCGCTAAATAATCCACTGTCCAAACCAAATTTGGACGATGAAAAAAATTTCACTCTGTATAAACATTTCTATATATCTGTACGATATCGAAGCTCTAAAATCGAGCTCCAAATATATCTGTACCTACTATCTATTAGCCAAAAATATCCATGCGACACTTCGATCAAAAATATGCGAACATACGTCTCTTTCAGTTTGGTCCTGACATCATTGGGCCCTCATTTATTTATGGAAATGGCTTATTACACATTTTTAGATTTTGTAATTAGTAGTCGGACTAGGTGGGGGCCTGAACGCCTGGAGTCGAACCAGGTCGTTTGGCCAGGGCCACCTTGACTTTTCGCTGATTGCTCAAAGTGAGCAGCGGACCAGCGGGAAGAATGAAGCGAATCAACCTGTCCTTATGTGGGGTGTCGCGCAATAGTGGTGCCCGAGTACATATTCAGTGATCTGAATGTAAGCTCACGACACTCAGGTCAATGTAGTTCATTTTAACATTGCTAAAATACACACACACACACACACAAACACATTGCACTAACTCGGCAGAAAAGCCAATAGGTAGTTGTAATAAATAAATATAAACATTAAATTATTTAAAATTTATTTCAAATGTTATAATTCTACATACCTGATGGTGTAGTATCATCTTATTCATAACTAAAATTTCCAAGTCCAATGGAAAGTGCGATGTCGTTGCAGCAGGAGTTCGGATGGTTTACAAAGCATGTTCATATTTTATGACACCTGGGCATAAATGTAACATAATAATAAATATAATTATGTGTAAGGTGGGGTGTGTGGGTATTAGATGCACCGTATGTTCGATTTAGTTCTCTTACTTTTTTAACCCTTTCGACGCTACGTCAAACATAAATGTTGCTAATCAGACGCCATGGTCATAACAGTGTCAAAACCGAAATTGAACTTTATTCTGGTGCTTGTAGGTCCTTTATAACTCCGCGATTTATGACACTTTTAGGTGTTGTTGGCACGGTAGGCATGACAGCACACGACACCTTTAGGTGCTCTTGGCGTTCAAAGGGTTAAATAAATGAAATGCTCTGCAAAAATGCTTCAGCTTAGGCCAATAAAAAGGATCCTATGCATTATCCAGGGACATTATGTACCCGAGTATCAAATTTCATGAAAATCCTTCCGGTATTTTTGACGTGATAGGCGAACAAACAAACAGATAGATAAACAGACACTTATCTATAACCCACCTAGGAATTGCAATCCGCCGGGCCGGATTGAAAATCAGTCCGGTTTGCGATTGCAAACCCACACAATAAATTTTTTGAAAAAAAAAAATGTTAAAGGTATGTACAAACAGTCTTTCTATAATTTTATGTAGGTATAAATATGGCTCCGGGAATATGAACTTGAACGTCCATTTCCCACGAACGGCCACTTCCCATGAATGGCCCAGAAGGGCCACATCCCTGACCGGCCATTCTTCGAGTGACCATGACCACGACTATTCCTAGAAGGCCACATCTCTGAAATGTATATTAGAGCATGTTAACATTAAAAAAAAAAAGTGTCCGCACTGAGAACATTATTTCGCGAGCATTGCTCTCAGTGAGGACGTTTCTAAATTCTACTTGTCTCACTTTATTATCACCCGTGGTCTGTACACAAATTTACGAGTACCCTTAGTTAAAGTAGTGGGATTCACGTAGCCACCAGAGAAAACGCCACTTTCGGCTAGGTGTTATGTAAAATATTACTATTGCACGGACGGACGGACGGCGACCAACAACGAATTGTTAATTATTTAGATACCTACGGCTACCACCATCCGGCTCCATCATTAGATCATCACCATGTGCGTTCGCACTGTATAAACAAATTGCCCACAGACTTTATCGGGTATCTGGTGACCAGAGGGCTGGCTCCTTTTTACCCGACTGCGGCGAAGCCCAAAGGAGGGTTATGTGTTTGACCTGTATGTATGTATGTCCGTTCCTATGTCCGCTCGTAACTACTCAACGGCACAACCGATTTTGATAAATTATACATCATTTAATTCGTCTTGATGGCGCGAGTGTCACTGGGTATGAAGTTCGTTAAAATATACAAAATGGCGGATTTTATGCACTTTTAAAGTGCACCGCGGTCGGGTTTTTTTTAGTAATTAGCTCAACGAATCGGCATCGGAAGCTTGGTAATGCCGCCAGCCTTCTGGGTACCCTAACACCCGGGAGAGATATGGGGGAGTTGTTTTATATTTAGGGTGTACTTTAATTAGATGTTTTTTAAATAAATAATACAGGTGAAAATAAAGCGGCGGGATTCACCATGTCATAATAATCTTGCATAGTCTTCTGATTTACACATTCTTGCAATATTTCAGCTCAATCGGTTGAAGATATCTGCTTCAAAATTGAGTTGGAAGATTCCACCCGAACAAAACATCTTAGATACATGCATATATTGCAAGTTAGATAAAAGCTTGTAAAAACAAGTAGGTGTCTCTACCAATTTTCAGGAAAATGATAAATGGTACTTGAGTCACGTGGATGGAACAAAACAAACATAGAATGTTGATTGGGTCCCAAATCGACTCAGGTATATGGATGGCGTAACATGGCGTCAGTCAGGGGTATCCTTGGGCAATCTGAAACAAGTTTGCATTTTGTCGCAATTTGAAAAAATACAAAAAACTGTTCAGTGGTTTAACACTTTCGCAACCAAAAAGCGCTACGCTCCTAACCACATGGGGAAATGGGTATATAGCGACTAGCAAAAAACTGCCTAACACAAACGAGATAATTTTAGTACCTATATCATTTACATTTACACAGATTGAGGTACAATCTTCGGTGACCCTACCTGATCTAGTGCTACTATTTACATAAGCTAAATACACTGTGAGAAAGAGGATAAAAATTGCATTACTAATATGGTCGCCAGCGGGATGTCTTTATAATGTACTGGGCCGACCGACCGAGGGCGTTTATAATAGGCTAGTTTCTTGTAGTAAAAATAAATTAATTTACACTACCTAATTATCTTATTCAGCTTCCAAAACTGATCCCAAATAAATTCAGATTCACTTATTTTCTTGCCTTTAACGATTTTAAAATGAGAAGAAATTAAAATAAGGAGACAATTTGACCATAACAACCTGTGACAGCATTTATTCATATATTTTCTATGCACCTGCATACTGTCGTTGCGTTTTGACATTTCATAAAAAGAAGCTGATTTGATCTGTTAGGAAACTAGCCTATTGGATGCTAACTGGTTGTAAATTACGAATTCAAAAAAATAGTTTATTTTCCATATTAGTGTATGCCCGCTACTTTGTCAACCAAGACAAAAAAATATATCCCAATTTCGCCTATTTAGGTAAAAAATATCTCGGCTATCTCTGTCTCTACTAAAAATAGTCAAATCCATCCAGCCATTCCGTGATATGGCTACGGACATACATATTCCACATGCTTACAAAAATGCAATTAAAGTGTGACTGAAGTCAAAATCACGGTTTGCTTTCGCACTTATTCTTATTACCTACAGAGACACAAAAAGTATACATGTCGCAGCCAACTGGTTTTATTAGCCATTTAGTTAACTACCTAGCCTTTTTACTAAACGGCGCCAGTAATTAAATACCTGGATGAAATTTAGCATGCGTCAATGTACAATGTATCAATTAATGATAAGGCTGGCCAATGATTAGGCCTCCGTTTAGTAGGGTAACTATGGCCCGCCAGTAGATCGACGATGCCGGGGGCCGGGACTTCTTATTCTGCTAAACCTAACCTGAAAAAGGAGATTATTTTGATCAGGTTTTCCATGCAGGGGGCTCCGCTCTCCGAGTCCCCCTTGTAATTTTCGGAGCGATTATTTCCAAATATATTCACTTAATCAAAAACATTACTTTGAAACTTTATAGTGTTTTTTAAAGAGCTGTCGAACTATGTACCACACGTTGATATTTGGTGAACAAAAAATTTTTTTAGCTTCTGTAACATGTATGGAGTGCCTCCAATAAAAATATTTATTTTAGTTGTTTAACTACCAAACTAAGTAGCGGCTCATAGAAGACACCTATATTCCAGATTTCATCAATATCCATCATGTAGTTTTTGAGTAAAATGCCTGTGACATACGGACAGACGGACGGACGGACATGACGAAACTATAAGGGTTCCGTTTTTGCCATTTTGGCTACGGAACCCTAAAAAGAACATAAAAGCCTTATAATGTTTTTAAAAGAACTATCGAATTATGTACCTCACGTTGATGTTTGCTGAAAAAAATTTTTTTTAGCTTTTGTTACATGTATCGGAGTGCCCCCCTATATTTTTTATTTTTATTATTTAACTACCAAGCTTAGTAGCGGCATCTACAAGACATCTATATTCCAAATTTCATCAGTATACGTCTTGTAGTCTTTGAGTAAAATGCCTGTGACATACGGACGGACGGACGGACGGACATGACGAAACTATAAGGGTTACTTTTTAGCCATTTTGGCTACGGAATCCTAAAAATGGAAAATAGAAGGGCTAGACGGTCCGATGTTCATCCAGACACTTAACTAAATGGCGCTGTTTAATGAAAAGGCTAGGCAGCTAATCAAATGGCTAATTAAGTTAGTTGGCGGTGACAGACACACATATGAGACAGACTCTGTGAGAACTTACATAAAAAAAAAATTAAAAACGAAAGTTTCCAAACAAATAAATAGCAAAAAACTATATATGTAATTAAAAAATGCTTTAGTTCGCATTGGTCAATTAAAGATACACTGAAACTATCCTCAATGACAAATTGCTCAAAGGTTACTGGAAGAGATCCTTAACTTAAAAGGATAAGTACGCCTTTGTACAACATACCTATATTGCAGCCTTGTACACTAACTTGTCTGATTTTTGTGCAATAAAAAATGCGAATGGCGCAAGTTGCGATACTAGCCGCCGCGGCGAGTATCGCAAATAGAGACGCCATGAGCGTTTTTTGACTTAATTAAACAACGTTGCATACAATACTTTTTCTACGACTAACCTAGGTTTTAAAATAAAAAATACAAAATTAAACATAGCGAGCAAACAAGGCAAATATGACATATGACACACAGTATGTCTCTATGTTAAACTTTTTTTAATTTGATGTATACTCGCTAGTGACACGCAGCGACGATGTTAAAAATTCTTTTTTTTATGTTGGCATCAATGAATTTAGTTCGGAAAGTTTTGTTTTTCTTAAAAACCGTAGGAATTTAATTGTTTGTTAAGTTGGTAGTTGTGCATGTTTTATCGTAAAGTTAGAATTGAGTGCTAAATGCTGACCTAAATTTAACCTAGATTTAGAAGCCTGTGGCTGCTAGCAGTATCGTTTTGCGACTATAACGACACTAGTGCTGTTATGGGGAATAGAGTACAGACTTCTCTGAACTCATATTACGTATGTTCTTATATTAGTGTCCGTGACCAAGTAAAACACAGATAAAAGTACAGGAGTAGAAAAAATATATAATTCTCCTGTACGTGTTTGCCACCGAAGTAACCTCTCCTAAACGGTTGGACCGATTCAAATTACGTTACGATTTTTTAACCCCTATTTCCAAAAAATAAAGCAGCATATAATAAGTTCGTCTTCAGGGTTTGGTTATACCTACTCTCCTTGGTGACAAGTTTCATCTAAATAGTTTCACTTATATACCTAGTTAGTACCTAGCTGTGAAAGCTGGAACCTAAAACAATACTTCATTTCCAAGTTGGTGTGTTGGGGTGTGTTCGAAATAGCAAAGTAGCCTTTGTCCATGCCCAAATTTCCAGGTATCTTAATGCGAAGTTGCATAAAAATCTTTTCAGCGGTTTTGCCATGAAAGTGTAAATATTATTAAAAAAACAATATGAATAAAACAAGTTAACAAAAGTGCTGGCTAATATAAGTTTTTGTAAAATAAAATGTATGATAAGTTTTTTATTTTGGTGACTGTACCTTTCTTGTATAGTCGCAAACTGCATGTCAAAACTAATTGAATGAGCCCTAAAAATGGGTTAATCTTATTTAATTTAAATGCCCGCATAGCCACTTTCTGGCTTCATCATCATCAGCCTATCCTATATACGTCCCACTGCTGGGCACAGGCCTACTCTCATAAATAATAATAAATAAATAAATAAATATTATGGGACAATCTTACACAAATCGAACTAGCCCCATAGTAAGCTCAATAAGGCTTGTGTTATGAATACTAGACGACGATATATTTAATAGATACAAATACTTAAATACATAGAAAACATCCATGACTCAGGAACAAATATTCGTGCTCATCACACAAATAAATGCCCTTACCGGGATTCGAACCCAGGACCTCTTGCTTCGTAGGCAGGGTCACTACCAACTAAGCTAAAGCGGTCGTCAAGACGTCATAGACGAGAGTGAATGGGCTGCAGTCCCACGCTAGCCCACTGCGGATTGATTCACATCACCTTTGAATTTTTTCGCGAATGTATCGCGAAAGGATAAGCTCCATGGTACCATACTATTGCATAGTCACCGATTAGGTACGTCTAAGTATGCCAAATTTTAGTTCAATCGAACGACAGGAATCGGTCCTAATTCAGCTTGCAAGATTTGATCTAATCATAATCACATACTACTTTTTTTTTTGAAGTCTGACAAACTTGCAACCCCCATTGGGCGTGGCAAAAGTCGTACCAGGTGGGGGCCGGGGGGCGCCTGGGATCGAACTAAGTCGCCAGTCCCGGTCCCCTTTAGGAAGAGGGTCGGACTAGATGTATCATACTAACATACAAACATTGGAAGTAAATAAGGACAAAAAACTGATCTAGTGCGATTCAGACTCGCCCACCGAGGGTTCCGTACAAATACTTAAAACAAAAAGACTTTATTTTTATGATTTAATTACAAATGTACAGTTTCCAGCTTTTCCCCTATACTTGTAGTACCTATAAGCAGAGAATAAGTAATAGTACTTCGTACAGAAGTCGCACTGTCTAACAAAACCCACGTTCGAGTCACAAAAATGCGCCGATTCCTTCCTACCTACTCGTTCTAACTCATAACGCGCGCACTTTTTGGACATCACGCCCACCGCTAGGGTTGTCGTTGTCGACAAAGATTAAATTATTATTATAGCTTGAATTTCCTAGTGAATTAGAGGTAGTTAAAAAAATATTTGCGTGACGTTATATAATATAACTGTTTTGATACACGTCGTCATACATACTTACATACATACATACAGGTCAAACACATAACCCCCTTGGGCTTCGTCGCAATCGGGTAACATACATACATTCATACACGCATACAGGTCGAACACATACCTAACCCTCCTTTGGGCTTCGCCGCAGTCGGGTAACATACATACTTACATACCTACATACATACATACATACATACATTCATACAGGTCAAACACATAACTCTCCTTTGGGCTTCGCCGCAGTCGGGTAACATACATACATACATTCATACAGGTCAAACACATAACCCTCCTTTGGGCTTCGCCGCAGTCGGGTAATAAAGAGGTGCTTCATAGGTTTCGCACACAGGCGCTGCTATCGGGGGTCGGCGCAGCCCTGGGCTTGCCTAATGCATTAGGAAATGAGTAATAATAATTACCGTGAAACAAAATCGCGGAGTGACATGCACCTAGTATAAGACGGTATTACTTGCCAAATTTCATTGTTCTAGGTCAACGGAAAGTACCCTATACATTTTGACCCTTTGTATTTCGACAAGTGTCGAAATAAACGTTTTGTGCGGCATAAACGGCCAATCCTTCTTTTTTTTACGTTTACTTAGAAGTTTTTTATTCACAGCTTCAAGGGACTGTACACCTGCGTATATGTGACGTCCTACGTGAAAAGGTACCTTATGAGGGTTTCTAGTAACGGAGATATGAACGGTTTTGTGAAATCCTTCAAAATCATCATTTTTTTCTTTTATGCAAAATTGAAAAATATAGGAATAGACGTGTATTTGTAGCTTGGTTTCACTGCTGTACGTTAATTTTTTCTATATAAAAATTGGGTTCAAAGTTTAGTAGAAAAGGTACCTTATGGCGGATCACATACAAAAATGATAAAGCTGTTGATAAAATTCATTAATAAAATTTACTAGCAACTTTTGCTTATTTCTTTTTTATACCACGACGGTGGCAAACAAGCATGCGGCCTGCATAATGGTAAGCAAAAATTTTCGAAATGATCCTAGAAAGCTGAAAATTTGGAAGGAAACTGGCACTGGGTGCCACAAATTCGGAATTGAAAAAAAAATAAAAATAAAAATAAATACATTTATATGTTGGTTTTTTTAATTTTTAATTATGAAACATTTTTTTAAAACAGATAAAAAAGTGTTTTTGACGAATCGTATAACTTTTTGACCATTTTTAGAAAGACCTTGTTTTTTTTAAAAAAATTGACAAAAATAAAAAAAGACACTGGCGATTGCCCATCATTTTTGACCATTTTAGAAAAAGTTTTTTAATTTTTTTTTTCAAAAAAACTTACAAAAATAGACTTTTTTTGCGGTTTCTATAATATTTTACCACTTTGTCATGTTTCCCTTTCAACCTTTTTAGAAAAAGTCTTAAAAACATTTGTTTTTAAACATAAAAACGTGTTTTTGGCGAATCGTGAAACTTTTTGACCATTATAGAAAAACCTTGTTTTTTTCTCAAAACAATTACAAAAATAAAAAAGACACTTTTTGGCGAATGCCTATCATTTTTGACCATTTTAGAAAAAGGTTTTTATTCATTTTTTTATTTTACGAAAAAAGACATTTTTTGGCGGTTTCTATAATTTTTGACCACTTAAGAAAAATAATCTTTTTAATTTAAAACACGCTAAAATCCACGACGAACACTTCTCACAACTATTCGAACGAAAAGGTAAGCAAATACTGCTCATGCCGGCCGGCTGAGACTCCGAGCGGCCAGAAAGTCCGAGAGAGAACGATACGTAAAGTGTTGGTGAGAGTAGGACAGATGCGTGGCGGTACTGGCGGTGTAGCCAAAATAATACCACGGCACGGCGGTATGAAGGACAAAAACTGAGCAAGTTACGACAAGTATTTCTAACATTTTTAAATTACACCGCCATGAAGTACCTTTTGTACTAAACTGTAGAAGCATATTATTCAGCCTTTAATTCGCCTATAACAAAAATAAAGATAGGCAAAGACGTGTCGTAACATATAATTTACTAAATGGAAATACATAATAAAAAAAACACAATTTTTACACAACATTGAATATCTCCGTTACTAGAAACCCTCATAAGGTACCTTTTCACGTAAGACGTCACATTTGAGAATTACTCTTAATTGGTCAAGATTTGAAGTAAATTTCTAATAACCTTTTTTCTTCAGTTTTCTGTCTTAATACAAGATTTGTCAATAAATAATGTAAATATCGTGCCATACTGTAATTATCAATATTTTTTGCTTATGGCCCGCCATAAGGTACCTTTTCTCAAATGTATGGGAATAATTTGTGATTTTTACGTAACTTCAATCGTTTATAAATAAAAAAATACGACTTGTAGAATAATAATGACACTTTTGAGATACTTGTGTAGACTGATTAAATATAATTTAGAACTCATTATACGAAAATTGTGAATATTATAGGAATGATGAAACATATAATAAAAATGACATTTTAATTAAAATAAAAATATTTCGTTAACAATGTGATTTTATTTCTATCCCAAAATGTGCAGTCTAATATCTCTAACTATATACAATGGTTCAGATTACAATATGTTAAAGAACAGGCCGATTTTTTTTTTTTTTTAATTTCGTTCTCAGAAGCGACTTGCTCTAATCAAAGGCTGATTTTTCACGACCTGGAAGTCACATTAAGAAAACCATTACTGATTTCCAAAGAAAAATACCTTGAGATACATAATCAATCATCATCTCCATAACTTCCAACGGGAACATACTTAAAATTAGTTTCAAACTTCTTTTGACGATTTCTCAAAAGTGCAATTTTAGCATGTGCAGGTTTGATGATTTTTTAAAAAAAAAGTATGGGACTTAGGGTCATGGTTTTTTTTGTATTAGATAGCTTATTTAACACAAATTTAGGATCTGTGCTTAACTCAATACCAACCATAAGGTACCTTTTCCCGTGGAACGTCACATATGGTTTTAGGTAGGTATTTTCAATTCGATACCTCCACGCATTTCCGAGATAAAGGCGCGTGACAGACAGACAGAAAGACAGATGGATGGACGGACGGACGGACGGACGGACGGACTGACTGACTGACTGACTGACTGACTGACTGACGGACGGACGGACTGACGGACGGACGGACGGACGGACGGACGGACGGACGGGCAGACGGACAACAAAGTGCCATATATAAGTAAAGTACATAAGCCTAAAAGGATTCCGTTTTTTCCTTTTGAGGTACGGAACCCTAAAAAGTAGTGGGTCTGTTAGCTGTAAGTAATATAATAACTATCGAACTTGCTTACAAAATTCACGAGAATCGGATGAGAAATGCGACCTGTAAAGAAGAACAGCCCGACAGATACACGGAAGTGATCTTGCCCAAGCTTATACGGAGATGCTTAGCTTGCGCTTCGGACTCGGGCGGTCAATAAAAATACCTAAAATAATCACACCAATAACATAAACAAATCATAATAAACCCAGCCTCACATCAACATAATAATGGATGTATTATAATAAGAAAGAAAACCGTATAGTTCCGGGTGTTGAGAAATTGCCTGTTACTACCGGTTCAGATCAATAGGAGTTACGTTATCCTTTTAAGGTACAGTCAGCAGAGCAGCGAATAGTCTGTATCCTCATTAGTTGGATAAATGCTTTTTGCGTCGGCTTAGTACGGTAAAAAGTATCTTATGTGTTACCCGTGATCGTAATCTATATGTACCTACACCAAATTTCATGAAAATTGCTCTATATGTGTGCCTATAATATTTGAAGACTTCCCTCAATGGCCCGAAGATCCCATCATTAGATCTTGGTTTGGTTGCAATACAACCACTTTAGTAGAGGTGTATCACATAACACATATATAAATTAAGAACAGTCCTCCTTTTGTTGAAGTTATAAAGGACATCAAACAAAGCTATTTGATAAGAAATGTGTCACTATGCAAAATATTGAAATCGCTATATGTGTGCCTATAATATGTGAAGAATTTATCTTCAAGTAATCGCAAACATTTACATAAAAAACTGTCCTTTTTATGTGCATGTTAGCTCATAATGAACATCATATATAAAGATATTCAACAAGAAATGCACAAGAAACTATAAAAATTACCCAAATCACCATATGTGTGCCGTGCCTACATATAATATTCGAAGAGTTCTGCCATTTCTCAGCAATGGGACCACCCCAGATATGTAACCCTTTCAAACCAAAAAAAAGAATTTTCCAAATCAGTTCACACATCCTGGAGTAATGTAACAAACACACAAAAAATACAGACAAATTGAGAACTTTTGAGCGTTGGTTAAAAACTAATCACCGTTCCCAAAAATCTAAATTTCAAACATTTAATGCTTTTAATACAGACAGACAGTGAGACACACCGACTCACTAACTGACAGACAAGCAAGTAGACAGAGTAAGACTGATATGGAACAAACTCACAGTTGAGTCCAGCAAACGGTGTATATCTGTTCTCAAATTCAGTTCACTGACATCTTTTTCACATACAACTCTGAAACACAGAATACGGTTAAGTTTTAAAAGAACAGGTTTTAGTAATATTATACTTACTCTTGAATTTGATACTGTTGACAGTTTGACAAAATTAGCCATAGCCTACTGAGGCATAGGCAGGTTACTCCAGCACCAATCGTTATAGTTGGTAGATATAACTGTTTATATTGTAATCTACCTGAGCAACTGACTTAGACACTTGTCTCTCTGTAAAACATGTTCATGGAAAAATTGCATTTATAGTTTGACCACACATAAGCAAATAAAAAAGGTACTATAAACTATGTATTACTTAATCTGTACTATAATTTTATTCTGATCCTAATATTGACCTTTGTTCTGTAATAATACATTGCTACATTCTGGGTTCAATCAATTGACACAAAAACCCAACAAAACAAAATATGTATCACAAAGACATGAAGATAATCAATATCATGGATAATTATGGTGGCCTATGTCAAGCGGTGGATGTCCACATGGTTGATGGATACAGACAAGATACAGATCAATATTACATGTCACTATTTATCACCATCATCATTTGAACCCAAAGGCATTCATAGTTGACTAAAGTCTTTGCAACAAGAAATGCAAGGAATATTTGTACTTACCGCTTTTAGTTATGATTGCGTACTAATGTACGTACTAATGTATGTAATAATGTACGTTCTGGATATTATTTTACGACTCACAAACCACATAACTGGCAATGAAAATAAATGTCGTTCTGCAACTGATTCCGTATTACCTTTATACTTTCAAAAACCCACAAATGGAGTTATTTTGCAGTTTAAATTCACTGATCACACCACAAAATTAGTTTCGGTATTTTTAAAACAAATATACGACAAAAACAAAACCGAAGCGTTTGCGTTAGTGACATTGATTTGAAGATTTTGAAGTTTTTCATTTTCTGACAGCGAGCCAGCGGTCTCACGGTAACGCTCCGAAACGCTGCTAATAAGATAAATATTGAAAATTAAATTCATGCGAATGAAAATATACTAAAAAACTGGAGTTTATATCCTTCCAAAAAAGAAAACTATTATTTATAAATATTTATAATATAATCAGGTGTAAATACTTATATCGTATTTTTTCTAGGACACAATCATGAAAGAATCCATCCGTCGTTGGCAATTAGGTATTTGTCTAAAACCAGAATTTAACGTTTTTAATTTAGCTTCATACTTAGTTGATAATATATTGCGTCTTCGAGTCTTATAAAGTTCACATGAATTTCACGCATTTCGATGCATATTTAAAAACCTAGCTGTTATGACAGCCCGAAGGAAGTATGATTGCCTTTAAAGCTAGAGGTCCTGGGATCGATTCCCGACAAAGGTGAGACTATCAAAATTATTTAATACCCTAATATTAATTTATTTACATAATGAAAGGATAATAGATATTTTTCTACGTATTTTCAAAGTAAAACAATAACAAATAATCCACTCTTAAATTAATTCGAGAAGGAGCGCCATCTTATGAGCAAATATATACTAAGTGTGACAGCTAGTTTAGTTACAAGGACCTTCAACAGGTGGCGTCTATAACAATGAGCAATAATTAATTTAAAAAAACATATTTTTTTAGGATTTCGAGTATTTTCGAGACTTCTTGTATCATTTTGCGCAGACAAAATATGTCAAGCTATATAATAAAACACATCTCAAATGCCAGCAATGCCGTGGAAAAAAAACATGACCTAGTTTAGGTTTGTATGGAGAATTCGACCGACTCGGTTCACCTAATCACTAAAAACAATTCCGCAGGCGTTAAAACGCATTTTTTTCCAGTCTAAGCTGATTCGAGTCGGTCGATTTTCCATACAAATATAGAGAGGGTCATTGTTTGCTTCCACGGCATCAATAATATTTAAAATGTGTTTTATGTCCTCCGGCAGGAAAGCGTCAACTTTCGGGCCGCTGCGCTTAACAAAGTTGCCGCATTCCGGCTCCGTCCAACAGAAAATAGTATACACACATTGGCTAGCAAATAAGAAAGCCTCAGATCACATGTTATTGTCGGTCAAGGCGCAGCTGCGGCGGGATATTTGTTACTTTAATTTTTTTGATACACTATATCTGCGCGAAATGGCATGAGAAGTCTCAAAAAAACAGAATTAACGTGCAAATGGGCCTTGAGGTTAACGCCACCTATTACTATAATTTGGAACTAAATGCTTTTTGCTAATTTTTTTGGCCATTTGAGAGTTCTCATGTTATTTCGTGCAAATAAAGTCTATCAAGGAACATAATTGATGCCGTGGAAGGAAATAATGACCCTCTTTATTTTTGTATGGAAAACCGACCGACGTGAATCATCATAAATTAGCGGAAAATTATAAGATTTTATTTATTCACGTTATTTAGACGTTAGTACATGTTGATGATGATGATGATTGTTTTTACAATGTGACTGTTTGTTGCCTAAATAAATAAATAACTGGTCAAGAGCATGTCGGATCATGCTCAGTGTAGGGTTCCATAGCCGTATCTATAAGGAAATGTGCTACAGATAAAAATAAAGCTAAAAATAACCAACTGACAAAAAGTCTTAAATGCCGTGTAACAATGGCACTTATAACCTTTTGGTGGGGAAGTTTTTCAGCAATAACTTCAAAACGGTTTATTCCTTACTATTCAAAATAATTTTCGTTGAATGTATTTATTAAGCGTTACCTTCCTGATTTTTTTCATATTTTTTGGACTTACGGTTTAAAAGTTAAAGGGGGGGACACACAATTTATGCAACTTTCGGAGCGATTATTTCCGAAAGTATTCACTTAATCAAAAAAAAAGTACATAAAAGCCTTATAATGTTTTTAAAAGAACTATCGAATTATGTACCTCACGTTGATAATTGCTGAAAAAAATATTTTTTAGCTTCTGTTACATGTATGGAGTGCCCCCCCTAGATTTCTTTATTTTTATTATTTAACTACCAAACTTAGTAGCGGCATCTACAAGATCTATATTCCAAATTTCATCAGTATACGTCTTGTAGTTTTTGAGTAAAATGCCTGTGACATACGGACGGACGGACGGACGGACGGACATGACGAAACTATAAGGGTTCCTTTTTAGCCATTTTGGCTACGGAACCCTAAAAAATATGACAAGTCGATCTCAACCCTGTCACCTGAATGTGTTTTATGACTGTTTGAAGCTGTTTCCATGGATTGATCGGTTTTATAAATGCAGACTACATTTTAAATCCGTTTTGTGAGTTATTTGCCGAGATTTTATGAGGAATTAAATAAAAAGTAGGGATGATACGATGGTATAAACTTTTACACTTTTTGAGAGAATACCTCTAGTGATGAGGGTTTGTTTTTGTCTGTGTGTCGATTTGTGTGTTTATCTGTTTGTTTGTTTGTTCACGTAAAAATTATCGGGCCGATTTTAATGAAATTTGGTACTTGGGTCATTATTCGAGCGTTTCAACCGCTTCACTTTCGTGGACACGTTTTTGACGAAATCCCTGCAAATTTTTGTGACATTTTGAACTATTTGGTAGAGACCCCGGACTTCTAACAAATAGTCAGATATCCCATCAAAAGCTACACGAATTTCGGCGAAAAGGTGTCCACGAAAGTGACGCGGAACAAACGCTCGAATAATGACCCACGTATACAGGTACATTATGATATGATCCTAGCTAACACATTAGGATACTTTTAATTCGCCTAAGCCGAATCAACAAGAGACATTTAATTTATTTCAACCTGCACGAACGAAGTCGCAAGCGAGTCCACTAGTTAGGGTTTTGTACCAAAATGGTAAAAAAAGAACCCTTATGTTGTGAATCTGTCTGTCTGTCACAGCCAGATATCTCGGCAACTATTGCCGCTATCGATATGGGAATAGTTTTAAAAATCGCTAACCCAACTCTAGTGGACATGGTTCGAAATGGGAGGTCGAAAATTTAAAGTTGGGCTATTATGTCAAGTGGGGTATCAAATTAAAGGGCTTAATTTGTAGATTCCAAAAAACTATTTTTTTTTCTTAATTATATACTTTTTGATTTAGGACGAAAAACAGGTTATTTTGAACTATTCACGTATCTACTTACGAGTTTGTACGGAACCCTCGAGTCTGACACGTACTTGACCAGTTTTTTTTTTCAATATTTTGCTGTCCATTCTTATTTAATAGGCTCATTTTGAATCAGTAGTTATATTTTATGTATTTAGTACTTCTAGTTTTCTGGTCACCACTTATTTAATTTTTTTGAATGTGTCCATTTTTGCACGAAATACTTTTTTATTGGTTTATAACACTTGTAGCTAGTAGCTTATCAGCCGTTCAGGAAGAATGGGAAGGTAATTTTCCGGATATCGAAAGCGCATCAAAGGGTAACAATCTGCTTCCTGCGCTTTTGACTTTGGCATCAACATTTTTTCAGGGATTTCCTTCCTTGACGGAAAAACTATTTTGTCCGTCGAACAATTCAAACATAAATATTGGATTTGCCGGGACATACTAAAGAAGGCCATTCAAAATATAAATTGAATTGATTTAATAATTTACGTTTAATTGGTTTGTTGATAGTATCAGTTTTTGGTTAGGTATATTTGGCACACCTTATAAAAATACAAAACAGTATAGACATGAACTTTGCTAATTTAGCAAGCGTTTGCTGCTTAGTCAATTAAATGAAGATTTAAATAAAACTTGGGATTTTTTCATTTCAAAACGCGACAGCAAATAAAATACAACATACCAGGAAAGATAGAATGCCCAGATACAATTAGATATTAGTTTACATCATTGAATAATTATTTACAGCTTGTATGTAAATTTAAGTTCGCGTTTATCCATGGCAGTCGTATTTCTTTTAATTTTAATAATAATTTTACTGGGCCGTATCAATTGAGATATAAATAAACTTGACGTTGTTATTATCTGTCTCATTCCAGAATCGAAGGGTTCCGCTGTTGCACAGTAAGGAAAATAGAACAGTGTGCCTGAAAAACTTGCTTATGCATGTGTTGATACACGTAAGTAATTGGAATACATTTATATTAAATCGGTAAAAACCAAACAAGTTAAAAATCAATGCGAACTACAGTTGTTTTAACATTGTCATGTTAGAATTGTCGAATTAATTTGCATTTCACATCTGACATATTTTTAGACTATGGGCGTTACCACACCTGCCGATACCGGCACCGGGATGTCTTTTTTTCTCTCCATCGCCGTTGAGTGAAAGGGACAAAGAGTGTCGGCGATGGTACTATAGGTGAAAAAACGCTTTATTACATATCATGAAGAGAGCTATTCTGGGAGTCTCTTTACGCGATCGAATCAGAAATGAGGAAATTCTTAGAAGAACTAAGGCAACTGACATAGCTGCTAGAGTTAGCAAGTTAAAGTCGCAAGCTTGAAGAGCCGATGGCCGATGGAGTTTAAAGGGAAAAAGGAGCATGTTTCCTCTGCTACTGTTTGTTGTGGAAGTCTTTGGGAGAGACCTATTTTCAGCAGTGGACGTATCGGGGTTGAAATAGTGATGATGTATTTTTATGCTATTAAAACACAACAGTCCTGAATACAACGGGAACGCCTAAAAATATCAAGATTCGTCTTAAATAATAAAGAAAATACCATAACGTGATGCGCGTTTCAACATCGTACAAGGTAGGTCTAGGTCCTTCAATCTGCGAAACCCCGCTTCTGATGGCTAAGTAAGCCGATATGAGAACTACATATTTTACCACAAATGAGACATTTTTACACTAACAAACAGAGTATTCTTCAGAAATATGTCTGCGACTTATTCCTCTGTCTCCATACATTTAGTATGAACAAGGGCCAGAGGAATAAGGTGACCGCAGACATATTTCTGAAGAATAACCCATTAATGAAGTACACAAACTAAATTCTGAAAACTCCTCTGCGGTAATAAATAATAATAATGGTAGTTTTTATTATTTATGGAGCTACAATAAATGTAAAAACTTAAAATGAATTGTACCTTAACTAGTGGATCCGCACTCAACTCCGTTTGCGGAGGCGAAATAAGCTAAAATGTCTCTTTTGCCCTTTGGTTTATTCGGGTAAAAATATTTTATGTCTAATCCGGGATCTACCTGTACACCAAATCTCATGAAAATCGTTCGTTTTGTTTTTGCAACAAATAATAAAAGTCCAAAAACTATTTATTTACGTTTAATTAGGTACTTGTTTTTAACACTCTCCGGTTACTTTTTTGGAAAATCTGTGATGTACAAACACAGTCTTCCTATGATTTTTAACCGACTTCGAAAAAGGAGGTTGTATTATTAAATAAATAAATAAATAAAAGAAAACACTTTGAATTCATCGTGTTGTGACAACACCTGCATTTATAATTACAATCTGTGTACCGTGATAAGTTGACTTGAGCCGTAATCCCTTAGGATTTGTAAGTTCATTACAGCCAGTAAAAGTTCCTGGGAATTAAAACGCAGATAAAAACTTGGCAAGAGGGTGAGATGATCGAGCGTTTTTGCTAAGTACGACTCAATGGTTAGTGGAAATCTGCCCATAGGGCACTAAATGAGACAGATTTAAGCGAGACTCTTTTGAATTATTGTTATAGAGTGATTGCAACATTTGGGTTCTGATTTAGTCTAGGCTAAGGATTAAGTAAGAGCAGGATTGCATTAGGTGTAAAGTGAAGCAAGGAGGAATGTTAGGTGTGTTATGGCTTTTAAGAGCTGTGGAGAGTAAAACTACACGAGTACCGTTTTATTGCTCTTTATTTCATCAAATATGCAGAATACGTACAATTGTAATCGGGGAACATACGTAATTATAGATTGTGTCACAAGGGAGCAAAATGATATATTTACGGCGAGGGCGTACATTGAATCCTGAACAAAAAAAAGTATTCTCTAATAGAATCGCGAGTGTAGCGAGGGATTCTAAACTAGAATCCGTAGCGTAGTGAGGGTTTCAAGTGTTAATGCCCGTGGTAAAAATAATTTTGCTACCTTGCGGCACATACTGGTTTTCACATCAACTATCTCGCCACGATCTTTTTGTATTGCAGCATTAAAATTATTGCAGTTACAGTGAAAATGTATGCTTGTGACTTGTTCACTTTTCTTGGAAGTATACGTATATCTACAAAACGAAATAAATTAACAAGTCAGTAAACAATTTTGTACCATTAAGTACAAACAGCAACACACTTAACTGCCCATTAAAGACAGAGCAGAGAGAAAATGATAACGATTGAAAGAGATACCTATATATATAGGTATATTTCTATTATGTCAACTTCAAATCAAATAAAGTTTGCGTATGTGTGATGTGCCTTTGAGCTTTGTCATTGTAGTTGTTTGGGCAAAGTTTTTTTTTCCATACTGTAAATAAAGGTTTTATTTCAACAAGACAGGTGAATTTGTCAAAATTATGATTTAGCTTTCAGACGAACGTTGGGATGAAATAAACTAATTATATTGCTAATGCTTTTATTGGTGCTTCATATTTTTGATATGATGCACCAATATAATGTAATTTATTTTTATTATTCATTAATTATTTTCCACGAATTCAATAATATGGCATTAATGTCAATAATGACGTTGGATCAGCCATAAAAGAAAAATTATTGTTTTAAAACTCTTTTGAATAATAGCCAATTTATACTCATAAACACACGCACACATGCATAACACGACGCCTTCAAGTGTGATTCTCTTTCTTGCAGTATTTCCCATTTTTGAAGTGTATAGTTAACTGTGTTGCTTCTTGTACACATCAAATAATTACAATAATATCAATACAATAAATACAGCATTCGCAAAATACCCAGTATCTCCCTACCTGCATTTTTGTCTTCGGTCACAGTGCGCAGAATCATATCAGTCAAATTATAGCCCCATCAGTTGGGGTACTGGAGACTGCGCATTGCTCCGAAGCCAAAAAATGTGTGGTCCCTTACCTTTTTTTTTTTTTTTTTGACCCCGGGAAATGCATAAAACTGCATACCACTACGTAACCTAAGGCTATCGGGGGTGACAACCAGATGTTACGTATTGGTTATGTGGGGCTCTCCGCTCCTGAAGGGATTGGCCTACCCACTAAAACCCAGGGATGCTACCGACACCTGTGCCTTCACGGTGATGGCATGGGAATCTACTAACGCCACGCCATCACCAGCACCTCCGCCCTAGGGCGGACCCTCTCCGAAAAAGGCACACTGTAGCATGGCCAGTGTGCCTTCCCTCACCAGCTCCCCCCCGACCAAATGGCCGTCCCCCGGGGAAGCAGGGACCGGCACCAGACACACGGTGTCCCGGTCCCTCCCTCGCCGCCACGGGAGGACAAACGCCCCTGCCCCGTGACCACGTGTAGTGGGGATGGTATCCGGGAAAACGTCCCTTCAACCAAACCACCACTACACCCCCATCCCTTGTCAGCAGTGAACTCTGCTATTGCAGAGGACACGCCGAGGGACCGTCAGGGTGGAAGGGTTAGCCTCCGGGACCGGATCATAGGCCCTCTGCCTACCGCATCCCTGGCCAACCGAAAGTAAGGCCAAGGGCTAGCAAAGTCAACGCAACGCGTCGACAGTTCTAACCCTTGCCCAGCCCAGATGCTACCCATTAGCAGCCAATGTCTTGGTCTAGACGAGAGGGGTACCCATTACACAAGACATCGGGAGCAATCGGCAACACCTAGGTTACTCAACCACCCACCCTCGCTGGCCGAGAAGTAGCGATGGGTTGGAAAAGTCTACACAGGACGATTCCAACCCATTGCCGACGGCCGAGTGCTTGCCCTTTTCCGTGGGTTCCAGATCCATGTCCTCCCCCCCCTGCCCGTAGGCCCCCGAGGCCCCTCTCCCACACTCCCCGGATCCTCGGGAAAACTGCAAGCGGTTTGTCAGGTATTAGCCACCAACAAGCAATGGCCATTGCTTGTTGTTGTTTCCAGGGTGCACCGGCCCAAGCAGTACCCTTCCATGCGGATCAAACCGTGATCAAGATGGATTGGTAAAGCTCGAGCACGCGTGGAGGAACCTGACTTGCACCCCGTGGTCCCTTACCTGCCCTAACATAGACCCACCTCCCAATCCCTGCTCGCAGAGGCAATGGGACGAGCCCCTCTGTCAACTATAGTACGGGACGAGCTGCTAAAGGGCATTTCTCCAGAAATATGTCTGCGACTCATTCATCTGTCTCCATACATTTAGTATGAAAAAGGGCCAGATGAATGAGGTGACCGCAGACATATTTCTGGAGAAATGCCCTAAATACGACTAGCGAATAGCGACTAGCTCGGCAGATCGAGCTCGTCTCCTAGCGACTGCAGAGTGAGAGTCGGGTCTGTGGCTGCAAACTATACCCTCCCCCACAATAGGGACACTGCTGGACAACAACACCTTCCGTTTGGCTACCAGCTTGAGGATAGGGACAGCCACCAACGTTCCACGTCGCTGCCATTGTGGCAATATGGTAGACAGCCTAGGCCACCACGGGCTTTCCTGCGGCAGGAGCGCAGGACGCATCCCCCGTCACTCCAGCCTCAACGATGTCATCCGAAGGGCCCTTGTCAGTGTTAAGGTGCTAACCGTCTTAGAACCCGTCGGTCTGGCAAGAGACGATGGCAAGAGGCCCGACGGAATGACGTTGGTACCCTGGAAGATGGGCCGGCTGCTAGTATGGGACGCCACCTGCGTGGATACTCTCCCGCCATCCCATCTTCCAGGCTCCAGAACAAAGGCTGGCGCTGCCACATCCTCAGCAGAAGACCTCAAATGCCGCAAATATGGAAGCCTCAGCAGTAGCTACATGTTTAAGGCGTTTGGGGTCAAAACGCTGGGACCCTGGGGACCTAGTGCGCGCCGGCTTTTTAAGGATCTGTCGGCACATCTAGTGGAAGCCACCAGTAATCAGAGGGCTGGCCAGTATTTCGCTCAGCGAATTAGCATTGCCATCCAGCGTGGTAATGCGGCCAGCCTTCTGGGCACACTCCCCAGTGGCAGCAATTTGGAGGAAATTTATTACCTTTAGTTTGTTTGTTTTAATTTATAGTTTTAGTTATTGTTTTATTTAAATTTTATTGTTTACTAAATAAATGAAATTCATCTAGCTAAATACAATAAATAATAAAATGTCAATATAAAATCTTACTAGCTAATAGAAAATAATTACAAAATAGATTCTAGTACTAGGAAGTACTTATCAATAACCAAATATTTAAATGGGCAATGTCAAACTCAATACACATACCTTACAATTTCAAAATAATTATTGCAAAACAAGAAAATAAAATAAAATACCAATAAAATAGCCTATTTAATTAATTCAATATATTCTTTAACCGAGTAAAGGGACTTTTCCAATAAATGGTTCTTCAGTCGATGCCTAAACGTTTCTTCACTTTGTTAATTTTTAGTTCGGAGGATAAGTGCTCGTTATATGTAATAGAAAAATAATAACCACATTTTTACTAAAAAAAACTTGACCGCGGTGCACTTTGAAACTGCATAAAATCCGCCATTTTGTTTATTTTAACAAACTTCATACCCAGTGACACTCGCACCATCAAGACGAATCTAATGATGTATCATTTATCAAAATCGGATGTGCCGTTGAGTAGTTACGAGCGGACACAGGAACGGACATACATACATACAGGTCAAACACATAACCCTCCTTTGGGCTTCGCCGCAGTCGGGTAAAAACTAAAGTCCCACTCGTATTTTAATGATAATAATATGAACTTTCCCAAAATATAAGCATTACTGGTCATATCAGTTTTTTAGTAACTTTCTTCATAAAAAACCGGTCAAGTGCGAGTTGGACTCGCGCACCGAGGGTTCCGTATAAACTCATAAGTAGACCAACCTTACGACTAACAGCAACCCTGCCTTAAACCCACTTTAGCCCTATTAAACCAGGAAAAATCTTAACAGCGCGATGCAGCGTATGCTACAGCGACATCTATTGATACTAAATATCGCGTAAATTTTACTTGTAATTTAAATTTAAACGTTACTTTTTGTTATTGGCTGATTGAAATAATTGTTTGTCAACTAGTAGATACATGAATAGTTCAAGAAAAACTGTATGGCGATTAGTTTAGTAGGAGCAAATAAGTATGTGTTATGATTATTGCAAATTTCTCAAAAACGTTGCAAGTGAGGAAAACCGTTATATTTTTCCTGTAATATTTAGGACGACATTAATAATTGGTAATTATGACACATTTTTCTGATCAGTAACTTCGGAGATCATAGGGGGGAATGGTATTTTTTTTAACTTTTTTCGCCATAAATCAAAAACTATTTATTTAAGAAAAAAATAAAAACGGCATTTTAATCTACAAATTAAGCTCTTTCATTTGATACCCCACTCGATATATTAGCCCTACTTTCAATTTTCAAAATCCCATTACGGAGACCTTTAAAAAAAAAGTAAAAAAGTTACAAGATTTTTTTTATGTCCAATAAGCTCGGATTAGCTACTTTTAACACTATTCCAAATTTCAAACCGATAGCAGCAGTAGTTCCTGAGATATCTGGCTGTGACCGACGGACAGACAGACAGACAGACAGAGTCGCACCATAAGGGTTCCTTTTTTACCATTTTGGTACGGAACCCTAAAAATTACATCGGAAAACTAAACCTTAAATTTTCTGAAGATTTTTTGAAAGCGGTACAATTTTTGCTGCGCTAAAATTCAAGTCAACATAAAATTTCAGACTCAGACCTAAATAAATGTTAGCTTTCAGGGCAAACCGTAGTACCAAAGAGAAGTCAGTGCACTGGAAAATGTGACAGCTGTAGAGATTTATGTTTATTAAGACAAGGACAGACCGCGTACCGGGAATTTAAATGTTATCATGATTACAAGCTTGGAGGTGTATTACGTCAGCCCTGACCGTAAGTGGGCTTTCGCGCGCACACGCTATGTGGATAGAAAACCCCACTTTGCTGTGCCCTTTTCTCAGAGGAAAACCTTAAATTACTAATGAACACAACATGGTCGGTAATAAAAAAAACCCATATGGTATATTTTTGTGATTCTCGCCTGAGGCTCAGGCCGCAAACATCTGTGATCTAGTAGGTGGTTTTATATCTTACCGCCCTGGATGCGTGGTTGCGTTTTTACGCAAAAGTTGGCATGCTTTTGGTGTCGCCTTTTGATTGAATCCTACTCGTATAACTTGCAATCCAAGGGTTGGATCTAAGAATGGAGTACATAATCGAAAAGAAGAACGATCTTGTTTGGGAACTGTTCCACAAACATATTACCTAAGTACATTATGATTTTTGTGTTATCTCTCAATATCATTAAAGTAGTCTAATACCCTTCGTAATCCGTAATCATCCGTGGTTGAGTGCTCTCGCAACATTTTCAACCGCCAGAAATGTAGAGTTTCATCGCGAAGGAAAGTGTGAAAGCCCACCAACAAGAAACCGGAAGTGAAAATCAATCACATACAACGTCCAAGCAGCTACGACCACTCTAACAAAGAGTGTACGACTAAGAAGGAAGAATACCCTCCGACATACCTATCCATGGTCTAGATTATCGTTGACTTACGACCTGAGTGTTGCTAAGATAAGAGTAAAAAGGCATCTTCTAAGTAAGCGTACACCATCTTAAACCGTTGTCTGGAGACAACAGTAAAAAGTGGATTTTTATTTATTACCTGCGACCAAAGTCAAACGTAAAGTCATAATCAGAGATCAGATAAAGGACATTGGGTACTTTTTTCCCCACTTTTGCCCTACTAGCGGACACAAACGAAACCAATTAAAGATTTTAGATAATGTTACGGGCTTTACCACTGCGTATTTTTTATTCCCAAAAGTAATGGGAAACCTGAGAAAATGAGATTTTTATACCGGACTTCTTGCTGGAGATCGGCGTCGTTAAGTTTCTTTATTCTATGCCCAAATTGACGAATGCGTCGTGATTAATGTTCGAAGTTCAAACTTCAAGTGCAACATTCGTTTGCAAGCGACACAACACTAGCTGTCTCTTTCTTATGTATTATTTTGATAAAACTTTCTCTTTTACGCAATTTGCAATTGTAAAGAATAAAACAATGTGTGAAGATCAACGATCACCGTACCTGAATTATTAATGTAATTATATTTCGGTATTCCCATACGCCACAATAATGCCCCTTTGCTTAGCAAAACTAGAAGTTAAAAGCTTTCAATTGAGGTATGTTTCAGCTTTGTCCGCCGTGGGGAATTTTTCCATAGTAAAGTACCCAATGTCCTTTGCGTCATCGCTCCTAAAAAATGTGGACATGACTTAAAAATATAATCAAATAATTAATTTTTTAATTAATTTCTTACCTGAGATTTAACTTTGATAGTCAAAAAAATACACAGGTTTGTTACAATGTACATTTATTAAAGAAAATAATCTGTATTTACCAGCGATGACGCAAATTTGTCCGATCTCTGGTCATAATTCATATAAACAACATTGTCTGACCTCGTCTCTTAAACGCTGTTCCATGTTGGTTTTATAACCACTCCCTTCGCACACGTCATAACCGAGACATTTCACTCAGATAATCATAAACCGGCTGAATCGATATCTCGAGTGGAAGCAAATCGCTGTTTGTTCCGAGTTTCTGGCAAACCGTGAAATTGAATATGTCCACTGGATTTGTACGGAAAATGGAATAACATAACAAGCTCTTTTGCCAAAGAATTATTATTTATAAAAGAGATCATTTACATACTTGCACGACTTTCACTTGTTACGATTAATACTGATCATTTCGTAGGGTTACTTATTCGTTAAATTAGTAAAAGAATAAAGAAACAAATGTGTTGATACAACCAACACATCACGGGCGGTAAATAAAGAATGTCCTAGATAAAATTATTATTACAGCGACTGGATAATGTTAACACTCGTTTGGTTTGAATGTACAGGTTGTACTACAACTACTTGTTTGTAACATGAAGGGCAAGTATTTTACTTCCTTTTAAATATACAATAATGTTTCCATATAACAAAATATCCAGTTTATTATATTTTTTAAGGTATTTGCCCTTCACGTCGGACACTCGTGGAACGTCTTGAGTATAGCACAATTGGTGATGATGAGACTTAATTATCAACAAGATGTTTAGCAAAGTAACTAAAATTATGTTGGTGAACGATTCAGGATTCAAGTAAAGTGGTACTTACCATTACGTCTTTCTGAAAGGTTGAATTATTATCGCCATTTTAGTTTTAGGATAGGAAATGCTCTAAATCTATCACTGATTATACTTTTAGGGAATATAATTACCACATGTTTAACCCTCACACGATAAAATAAACTTAAGATCAAGGATTTTTTTTAAATGCACCATCTAGATAAAACCATAACGATTCCACTCTGTGTTCCTGAGATAAACCGTCTGCCATTCCTCATTCATAATTTTGCTTTCCTTTTTCACAAAGCGTATGCTAACCCTTTGAAACATTAAGGGATTGTTGGATTTGCAAAGTGGACAATGTAATAATATATTCCGTATGAACGTGCTTAATGAAGCAAGTGCACTTTATTTGAAATTAATTTACAAAAGTAATCGGAAAGAACATAAGAGCGGATATTTATATATTATGATACTGAATAAATGTTTGCTACTACGGTTTGTTTGTATTGACACAGCACGGTATTTACTCTGGTAGTGGCAGTGTAAATACATTAAACTATATTGTGTTGATATCTATATCCTTTCAACAATTACTAAAGGCTTTTATTTTCTACTTGCGTTGTATGTATTTTTCAATGACAGGGTGAAGTTATTTTTCTCTGTAGCCGACTGTTCCTACATGATCAGCAACCACATTTCGATTAGTATTCACATACAGAAAACTCCAAGTACCTATGTACTAAGGATGGATTTGCAGCGAAAGTGTGAGTAGTCTAGTAACTGTCGTAAGAGGCGACTAAGGGGACATTGGTGTCTTGAGTGTCCTTCATGGCGAGAGCACACTCGGCTAACGACCTGAGGAAAAGCTGCGAACACCGTGTCGCCTCGTCCAGAAATATTACATAAATGCTTTATTTGGGAATAAATACAAAAACATAAATTTATACTAAATTTTAACATAAGTGACATCAAACGAACGTATTCTGTAATAAATGAAATATTTTTAAAGCAACTGTAAAAAATACCCAAGTTTCTAAAGGTGTATGTAATGTTAGAAGAGTTCCCTCGATTTCTCTGAGCTTCTATCATCAAATCCTGATTTGCTTCCAATGGAACTACATTTTGAAACAAAAGAAGAACGAGAACTTTTATTACTTTTGACTTGTACATTTTTGAAGTGGGATAAAATGAAGGTGTACGGCATGGGATCTTATACAGGGTGTCCCTAAAACCAACGTCTATAACGAAACGGGCTGATAGTCCAAGAAACCAGATTAAGTAAATTTGACATCAGTAAAAATCAAAAATTCACCTAAATGTTTGAAGATTTCATTCGAAATAAAAAGCCCTCTGGTCATCTCTTCGTTAATAACGTATTTAATGATATTTTTGGTGCTAACGAACTAACTTTGACGGACGGTTACGTTAATTTTGCACCTAATTTGTAAGTTAAGTCAACTACGCCAGGTGCAAACTTAGTTCAACCGGATTGTGTGAGAAATTTTAGATGAAGTCGGCACTGGTTCCCGTTCACAGAATGTACAAATTTTTGGTTTGGGTAATTTTAACACTTAAAAAACGTAATCAGAAGGTATGACTTGCACAATTTCGATTTTTGAAAAATATGAGGTACCCTATAGGTAGGTATTTAAAAATCGAATTAATGGAACTACACAGTACAAGTTATTTTTGTAACCAAATATCATTATCTCAAAAATTGTTACAGTATTTACTAAACATTGTATCATTACCAAAACTGCATTAAATGTGCAATTTTTTACGTCATGTGCCAGGTTATGTTCTAAATTTTTCCTTCACCACCCGCGTTCGAAATCAGAATGGTTAAATAGGTGAAATTTGGAAAGATCTGAAAAATATTTTTTGTTTTTCTACTATATAGCCACAGCATGAAGAAATTAAGATAAAATAGGAATTACATTCAATAGCACAGTTATTTGGCGACCCCTACTTAGTAGAAAACAGATTTGAAAAATTCTTCATATTTTATTCGTGACGCACAAAACACCGAATTAGGGTATCACTTAGCACGAGTTTTGCAAAAACGTCAATATCTCGAAAAGTATGGAATATTTAGCCAAGTCAAATTTACTAAATTGGTTTCTTATGAGTTGTTCTATCAGCCCTTTTCGTATGGACGTTGGTTTTAGGGACAACCTGTATATTATACTACTCATACCTAAACAGCGGCTCAAAATATCTGTTTATTTCCAATTCGTTACAGAAGGTCACATCCAATATTACATCTAAAATGTAAATTAAACAGCAGTAATCACACTTTAATTAAGCTTTGAATTATTCCCAAAACAAAATTATTAACCACCAATACGTGTCCTATAATTTCCATCGATGTGGTCCATTATTCTAAACACATGGCAACCCCATTTGGGCACACAATAACATTAGGACAATAATTCATGCTGTTTCACGTCCACTTGCCTATAGCGGACACGCAAAACGATAAATACCGATAAATTCATGCCCAAAAATCCGGTTCGCGTTTGTCATATCGATATATCGGGTACTATATTAAAGTGGGCGTTAGCCGGGCTACCATATGTGTCTGGGTACGGTAAAACCACTTTTGTAAGCCCGCTTAACATGAGTTTCAGCTGTTGATGGCCGTTAAACTTAAGACGAACTTCAGTGGATGGATTTAGATAAATTGTAAACGGAAAAAGTATGTACCTAAATCATATTTGACTGAAGATTTATATAATCACAAGAATTTTAAAACTTACGGTAATCTGTTCTGAAATGTTTAACCCTCTAGAGCTTTATTAGATAGATTGCTCTTAGTTATAATACACACATATTTCGATCATGTTTATATGTTTTGTTAAAGAATCATAAATCCGATATCGATACCTATATGATGCTATCGGGTTTTATTTTTTTAATAAGTAATTTAATTTTGCCTTTAAATCACTTTTCACAATTTTGTCTGGATAACTGCCTTAAGTTTCAATAAGTACATAACTTTATGACATTCTTAGCTAACACAGTTATAGATGAAAGTCGTCTGAGCTCGTTGACACTATAGTTTTATTATCACTTATTTTGTTAGCGTGACAGTAGTTTTGTTGATATATTGGTATGTTCACCTCTTTTTTGAAGACGGACAATTCTGATTTGATGGTAAGTTATTTGAATTATTTGCAGAATTATCCTTGGTCACTGCCCTGCGTGTCCTGCTTCGTTGATGGCTAAGTAAAACAAGTAGCATGATTTCTCGCCACTTTTTTCGGCTTCTAGTTTATAGCTTCGCTAAATTTGAATATTATGTTTAGATACGTTTTTGCCATTACTTAAATGCTCCTCGGTTGATATTTATTTATAATAGGGATAAATCACTTAACCATGAAGCGGTCATACCTAAAAATATTGAAAATTGTAGGTAGTACCAGTAACTATTAATGTTCAGTCATTGAAATATACTAAAACATTTTCAGCAAACAACTTCCACGGTCCGAATATCTCGCGAACAATTCACACAAGATTGAAACGGATTGCCCGTTCTGTAAACTTCCACAACTCTATTTACTGATGGGGAATTAAATGCCAAGCGATATTAGGACTAATGGTTTCTGATTTAGGTGCTCATTGTGATTTGGGAGGTGTAAATAAAAGCAAGTGAATGGGTATTGAGTGATTGATCACCATGCGTTGCGTAGTTTGAAATATTGGTATGCATTTATGCTGACCTGAGAAGTTGGAACAAAATAGTTGCGTATTTTCCTCTCGTTAGCGAACAAACCGGTGCGTAATGATGTTTGCTCCAGTTTTGGGAACGTTATTCCAGATAAAGTTGGCTAAATGATGTTAGGAAGAAATGCTTTGCCTGTTAAATAAAAAGGACTTGTTTTTTTTATTTGAGAAGAGCGAAAATGACAATATCGACTAAATAAAACGAAGTGAATTAAGTTAATTTATGTCCGACTGAGTTATTTTGATGTTTCCTATAAGAAAATCTATGATATTGGTAAATGTAAAGTACCTAAGTAAGTTGGCAAAGAGTATATAGCAAACGTAGTTAAATTATACGTAATTATTAACATCATGAGTATTATGAGCATATCAAAATATGTAAGATACAAAACATTTAAAAATGTCGTCCTCATAAGTCTTTCATCTATTCCATACATTGATATTACATACATTATACCGGGTGTTACCTGTAACAGGAGCAAATAATTAAAACGTAGATTCTACTCATCAAACAGTAAAACTTTCGTCCAACAACTTTTAAAAATTATGTAATCTTTAGATTTTATATTTTTCATACAAATTAAATAGTATTTTAAATGTACGTTAACATCAGTCTAATTGACGTCGCTTGTCACGCTACAAACATCGCAATACATTGCGGCTTCAAATAAACTTTAAAGTGTTCTAAAAATTGAATCATAAGTTATTTTTAAATGTCCCTGAACAAATGTTGTTCAGTTTGAGGAGAACAATCTACGTTTTAATTTATTGCTCCTAGTACAGGCAACACCATATTGTATTAGAAATTATAGCACATCAACATTAGAATAATGTGGATATTATTTGATGAACTGATCTAATTCATCAAATAAATAAATAAACATCTTCACGGTCTGAATATACAATGAATCCCCTAAATCGGTAAATTTTCGAAAATGCTTTCCAATTTTTTTTAAAAGTAAATAAAGTCCTCTTTCAGCAAAATTCTTATCTACATTGATGTAAGTACAGTACTTTCCCTTCATGTCGCCTAGTCTTGGGACAACCTATATACATGGCTGGATGGATCTGTAAGGATGTTTAAATATACGTTTAAGAGACTATTGTAAATCAAAAAACGAGGGCACCGATTGTTAACGTTCGCGGACAAAGTTGCGGAACATTCTAGTTTAGTAGATAAAACTAGCAAAAACCATTCAAAATGGTGTTACTTTTATCCTTGATTTTTTTTGTAACAGCACTAGCAGCACTAGAGTGAAGATATTTACTAGAGCTATAACTATAAATCTATAGCTAATTTAGGCTTTAACCGTTAACGGTAATATACGGGCTTAAGTGGCCTTAGAAACTTTGAAATATTTCCAATGCGGACTATGACAAAGTACTGATACTGTCAATTGATTGAAGTTTTGAACAACATTGTTTGAGGAGTACAATCTTGGTTTTAATTATTTGCTCCTATTACAGGTCACACCCGGTATATGATACCTACTTAGTTTTGTGTGAATTTTAGACGGTAAGGAAGTTGTGCAACTTCTTCTATTCCAAATTTTTTTTTTCAAAACTCCCGATTTCACCTTTTGTTTTGTTATTTTGGCACTCAAAAATGACTAAATTATTATTATTATTTTATTTTTATTAAGAAGTCCTTTGTCAAACATAGTGATGTACAGGGAGGGATACCTAATAAAAATTAAATAAAATATATAACCATACTAAATATTATGTCACCACAATAGTCTTGGATAAAACGGTAAAGTTTAAAAAGACATCAACCATCTTGATATCGATGAGCGTTTCAAACGTCTAAGGCAAAAAAAGTATGTTCTGTAATAGAATTTAAGTAATTTTTTTTTAGCCTAATAAACTTGCAAGCCTTACTGTGCTGCTACTTGGCTGGCAAAAATCGGATCCGGTGGGGCCGTGGCGTTCCCTGGGGTGGAACCAGGTCGCTGGCCGGATTTTTTTAATTATTGCATTGATATAATCCAGTCAAATGTTTAAGAGACAATATTTGGTAGGTAACCTAATTTTAACAACACAGTATTTGGCTCCTACAGAATTGCATATACTTTCCAGTCGGACATCGTTAATGTTTCCAACGCAGATACCAATTTCAGACCACATTTAATACATTCAGGGCCTAGAACCCGACTATCGAGTTCATTTTGTATGAAAATTTTGGATCTTGACAATGAAAGTGTTCAGCGCATTGTTGCTACCAGGACCTTTTTTTGAAATGAGCCTCTGCAGCAGGGCCTGGAACAGCGGCCCGTTGTTGCATATATAGTACTTATATGGCCAGAGCTCCTCAGAAGCTCACGGCCGGGAACTACCTGGAACCGTCAACTGCACATTTTTGACCAAACACCATTAAAGGATGGAGCAGGGCTAAGAAACCTGCATACACCGGGAAGAAATTCAAAGTTCTATAATGAATTCCCCAATCCGCAGTGGGCCAGCGTACGAATACAGCCCATTCATTCTTATATCTATAGTCCAGGAAACGAGGAGATTCTTTGTATGGAGACCTCGGAATAATTCCTCTGTCGCTGAAACTTTGCAGTGTGATAAAGTAGGGTATAAAGCATACGTTTGACAAATTATCTAGGATTTTTCATATTTCGAAGTTAGGTATTTCTGCCAAAACATGAAAATCGCTTATAACTGCTTGTGGAAAATTCCTCCGTCCGAAATTCCATCGGTATATGATATTATATATTAATAAGAGTATATATTATCATTATCTAGGAAAATTTCGATTTCGAATAGGTAGAAATTTTAAAATACCTATTTTGCATCATAACTTCTTCAGGAAAATTGCTCCGTCAATATTTATTTTTTTATATGCCCTAAATCCTTTAAATATATCCATTTTCACAATTATCTAGGAAATTTTCCTCATCGATCACACCTTTACAGATTTTCGGCAATAACTCATGGGGAAAAATTGCTCCGTCAATTTTTATTTTTTTATATGCCCTAAATCCTTTAAATATATCGCTTTTCACAATTATCTAGGAAATTCTCCTTATCGATCACACCTTACAGATTTTCCGCAATAACTCACAGGGAAAAATTGCTCCGTCAATTTTTAATTTTTTATATGCCCTAAATTATTTAAAGATATCGCTTTTCACAATTATCTAGGAAATTCTCCTTATCGATCACACCTTACAGATTTTCGGCAATAACTCACTGGGAAAAATTCCTCCGTCCATTTTTATTAACTTATTAGACACAGAACATCAAAATAATTGTGTATTATCAGTACAGATATAATAAACTATTTTTAAAAAGCGCGCTTTCGAACAGCACCGAGCGCGGGGTGCGGGAGGACTGCGGGGAGTGGAGAAGAACTACAAGCCTACAAGGCCACCGCCGCCGCACCGCCGACGCCGCGTCGCCCCGCCCGCATACCCGCTCGCAGCTCATCATCGTTCTTCGTACCGACGACGACGACACGACCCTCCCGCCCCCCTTGATTTTTTTTTATTTAAATGACCTAAATAGAAGAAAATAAACTTTAAATTAAATCAAATCACATGATTTATATGATATAGAAGCTTTATGCATGAATACAATATGTACCTATCGATATGATCATGAGCTCGATATGAGTAATTCTAAGGAATCTCGCGACAAGCTTTTTATATCATGTAAATCTTGTGATTTGATTTAATTTAAAGTTTATTCTCTTCTTCTTAGTTCATTTAGAAAAAATTATACCTGTACATATAATACAACTAAACTTTTATGAAATTATGATTAACAAAGTCATTTGAATTGTAATTTGTAGGCAATTTGATAAATAAAAGCTTTTTTTAAACTTTTTTCTATATTATTCAGTACATCTGGAGATATCTGCGTGTAACCGACGGACGGACGGATAGATGATTTACACGGCGCTTATGACGTTTTTGTCGCGATGTTGATCCCTGTATAGATTAAAATAGAAGCCGTAGAATAGAAGGGACATGGGTGTAGATATAATATAACAAAATAAATACTAATCCATGCCTCTCTTTTTTTCATGGTCCGGCCGAGGAAACCTTGAATAAATGTTGTGTTAATAAAAATAACCTTTTTTCCGTAGTCGGGCAAAAATAAATATTTCATTTAATAACGGCTTTCTAGCCCAGTCGGTAGTGACCCAGCCTACGAAGCAGGAGGTCCCGGGTTCAAATCCTGGTCAGGCCATTTATTTGTGTGCTTATCACAGATATTTGTACCTGAGTTATGGATGTTTTCTATGTATTTAAGCATTTATATATATCTATTTATTATACTGGGTGTCCAAGATTATGGCACATCAAGGAAAAGTATCTCAAATATTGTAGATAGGATGTTTTGCTGAAAGGGAACATTATTTTATTTTTCAAAGTAAGACATACTGCATTCAAAGATTTTCTAAAAATTACTTGCTTCGTCGGAGAATCGAACCGACTCAAATGTGAAAAAACAACACCCCATATTTTTAAGATGACAATCAAAAGAGTGGTTAAAAACAAATAATTCCTCTTAAGTAACATAGTATCCCAAAAGAGAGGAATAGCGTAAAATATTTGATTTAAATGTTAACCCTTAAATGGATTTTGTCCGTTTTAAAGGACATACCAATAAAACGCACACAATTCAAATTTGAACGAACTTCCGCGCGGTTCCAGTGTCACGTGACGTTCGTTAGGCTATCCCCTTTCCTCCTTGCGTATCGAGAAGCCGTGCGCACGCGACGCGTGACAAGGAGCAAGCATTCCTAAAAGTATAACGACCGAAACGGTGTAGGCTCATCGTCAAAACATTTTTTTCGTAAGTATGACTAGGATTTATGTTATTTTATTGTGTAAATAAGTTGTAATAACAGTATAAAGTAGTTATTTTGCTAAAATGATCTGTAATTTCTTCATGATGCTTGAAATAATCAGAGTGTCACTTAAAACGGACATTGCCCGTAATACCTTAAAGTTGTGATTTTAATGTTTGTCCTTTATAACGGACATTGCCCACGTTCCCTAAAAGTAGTGATTTGAACATATGTCATTTATAACGGACTTTGCCTGTGATCCCTTAAAAGTTATTTGTCACTTATAACGGACAAAGTCCACTGCTTACTTACTATTCTGTCGAGACATGGGCAGTACTATAGTCGCTCCAGCAATACCGAATTAACTGAGAGATGTGCACAACAACGCCATTATGTCGGTCCAAGTACTATACCAGTGTATGGAGGCGATTCTGTTGCAGAGGGGTGTGACTTGTGAGACAAGGAGATATGATATCTCCAAAGCTCTTCACCAAAGCAATGGAAGACGCCTTCAAGCTCTTGGAATTGCAAGGACTTGGCACCAGAATTAATGGCGATTACATCACGCACCTTCAGTTTACCGACGATATCGTGGCAGAGACACAATACAATGCTCGAAGATCTCAACAGAGTATTCTAACAGGTGGGCCTTAAGATGAACATGGACAAGATGAAGATCGTGTCGAATGTCCATGTAGCGCCCACCACAGTATTGCATTGTATCTCGGTCCTCGAAGTTGTCGACGAATACGTCTATCTAGGACAAACAATCAAGCTAGATAGGTCGAACTGCGAGAAAGAGATCACATACCGACGGATCGACGGATCGAACTCGGATGGGCAGCGTTTGGGAAACGGCAAAGTATCTTCTCGTCCGAGATACCTCAGTGCTTGAAGATGAAAGTCTTCAACCTGTGCGTATTACCGGTGATGACCTACAGAGCCGAGACGTGGTCTATAACTATGGGCCACTTAAGGAAGCTCAGAGTTACTCAGCGAGCGATGGAAAGGGCTGTGCTCGGGATCTCTGCGTGATCCAATCAGAAATGAGGAGATTTGTAGACGAACTAAGGTCACCGATATAGCAAACCGGGTAAGCATACTGAAATGGATATGGACAGGGCACATAGATCGAAGAACCGATGGCCGTTGGGGCAGAAAGGTTCTCGAGTGAAGACCACGTACTGGTAAGCGCAGCGTGGGACGGCCACCTGCCAGGTGCTCGGATGACCTGGTTAGGATTGCAGGGACTCGCTGGATGCCCATCATATATGCCCATATAATATCCGGTCCATCTGGAAATCTATTGAGGAAGCCTGTGTCCAGCAGTGGACGTCCTATGCCTGAAATAATGATGATAGAGATGCTCATGGGTATTGTAAGGAAGCTGGCTATTGAACATTACTAGAGCAACGACCTCAGATTTGAGCCGATCGCATCTGCCATGCCACTGGCGCAATCTATGTATGTAAGCATGTAAGTATGTATGTATGTATGTAACTATGTTTGTTCAGATCGAATCTTGCAACTCAATTTTGTAGCAGATATCTTCAACCGATGGAACTGAAATTTTGCATGAATATGGTGGAACCAGACGGTATGATGATCTAAATTCACATAAGATAAATTCACCGTGTTTGGGTTCATTTCATTAGTTCTGACGTACACATACAGTTTGAGATTGTACAAAAAAGTACAGGCGGTAATATAAGCTTATTTTATATTTATTTGTTTTCTTATATTCCGAAAGGGAAAAGACTAGTTTATGTTTAGATTTTTTTTGAGAAGCATGATAATGATTTCATTGTTTTGCAAGTTTAATAATAAGAACGTATGTATATGTGGAAGGTAAATGTTTCCTATATAATAAACATGAGTCGTGATCTCAAAAGCTGTGATTACATATAATTTTTAATAATTTCATTGTTTGTGTCCTAAGAATATTTCATTAGGTTAAATGGGCAATGTCCGTCCTGTGTGACAGATCTCGAGTACGCATAGTTAACACATAAACGGGCAATGTCCTTTTTAAGTGACATGCTGAAAATCATAAAATAATTATAAATGATTGACAATTACGAAAAAAAATTTCTTTTCCTCCCCAAATACAAAACTATAATCAGGATTTCAAAAAAAAAACAGCAGGGGAAACACATGTGTCCATTTAAGGGTTAAGAAAATTATTTCCCATACGAAACAAGTAATTTTTAAAAAAATCTTTGAATGCAGTATTACTTACTTTTAAAAATAAAATAAAGTGTCCTTTCAGTAAAATATCCTATCTCCAATATTTGAGGTACTTTCCCTTCATAGTTTAGGGACACCCTGTATATGTCGTCGCCTAGAACCAACAACAGAAGCCTTATTGAGCTTACTGTGAGACTAGGTCGATTTGTGTAAGATTGTCTCATAATATAATATAAAAAAAAATCGAATAATATAAAATTTAATATCCGATAGGGAACTTCAAAATAATTTCATTATCTATATTAACATAACACCTCGATATTGTCACGTCTGTGTAAACCTTTTTTTTTACTCTTTGATTTCAACAAAACATGGCCGCCACCACATGGCGCGACTGCCGAGTTTAAATTGATTCAAAAATTATTAAATTAAGCGTGATTAAACGAAAATGCAGTAAACTTACGTGTGAAAAGTCACTCCTTGACTTTCATTTGATTTTCCTGAGCAGTTTGTACAGTACCTCACTACACATGACGGCATATTTAGACGTAATTATTTTTCACTCCAATGCGTCCAGCTACCGCAGCCGTCCGGCACAGACTAAGCGTGTTTGTGCCGATCGGCTCAAACAGGTTTTACAAGAAATCAAGTTGAGGTGCCCACTCTAGTATACATAATAACTCAATGGGCACGGAAAACTTGACGGTGCGGGCGGGGTTACCCCACTCCCGCACTACGCGCTCGGTGTTGTTTGAAAGCGCGCTTTTTAGGGTTCCGTACCAAAATGGTAAAAAAGGAACCCTTATGGTGCGACTCTGTCTGTCTGTCTGTCTGTCTGTCTGTCTGTCTGTCTGTCTGTCTGTCTGTCTGTCCGTCTGTCACAGCAAGATATCTCAGGATCTACTGATGCTATCGACTTGAAATTTGGAATAGTGTTAAGAACCGCTAACCCGAGCTTATGGGATGTAAAAAAGGTCTTGTAACATTTTTACTTTTTTTTTAAAGGGGTCCGTAATGAGACTTTGAAAATTGAAATTAGGGCTATTATATCGAGTGGGGTATCAAATGAAAGGGCTTGATTTGTAGATTAAAACACTATTTTTGTATTTTTTTTTTTTTAATAAGTAGTGTTTGATTTATGGCGAAAAACGTTATTAAAAATACCATTCCCCCCCTATTATCTTCGAAGTTACTGAACAGAAAAATCTGTAATAATTACCAATTATTAATGTTGTCCTATATATTACAGGAAAAATAAAACGGTTTTCCTAACTTGCACCGTTTTTGAGAAATTTGCAAAAATCTTATCACATACTTATTTGCTCCTACTAAACTAATCGCCATATAGTTTTTCTTGAATTATTCATGTATCTACTTATGAGTTTGTACGGAACCCTCGGTGCGCGAGTCCGACTCGCACTTGGCCGGTTTTTTTAAATATAGTTCATTATATTGCGATATTCGAAAGTTAATGTTTAAGGGCGAAAATTTACTGGATAATACACAATTATATTATATTTTTATGTTCTGTGTCTAATAAGTTAATTTCATACAAATGGACGGAGGAGTTTTTCCCAGTGAGTTATTGCGGAAAATCTGTAAGGTGTGATCGATAAGGAGAATTTCCTAGATAATTGTGAAAAGCGATATATTTAAAGGATTTAGGGCATATAAAAAAATAAAAATTGACGGAGCAATTTTTCCCCATGAGTTATTGCCGAAAATCTGTAAAGGTGTGATCGATGAGGAAAATTTCCTAGATAATTGTGAAAATGGATATATTTAAAGGATTTAGGGCATATAAAAAAATAAATATTGACGGAGCAATTTTCCTGAAGAAGTTATGATGCAAAATAGGTATTTTAAAATTTCTACCTATTCGAAATCGAAATTTTCCTAGATAATGATAATATATACTCTTATTAATATATAATATCATATACCGATGGAATTTCGGACGGAGGAATTTTCCACAAGCAGTTATAAGCGATTTTCATGTTTTGGCAGAAATACCTAACTTCGAAATATCAAAAATCCTAGATAATCTGTCAAACGTATGCTTTATACCCTACTTTATCACACTGCAAAGTTTCAGCGACAGAGGAATTATTCCGAGGTGAAATGCTTCATTAATCGGACTACTATGAGAGTAGGATTGGAAGCCCTAGAACTGTTAGCTCAATAATATTAAAGGTACTACATTTATGCCACACCTGGCCATAAAGTGGCATTTTCTGCACGCTTCGCGTACGGAAAAAGCCGCTTTCTGGCCAAGTGTTGACATAAAATGATGTACACAACACGGGAGGTAATAAAGAAAGCCCTCGATCGCATATTTACGTCCCTCGCTTGCAGCTCGGGCCGCAAACTTCTGCGATCTCGGCCTTTCTTTGTATTACCACCCTAGTTGTGTAATGTACTATTTCTTAGCGAGTAGGCTGGTGATATACAATAGTAGATTGTGTCACAAGGGAGCAAAATGATATATTTACGGCGAGGGCGTACATTGAATCCTGAACGAAGCGAAGGATTCTACAATTGAATCCTGAGCGTAGCGAGGGATTCTAAAGTAGAATCCGGAGCGTAGTGAGGGATTCAAGTGTTAACGCCCGTGGTGAAAATAATTTTGCTACCTTGTGACACATACTGCTTTTCACACCGACTATGAGGAAAATTCAAATACAAACGCTACCTATCAAAATAACGAAATATATAGTTAATCGATGAGCATCACACATTTTTAATAAAATGAAATGTTAAATTTATAGTCTCTTATTATTTTATAAAACGTTTATAATTTTTTACGGACGGGACGAATTTACCACTTCCATATTAAATTTATGGCCCTCGCCTGCGGCTCGGACCGCAAACACCTGTGATCTGCGCCATTCCTTATTATACCGCCCTCTGTGTGTAATATACTAATAAAGCTGTCTATGGTATGGCATATTCTAAGTAGGTTCAAACTAAAAATACCCTGTTGTCCTTGAACAGAAAAGTATCACTTTGATCCCTCTTATGAGGGAGCAAAATACTTTTTTCTGAATAAGAGGTGTGAAATAGTAGATTGTGTCACAAGGGAGCAAAATGATATATTTACGGCGAGGGCGTACATTGAATCCTGAACGAAGCGACGGATTCTACAATTGAATCCCGAGCGTAGCGAGGGATTCTAAAGTAGAATCCGGAGCGTAGTGAGGGATTCAAGTGTTAACGCCCGTGGTGAAAATAATTTTGCTACCTTGTGACACATACTGCTTTTCACACCGACTATGAGGAAAATTTAAATACAAACGCTACCTACCAAAATAACGAAAACGAAATATATAGTTAGTCAAAGAGCATCACACATTTTTAATAAAATGAAATGTGAAATTGTTAAATTTACAGTTCCTTATTATTTTATAAAACGTAAAGGGTGTAAAGGAGAAGTAGTCGAGTTAGGGTTATCGGATCATACGGCTCAATTATTAAAGTGCCCAGTAAACAAAACTTGTTTAATTAACTCCTGGCGAATAAAACAGCGCGACTATAGCTCAGAAAATTTGGAACTATTTAAAAAAACCATTAGTGGTATTTCCTTTTCTGATGTAATGGAATGTAACGATGCTAACCAGGCCTTTAATTTATTCCTAGACACCTTTACATGTTTCTATAATGTATGTTTCCCATACAAAATTAAAATAATTAAATCCATTAAAAAACCGAAATGGATATCTCGTGGCATTAAAATCTGCAGCAAAAAACGAAGGTTGATGTTGTGGCAGTATCGTTTTTGTCCCAATTCTGTCAATAAAAATAAATTTAAATCATATAGTGCCAGGTTTAAGAAAATTATGAGCCTTACGCAACGGTCACAAAATGACCATTTTATTAAATCTGCACGTAATAAATCAAAGGCTACATGGCAAATTATAAACAACGCCAAGCAGCAATTTCCTAAGGAGCCAGTTCTCGAAATTATTAAAGACAACGAGACTATTACTGATCCAACTGATATATCTAATGCCTTCAATGACTTCTTCATTGATCAAATCCAGGCTGAGAGTTCTAGACCGCAGTACCATATCGATGTAAACTGTATTCGATCAATGTATATGAGGCCCGTTACTCCGGCGGACATCTGCAACATCATTAAATCTTTGAAAAATACAAATAGTGTTGGATATGACAACATATGTACTAAAGTTGTGAAAGAAGTAGCGCATGTAATTGTCTTTCCTCTTAGCCATATTGTAAATGCCAGTATCACAACTGGAGTGTATCCGGATAAATTGAAACCCGTAATTGTCAAACCTTTACACAAAAAGGGAGATAAAGCTTCTATGACAAATTACAGACCGATAGCTCTAGCGTCGGTATTTTCCAAAATTGTGGAAAAGGTTATATACGAGGCTTTATACACGTATTTAGAAAAAAGTAATCTACTTACTACAGAACAAAAAGGCTTTCGCAAGCACAAAACTATAAATATGGCAATATTTGACCTTGTGCGTCCCATTATGGAGAACATAGATAAGCGTAACCATGTCTGTGCAATTTTTATGGACCTTACGAAAGCATTCGATTATGTAGATCATACAATTCTATTAAAGAAGCTCGATGCCTATGGTGTACGTGGGATTGTATTAGATCTTTTTAAATCTTACTTAAGTAACAGGGACCAACACACAGAGCTCACTCAAATCTGTTTGCGAACCAAACAGCAAATAACATACAGATCCAAAAAGCGAAAAATAATGTATGGTGTGCCACAGGGAAGTGTGCTTGGCCCATTGCTATTTTTGTTATATATTAATGACCTTCCGAAGTATGTCAAGTACCCCATGGTTCTATTTGCGGATGACAGCACCGTAATGATTAAATGTAACAATCCGGATAACTATGAACTCGAAATTAATAATACTATTACTGACATAATTAATTGGCTTAATATGAATAATTTATTAATTAACCTTGATAAGACTAAGATAATGCACTTTTGTCAACGAAAAATACCACTTTCAATCAATTGTAATTATGAAGGAAAAAATATTGAATCTGTTAATGTTACCAAATTTCTGGGAGTACAGATAGATAACCATTTATCGTGGAACGCCCACACAGAGCAAATCTCCAAGAAATTGCACCAATATGCATACGCCCTGCATAAACTCGCTAAACAGTGTAGTCCTCATGCTGTTTTAACGGCATACCATGGTTACGTAGCCTCATTATTACGCTATGGCATAATTTTTTGGGGCAACTCAACAAACAGGGAAATGGTTTTCAAGGCACAAAAGAGATGTATTAGAGCAATTTGCGGCCTTAAACCAACCGATAGTTGTGTACCACAATTTAAAAAACTAAATATCCTAACTATGCCCTCGCTTTTTGTCTTTTTGTCTTCGAAACCATTATGTTTGTAAAAAGTAATGCAAATTTATTTAAAACTTGTGCTGAGATGTCCAACAGGAATTTGAGAGAAAGATATAACAAAGACCTTCTCCCAATTCCTGCAAAGACAGCATTGATGCGTAAAAGCATATATTGTCAATCTAGTAAAATATATAATAAACTACCTGTTGGATTCAAAAGGTTACCAATGTTAGAATTAAGGAATAAATTATTAAAACTACTTATAAATAAATGTTATTATTCAATCCAGGATTATTTACGGGACAATTTTAATTCGAATGATTAGTGATACATTGCCATTATTATTATTATAAATTGTTCTACATTTTTGACATGCACAGTTATTATTATTTTGTAATTTTAACATATTTTATATTACTTACCTAACCTGTACTCTAACTAGAACATAATTATTAAGCATGACAGTTAAGCCTACTTAGAATTAAGTCTTAAGTTTTTGTACGCCTTTGGGCAAAACATAGTTGACCGTAAAAAACTTAACATCACTGTACTTGTACTGTTATTACCTACCTATGTTATTACAAATAAACTATGATTGATTGATTGATTGATTGATTGATTGATTTATTAATTTTTACGGACGGGACGAATTTACCACTTCCATATTATATTTATGGCCCTCGCCTGCGGCTCGGACCCCAAACACCTGTGGTCTGGGCCATTCCTTATTATCGACTTTATGTAGAGTCGATATGTAGAGTCAATGTAGAGTCGATATGGAGAGTCGATATGTAGAGTGGATATGTAGAGTCGATATGTAGAATCGATATGTAGAGTCGATATGTAGAGTCAATAATGTAGAGTCGATAATGTAGAGTCGATATGGAGAGTCGATATGTAGAGTCGATATGTAGAGTTGATATTTAGAGTCGATATGTAGAGTCAATAATGTAGAGTCGATAATGTAGAGTCTATATGGAGAGTCGATATGTAGAGTCGATATGTAGAGTTGATATGTAGAGTCGATATGTAGAATCGATATGTAGAGTCAATAATGTAGAGTCGATATGTAGAGTTGATATGTAGAGTCAATATGTAGAGTCTATAATGTATGGTCTGGCAATGGCATATTCTAAGCAGGTTCAAACTAAAAATACCCTGTAGGTAGTCCTTGAACAGAAAAGTATCACTTTGATCCCTCTTATGAGGGATCAAAATACTTTTTTCTGAATAGGAGGTGTGAAAAGGTAACTTTGGTCTCTACATATTATGTGTAGTAATCATTATTACCTATAATGCTATCGAGAAATGTCAGTCAGAATTTAAAACCGCTAACTGGTTTGCCTTATTACACGCACGCTTTATAGAAATTCCAAAGCGCTGAATAGCTTAACCTTTTACAGCAATCCAGACAGAAAACTAGTCATTGTACTTTCTAAATCTTTAAACATGTCCTTGCCAAGATAAATTAGACTTTGTCCGTTACTAAATAGAGGTGTTAAAATGGCTCCTACCCAAAGGATAGACGGTCCGCATTCAGACTCAGTGCCTTTATGAGAAGAGTGTCCTTTCAACTCACTCCTTTTTAACCCGAGGCGCAATTATAGCCGACGTGCCCGGGGGTGGTTACTTTTCAGAGTTCCGTGAGCATTTAATAAGCTTTTGCCCTGTTTAATAGTGAAAGCCTGATATGGGTTAATGGAAAACGTCGTAGGTTGTAAATATTAACAGTTTTAAAAAAGAACGATGCCTTATTTATTACTGTTGCTAACCTTTTCATCACCTGAGCCATTTCGACGACTCCTTGAAAAAGAACCGAGGGCGTGGACCCCACCGGCTCAGGGTCTCTTCAGCAATTGACATAAATAGAGTATTCTAATTTAATCCGCGTTTCGGCCACTAAGTAACTTACAGTTAGACACTACGCCTCTACTGTGTCAAATAAATAGGTATCTTGATGTTGAGATTAACATCCACAATGGCAAAGCATTTTTGATGTCTGAGAAGCTCAGTACAAGATTATGTTCACATGTGTTTGAGGGAAGGGTTTGACATGAGTATTTACGCCTGTGCCTACTTTTCTATCATGTAGGTACATGATAGTATAATAGGTACAGACGAATTTGACTGTATAAGATTACCCGTAAGGTACTAAAATCTTAATAAGTAAAAAAAATCAGTACAGAAAGTAAAATACCTCCCTTCCCATTGACAGACTTAAATTACTATCTTGATCACGTATAATTTTATTAAATACGAACGTGGTAGTACTAGTTCAATTCAATTCAATTTTTGGTTTTATGGCTACTGTCCAGTGGGACAATTCTGCCATCGTCAAGGTGGGAAGCTACAAGTGATCGGTAATGAAACGTCGTCCAAACGGTGCTGAAAGATGATCGGTTGGGATATCTAAAAATAAACACAAAACAATATTTAGCTAACTACAACAAATACATGATTAGTATATTTTCTTTCAACAAGTCTTTTTTTTATTTACTTACATTATGCCGTAATGAGTTATACCTTAATATTGAAATCGTTAATACATTTTGCCAGGATATACTTAATTATATTCTCACTTTTGTACAGGGTCAAGTACTCGGGCCTGTCTGGTTATTTGTTTGTTCCCCTTGCGGTGGAGACGTCCGGCTGCTGGTGTGCGGAGGCAAGGGCCTTTCTTGGGAAGCTGGGTCGCCGCTTACGAGAGAGGGGTCATGACCCAGCTCCGGTTTCTTCCTGGCGCAGATGCTGTCCATCACAGTTCAGCGCGGGAACGCCGCAAGTCTGATGGGCACTTCCGCGCCGGGAGTAATGCGGGGGATAGGTTTTGTTGGCGAACTACTTTTCTTTGTCGGATGTTTAGTTTGTAGTTTGTTTTAATGTTTTTGTATAATTAAGTTAGTTTTTTTTATGTTGTAGTATAAGCTTGATATTGTATTTTTTTGTTGTTAAATAATAAGTAGATAGGTATGATAATTTGATTAGTTGTGAAATTTTTCTAGAATTAAATAAAATTATTTTCTTTTGTAAATACTCCCTGTATTTACAAAAGTGAGAATATAATTAAGATTAGCAGGAGGAGGACTTTATGCTATTAAAGTCAGGAAGGAAGTCGTAAAGAGATAGTTTTATGTTATTACAATCGATTAAGTTTATTACTATTTTTGTTAGAATTATCATGCCTATACCGAACCGTATTAAAAATTTCAAAGTTATATTAGCCACGGTCCTTTGACAGTCTTTCACCTTTTGTAGTACATGTAATACACCTCATAAAGCCTGTGTTATCCAGTTTTTGTTCATGAAAAATCTGCCTTTTCTCTTTACTCCTTTTTATGCGACAATCGGGGAGTACATTTTTACAATGTTGTTATGTGTAAATTTAGAATTTTGGTAAGATAAGTACATTAATATTACATATTAATTGAAATTTCATTTTCAACATTTTCTTCAAATTTCACGAAAACATGGTGCAATTCTCCTTCTATCTGTAGGTTTTTATATTTATCATATTATAAACTTTGGTTTTTAATGATAATGTTGTCACTTGTGGCTATATTATCAATCTTTCCTTATAATTAAATATGTTTTAAACCGATGCCTAGATCGTAGTCTACCTTTTGGTAACTTAAGTCACCTTTTGACAGATCACTTACAATGAAGATAGTCCTTTCCCATTCTGTTGGGCTTAACCTTTAACCCAAATGGGTCAATGACTGCATTAGATCTAGATCTCTTTAATATTAACACAAGAGCGTTATAAATCAAGCGTTATGGCGGCACCGATCCAGAACATGGAGTATAAATTTATTGAACCCACCCTAAGTTATATGTGGGTGCGAATCTAATCCAAGTTATTGCATTTATGTGTTTCAGTTCAGTTCGGGACGCGCCTGGAATTTCAAGCGAGGATCGATTTATGTTATACTGGGCCGTTATGGCTTCTGTTTTCAATTAGTTTTAAGTGATATGGTTGCTTGCTTTGGGTTCACTAAGTAAACATGGGCTCGGCTAGAGTTGAAGACACAGTCTGGTTGATTTGGCAAGAATATTTTGTTTGCCTTAAGTTCCCTTAAAGTTTTGTTTGTACATAATCGACAAGGAATAATGGAAAACGGCTCTCTTTTGAAGTGGATACTCCTATGTTTGCAAGTTGTATCAGGGGTATAGTTGAAAATCTAATAGGTAGGTCACATTCGGTACCTAACAAACCAAAGGCTAATTTGATTTCTGACTGAAGTTTATTGTGTTTACTATTTAAACATTTAATAAATGTTACCGAAATATGTGTTTACATGTATTTGCCATTCTCTTTAAATAAATATTTCAGTGATAAAAGTTAAAAAAATAAGTCGGCGTTGCCTTTGAACATGACAAGTAAGAGTAAAACAGAACCAGCGTTTCAAATTAAAAAAAAAACTATTACGCCCTAGGGCGTAATAGGTCATTTACGGCCCGCAGAACCTACGTGAGCCTACGAGAACGCACGTGTAATGACACCATTTTTGAGCAAGTGTGATGAAAAATAATGAAAACACTACTACTACATTTTAAGTCCGGACGTTTCGTAACCCTTTGTGTATATACGCGATTTAATCCGTTTAAGTTGTTTTATTACTATGAGTGATAATCGCGGAAACCGAAGACAATATTCTGTAATAATTATCAATTATTAATGTCATCCTAAATATTACATGAAAAATATAACGGTTTTCCTAACCTGCACCGTTTTTGAGAAATTTGCAAAAATCGTAACACATACTTATTTGCTCCTACTAAACTAATCGCCATACAGTTTTACTTGAACTATTCATGTATCTACTATCTACTTATGAGTTTGTGAGTGAGTGCGCGAGTCCGACTCGCACTTGACCGGTTTTATTTTTTAAAGCCTGATTCCCTTATTCCCTGGGATCGAACCAGGTCGCTGGCCGGACCACCTTGAGTGGATCGGACTAGGTAGGGGCCGGGGCCTGGGGTGCCTGGGGTCGAACCAGGTCACTAGTCCCGGTCCACCTTGAGAGGGTTGGACTAAATGGGGGCCTGAACGCCTGGGGTCGAACCAGGACGTTAGGCCATGGCCACCTTGAAGTTACGCTGATTGCTCAAAGTGAGCAGCAGACCAGCGGGAAGGATGAAGTGGATCAACCTGTCCTTATGCAAGTATGTGAGTGTGTGAATCGAACGGTGACAGAGTCGCACCATAACGGTTCCTTTTTTTTAGTATTACGGAACTCTAAAAAGGCGATATTTGCAATTTATGTTCGCTTTGTGTATACCTACTTCGTTAAAAATATGTTGCTGCGAGTGGATCCGAAGTAAATACAAAACACGGTTTGTTTGAAAGTTTACCAGTGATTTCTTTCCCGTTTTGCGTCATTTCTCTAATTGAAATAAATAAATTAAAAATAAATTAATATAAATAGGCATTGTGAGGACAATCTTACACAAGTCAACCTAGTCCCAGGCTAAGCAATGCTTGTACTAAATGTCTCGCAGTCACTTAAACTTATTGCGTGTGTTACAGATTTAAAGACTAGGTAATGTGTTTGCGTTTGTCTGTCTGACTGTCTGTGGGTGTTTCTGTGGAATTTGCGTTGCTATTTCTAGCAAGATTGTTTCACAACGTTGATATTAAAATTATGACTCTGTGAATAATAATTCGGATATTCAATTTCTTTTTAAAATATCAATACTACCGCTGGCTGCTTTCACAATATAAAGTTGCCACATAAACTGAAAATCGACTTATATGTCCATACTTACCTAACCGTATACATACCCCGTCGTGTAACATCTAAATCACGACTCAACACAACCTTACGATTTTTCTCCCACTACCAGCTTATCTGGGTCCTTATTGAAAGTAAAGCGGTCCCAGCGGCCAGCGGGGGATGAAAAATGGCGGCCCCGTAACGTGGATAGCGATATTATGGAGTGAGAAATAAGGCAATTATTACTAGTTATTAGGTGAGAGATGTTTGGAGATGAAATTATGGAGAACGTCGTAAGTATTGGTTGTATAAACTAAAAAAATGTTTATTTAAAAAAAAAATGTCATGTCATCATCGTTTTATCTGGCGACCACTGTTGAACATAGGTCTCCTTCAAATACTTCTACAACGAACGTCGTACAATTTTGACTTCTTCGACTTGCAGTGACCTTGACCAGGTCGTCAGACTATTTTATGAGGAGCAGGTATGTAAACTAACGAGAGCGACAAATTTAAACCCGTACAAGTTAAGGTGAGAAATAAGATTGTGTTCGATAACTTATTGAAAAAAAAAAACACTTTTTAAAATTTGGTTAAAAATAATGATAAATCAATTAAAATTGTGTAACACTGTATTCATTATTTACAATCTCATCATCTGACAAGTCAAAGTCAACATCAAAACATCAAGAATCCGTTTCAGTAAAAATGTATGTGTGCACTTACAGTTAAATACGACGTAGCTATTTCCCCGTTACTTGATGTAACAACGATGATTATTTTGATGAACGATTCGCATCAAATTTGGTTTTTGCAGAGCACGCCTCTACAATTGCGTTATAATAACTCCTGAGCATTAAAATTCAACGGCATGGTAAGGAAATACGCAAAATAATTATTGTTTATTCATTTCCATGACTAAAAAATGACAAAATGCATTGTCAATTCATTGCTAGCAACCTTATTTCTTAATATTATTAAGAAAAAATAAATTGACATTGAAGTTGAAGTGACATCAAGTCTTTACGTATGGATATTGTTTTTGGCCATCTTTCATTCCAAAATTACTCAAAAAGTTTCTTGAGGCAGCAGAGCCGAAAACTCTTCGATTTCTAGTAGCTATATGATAGAACTATCATTTAACACTAAAACTATTTAGACAAAGTGCTGTTTCTGGCCATTTTTAATTCTAAAATTACTCAAAAAGTTTCTTGAGGCGGTAGAGACAAGAACTCTTCGGTTTCTAGTAGTTGCATAATAGAGCTATCAACTAAGACCATAAACGTGTCCAGAACTCTTCGAAATCTTTCGGCAGATCATACCTGTAAGTATATGGACAAAGTGCTGATTTTGGCCATCTTTCATTCCAAAATTACTCAAAAAGTTTCTTGAGCGAGTAACTTTTCGGTTTCTAGTATCTGCATATTAGAGCTATGATTTAACATCAAAACTTTGTCCAGAACTCTTCGAAATCATTCAGCAGATCATACCTGTGTATAGGCAAAGAGCTGATTTTGACCATCTTTCATTCTATAATTTACGTAGGTACGTAGATATGACTTGAAATTTATTAAAAGGGTCATATACAAATAAAATATAACTACTTAGTAAACTAAACTTAAGTAAGAATTAAACTAAACCTATTAAAATAAACCTAAATTAAAACTAAAAATTATCTAAAAAATTGGGCCCCCTTGGCATAGTGCCGAATATGCTGGCAGCGTTTCAGCGTAGATATTATATATTTTTAGTGAAACGAAAGCCAGAAAAGAGTTTTTATTAAGTTTTATAAATAGTAAAATATTAATATTTATGACCAAACGTGAAAAAGATATACAATTCGTTAAAAGTAAAGAAAAGAGAATTCATGATTCATTTACTTTGTAAAAGCTTCATTTCACCCCGTTAGTGCTTTGATTTAAAATTCAGGTGACATACACCATACAAGTACATTTAGTTATGTAAACAGCTTTGTCGAACATTTTGGAGGAAGTTACGTCACTTTATTCTGGGCAACGTTCTTTGTAGAGATTACGGTGAGTGCTGTGTCCGTTGTTGTATAATGGTATGGCCGCCAAAAATTGTACATTTGGAAAAAAAACAATGTCCCTCTCACTTAAATATGTATAACTTTTACGTCATTTTATTTTATAATAACGTGTGTAGGTATGTCTGATTAGCAGAATTTCGTATTTATATATATAATGTAATTTCAGTTAGTTAACGTTTCCTGTTAAAAACGCGATTTTTATCTGTGTCCCATTACGACATCTCGCAGATCGAAGTTAGAAAAAATATATTTTTGATTCGTACCCGTTATAAGTTCGGAATAGCTAACGCTGTTCACTAAATTTGCTACTTTTCTGTTGAATTATTTTAATAAAATACCGCAATAAAGTGTATCAAAAATAATTTCAAACATGTGTCTCACTTTTCGTTCCTGAATGTTACCTCACGTATGTTACTATATTACAATGGAAATAACAAGAATCCAGGGCCGCAAAAACCTTTATTGAGTCATGGCTACACCACACTACAGGTTGTTCAACCTACGGAAAAAAATCCGCGATTTTTTGTACGACAAATGACAAAGGAAGAAGTGGCCGGTGTTTTGTCTCGAAATTATTTCACGTTTTGTACAGTGAATATTCAAGGTAGGAATACAACTTTATTACATAATTATAAATTGTAGACATAGGTAGACTATTCATTTAATAAATAAAGTTATTACCTAGGTGCTTTCTAACTTCAAAACTCACCGAATATATAATAATTTTTAAGTTTATGTCCACAGCATTTTCGATTCACGAATGTTACGTATCATTCGTGATCTGTTGTTAAGCTGAGTGTGCACTATTGAAACGTAGTGATTCACTACTAATTGGTATTGACTAAAAATATTTGATGTTTCTGTGACAAATAGGTATGGTTGTTGTTTGATTGATTACCTGCCTACAATTTCAAAGAATGTATGCAAAGATTTGATTACGTTAATAATTCTTAAATAATTTAGAAGAAGAAAGAAAGAAGAAAGAAAAAACATTTATTCAATAACGCACACAAAAACAGGACTTTGGGCAGATACACAGAAACAGATCACATAACATATGCGTTCAGATTACATCATTTACATACTTTTAAATTACAAAAAAGTTGAGTACCTCATGTTAGAAGTATTAAACTTTACGTTAAATGACATTTTTGCTTTTTTTTATTATTTTAAAGATAGGTTTTGTTCAAACTTGTTTTTTATTTTGAGTATCCCAAATCATACCAATGAAAATAATAAAAAAAATCCCTTATGGGCCTTTACGAATTTACGTGTGTTACATTCATTCTCGTATGTTACCGTGCGTTACCAGTTCACGATCGTTATTGTAGAATTTTTGGCGGCCATACCCACCAATGAAAATAATAAAAAGAAATCCCTTATGTGCTCTAGGCTTTACGAATTTCACGTGTGTTACTTTCATTCACGAATGTTACCGTGCGTTACCAGTTCACGACTGTTACTGTACAATTTTTAGCGGCCATACCCATAACTTTGACCTACAATTAGTTACATTTCGGATACCGACTGGTATATTCTTAGCATACATTTTTATCTCCACTTACATGTACGTCATCACCATCCCTGAAACACGGTATACGGTAGTTTTTGTTCCGACGAAAGGTACATCGGGAGTGCGCATGTGTGCGCGCCGTGTACGGACGCACCACAGGCAAGCATTGCCGGCTGCGCGATTCAGGGCTGAGCCATCGCTTCGAGCGGTCGAACGCACAAAATGTCTGCGCACAAAGTGAAGTATCGAAGTCGTGTATACCTAGTGCAGTGTGTTCGGATGTTTGAGGAATAGTGTTTTAAGTGTATGCATTAATTTTACTAACCGTTAAATGAAGTTTCATTTATTACCACCTAGCATAAACGACGTTTTTCTAAGTAATTGATTATCCAAAATAAAAACTTTTAGGTACTAATAATTCGGACTATACAAACCTTTTACAAATAATGTACCTATACTTTATCTGCTTACTAGTATTTACTTTTAAAATGTCGAGACGCAACTATATTTATTTCATATAGTCACATATTTACTAACTAAAATTGTATTATAAATAATAGCATTGAATTTGCACTGAGCTCCTGGTCTATTGGAGTTCTCTGTAAGTAGCCGCGTGAGACACATGCCGCCGTCACGTGGCACGCACAAAGGATGACGCCGCTCGCCGCCATTTGCCTGTCGCCTTTCATATGAACGCGTGCGCAGCGGTGGCGATCAAACTATACCAATTAAATACAGTAGATCATTATTTCGTTTGACAGTGATCATCAAAATCAACAATTTTTTTAAACGTGTACTAATTAAATAGTAGTTGATTCAATTGATACATAAAATGACTTAAAACACGAGAGTGGTATTATGAAACGAGCCGAAATCTCGTTACGTTACTTACATGTACACGTACCAGTACTAATTTATTTAAACTATTATACTTACTAATATTTATTTACATCAGATGTGTGCGATCAGATAGTTTCATATTGAAGTAAGTAACTTTTACTAGGTTGACCTCGAACGATTGTTCGTTCGAGGTCAACCTAATAAAAGTTACGTCGTAGTAAGTAGGTACCTATTTTACTGAACCGACGGGCGGCAGCCCTGTGCCTGTGTGTGCCTTACGTGTCGCGCGCTCCTAAATGGCGAAGACGAACTACTTGGTTGTCTTTATACTTTGCCTGGAACGCCAGTATGTCGTCATGCTCGCTTCCCGCATTCAAAGAACTACGAAAATCTTCCTCTGGCCATGAGTCCTTGTGTGGGGAAGGGGGTAACAACGCTAAATCTTTCAGTGCGTGATCGCCACTCAAAAACTCGTTGTATTTAATCCCTATTTATGTACGTACGCGGGTAAAAGCACTACTCTTGCCGGAGGCCTCGCACGAGCTATTTTACCTACTAAGTAAGTAAGTAAACTAACATCATACGATATGAGCCTAGCATAATAGATTAGCCAAACTAATTCGGAGCAAACTCTGACCCCCAAGGCTCTAATAGCGTGGAACAAGCGCCTAAGTGGCGGCCACATTTCATTCACGGGTTGTGAGTTGCTACGTGAAGCACATTTTTCTAGGGGTCCATGTGTAAACAGTGGTTTGAAAGTTGAATTTAGTCAAAAAGGAACTGCTATTTTTTTGCAAGGTTTTTTTATTTACTAGGTATGTTCGTATGTACCTAAGTCGTTCGTTTCAGAAACCATGCAAACCATGTTCAAACACATATCTATTCAGTTGAAATTTAGCTTTCTTAAATACCTACGGCGAATGCAATATTTTATGGTACCATCGAGCTTATCTGTTGATGTAGCTAGATTATAAGGAGTGGAATTTCTTGGTAAAAACTGTACAGATACAGTCGAATGTGGACTTGAATTTTTAGTTATCACGAGTACTTTCTTGTTTAAAAAATAGAAATGTTTGAGAGAAGCAAAAATTTAAAAGTTATATATATGTCTTATCGTGATAAAATAACAACGTTACATTAGCCAAAATATCTGATTATTGGCTTGGATAAAGTCACAGAGAGGGCGCTAGTTATGACTAACCACCTAGTATTAGATCCTTTTTGAGTAATGCAGGCAGTTTAGATTAAAAGGAGGAGATATGACGTTGACGCTTGGATTGTCAGTCTTCTTTGGGAAATGTAAGCGATTGAGCCTATTTCTGTGAATGTATCGTGTAACTGTAACTTAAGCTTATTATCAACGCGACATTTAGATTATGTAAAGAAAGACATGGAGACACAGGACAGTATCCGCACCAGTACTCAAACTGGTGCGGATACTGGATTATTGGATGATTATTGGACCATAACACTAAGGTGACCAAAGGTGATCTGGAACCCAAAGGTATGATTGTAGGCCTTCCTCGTCATATACATATATATATATGTTTATAAAACGAGTAACAAATGTATGCATCTTAAATGGGTCATCGAACCACTACGTCCCCATAATTTTTATAATCGTTTGAAGCATATTGTTACTATCGATTTTGCAACTTGAGATTGATGTCGGTGGCATAATTGGTAAATAAGTTCCCTCTTGGGCAAGAGAGTCGTTGGAGACGCAAGTTCAAAGCTCGCATAAGTACAAACTTTTAATATTCGCTTTAACACGTTCATTGCGGTATAACGTTCATCGTTGGTTCTATACCGACGATGAACTTTCCTACAGAGTGACACTCAAAATAGTTTTCCTACCAGCGGTAGGACCCAGCGGGACGGAAAAGATATCTTTGCTTTGTGAAGGAGTACAAGAGAGGCAAATATTGTTTTGGGATGGTCTAATTAAATATTTTACGATGGTGTAATAAAAAGCCGTCAGGATAGAGAAACACACACAGACAGCAAATTTTTGTTACCCCAGTGCAGATATAAGGTCCGTTCGACCTGACACGTGATGACCCGATATCCGGCCCGATACTAGGTTTAAGGACATAATTTTATCTACTGCCGAGCTCGAGTGCAGTTGAAATAAACAATAATCGATAATTTGAATTAGTGATATTCTACTAAATAGCTCGAATTCAGTTGCAGTAAACAATATCCCATCAAAAACTTATTATTAGATCTATAAAATGTGTTCCTCCACGGTTAAATAATAGGTTTTTTGTTGTAAAAGAACTGCGTTGCGAGACTTGCATCTTTTTACATATAATGTTTTTGATGGGATCTCATTTCTTTTTGTAACTGATCTTTCTTTATTTATTACATTCCAATCCATTCTTTTTTCAATGTTGACTGCAAAACTAAATTTGTAATCGCATGTATTTGTATAGGATTACAAACTTATGTGTGCAGTTGTGACTGAATTTGCCATATTTGGAGGTTTTTTAGGACTTGATAGGCTAAAAACTAACTATGTTTAAAATTCGGAGCCTGTGGGTCTGCTAGAAGTACCATAGAATTATGATGATCATCAGTCAGTGAATCAGTGAGTCAGTCAGTTAGTGACAAAACTAAGGAACTTTGACATGCAATAGTTCTGAAACTACACGTTCAAATTGAATGATATTGAGAATATATAGAAGTCTTATTGTGCCCTATATATCCCTGAAATTTCAGGATTCTAGCTTTAGCCAGTACAAAATTACGGGAGGCTGAAAATGGCCTGAATGGCTTCGAGAAAAGGATGGTACGGCCGTGGCTTTGTTTTGCTCGACTTGGCGGGCGCACTGCCGTGCCCCCAGATTTGATAGGTGTTGTGTGTGGTTTTGTTAAGTTTTCAAGGTGCAGTTCAACATCTCGTCAAATTCAGAGAAAATTAAGATAAAATTAATAAAAGAACACCCAATAAAAAAAGACTTAAGCCTGAGCCAAGGACAACAGTATCTTCTGATTAGAGATATGAGTACTTATATACATTTGTATGGGTACAATAATTTTATAATTACATCGATATTTTTTACAGTCCTAAAATTTTATCGATAATTAAACTATTCAGTATGGACGTAGCGTCGAAAAGATATGTCATTTTATTAAAAGGTCTTCCGATTATCCGATTCGCAAACGGCTGCAGTAGTATATTAGTATGTTCATCGAAAGTATGTTAAAATATAAAAACAAACACAAGTTGTTAGGTACATTGAGCTAGAAAACTGCAAATGAACGCAGGCAAGCAAACAGATCTATTCGACCTTATACGCTGTATTGGAAAGTTAAGAAGCAGGTCTAAAATATCTGATACAGTTCCAACTGAAAGTTAATTAAATGGGCTATAATTTTTTTTTGCTATTGTCTTACTTTACATTATACAGCCTTAGCCATTAGTATTGAGCATGGCCGTTTTTGAGAAATAACTTTAAAGTCAAGTTAAATATTTTTTTGTTACAATAAAAATAATTAATAACACGTAATTTAATAAAGTTCTTATGATTCAAGGAAATTTTCTTCAATATCATCACCTGTATAGGCTTATGATGCTACGTTTGTCACGTGATAAATAAGTGATAAAGCATCCGTCACTCTCACAGACTATTTGTTAGAACCTGACGGATGATTTATCGCATGACAACGCGTAGCATTATACGCACAGAAATATATCGCGTGCTAAAAATAAGTAGCGACGATCTACTTTGCACGCCGTCAACTTCAGTTTCCGTCAATATTATTATCAGATTTCAAAATCTGACAGTAATGGTATAATGAATTGTTCAGATACCACCAAATGAAATGGAAAATTTGTTTTCCATCACTAAATTACACTTTTGGCGTCAAACGCTAAGTGAAAAACGTTACTCGTACATGCTTGGGTCTCAGACAAATCGACGAACTAGATCCTTCTATCTCTATATATTTCTGTGATCATACGCCTACTGAAAGTATCTTTTTAGTTAAAGAAACTAAAGTGAAAACATAATATTTACTCTCGTCCCGCCCGAGCAAGCTCCTGCAAATGCAAAATGTAATTAATTAACAACAACTAAAAGAAAAGCTTCTTCGAAGAGTTTTCTAATTCTTATTAGAAAAACAGAAAACCTCGACCAAATGTTCGACTTACAAAAGTGAAAAAATACACGGTGCTCAATATTTTTTTTGGCTAAAGCTATATAATAAAAAAAAATTAAACATCTAATTTTACAGAACATTAATAAACTAAGTACAAGGTTATTGTTAGAGTTTTGAAGTTCACGCAATATGCAGTGAACATAAAATGACGTGTACCTATACGTATAAGTCTTTATTTATACGATTTTTGTAACCAGTTCATGTTCAAACTTTTTCTTTGGCTTCGCATCAACAATTCAATAGAAGTGTTTCAGAATTTTCAGTTTCAGTATCTATTACTGAATTTACGTCTAGACAGTGACTAAGCAAAAGTTTCTTGGAAAATCCAACTTATACATATATCGACTTTTAGAACTCGGATGGCAAACCAAACAGAATATAAATCGACACAGTAGTGTAATTTGCTACAGTACATTCAATTCATTAATTTCATTTTAGAATATGGCATAAAGGCACGGCGTTTTGCATATTTTATGACTGTTTTGGTCCATTGGTCGCATATTAATACAGTCAGTCAAAAGTAGCCGAACACTTTAGTACTGCGGCCGGGTACTATAGCATATGATAGGAGGGTCAATCAACTTTTTCTCGTTAGTTAAAGTTTTGTCAATGTGTCATACCTATTTATTACGATGTGGTGGTGCCTCTGACAGATTGCGGACATAAGCTCAACGGCAGTCCGCCCAAGACGTTGTACAAAAAATTATCTATTTTGTAGGTAAGCATGCTTGTTTGTCAATTATTATTACTGGCTCACTGGACTAGGGGTTATCAAATCGGTCGCTACGTAAATTGTCGCATAATTTACAGTATGTTCGTGTATATCTTTATTTTCTTAGGCTAGGTATTTTATAATACATATATAAAAAGTAAAATACAAAGTGAAATTACAAAATATATACACATTATAAAAAACCTAACCAAGAGTGCCGCCAGCAGCGGGGCGGGGCCCAAGCTACCGGTGGTTAGGGCCGCAGAGAGAGGAACCTCCTGACGATGCGCGCCGTGTCCAGAAGTACCGCCTTCTGTATCTGACCCTTGATCCAGCCATCTAGCGAGAGTCTCTTGAGATGGTGATCGAGACTCTTCGCTATAAGCCCGTTCGCCGAAACGACTATCGGAACAATGATCGTCGAATCAACATCTCACATGGCGGTAACCTCGTGAGCCAAGTCAAGGTAATTGCTGAGCTTGTCCTTCTCGGCCTTCACGAGGTTCTCGTCATGGGGGATGGTGATGTCGACGAGCACTGCACGGCGCTTGGATCGATCTATCAGCACGATATCAGGCTTTTGGCTACAATAGTCCTGTCCGTGATGATAGATCGATCCCAATAGAGCGTGGCACGACCATTTTCGAGAACCGGCGTTGGTGCGTACTTATAGTACGGCACCTCAGACCCCACAAGACCATATCGAACAGCAAGTTGCTGGTGAATGATCCTGGCTACTTGATTATGTCTGTGCAAGAACTCGCCGTTAGCTAGATGGGAACAACCGGAGATAATATGCCTGATAGACTCTCCGGGACGGCGGCATGCCCGACAGATGTCGGGCGTACCATCCTTCAGGATATATCTCCGGTAGTTGTTCGTCATCATAACTTCGTCCGCAATTGCACAAACAAAACCTTCAGTTTCCCCGAAGAGATCATCGAAGCGTAGCCAGTTCACCGACGCGAGCAGGTCTACATCGGGCCCCGTGAGGGCCTTGTAGAACCGCCCGTGTAGCTCCTTACTCTTCCATATGTCCTTGCGGTCGTCGGTGCTAAGCACCTTAGGTCTATTATTATTTTAATTTATTTTGACAACTCTCTATAGCTTGACAATTTCGTTCGTGACACTCCCATGGTCCGCGGGCGACGGGGGCGGGGGTGCTGTTAAGTGCGCGCGCAGCGGGGACCGCCTGACAAGAGCCATGCCTTGGTAACTCAACAGAAAAGAACTGGACCGCTTTGCTTTGACTGCCATCTACCTTACATTACAAAAACCACTTGGGCTTTTTTTAAAATACCAACTAAATAAACAATATATATAACAGGTCATTTCACTAAACAGACTCAGGGTTTTGATCAAATTACTGTTTTTTTCTAGGCAAATGTTAAAATGCATTCGCCATTTTGCGCAACATCCTGCGTGATTTGGTCATATCATATCCCTTAAGCGCCCCCGAGACGGTCAAACGGTTTGACTCAAACACGTAGATTTTGGTTTGACTCAAACCATTTTGATCGTTTACAAAGGTGGTTTGAACGGTTTGTCAAACATATACGGGTTTGATGCCCGTTTGATGAAATTTCATATTTTTGTTGTGTTTGACGCGCCGTTTGATCGTGTTCCGACGCGTTTGAACAAACTCGGCTTAGTTTTGTGGTGGATTTCGTAGTGTGACACAAGTCTAATCACGGCGGCGTACCGAACCAAACTGCGCAGTGCTGTTTGACTATATATATATGTAGGATTCACGCGTGACTGACTGTGTCAGGTCAGGATGGGTTAGCTGCAGAATCCTGGCCGTTGAGGTATGTTGGTTAAAGAAGTGGATTCATGTCAGATCAAATCATTTATTCGTCTGATTCTTTTGGCCGCTTCGGTAATGACATTCTGGTGAGAAGAAGCGCCGAAGAAACTCTTTTAAATCGTCAGGCATTACAATAGTTGTTACAATATTATGGCGTAGGTACTTGAGTGAGCAAATCTAGACAATTACGTTACACAGTATGATTCATTTCACTATTAATCGACAGAATTACAATTATCAAGTAGCAACTTTAACTACTGGCAGACGAACTGACAGAATCGTAAGACAAGTGTTGTCGCCACGACAGTCAGAAAGAGAATCGACACTCTTGCCCAACGAGCCCGCCCACGTGCACCGTAACCGGTCGTTACGTCACACGGCGTTCGCGCCATTTTAAATCTACTTAGTACTACAGTAATCAATTGACGATCTTGGATTTCTTGAATTATCGCTGCTGTCCCCGACACGGCCATCCTGCATAGCACACGTCCTCGTGTGTCTATCCTGAAACAGGCAAAAAAAACAACACAGTACGCCATTCGGTCATTCCTGACAATAATCACCAGAGTGACAAAAAAAATAAAAACCGACAAAATAATTTTATTTTCATCTATCCGTAATCGTTCTTTACGCTACCACTAAACACATAGCAAAGGAGACTATGAAAATAAAGTGGAATTTGTGGTTTATTATTTCTCAATATGTACAGTGGTACAAATCAACTTTTAACCAATTACCAATTGAATCATTACTTGGATATTTATGTGCACACATATGGTCTAAGACTTATGTACCAACAGCAATGATTAGCTAAGTAAGAGACTGGCAACCTGTTCGTGGCCTATGGCAATTAAGCCCACACAGCAAGTCACATGCTTGCTATTACGCGTATCCACCAAATGGATCGCCGTGCATCCCCCTGGACTACACTACGGTCTGCGGTAGACCCGACCTCCACTAGGGCTAGCCGCGCACCGCGCATCCACGGACTACTCAGAGCAGATACCGACTTCTAACGGACTACGGCTACGATCTAACCTCTAGTATAGTCGACCAACCGAACCAAGAACCATCCCTCACTAAGCAACTAAAAAAAAATCATAAAACAATATTATTGTTTCTATTACCATCCCGATTTTCCTTTTCTACAGTAATGTCAATAGGTATTTGGCTTTCAGGCATTTTTCGCAGGCTATCGTGTGCGTACTTATAGGTGTATCTAGAGTTTAGTTCTTTCAAAACAAAACACTACTTTGTGGTATCAAATGGACCTTTGCATTCGGGGCGAACTTTATCTAAACGTTCCTTTCTCATTTCCTATATCAAAATAAAATTCAAGGCTAGAGTTCAAGTACCCATTACAACCAAACATTTTTTTAAAACTTAAATTTCAAGAAAAGTACCTCTTTTGTCCGGCTATTTCAGTAGCGTTAGAACCATCCTTGTGGTTACTCGACATAAAACCAACTCCGTAGTCCTATGCGATACATCCGATCACCACTGAGATCATTATGACTCCAAAGGACATTTATCTTGATTACCAAATTTAAAAATCTCACAAATTGTACTATACGGAAATTCTGAATTACTAAAATTAACGGGTATTTGACTCAAGACCATTTTTAGCACATCGCAATATTTTCAATCACTAGAATCCATAGAACCGCGCTTTTTCTCACATCAGTAAACTTTACATTACTTCTGTACTGTGTGCCTCGACTAACTACAACTCACCAATACGCCTCGCAACATATGACGCACGAAGTGGGATATTAGCCAGTAAGCAATAATTAACTATAAGTATTCATTAACCTAGATTAACTGTGTTCTATATTTTGACATACCGTGAATACAACATCTCCGGTACTATGTCTGGTTTTACTTGAAAACTCCCATCCAAACCTCAACATATCTCATGGCGATCCTGCCAGACGACCAAGGAATCGAAGGAACCAAGATTTATACAACAAATTTGAAGAAATCAAGACATTTTTGAAGAAAGAAATTCATATGAAGATTATTTTGAAAAATAAAAGACTGTAAAACGAGGAACATTTTGAAGATTTGAAGAAAGAAGAAACAAATTGAAGATAGAAGAATTGAAGACTATATCAAGAATGAAGATAATAATTAATTAAATAAATCAAGAAAGAAGAAAAATATTGCGCATACGAAGAAGCACCACGAACAATATTAAGAAGAACAGAAGAGCGTTGTCCAGGGTTATCCCGGCTCGCAAATCAAGAGGTGTCCAGGGTTATCCCGGCCCATTTCAAGAGGAGTCCAGGGAAATCCCGGCCCATGTTCGAGGGAGTCCAGGGTTAGCCCGGCCCGTCATCGTGATCATCAGCAAACCTGGTGCCAGATTCGTCGACATCGTGCTACGTGCCCGCCGACGTGACCGCCACCCGACATCGTGCATCGCGCAGCGTCAGCCTGACCCACTTGTCGGTACATAGTTCGCGGTTTATGTAAGTTTATTTTAAGTTGTAACTTAATTATTATTTTTTTTTAAGTATATACATATTATGCTACGTGAATTACAGTCATTACGGGATAATTTAAATAAATTAAGGGAAAATATTGTAAAATTAGGTCCAGAGAGGCGACAGAAGGAAGTCGGTCGAAGGAAATTACAAGAGTCTAATGAATTTTACAGTCAATTAACGCATATTGTGTCTCGTATAAATGACCAGACTATACAATTAAGTCTTTCTGACATAGAAGTTGCTAAGATACTAATAGAAGAAACTAAGGTAACATACAGTAAAATTAAGGTTTTATTATCACTTGTAGACACAGAGTCCCAGACAGATAACAAAATGGACAAATCCGGGTTTGATATAAAGACGGCCATCGCCCTGTTGCCGGTAATGACTGGCCCAGAAGAAATAACCAAGCAGTTAATAGATGGCATTTTAATGTACAGCTCCGTCATCACTGATGCATCCCATAAAATGCTCATAGAGTTTGTACTTAAAACTAGGTTGTCTTCTAGTGCTAAGCTGAGGTTAAAAACAACTTATACTAACGTAGAAAACCTTATCAGTGACATGAGACAATTTTTGTTGCCCAAAAAGTCAGCAGAGGCAATCCAGGCCCAACTGTACAGAGCTAGGCAAGGACGGAGATCTATTGAAGTTTTCGGGGCTGAGATCGAGGATCTCTTTGTAAATTTAACTATCTCACAGGCCGATGGTGATGACAGTAGGTACGACATATTACGGCCAATTAATGAGAAGTCGGCGATCAAGCGATTCGCCGACGGGCTTTTAGATCCAAAACTGAGCACTATCATAGCTGCTAGGCAGTTTGCGTCATTGCCCGAAGCAATTAGGACAGCGCTTGATGAACAAAGTTCATCAGTAACGGACGACCAGGTTGCATATTACCGACAGACGGGTTTTAATAATTACCGCCATATGCAACCTCAAAGCAATTATAATAATGCTTTTTATCGTAATCGCCAGCATTCGAACTATAGAGGTAATTTTAATTCCGGCTCAAATCCAAACAGTTCGCGATATTATTATAATAAAAACAACAGTATGTCACAACATAATCCGTCGCATAGCTCAGGTCAATCACAGCAACATTTTGCCCGCTCAGCACGCGGCGGCGGCGGTCACCGCACGCGAGACTTCCCGCGCCCCGCGGCGACGCCCGCACGCGCTCAACATTTTCGTAGTGATAACAGCGATCACCAGGAAAGTGATTCGCCGCCAATAGATAATAGCGAACCACGCGAAATGCAGTTTTTTCGTGAACAATATGAATAGTGGGATATTTAGTTATAATAACTTTAGTACGGTCAACTGTACAATAGGTAATACAGGTAGATTAAGCTTATTAGTAGATAGCGGGGCCAGTCTTTGTATTGTTAAATATGAATGTTTAGAGAATAGACATGACCTACTGAGGCAAATGTATACGGATAAAATAACCATAAAAGGAGTTTGCGGAAATTTAGTTTCAGAGGGATTTATTTATTTAACTTTGAATTTCGGCGGCTTTGTTTGCCACGAAAAGTTTTATGTTTTTAGGAATTTATCTTGTTTTGCAGACGGCATTTTAGGACAAAATTTTTTTAAGCGTTATAATGCATCTATAAGTTACAAAAATGACACATTGACTTTAGAGGACAAAGGTCACTCTATTTTATTACCTATCGAAGGCAATACTGCTACGTATATACATACGATCCCACCGCGTTGTGAGATTGTGACTCACGTCCCCTCGCAGCTATGCGAGGACTGCGTAGTGCTAGCGGAGGAACTGCAAACAGGTGTTTACGTTGCCGGTCTAATTACGAAACCCGAAACGGGAAAAATCCCAGTGCGGATATTGAACACTACTGAGAAAATGGTAAATATAGATTTGTCAAACTTAAAAATGTACAGTTTAGCTCATTTCGATATTTGCAGCTTCGACAGCGGAAAAATTAATGTTAATAGAGTAACAAATTTGCTTACACTTTTAAACCTACATACATACTTAAATAAAGAGGAGCAGTTAAGTATAGAACAAATTTGTGCCAAATACGCAGACGTTTTCCATCTGCCCGGCGATAAGCTCAGCACTACGAACTTGCTCGAGCACTCGATTCAGTTAAAAGAAAATGCGAGTCCTGTCTATGTGAAACCATATAGGATACCTCATGCTTTACGCAAGGAACTACATAATCAAATCCAAGATATGATAGATAACGACATCATTGAAGAAACCACTTCGGAGTGGTCGAGCCCCGTATTGCTCGTTCCCAAAAAAAGTGACAAGTCGGGAGAAAAGAAATGGAGGTTAGTCGTGGATTATAGACAATTGAATAATAAAATTCAGGACGACAAGTTTCCGTTGCCCAATATTACAGAGATACTAGATTCTCTCGCGGGTAGTATTTATTTCTCGAAGCTCGACCTCTCCCAAGGTTATTATCAACTTGCCTTAGATAAAAACTCTCGCAAATACACGGCATTTACCACTGATAAAATGTATCAAATGAAAAGATGTCCAATGGGGCTACGCACTAGCCCTAGCGTTTTCTCTAGGCTAATGACCATAGCCATGTCAGGTCTAAATTATAAACAATGTTTCATATATTTAGATGATTGCATTGTTATTGGAAAGTCAATGACCACACACAACCAGAACCTCATTCGTGTTTTAGAAAGATTAAAAAGCACTAATCTTAAACTTAATCCCCAAAAGTGTGAATTTTTACGTAAAGAGATAATGTATTTAGGCCATAAAATTACTTCGCTCGGTGTTGAACCCGACCCAGCAAAAGTAGAGGTTTTGAATAAATACCCAAGGCCAACAAACGTAGATGAAGTTAAAAGATTCGTCGCATTCGCTAATTATTACAGACGGTTCATCCCTAATTTTGCTAACATCGCTTACCCGTTGAACCTATTATCTAAGAAAAACGCAACATTTGATTGGACCGCTGAGTGTGAAACAGCCTTTTCAAAACTAAAAAAAGTGTTAGCGAGTCCTCAGGTGCTAGACTACCCAGATTTTTCGAGCAATAACCAATTTGTGTTACACACAGACGCGTCAAAGGTTGGTTTGGGCGCTGTATTGTCAAATAGCAACGGAAAAGTTATTGCGTACGCTAGTCGTAACCTTAAACCGGCAGAATCTCGCTACCCAGTTATAGAACTGGAGCTGTTAGCTATAGTCTGGGCGACTAGACATTTTCGACCATATCTATATGGGAAAAAATTTAAGATTCTATGTGACCATAAACCGTTAATTTATCTTTTCGGCATGACTGATCCATCAAGTAGACTGACCAAATTCCGATTGTATTTAGAAGAATATAATTTTGACATAGAATATATCCCGGGACCGCAAAATGCAGCAGCAGACGCATTGAGTCGGTTACCATTAAACAGTAATGATTTAAAAGAAATCAGCACTCACAGTGTAGCAGTCGTGACAAGAGCGCAGACACGAAAATTACATGCCCAACAAAATTGCGGTAACAATGACAACCACCTTTTGTCTGATGTACCCGAAAGGTTTGATGAACCCAGAGTCGTGGATATCATCAAAGCCCCTAAGAATTGTGTGGAGCTAGTATTAAATTCAGATTATAAATTAAGCAAGATTAATAAATGCCCGAATGAAGTTTTCAGTAATAAAGGAAGTTTTGTGTACGTACCAAATAAATCGTGCATTTTTCTATTAACCCGATCGTTATCTACCGTAGGCGTGTTAGCGAGGGAATTAGAATTATTATGTAAGAGACTGAATATAAATGAAGTCACTATAGTAAAAGACAAACAAAATGCTGAGATAGTAAACGCATTTTTAGAAAAATATAAATGTAAGGTTCCTAGAATCCTAGTGACAAAAAGTGTTACGAAAGTGTATGATAAATCAGAAATTAGAATTATTTTAAATGATTTTCACCTGTTACCCACGACCGGTCATGCCGGGGTGAACAGGATGCTTAATAATATTAAAAGATATTATTTCTGGCCAGGAATGAGTAACGACGTATTGAAATATGTCAAAAATTGTACTCATTGCCAGCATAATAAACATACAAACAAGTACATTAAAGAACCAATGGTAATAACTTCGACACCAAGTACCTCTTTCGAAAAAATTACCCTTGATGTAGTAGGCCCCTTAGATATAGACAACTTAAATTTTAAATACATATTAACACTTCAGTGCGAATTAACAAAATTTGTTGAGGCTTACCCTCTAGAAAGAAAAGATACTGAATCGATTAGTAAAGCTTTTGTAAATAACTTTATTTTAAGATACGGAATACCAAGCGCTGTTTTGACAGATTTAGGTACCGAATTTATGTCGAGCGTGTTCTCTGAAATATGTAGTTTGTTAGGTATTAATAAACTTAACTCGACCGCGTACCATCATCAAACTATAGGTTCCCTAGAAAATACACACAAGTGTCTAGGTGCGTATCTAAGAATTCAATGCAGCAACAACAGCACAGATTGGAGCAGCTGGTTGAGCTATTGGTGTTTTTCATACAACACTACCGTGCACACCGAGACACAATATACGCCACATGAGCTAGTTTTCGGAAAATTATGTAAGTTACCAAGTAATTTAACTTCTTCTGTCGACCCTCTCTATAACTATGATAGTTATCCAAAGGAATTCAAATACAGGTTACAGAAAGCGCACTTAGAAGCTAAGAATAATTTAATGTCAAGTAAATACAATAGGAAACTAACATACGATAAGAAAGTTAACTCATTAACATATAATCCTGGTGACTATGTACTATTAAAAAATCAAATTGGTAATAAGTTAGACTGTATCTATACTGGTCCCTATAAAGTACTTGAAGATATGTCACCTAATGTAAAAATTTTGAAAAATAATTTGATTTATATCACTCATAAGAATAACACTAAGTTGTATCATAATGATATTTAAATAATTCCTAAAATTAATTATAATTCTTAAAAAAAAAAATGTAAAATTCCACTACGTATGTCATTTTTTTTTTCTTTTATTGCGGGGGTGAAGGCTAACTCTTCGGGGGAGGTGTACTGTGTGCCTCGACTAACTACAACTCACCAATACGCCTCGCAACATATGACGCACGAAGTGGGATATTAGCCAGTAAGCAATAATTAACTATAAGTATTCATTAACCTAGATTAACTGTGTTCTATATTTTGACATACCGTGAATACAACATCTCCGGTACTATGTCTGGTTTTACTTGAAAACTCCCATCCAAACCTCAACATATCTCACTTCCAAACACAATACGTAACTAGGCATTTGTAAAAATCATTAAATTTAAAGGTAGTTGAAAACAACTATTGACAACATTTATTTTCCTTTCGAGAAACGTAGTCTTGATTCGGTTTTATGAACGGAGAAAATCATATCCAAAACAGCTCGAACGATTACAATATCGTAATTCGAACAACTGTCGGGTAGAACGTAAAAATAAGTGACTGTCATAAACAGTTACTTCGTAATCTTCGTTTGTTAGTTAACTTTTTCATTGTTAATCTTAAATGGCAAACTAAAGTTTTTCTGACAATTTAAAAGTAAAGTTTCGCTTTGTGAGAAAATACTCGGGTCAAAAATCGTTATAAAATGGATACGACTCACCAGATCGTATTGGATTTCCGCACACTCCGTAAACATCGCGGACATCAACGAGCCATTGCAGTTCTACCGCGCCTGAAGCGCCGTTGCCGGCCCCTGTCACCTTGTAGTGGCGCCTCCGTAGTGTGTCGTGATGTAGTCCAAAACGACGAATCAATCTTCTTTTGCTCGCGGCAGCAGATCATTGATGATATTTGTTGTGGCTTCAAACCGTACTTCTTGAAGGATTCTTCATTGTTTGTGACTATATTTCACGGTGTTGACTGTTGTACAGTGCAAGTGCCTCTTTATTTTCGGAGGTCACAATTAATTATGTTGCGGTCACACTTTCTTCAGAGATTCCATTTAAACAAAACCGGCAGTGTTGGATATTCTGAATACATTAACGTTGGCTGCGCTGTAGTTGCTGGACTTGCTTTGTAGGTAAGAAATTGACTTCTTTTCTAGTAAAACCATTTTTGTTTTGTCACAATGATTCTACACACAGTAAATGCATCCGTGCGGTTGATTATCATTGACTCACATGTCCACTGTTGAGATCCAAGCATTTGTAAAGCATGTCTAATTCGCTAGACACAAAATCTCGTAAGTGCCTTTCACTGGATATTGACGAAGATGTGGAATACCTCAAACACTGGAAATCATTCATATCCTGTGGGCGCTGATTACATCCCACTTCTAATGTAGGATTCACGCGTGACTGACTGTGTCAGGTCAGGATGGGTTAGCTGCAGAATCCTGGCCGTTGAGGTGTGTTGGTTAAAGAAGTGGATTCATGTCAGATCAAATCATTTATTCGTCTGATTCTTTTGGCGACTTCGGTAATGACATTCTGGTGAGAAGAAGCGCCGAAGAAACTCACCAGTTTCTCTTTTAAATCATCAGGCATTACAATAGTTGTTACAATATTATGGCGTAGGTACTTGAGTGAGCAAATCTAGACAATTACGTTACACAGTATGATTCATTTCACTATTAATCGACAGAATTACAATTATCAAGTAGCAACTTTAACTACTGGCAGACGAACTGACAGAATCGTAAGACAAGTGTTGTCGCCACGACAGTCAGAAAGAGAATCGACACTCTTGCCCAACGAGCCCGCCCACGTGCACCGTAACCGGTCGTTACGTCACACGGCGTTTGCGCCATTTTAAATCTACTTAGTACTACAGTAATCAATTGACGATCTTGGATTTCTTGAATTATCGCTGCTGTCCCCGACATATATATATATATATATATATATATGTGGAAACGTAGAAACCGCCTTTTTGCCATCGATTTATATATGTATATTGGTTGACCTGTAATGAAGGATAGATGGCAGCACAAGTACGATGATTAGAAATTTGACCTAGTTGCCTCTGTATAACCTAGTATAATATCGTAGTCTTTGCGTTCCCCGCCCCCTGCGCGGATCATGGGAGTGTCACCAACGGAGTTGCCAAGCTAAAGCATAAGTATTTTTTAATAATTTCGAATACATTTTTTAACTAGTTTCCCCTGTCTGTCACTAGATGGCGCACTATCATGCTCAAAGCTAATACAAAAGTAAGCGTCATCATCACCAGCGTATGTACATCTCACTGCTGGGCCTGTGCCCATGAGACTGCCCATGTCAATTGTATGAGAGTAGGCCTGTGCCTTCTCTCATAGAAAAAGTAGTGTTTCTAACTAGAGCTTCCAATCCCGAATTTATGTGTATGGTCAATCCCGAGATCCCGGTATTGGCCATGCGTAAAATCCCGGGAATCAAGGCATTAGTTCTAACAATAACGAAATACTCGCTTTTTGTGCGACTGTATATTGTTTACCTTAGGTAAGTTTACTGGTACACGGTTCTGCAATATAAATCATTTCACCGCTGGGGTGCGGTATGGAATGCAATATCGGGTGGCATTCAAAAATGGTCACACCACGCGGTTGTATCGGGTGCTTTTGTGCGGGCGTTGCTTGCATTTTCGACAATCCAATCTTTGAAGGAATTTCTTGTTATGTATCAACAAAAGGTATTCCTCAACGTGAAATTGCAAGAATTTGTTCTGTTTGCTGCGGGAGGTGTTTTAAAATATAAATAAAATATGGTGTGTGACGATGGAAGCAATTCCGGCTAGGAGAAAGTATTGGAGCTCAAAATTACCTTAAAGTTCTAACACAAGGGTGTCGCACGACCATTTGTCGTGCGACAAATACAACTTAATCCTTTTTCATTCAAAATACCGAAAGCAAAAGTAAACAAAACGTGCTCTAACGAATGCGATGATGACAGTGACATGCGAAACCGCAACCACTCGTGCTAGCTAGCTCGGTTTGAGGCTTAAGTGAAAATGACATAAAACCATGAAATAACTAAGTACTTAAATACAGAGGTAAAAAAAGAACCACGCTGATGATAAACGGTTGAGTGAATGATGACAGATCACACATTTAAAGAATAGAATAGTTTTATTTTCGACCAACAAGGATCATTGTGCAAGTAACGATTTGAGACTTATTCTAATGTTTATCACTTATTATTTAATGACATGTATAGCTAGATTTACAAAATTTACAAATAATTGGTTTTAATTAAAAACCAGGGAAAACTGGCTTGCTATACAAATCTAATATTGAAGAGGTTAATATATTTGGAACTAACGTCAAGGTCCTGGTAATGAATAATCAAATTAATAAGTAATATGAAAATGACAAAAAATAACATGTAGGTACATTTATCAGTACTTATAATACAGAAAGGTACCAACTTATTGTAAAAACAGTACACCAAACAAATGGAAATGAAAGAAAAAAACTCTACATAAAAAAGCATTACTTAAACTAGATTTAAGGAAAGATTAATTTAATTCGATTCGTTCATAAATGAATCGCTAAAAGTACAAGAACCTTAATTAGTTAGAGATATTGTAATTAACCTTAAATATCCAAACGTAATTACATTTCAAATCGAGAAGTTGGAAAAAGTAATCCGCGGAATCCTTGAGATAAAATTCAGAGAAAGGGAAAGAAATTTTAACTTTTCATTGCAAGTTTTGAGATGACAGCGATATTTGCGGTGGCCTGATATACTTATACACAGTTTGAACATAACTTACGTGGACAGAAATTAATATACTTAATATTATATTTAATTTATCCCCCATTCAAAATAGTTGTGATTATATTACCATTTTCTTAATTCCTTATGTTTTTAATAATTATCGTTAATAATTTATTAGACTTAACCTATGTAGGTTTTAATCAGTTGTATGTCACTCCGCAATTCTGTTGCGCGGTAATTATTATTATTTCTTGCCTAATGCATTAGGCAAGTCAGTGGTTGTCACGCGCCAAGAGGAAGCGCACGCGTTCGCGCTGCACCGTGTTGTGTTGCTCGCGCATTACAAATACGAGGGACCTGAATTGATGTGAATCGTCATGCATAAAAAGATATTGTATTGCGCAAGGTTGCCGCAGTATGGACTAAAATTCGGATCACTCATTTTTCTGGTAGAAGCGACCTCGACCACAGGGTACGCCACGGCGCCCCCACCTAGTTCGATTTTTGCTACATCCAGTAAGGATTGCAAGTTAGTCAGGCTTTATTTATTTATTTATTTATACTTTGTTATACAAATAAGACGAATTCCGTCAAATTTCTTTTTCATTACTGAAGGATGAGAATAATTTGTAAATCTTGTTAATTTACGTTAATGTATGAATATTACCATTAATTAGAATCTAGTGATTCTGTTAATCTTACAATAAATATCTATCATTGTTTTATTTATAAAAGTTGGCTTTTTCTTTTCAAGTCCAATATTATACCTACAATGTAGAAAGCACTGTTGTGCACCATGGAAAACGATACCTAACCTACTCGAAACTCGAAATACTATATTATTTCGACTATGTACGAGTATAAAATCAGATGCCATGATTAACGCCATAACTACCTATCTGTAATTTACCATGAAAGTCAATCTGTAATAAGAATTTTATTTTTGTCGACAACCCTAGCGGTGGGCTTGGCGACCAGAAAGAGCACGCTTTATGAGTTAGAGCGAGACGGTAGGATTTGGCCCATTTTTGTAACCCGAACGTAGTTTTTGTAAGACAGTGCGAGTTCTGTACGTAGTACTAATTATTCTGTGGTTTGAATAATAATAATACGTTTTAACCTTATAAATATTAATATGTATATTAAATGTTTACCTTATGTGCAACTGCACATGTCGGAGTGATTGTTGGAATGTGTCAATTGATACAACACTACCTCATATAGTCGTATATTATTAATTTTAATAATGTGATCTGTTCTGTTGAATAAAAATAAAAAATGCAATAAAATAATTATCTTACTCGTAGTACAATATTATGAATTTTTGAAAGTGATAGATAATAAATCGTTTTGCAAATGATATAATACGAAATTTCCCTCAAAAAAAGACACCATTAATTTATTATTCGGTTGAACAACAGCAGACTAGGTTTTCGCATTAATTAATACTATTCCATTTACTTCCCATACCTACTATCCTGTTCTGATGTCAGAGTTACTAGTTATTAGTTGTTACCTTGGGACGCGATTTTTGCCATATGTAATATAAGTCACTATAATATTAAGTATATTTATTTCTATCCACGTAAGTTGTGTTCAAACTGTGTTTAAGTATAACAGGCCATCGCAAATATCGCTGTCATCTCAAAACTTGCAATGAAAAGTTAAAATTTCTTTTCCTTTCTCTGAATTTTATCTCAAGGATTCCGCGAAATATTTATATTACTATAATCACAACTATTTAGAATGGGGGATGAATTAAATAGATATGCTCGGATTTTTAAGTTCTGAGAAACATTTTTTTTTAATCAACTAATTTGAACAGTCCAGTTGTTCAATATATTTACTCCCCAAATTACCCTATTGTGACGTCAGAGCGACAAAAATGTGGAGTCTACAATAACGCTGTATTAGTTAAGACATGTGAAATGGAAGGAGTTGCGATCGCTTTTGTCTCGTAATTTGGCCCAACCACTTTAAAGGAGCGTCTGTTGAAAGAAAAGCTATTCGGTCTTTCTCAGATTACTTGAGAGATGTCATTAAGAACTGCCTTCGCTCCTGTTCCGGATTTCGTATCATCCGAAACCTCCCAAAACACAATAATTTATTCTGCTCTGTCTCACTCACTAATTTACTCATAAATGTTATTATAATAGAATTAGGACTTTTTTTTCTGTTTAATGCAGTGTTCACATAATTTGACGAAATATCCACGCGGAAAAATGTAAATTTCTATTAATGTGCTTAGTTTTCCTTTAGTTAGGATTTAGGATCAAATAAGTTCTATGTCTACAGCGTCATTTTAACACTAGCTTTTTTATTAAATGTAATATTATAAGACACTCACCTTATTACAACATTATAATTATTTTCATTTTAGCGAGAAGATGTTTTTCCCGAGGAATTTATAAATGATATGCCAATCTATAATAAATGTATCTATTTAATTTCATAAGTTAGGTTTTTAACAAGGAATATTTAGAGTGTGAGTCGTAGATTGCGAGTCGAAAATGAAATCCAAAAACTAAAATTTCGTAACACTGAATCCCACAAAAATCTATATTATTGTCAAGCTAGCTCACAAAATTTCACGAGAATCATTTAAGTAATGTGAAATGTGTTGAGGAAAACAGCCGAACATATGAAAGGATTTTTGCCCAAGCCGTAATGGAGACGCTCCGCTCGCGCTTCCTGCTCGCGCGGTCAAAAAGTAAAATACAATAAAAATACCAAATATAAATACTTTATAAAAAACCTATCCTAGGGTGCCGCTGGCAGCAGGGTGGCGCTCAAGCTACCTGTGGTTAGGAATAAAGAGAAAAAACCTCCTTACTCTCGTCGCACGCATGCTATCTCTGTCTGTGTCATGGGGCACATAGACACGCACATTGAGACAGATCCCGCTAGATGCAAGGACTATTGTCAATTGATGAGGTCTGAATGTACTGGGCTATGTTAGTGAGAATATGGAAAGAAAACTTGGGTATTGATTGAGGTATGACGTCTTTTGTCAGGGAAAAGTGTCTCATGGCACTCACAAACAGTGACTTATTCTTCGCTAGTTGGCCCCCTATTAGATAGCAACATTAAAAAATGGCCTAGGGGCAACATCGGTGTTGAAGGCTGCAGGGTGTCGAGAGATGTGATGCACTTTCTCGGATTCTAACACTTCCACGCCTGAAGCACAAAGCTATAACGCTCTTCTCTGGATGGCCAATGAAGGCAAGCCAGAGCTGAGAGTTCGACGGTGAAAACACAAGGGGACACCCTTGGGTTTCCATTCCGGCATGCCGGAATTTCAGGTCGGTGGGGTCGTTACTCACCATTATTATTATTATTATTATCATATGATAGCATACTCATAATCAGTCTAGTTCAGGTAAATACAACTATGTCTCGGGAGTTAAAATTGATTAGTCAAGGAATCCTACTATCCCACTAATATTATAAATGCGAAAGTTTGTGAAGATGTTTGGATGTTTGTTACCTTATAACGGGGTAACAACTGGATGGATCAAGCTGAAATTTGATATGCAAGTAGACCAAGTCCTGGATTGAAACATAGGATACATTATATCTCGGTAAAGAGTTCCTTTGGGACGATAACGGGAACAACGCGGGCGAAGCCGCGGGAAAATGCTAGTAATACTAAGTACTAGTCCCACTAATATTATAAATGCGAAAGTTTGTGAAGATGTTTGGATATTTGGATGTTTGTTACCTTATAACGGGGTAACAACTGGATGGATCAAGCTGAAATTTGGCATGCAAGTAGACCAAGTCCTGGATTGAAACATAGGATACATTATATCCCGGTAAAAAGTTCCTTTGGGACAATAACGGGAACAACGCGGGCGAAGCCGCGGGAAAACGCTAGTATAAAATAATAGAAAGTAGGTATTTGATGAAATCCTCGATACAGTTTTTTACATTATATTAATAGTCATTCACAAGAAAAATTACGAATAAAGAAAAAATACCCGATTACGACTAAAATTTACATCATAGTAAAAGTCCACGCACCGCCCAAAAGTAACTAATTCATAATAAAATAACTTTTTATATTATTGCCTATGGGTTAGCAAATAACTCATCAATTGAAAAATAAGTACAGGCAACTGTGACCCCTGTAGCTACAGACCAGTTCGTAGCTTTTCTTGATAACCTTGTGACGCCTGAAGTACGTATATTGCTCGGTCTTACAAACCTTTACGTTAAATAAGATATCCTTTGAAATGGCCCGTAAATCTAATATCCTGCGTCTGTCATGTAGGTACTGATATATAAATTGTGTTACCTACTTTATACCGTATAATGGTGCCACGTGGATCTATTTTTAGGGTTCCGTAGCCAAAAAGACAAACACGCAACCCTTATAGTTTCGTCATGTCCTGTAAGGTCACAGGCATTTTGCTCAAAAACTATAAGATGTATAATGATGAAATTTGGAATAACGATCTCTTGTATAAGTCGCTACTTTGGTAGTTAAATAACAAAAATAATGTTCTTAGGCACTCTATTCATGTAATAGTAGTTGAAAAGCTAAAAGAGTGGCTCACAGAGGCACAAATTGATTTTTGCTGAAAAATATCATTAAAATCGCGTGGCACACAGTTTGACTGACTTTATTTTTAAAAACCATTACTGTTTTTAAAATAATGTCTTTGTAAGCATTGCTTTTAATTAAAGCAATATTTTTGGAAATAATCTCTTCGGAAGTTTTAAAAGAGGCGAAGAGCACAGTGAATGGTATGGTGCTCCTCCCCTTTTTATTATCTTTTAAATTGTACGTCCGAAAAATATGAACAAAATTACAAAGGTAAAGGCTTAATAAATACTTTCAACGAAAATTATTTTCGACATGATCGGATATATCGTTTTTGAGTTATTGCCGAAAAGTTCTTCTCAACAGCGCTTCTCAAAAAAGGACGTAAATAACATGAAGGTACAGGTTTGCTGGTGTACTATTTCACATCGTATTTTTATATGTATTATCTGTTGTGCATTTCTTTGTAGTACTTAACTGCTACGGAATCCTGCGCTGAGTTTGGTTTGATCGGTGCTCTTGGTCGGTTTTATTCTTTTATTAAAATTTATAGCAAATATGCGTGCCAATGTGATAGCTAATAAAATATCTACTATGTATACTATATCTACTATATATACCGGGTAGAACTCTACCATGGACTTTCCTGAAAATATAATGTCATATATTTGATGTAGAATCGACCAGCAATAGGTAGATGCTTGTAATAATAACTAAATATTTTTACTAAAAAAAACCCGACCGCGGTGCACTTTAAAAGTGCATAAAACCCGCCATTTCGTTTATTTTAACGAACTTCATACCCTGTGACACTCGCGCCATCAAGACGAATCCAATGATGTATCATTTATCAAAATCGGTTGTGCCGTTGAGTAGTTACGAGGGGACACAGGAACGGACATACATACATACAGGTCAAACACATTACCCTCCTTTGGGCTTCGCCGCAGTCGGGTAATAAAGAAAGACAAAATTATCAAAACAATATTTTTTATATTTGTATACAACCTTCGCCGCTATCGCCGTGACAAATTATAAAGACAAACAAGTAGTCCGACTTCGGCTGTTTATGAGCGCGCGACACGTATTGAAGATCGCGGCACAGGGCTGCCACCCGTCGGTTCTGTTAAATACCTACTTACTAGTTGCGCAAATGAACGGCGCGTGCTGTACGGCGGAAGCGGAACGGCTTCCAAATATAATTCTTCTTCTTAGTCGGTACACTCTTGCCAGAGTGGTCGTGGTCATCATTGTGTATCACGATCACGATGAGTGATGATTTTGGTAATACGGCGCCACTCGTCGCGGACTGCAGCTTTCCGGGTACATTCATAAACCGAGCACTTAGTTGCGGCCTTGATCTGGTCCGTCCATCTCATTGGTGATCTACCACGTGGCCTAGTGCCTTCAACTTTTCCCTGAACTACGAGACGCTCTATGGAGTCATTACCACGACGAGATACATGGCCGAAGAAAGTCAAAATGCGTGACTCCACTGTGGTTGACAGGCGCTGTCTGATGCCGAGTTCTTTTAATATGGAGGCATTTGTACGAAACTCCGTCCATGATACTCCTAGCATCCGTCTCCAGCACCACATCTCCAACGCGTCCACTTTCTTCTTCTCGGTTTCACGAAGAGTCCATGTCTCAGACGCATAGAGGAAAATGGGGAATATTAGGCAATAAACGAGTCTGATTTTCGTGGTCTTGGTAATGTTCCTATTACCCCAAATCTTTTTCATTTTATCCATAGCAGACCTAATGATCGCCAAATATAATTAGGTTATAGTTTTCTTCATTGTTAATAAATTGGTGTAGTGTAACTAGGTTCAGTAAATTTAAACTACCAATAAAAATATGTAGGTATCGTAATATTATAAGAACTATGTATTATCAGATGTAGGTATAAGTAGCCTATCCGACAAGACATACAATATTGCATGGCTCTCTCAAACAAAAGGTCTTGTTTGAAATCCTGCCTCTTGCCTCACTATCCCAATTTAATATCGAAGGACAGGTACTTTGACGAAAGTACACAAACACAAAACTATCAAACATTGTACCCAGGACTTAAAAAATAACATTTATATACTATTCACAAACTTAACTCACCTTTTGGAATCCTTAAGAAGAGCGAAATACGATAGTTCTGGATTTTGCGCACTGTTTTTTAAATATCAGAACACACTGCAGTAGTAAGTTTTCGATACATTTTGTGAAGGCCAGCGCTCGCGGCGATGGCGCGCGCGCAGCCCTGACTTAAGCATTCTTACGCATATTGCTAAATGTTTGCATGTGGTGCGTTCGTACACGTCGCGCACACATACTAACGCCCGATGTACCTTTTGTCGGAAGAAAAATTACTGCTATTATACTGTGGCCTTGACTTACAATACACGCTGCCTAGGGTTGAAACATGCAGTTTTTTGCATGAAAGTTCAACAAGCTATAACTTGAAAACGGTGATAGATATTAACATAGTTTATTAAGAGAAAATAATGTACGTAGTCTAATCAATGCCACATTTGCAGGAAAGTCCCTCGTACCGTTTCACTCTGTATACATAACTAATTTGTTAGCACCTTATATATTTAGGTAGGTAAACTAGGTCACAGGTAAAAAAAACAAAGAAATAGAAATGCGAGATACACAAAACATTTTGATACACTTTTCAGAAGTATGTATGTATGAGGCGTTCGGATTTCCAAACAAATAAAAAGAGGGTCATCATTCATTTGTATAGGATCAAAGTACAATAATCAATACTTTTTGTTTTTTTTTTGTTGAGATTTGTCATGTTGTTTTGCGCAGATAAAATGTATCAAGTGATAAAGCGAAACACATTTCAACTATTATCGATGTCAAGGTAGCGAATGATGACTCTCTTTTGGTTATTATCAGGAACCGATCGACTCGAATCACCTTAATAATGTTAGTTTAGAAACCATGTTTATTTACCGTATAGTTTATGCCGAGATAAAAGCATTATTTATATGTGATTTATATCGTCAAAAACGTGGTAACAACGGAACCAAACATCACTACATCCCATCACTATGTTTACCATTACTCGTAAGATTTGTACCTACCATACTTTCTAATTTTTATGAAAAATATTTTCCACCTAAAACCAATTCCTGCATATATGGCTTTCTGTCTTTTCCAGTGTACAAAACAAATTGTTTCGAGCTAGTATGTATGCAAATGCAACGTCTTGAACGAGGTGCATTCAGACGAGTTAGATTTCGTTTGTATATAGTTAGCAAAAAATGATATAGTTATTTTCTTTGGTTTGGTTAACGCTTTTTATTATGTGGTACAGTCACCACACGGAAATGTTGAGCGATTTGTCACTGGTCTTAATTTAAAACGTTATACAAATCGGGGCCCGGATTCGTACGAGGAAGACATTAGGAAAACTCTGCAACCACGATTTTTACCTAACACTGTTAACCAATGACGCAGTCTGGTGCTACTTCGGTTACGTCATAACGAAAACTCTGTTAATTAATGACCGATCACGATTCCTTCGGAAGCTGACGTTGCTACGGTTACCTTTTAGGTCAGTGGAAATTAACATTAAAATCGCAAAGCATGATGCAGTTCTGATTTTTTGTTATGTTGTTTGGGCCAGTTAGGGTAGTGTTAACGTGTGTGCACGTTCTAGAAAGTTTTGCTAGCTGAGCTACACGCGCAAAAGTACGCCATTTTTAAAGTTGCCCGAAGCCCGAAGTAAGCCCGATTACACGGCGAAATTAAGAACACTGACAAGTGACTCATCAGTCCCGTGTGCTGACTGTACTAAGAAAAGCTTAAGATTTGTACAGTTATCCAACGCTCATAAAAACGGATGACACAGCCGCGTACGACAGTAAGTGTAACGTTTGCTGTAAAAGTTATGTCTCGAACTCTCGAATTGCTATGTAAAGCGATGTATGCAATTTGGGCTCGTTGGTAGACTGTATAGTCTATAGTCTTTGCTAAGGTCATTTACTAGTCAATTTTATGTGAAAAACAAGATAAAAAATAACCCTTAAGTCCTATTGAGGCTAAATACGTACCTGTTTTTCTTTATTTTTTTACTTAAGTTTACCCAACCAAGCATAACATTTATTTTCTTCAAGACATGCACAGGTATGTGATTAGCCTCTAAGCCGAAACCACCTTCTTACGGCGTCGGCAGCCGCAAATGTTGTGCGAATGTTCTGAATTGTTTTCTAGAGAATTCAACGTAAATGCTTGGAATTTTGTACAGATAGCGACCGAACGTTGGTAACCCACAAGCGAAAACTATGCACCAGGTGTAATAAGTAAACGCATTGTTCAAGAAAGTACAATGTTATTCAAATGCAGAAGTAATAAGCTAAAACAATTTTAGTACGAAGTTTTTTACAAATAGGCACTACGTGTTTGTATTTTTTAAATCTACAAGTCTTTTTTGATTTGAATTCAACAGCTGAAAAAAGGTATAAAACATAGGTAGCTAAATAGTACATTGTGTATCTAGGGCGGTAAGAAAGGGATTACAAACAAGCGTTTGTTATAAGCGTGAGTCTGTAATTCTTTTACCGCCCGTGGCACCAGTGGCGTGGCGTCCAAAGAACTCTATTCCTACCGGCTTGCCTAATATCAGGCATTTGACCACCTTATTCTACAGCTCTTAAGGAAAATGTACGCCAAAACTGCACCGGCTTGCCCAAGGATATCTTTTACGCCACGCCACTGTGTAGCACACACAATGTTTTTCACATATTCATAGTTAATGCGAATGTCAAGTCACGTTCGGAAACCATAGCGGTTAAGACCTAAAACGGCCATTTTAGTTGATTTTATATTTACACAATACTGAAATACACTATTTAAACATTTAATTAATGTTACCGAAATATGTGCTTACAATTGTATTTGCAATAACAGTGCTCTTTAAATAAATATTTCAGTGATAAAAGTTAAAAAGTAAGTTGGCGTTTCCTTTGAACATGGCAAATAAGAGTAAAACCGAACCAGCGATCAAATTAAAAAAAAAATTGCGCCCTAGGGCGTAATAGGTCATTTACGGTCTGCAGAACCTACGTGTAACAACACCATTTTCGAGCAAGTGTGATGAAAAAATACTTATGTTTGAAATTCAATCGGCAATTAATGGTTTCAGTTTCATTTTGAGTGTATACTCGTAGTGATACGAATTGGCGTGGGATTGACTGGAAAATGATTGTGTATGCTAGATCGGATTATAATGCATTATTAAGTAATCCTTCAAAAAAGTCCGAATAGAATCTGTAGGTATGTCGGCAATTAATGGTTTCAGTTTCATTTTGAGTGTATAAGTATTACGAATTGGCGTGGGATTGACTGGAAAATGGTTGTGTATGCTAGATCGGATAATAATTCATTACTAAGTAATCCTTCAAAAAAGTCCGAATAGAATCTGTAGGTATGTCGGCAATTAATGGTTTCAGTTTCATTTTGAGTGTATAGTATTACGAATTGGCGTGGGATTGGCTGGAAAATGGTTGTGTATGCTAGATCGGATAATAATGCATTATTAAGTAATACTTCAAAAAAGTCCGAATAGAATCTGTAGGTATGTTGTAAAATACGACACGTTTAGCTTAGTGGGAGTGACACCGCCTACGAAGCTGGAGGTCCCGGGTTCAATTCCTGGTAAGGACAAATAGTTCTGTGATGATCATATCATGAGTCATGGATGTTTTCTATCTATTTAAGTAAGTATTTATGTATAACTATGTATATCGTCGTCTTGTACCCATTATACAAGTATTGCTTTGTTTGGGACTGGATCGATTTGTGTAAGATGTTTGGCAATGGGTGTTCCTTATTAGGCATAATTTAAAACTCCTATTATGAAAACGCATAAACGTCTAGGCATACGATGATTAAGCATACCGCTTAAATGACATAGTAATAAAAACGCATACAAGTTAATAAGCATACCGACTGTTTTGGCATACCTGAATTATTATTATTTCTATGTCTTTCCCGTACACGAGACAATGGTGTCTCGGCCCTTTGGGAGGCGTGCGCGGAGCCGAAGCCAACGCGTAGAGGCCCTTTCGACAATTTAATGAGAGGCAAAGTGTACACCCAGCGGATGCTGTCCCTGCCCGTGTCATGGGACGCACGCAGAGACAGCCCCCGCCAAATGCAAGGACTATTGTTGATTGATGGAATCTAACTCTACTGGGCTATGGCGGTGGAAATATGGACTAAATTATTTCTATTATTAGGTATACCGAACGCATACAATTATGCGTGCGGTATAAAATTAGCGTTTCTGAAAAAATGATTCCAAGTTTACACCCGTTGTTCACAGACTCCTAGCTTTTTGGATTATTCTTACTACTAGGTGGTAAATGCTGGCTAAACCAAATTGCTACCAGAAAAGTAGGTTAGGTTAGGTTAGAACTGTGCCCTTACAGAAACGAATCACTCCCAGAAAAGTAGATTAGGTTAGGTTTGAACTGCGACCCCAAAAGAAACGAACTGCTACCGGAAATATAGGTTAGGTTTAATTAAACTGCAACCCCAATAGAAACAAACTGCTACCAGAAATCTAGGCTAGGTTATATTAGGTTAGGTTTAAACTGCAACCCCAACAGAAAAGGAAATTTCAACGTCCGATTAGGCGTATTAAAATTATATTTTTTTAATATTTATAAAAAATAATGTTATACTTAGTAATTGTTATACGTATTAACGGTATGCGAATTAAATATGCGTTTTTATATTTACATATTTAAATCCGTGGTAAGGAATACTCAACTTGACTTTTTTATTACAATATAGTACACAATGTTATGTATGAATAGAGAAAAACCTTGAAAATCAGTGTTTGAAAAAATAAACAATTAAAAAATGTATATATATTTTTTTCAATTGATATATTACATATATTTAGGTATATTGTGTTATTTTATTCAATATTGAACTCAAATCGGATTCATAATAGGCTATTTTACTGACAACCTTACACAAATCGAATTAGTCCCATAGTAAGCTCAATAAGGCTTGTGTTATAGATACTAGTCGACGATATATTTAATAGATACATATACTTAAATACATAGAAAACATCAAAGACTCAGAAACAAATATCATCACACAAATAATATTTGCTCTTACCGGGATTCAAACCCAGGACCGTCAGCTTCGTAGGCAGAGTCACTAGCCAGTAGGCTAAATGAATGCCTGATGCCTTTCGGTGTGCAACGTAATTAACTCCCTCAAACAAATGGGGTCACGGTTATTTAAACATGAAAACTTTCATTTTGAAACCGAGTCGTCTAGAACTAACTATAGATTAAGTATCTATGGCTGGCTTAGTATCGCCTAACAAACACGTTGTAATGAGCACTTACAAAAGAGCCGCCGGGGGCGTCAGTCAACAGGGGCGCGCAATAATTGCACCCCCAGGGTTGGCTTCAAAGGGATCGTATTTAAATGTTTTAGAACTAAAACGTAGATTTTGTAGGTTACTATGATGAAAATTGAGTTGTGTCAGATAATTACCTTGATTGGACACGGAGATGTATTATTTAATCGCTGAAAGCTATCTCACGAGCCTTTTAAAGCATTTTTCTGTGCTCCAGCCGGAAAGCGTCACCTTGCCGGCCGCTGCGCTAAACAAACATGTCGCTTTCTAGCTCCGTCGAACAGAAAAATAGTATACAAACCTTGGCCAGTAAATAAGAGAGCCTCAGCTTCGCCTTGGCAGACAATATTACATGTGATCTGAGACATTTCTTACTTTACGGGCCTGTATGTAATGTACCTACTATTGTTATGAAAGTAATTTTATGTTGAAACATTGCATTGGATTTGTTGAATCAATATGATTACATGTTTAACTGAGTTTTGTGTGCCTAGTTGCGTGCCTGACTATGAGTCTGTTTGTGACATCAGACTAGTAGCGCGACAATATTTTTATATACTGGATCTGGCAGAAGTTTATAGTTGAATTTCGTGAATATCATCAGTTCAGTGAATTTTATAATGTATCGTAATCGAGATTTTTAATTTAGGATTTAGCAGTTACCTACTTTTGTTTTTATTCTGTTGGAAAAGTGATTTCCTGAGACATCGAATGAATTTAATTTCTTGGGATATGACTAAACACATACAGTGTTTACCGGCATGCGGGCTTTTATTAAAACTGATATTAATATGTATCATTAGCACTCGTTTGCAAGTATTAAAAAATGCGAATTAACTGCACAATTCAATTTCCTAAATCCGCACTTTAAATGTAGTAGGTGTACTATGTAATTGTCGTTATTTATATCTCTGATGCACTTGGTACAAGGCATGTCGTGGTACGGGGGTAAAAAGTTGAGAAAATCAATCCCATAGTTAATGCCTTCCTTATCATTACGTTTATGTATGGAGTTTTTTACACAGATTAAAGTGTTTTTTCTAAAATTTGACATGGCAATTACAAAAGTATTGACGTTGGCTTGTCAAATTACAAAACAAACATTTATTTGCAAAACTGATATTCTTTTTTCGTTAAAGTGGTTAAAGATACATGAGAATTATCCGACACGATTTTATTACACAAACACGGGACACGTGGAAATGTTCCTCAAGCCTTGAAACTTTATCGAGAGTGTTTTTCCAAATCAACGGCATCCACATAATCTTCGATTGATAACAGTGGCTGTCCAGCGAGTTCCAGAGAATAGTCCTATCTGTATGTCTAGCATAACTGGCCGCGACTTCGTTTCTCGCGCGACAAAGCATTACCTGTCATTGTCACACTATATTGAGTGGATAGAGATAGGTAACATTTATCGCGCGACAAAGAGTCGCGTGTCACAGTTGTGCTAGAGGTCCTGGTCAATCTGAAAGGGCCATAAACGGAATTGTGCACGAACAACTTGAAAAAAAAAAGGATTCTCGATCACTTCAAAGTCTTCAAACAGGTCGAAATGTACTCGTATTGCTTTTTAAATTTTATTTTGTTTGTTATATGGTGTTATTTTTCCGTAGTTTTCTTAAGTGTAGCAATTCTGGTATCTCTAACTGTTTCAATAGGTAGATGCAGGCATTTATTTTGATGACTTCGTTATAAACCAAGAATGAAAGGCTGGCATTTACATCTAATTGTCATTTTACTTTTCTGTACATTGCTCGCAATTTAAATTTTGTTAGAAAATTAATGAAATTGGAATTTTAGTCGATTAATTAAATGAAGGTCATGGTTAAGTTAAGAAACAACGTTACTTTACTCTACTTTAAAAAAGCCTACTTGCTGGTAACGCACTGTATACTATTTCAGTCCAAGACTAAATTTTACGCAGGCTATCTACAGTAGGTATTTGCATATGTATGTGCACAAAATTCATGACAGCCATTCCTGTTTCAGATAACCTCGCGTTCATATTTTTGGAAAAAATATGCCGAGGCTTATTTTAGAATTCAGTGGTATCTATTTTGTCTGGCCAGGAGACAATTTATGGAGCTATCGATCTTACAACATCTGTGGCCGTGTCTATCAAACGTCCGCCAGCTTTGGCCGAAAAATTTAGTATTTTTTCTCCGCACGAAATGGGTTGCATAATAGGTTATTGTGCCAATTTCTCTCTACAAACACATCCTTCCGGCCCACAATGTTGAATTCGTAAAATGTTGAATTCTTATAATGTTGAATTTGCAAAATGTTGAATCCTAGAATGTTGAATTTGCAAAATGTTGAATTCATACTAATAGTAAAATGTTGAATTCGCATAATGTTGAATTCGCATAATGTTGAATTTGCAAAATGTTGAATCCCAAAATGTTGAGTCCCAAAATGTTGAACCCCAAAATGTTGAGTCCCAAAATGTTGAGTCCTAAAATGTTGAGTCCAAAAATGTTGAATTTATACTAAGACTACCGCTCCACTGAGGCCACCAACCAACATTAGTTGAAATCCACATCTCGTCTCCACTCCGCTTCAATGGAAACAGCGAACACTAAATATGATTGGTCGATCCCTACACGTCTCCTCTCCGCTCCGCTCGCCTCCGCCTCAGTGGAGCGGCAGCCTAATCCTAAAGTAGGTATTGAATTAGCGTAATGTTGAATTGGCAAAATATTGAGTCATGACAAAAATGACGATCTTTGCACTCACTTTCTATTAAGTAAATAACTTTTTTTAGGCCCCAATACTTGTTAACCTGAATATCTACTAAAACCTCTTACAGACTTACCTTTCTATCTAGCTGATACTGGCTACTTGATAACTGTGACGGATCCCGATGAAATATTGTTTAATTGTATTGTCAAGTTGTCACATTATTCTGAACAATTACGCTACGCAGAAAATAAATTAAACATTGAATATTTGTGCGCACAATTCAACATGAATCCGTTTAAAGCTATAAAATTTACAAAAAACCAGAAGAAAAAGCAATTATTAATAAAAAGAGGTAATTACACCATGAGTAAAGACGGAAAAACAAATTTTGATGGCTCCACTCGATGGAAATGCACAAATCGGGACACATGTACCGCAACGGTGACTTTGAGCAAGGATTCAACTAAAATAATACGTGAATCTCTCTCTCTCGTAGCCAGTGTAAATATCTGCCGTTCCACGAATATAATGTCAAAGATTTGTTTTAATAATTTTTAAACTACGATTAAAGCAGGCGTAAAACGGAACTGCCAAAGCAGCATCCACTATTTAAATTTAAAGATTTTTGCCAAACTCAGCAGTGTCTCTTGTCATTCAATAGAGATTTTGACTGCCGTATCTTAGGGAATAAGGGCTAATTTATTAACAATTTGTAAGAAACTATCGTCTTAACGACTTAAGTGCTGGAATAATATAAAGTACCTATTTGACAGGTAACGGCCCTGCAAGGTAACGGCCCCGCAAGGTAACGGCAAATGACGTCACACTTTTTCGTGCGTGCAGCCGGCTCCATCGAATTATAAGACGTTATCATGTCAAAAAGTATTAATTAATTAACCAATTTTCTAATTATATTTGACTAACCACTGCAGTAATGTGAGTGATAAAAAGTTCCTAAATGTTAAATTTTTGTTTCTTTTAATGATTAAATGTTGATTACAGCAAATGGCCTTTTATATTGACGTGATAACGTCTTATAATTCGATGGAGCAGGCTGCACGCACGAAAAAGTGTGACGTCATTTGCCGTTACCTTGCGGGGCCGTTACCTTATCAACTCGAAAAAACAGTAAGCGCCGCAGGATTTCATACATCTTACGCGTTTTTGCGCAAACTAACTTTATCAACTCTAAAAAACAGTAAGCGCCGCAGGATTTCATACATCTTACGCGTTTTTGCGCAAACTAACTTTATCAACTCGAAAAAACAGTAAGCGCCGCAGGATTTCATACATCTTACGCGTTTTTGCGCAAAATAGGTACTTTATATTATTCCAGCACTAATGTCGTTAAGGCGATAGTTTCTTACAAATTGTTAATAAATTAGACCTTATTCCCTAAGATACGGCTGTCAAAATCTCATTTGTATGACAAGAAGTCAACGTTATCACGTTCGACTATCGTCAGTAAACCGACTTTACAGACAACCGATTTTTTTTTTAATTATAGTCTACTGTCTACCATTGGTAGCAAATAAGTTTTTGTTTTAATTTAACTTTAACTACACTTACCCACCCAGTGAGGTATTGAGACTGTTTGTATTGTTTTGTTCGGTAATTCGGTACCTAGCTCTTCAATAAAAATCTTCCTTCAATATATATACGTATAATCGGTTCCACATAGGTATTTATATATATATGACAAATTTTGGAATCTTCGAAAATAGAATAAATAATAAGATCGCGCTAGGTCGTTGCAGTATGGCGATTGTATCGAGAGTGGACCTCTGTCCTCCCGCGCGCCCCGCGTCGCTTCCCCTCTGTCGTCCTCATAGTAAAGGCGGGCGTTAACAGTTTAGTTAGTGATATTAATTAACAATTTAACTTCTAAATAATTGTTACTACCTAATAAAGCTTTTCCAAAGATTGTATTGTTAATAAATAATATTTCTTGGTATGATTAGAGTTCAATATCATATTGCTATAAGCTATAATCCAAGTATAATAAATGTAAATTAAGTAAAAATACTAACAAGAGTACATAACTGTAATTCTATTTACCAAGTGTGATGTCAGTGATGTGCCACAAAAGTTTAATTATTAAATTTAAAATATTATATGTTACTTAATTGGTTTAATTTCTTCTGTGTCCTATTCTCCGCTAGGCACTAGTGCCGAATATTCGGCATTTTTTGCCGACTAGTCACCGACTAATCGGCCGACTACAAATGATGCCGAATATTCGGCGTTCCCGACTAGTCGGCCGATCTCTCTAGTATAAATCTATTCTGTCCTAGAACCTGACCTAACATGGGGGGACGGCGGGGCGGAGGGTTAGATTCAACATTTTGGGATTTTCAGTTCAACAATTTGTAAATTCAACATTTTGGGACTCAACATTTTGGGACTCAACATTTTGCAAATTCAACATTTTGGGACTCAACATTTTGCAAATCCAACATTTTGGGATATTTAATTCAACATTTTGCAAATTCAACATTTTGAGATTTTTAGTTCAACATTTTGCAAATTCAACATTCTAGGATTCAACATTTTGCAAATTCAACATTATAAGAATTCAACATTTTACGAATTCAACATTGTGGGCCGGAAGGAAACACATTGCAATACATATCAAACAAAAATAATTACTGAATTCAAAAATAGAATCTGCATTTGAGGAATTCGTGTGTCCCATCATCAAAATAAAATTTTGATGGTGTTAAAACTATCTCCGTTCCAAAACTTCATCTAAATCGGTTCAGCAGCGGCTTAAGCGTGAAAAGGTCCCAGATAAACTCACAGAGTTATATTTGCCTTTATAATACTATTTGGATTTATATGTATACCTATTACTCGTTATAAATAGTTCAATATGGTGCATCACCGTCAAGTTATAGATACTGAGTGTTGACTCTAACAGGAGCAAATAATTAAAACGTAGATTCTACTCATCAAACAATAAAACTTTTGTTCAAAAACTTTTAAAAATGATGTAATGTTTAGGTTTTAACTTTTTCATACAAATTAAATAGTATTTTCAATGTACATTAACATCAATCTGATTGACGTAGCTTGTGATGCTTGTCACGCTACAAAAATAAAAAAAACATCGCAATACATTGCGGTTTCAAATAAACTTTAAAGTGTACTAAAAATTAAAACATATTTTTAAACGTCGCTGAACAAATATTGTTAAGTTTGAGGAGTACAATCTACGTTTTAATTATTTGATCCTAGTACAGGCAACACCTGGTATAAGAATACATCAGCTATCTAAACATTCTAATCTAGCAGATATATGGGCAAACCAGAACGTTGTGAATAAACTTTAATGGCTTTATTTAATACGAGTTCGATTATTGTTCGACCCGAAAGCGAAAACTGGTCATTATCCGAAATGCGCGCCCCGATCATGGGACACAGGGATTTATACTTCGGAGAGTATTCTTCTTGTCTAGTTTTCAACCCCCGATGCAAAAAGAGGAATATTGTAAGTTTTTCGCCCATGTTCTCTGGCTATCGAATGGCTATAACTATTGGGTGGACTGATTGGAATGCATCTTTGTGTGCTAGCTATTTTTAGGGTTTCGTACCTCAAAAGGAAAAAAACGGAACCCTTATAGTCAGGTCTACAGTCATTTTAAGTTGTGAAAAAATCAAACTTCTAAGTAAACGTAAAAAAAATATACGGCTGTATATGCCACAAAAAACATATATTTCGACACTCTCAAGGGAATCAAAATTTATAGCTACAAGTAACTTCGTCAATAACAAAATTTAAAATCAGCCATGGGCTATTTGCTATCATCAAAATTTGGCTACGTAACCAATTTTATTGTATATAAAACTTATAGGGTATCTTCTTCAAGTGCCATCTCCATCCCGGAGGTCGGCGACATTTGTCCATATGTCGATCTATCTTTAGTCATGCGAATTAGTTTTTCCGTAATCTCAGCCTCCAACCAGTCTTTGACATTCGTGGTACATGATGTTCTTCTTCTGCCCCAGCCTCGTTTCCCTTCTATTTTACCCTCAATTATTAGTTTTAACAAGTCATACAATATAATATATTTTATCTGTCCATTTAATTTTGAGCATTTCTATAAATCCACATTTCAAATATTTTTAGTTTCTCAATCAGATTATGATTAAGAGTCCGGCTTTCGGAACCGTAAATTAAAATTGGTAGAACGTAGCACTTCAGCACTCGCCACTTCAGACGTAAGTTGATTCTTCTGTTAGTTAGCAATTTTCTCATACTCTGAAAGGTGCCTCTGGCCATTTCGATACGGTATACTTACTATTATTTCAGAGAGTTTTGCAATTATTTTAGTAAATTTCTTTTTGAAAATCGGTACAATCTGGCAGTATGACCAGTCAAGTTTGAAAACTAAACGCTGTTCTTAGCATTATCTGTGGAAGACTACATTGAAAATGTTGACAGTTAAAGTTGCCTTTTAGCGGGTGCGATCAGTTTATTTGATTTTATGTCTTATTTTTTTCCTCTGTAATGTGATGAAAATGTATCACGAGCAGTGAGGGGATTACAAACTCAAGTCATTAAGGCGACGCTAAACAATTCAATTCAAAATTTCTTTTTTTTCACCTCACAAAGCATACAAGTCATAGCAAAGCACATGCAAGCAGTGGCTTAGTTGCTAAAATGAAATACCCTTTGTGAGAGACTGGAGTCCGAACTAGGTATATACCTGTAATACAGATCTCCAGGCTCTCAACCCCGAAATGAGCGGATCGTAGAGTGCCCGTATTGCTGTCAGGTACGTGTTTTCAACAGCATAGTGTCTATGGAGGTAAACAAAACAAAAGAACAAAATAAAATAAAATAGAAGTAGTGAAAACATAACATGCAGAAAAAGAAAAGGCAAACAATCTATAAAGTAGATGTTTTTGACATACCGAAAATGTGTGCTTGTATGTGTGTGTGTGTGTGTGTGTAAATATGTAAATATGTGTCTGTAAATGTATCTTTTGGCTTGTAAAAGAACTTTTATACATTTTTTATTTTATTTTAAAGTAACTTCTCCAGCTCCTCATACGTTAAGGTCATTGGCCACTTTGTTACTACTTTAAGTTTAAGTTCTCTGTGCGTTAGCGTATATATTTGAATAGCTTTATTTGCCTCATTATATAACTTTGACTTAAATAGTATAGAAGTGTCGACGTGTCGACCAGAGAACGCCATTCGATGGCTGTTGACTGTGACAATGAATCTAAAACGGAGCATTTGTACCCCGCAACCCGCACCTCGTTATATTTTTATGTCGCTTACGAGGCGAAGTTAATTGCAACGGTGGGTCACCGCTTATTTCGTATTGAGAATCAAAGATTTCGGCTGTTTTCGTATTTACAATTGTTGCCTATCGCATGCCATATGAAATACTTTGTCATGAACAAGCACATATATTCTTTAAGAGAACTTTGCACACAGAATATGATGCGTGGGAGTCGAGTACAAAGGATTTTACATAGGTACTACATGCGGAGAGGATAAAGACATGATTAGATCAGTCCGAAACATTTTTATATTGTTAGTTATGATATTCATTAAATTATTTATTTTTAATCCGTCGTAAAGTTTAGAGACTACTAATGTTTTTCTTTATGGAGATTGAATGCCTAATAATAATTTACAGACAAAGTTGAGGGTAATATAAGATAGTATACCAATAATATTATTCAACTGCGGTATCGTAAATTCAATCATCCATATTGACTGCTATTGATCTATTTCTCGAGATTTGCGGATCTTGTCACTGACAATTAAGCAATTCAAAGCATCAAATCGAATTAATTTTCTCGGTACCTGGCCAGACGTACTTATCCGTCTGCAATCGGTTTGTGCAGACGGTCTGAGTAACTAAATTGTATCTATCCCCTATTATGTACGTACATGTAACTTGTAAATAACTGTAAATTACATGCATCTTATTCTGTAAAGATTTTGAGAGACGCTGTACATTTAGGGTAATTTTTTTCGGAAGGTTGTAACCTACTTCTTACAAATTTTATTTCTTTACATGATTCAGTATACTTTCTAGATTGGATTTGAATTCTTCAACACCTTTTATTATAATATAGTATTTTTATAAAAAAAAAATATTGTCAAAATAAGCAAATTTTCCCAGAAGATGAACAATGTGCCCAACTTCGGAACGATTAGACCTCAGCAGTTTAACCAATATCATAAGAAAAATGTTTTTGCCGTGAAATCGTCGAACATGATCATGATTTCGTAACTTGATGTTAACTTTTACCATTGGACAAACAATCAGAAGGAACAACATTGGGCAATAAATTAATAAATTAAAAAGAAAAATGTTCATCTCACAAACCACTTCCTAAAACTTGAACGAATCAAATTAGTTAGATCAAGTTTTGAACACGATATGTATGAAATGAATGAACAAAATCAACAGAGAATTTATTTACCGGAATCGAATCCATAAGTTGAACTAGCAAATTTTATTGGTTCAAGTTCTGGACATGATTTCATTGTTGGACAAAGTTGCTTTTCATAGTAAAGAAAACCTTAATTTAACCGTATGAAGCCACTAAAGTCACGTTCAACTTTTAGTCAAAAAATCAACGGTCTATGGGCTTTATTATTTAAAGTGCGTTCTTAACTGCCAGTTAACAGGCCGTCACAGAACTGACGATTAGTGTAAAACTCCAAACATTTCGTCACGGACTGACAGTTTAGACGGTATTTGAACATTGCTTAAGTTTCGCATAACCGTAGATTTTAAAATAAAAATGCCCCTATGAAGTATTCATTTACGGCATTAGTACATTGTGTATCAAGGGCGGTAGGGAAGGAATTACAAACGAGTGTTTGTTACAAGGCCGAGGCGAAGCCGAGGGCTTTAATAACACGAGCTTGTAATTCCTTTACCGCCCGTGGCACACACAATGTTTTTCATCACACTTGTGAGGAAATCTAATTAAAATTAACCTTACTTAACCTAAATAAAATTGTAAAACTGACAGTGACATTAGTGACATATCCATAGACAATGCGCAACGTTCGGAAACCATAGCGGTACAGACCTAAAACGGTTGATTTTATAATTGCAAAATACTGAAATACACTATTGAAACATTTAATTAATGTTACAGAAATATGTGTTTACATGTATTTGCAATACCAGTTCTCTTTAAATAAATATTTCAGTGATAAAAGTTAAAAAAGTAAGTTGGCGTTTCCTTTGAACATGACAAATAAGAGTAAAACAGAACCAGCGTTTCAAATTTAAAAAGAAAACCATTACGCCCTAGGGCGTAATAGCTCATTTACGGCCCGCAAAACCTACGTGTAATGCACCATTTTCGAGCAAGTGTGATGAAAAAACATTTTGTTTATCTCTTTCTTCAATTAGAATTTATTTCAGCATTTGAAAAACTGCACGTTGCCCGAAAGTTGAACGATGTTCAAGTATTGACTCGGGTGTACGTTATTGAAACCATAAGTTGAAAAGCAAATATCTCGTAAATTGATAAAAGAATGCATTTCCGAATAAATCAATCATTAAAAGGATATATGAAGAACCTATATCAAGTAAGACTAAATATACGCACTGTTCTATTTTATACGTAATTAAAAGCTTAAATTTGAGAGCGCTTATCTTAAGTAGGTGTCCATTGAAAATATGTTTTTGGCGCGAAGCACCGACGACAGTTCACAGCTGCGTACGTAGCGTAACTGCATGGGAGTTTGAATGCCAGCGTGGGTGAAGTGTTGCTGCTTTAGGAAAAAAATACTATCCGCACGTAAAAATTGTCAGGAATTAATTATTTAGATTTTTCGGTCATACGTTCATCTTCAGGGGGTCGTTCATCTTTTGGTGATTTTACCCTACTGAGAAATTCGTACAATACGCTGTTGATATTTATTTTGGCTTTTTAAAGTCTTAGATAGTCGATTTTAAAACTCTACAATGTTAAAAAGTAACGAAACTTACTATTACTACTCTTCTTTTTTACGACTTGATAAATTCAAAACGGGTATTTTTCATCGTTCAAATTGCTTGAACTACTAAACCATTTATCATCATAAAAATTCAGTACGAGGAACCTTTAATAGTTTTGAAATCCAAATAGACGCTCATGGAGATAAAACTTTTTTTTAAGAGTTTTCTTAGCGCAATATTTGATATTTATGATAATGATTATGTAAACCTTATACCCGCAACTACGTCTGCGGTGTAAATTATTATATTATATAGTTTACTCGTTCTTAACAAAATACTTATTTCATACAATAACAGTCATATTTTCCCCATACAAAAATTCCGTCCGTCTTGCCGTCTTTGGGTCATCGACCTTAATAATACAGGCTGTCCCTAAAACCAACGTTGATACGAAAAAGGCTGATAGACCAGCTCATAAGAGACCAGATTAAATCCACAATATTTTACAAGCTTTAATTCAGTTCCACCCGTCCTGGGTGGTCTGTCTATAATCAAATCTTGCAAGCAATTTTGCCCACTTCCCGGTTTCCGATGGAGGAAATTTTGTAGGGATATATAAATCACGTGACAATGAAGGTAATATTACTATGACATGAAGCTAATCTGATGATGGAGCCGGATGGTAGCTATAAGAACATCTAAATTACACAAGATAAATTCACTGTGTTTGGACTTATTTGACATGCAGTTTGCGATTATACTAAAAAAGTACGGTCTGCAATAAAAACTTGTCTCAAAAATATATTTTTGACAGATACTTAACTTTATTTAATAAAATAAAATTCTTCTTTTGTAGCCGTGTGTCCCAAATGTAAATGGCACCCGATTAATGAAAAGCGCCTGGGCCCAAACTCTTCTATTTAACACCTCAACTCACTGATTCGATTTATCGAACAACTTTACTTCTGAAATGAAGAGTTCCTTCTTCACTGTGCATTATGAATGGAACAATACATTAAGAACTTGGCTCTTAGGCAATTATCTGCTTAGAAATTGGATTTGGTTGGGATTTATAATAACTTTGATTAAGGTGAAGGCTATTTTTGAGTTTATCTGAGGTGGCTCCTTTACAGCGGCTTAAACCTGCAATTAAGTAGGTATTTGTTGGGTTTTAAGTAGATGTTGTCTTAATTCAAAAGTTGTTAAATGGGACTTAATGCAAAATTTCATTTAAATATATTCAACAATTTGACGCGTGGTTGTGAAAGAAACGTTTTCTCATTTGTAACTATAAGCATGAGCTCCTATACCTATAACTATGATTTTAACCGACTTCACACAAAGACGAGGTTTTCCTAGTCGGTTATGCTTTTTTTAAATGTTTCATACTTCAGAACTATTTCGTTTACGGACCGATTTGAAAAAAAAAAATCAAAAGGGTAGGTATTATTTAAGATTGGTTCTATTTTCTCTAAAATCCAGTTCTAATAATGAGACCTATACGGAATTGAGAAAACTTTACAAATATTTTTTAGGCAAATGTATAGCAATATCAGTTTTTTTATAGTAATTAATGCATTTCGTAGTATTGTAGTGATTTAATGTTTACTCATGCATTTGCTAGTATTGTAGTGATTTAATGTTTATGGCGGTTTTTAGGGTGTCGTACCAAAATGGTAAAAAAGGAACCCTTATGGTGCGACTCTGTCTGTCTGTCCGTCTGTCACAGCCAGATAGATATCTCTGGAACTACTGCTGCATTTGAAATTAAGAATAGTTTAAAAATCGCTATCTCGAGCCTACTGGACATAATAAAAACTATACCTTATTATTTTTTTAAAGGGGGCCGAAATGGGAGATCGAACATTTTATGTTGTGCTATTATATCAAATGAAAGGGCTTAATTTGTAGATTTCAAAATGATTTCTTTTCTTAATCATGTACTTTTTGATTTGGGACGAAAAACGTTAAAAATATATAATTCCCCCGTATTGAACAATTCGCGTATCTACTTACGGATTTGTACGGAACCCTTGGTGCGCGAGTCCGACTCGCATTTGACTGTTTTTTTTTTTCAATTATGATTTTTAAAAAGTATAAAATTTGGGGCTTCGCTCGGCGTATTCCCATTATTGTCCCAGTGGTTCTACTCTTTACCAGGACATCAAGTATCTTATGTTTCAAAGTCAATCCAAAATTGTGTCTTAACCCATTCAGTTGTTATCGCGTTTTTTAGTAACAAATATCTACATTAAAGTCATACAAACATTTTCACAAACTTCACATTTATAATATTAGTAGGAGTGGAATAGGATAGTTGGATTGTATATAACTTTTGTTTGTAATCTTTAACTATGTGAGTTGGGTTTTATCCAATAAGTAGGTACATTGATTTACCTATGCATTACACAGACCGATCTAATGATATCAATATCAATTTTATTCACAATAATCTGTTCCATGATGACATAAAGTTTATTTACACACTACACAAACAATCTACCTTAGAAAAAATCATTGTCATGCGAACATGTACAGACCTACATTCGTAGTATGGCAGGGGGGTCCCTTATCTCTGCAGCTGACTGTACAACAAATTCCTATGAAACCAGTAAAGAACCCTAAAAATGGACCTTCTGTTTTAGTATTGCATGTAATTGGTCCCCGACAGCAAACAAAATATTACAACTTAACTTATAAAGGGCAATAGACAGGTAGGTACACTTTTTGGAGTTGTTTTAGTCATGAGTTTTTAATATTTTTTTTTATTTTAGTGTCATATCATGCATTTTAAATATTAATGTTGTGGTGAATGCCGTTTCTACAATATTATTACGTAATAATCATACGAAAAAATAACTGGCCAAGAGCATGTCGGACCATGCTCAGTGTAGGGTTCCATAGCCGTAACTATAAGGTAAAAAATACGATGTAAAAAAAGTACAACAACAAAAGAGCGTATCTTCACAGCAATTACGTCCTTTTGTTGAGAAGCGTAGTTTATCGACAATAACTCAAAAACGGTTAATTCGATCTTGTTGAAAATAATTTTCGTTGAAAGTATTAATTAAGCGTTACCTTCGTGATTTTTTTCATATTTTTCGGACGCACGGTTTAGAAAATAGAGGGGGGGGACACAATTTACACAACTTTCGGAGCGATTATTTCCAAATACATTCACTTAATCAAAAACATTACTTAGGAACCTTATAGTGTTTTTTAAAGAGCTGTCGAACTATGTACCACACGTTGATATTTTCTGAAAAAAAAAATTTGCTGTCTTTAACATGTATGGAGTGCCCCCTAAAAATATTTATTTTAATTATTTATATACCAAACTAAGTAGCGGCTCATAAAAGACACCTATATTCCAAATTTTAGCAATATCCATCATGTAGTTTCTGAGTAAAATGCCTGTGACATACGGACAGACAGACAGACAGACAGACAGACGGACGGACATGACGAAACTATAAGGGTTCCGTTTTTTGCCATTTTGGCTACGGAACCCTAAAAATTCAATTTTATGCTGAAAATGCCCTACATCATTGTGGAAAAGAATTGATAGTGTTGAAACTGCTGGATCAATTTACCAAACATAGCTACTAACTACAGCAAGGAAACGTGCTTTTCACGTAAAAAAAACTGCATCGAAATCGGGCCATCCGTTTGAGAGTTACGATGCCACAGGCAGACACACAGACAGATAGCAAACATTGGCGTCAAACTTATAACACCGCTCTTTATGCGTCGTTATTAATAACTAATTAAACACTGTGGAAATAACAACTTGTGTCTGACGGCAAATCCAAACATTTTCATTGCACTCGAAACTACGACCTGTTACTGCTTTCTGATATTGTAAACGTGTGTATATTAAAAAGCTACGCGTAACATATAAGCTATTTTATCATACAGCAATTTAACCACAAAGGACCCAGAGTACTTTGGAACATCGAAATATAATATTATGGAAGCGTAACTCACGCTCAAAATCGGCCCCACTAAAGCCAAAGGGGCGGAGCTAGTACTTAGTCTTGAAGAAAAAACTATAGCATCAAATGAATTTGTCACGTCAGTAGGTTTGTAACCAATCACAATTTTTTGTCTTTTAAACGATACCTATGCAACCTTTTTGAAATTTTGTCTTCTCAAACTTAATATTGATATTTGTAATAAATGACTTTAGATTTAAACATAGTAAACACTCGGCTATCAACCCTATTGATACATAAGACGTATTGATTAAAAAAAATGGGCGTTAGGTATAAGTATGGCCAATTTCAACGTAACTTTTGGTACCATACATTATATTTAGATGCTTTTAACGTACGTGACATTAAAACTTTTCTTCAATAAAAATTCGATTCAATGAAGTACGTGCCGGCTAACGAGTTTAAAATATGCACTGCTAAAACCAGTGAAATGTAACAAAAAACTTCGTGACATTTATACACTCACTAACGACCCTCCACAAAATGACCATTTAACACTTTCGTAATGAGACAGCGGGACTCGGTCGTTATTCAAACTCCGCGACTTTGCCAAAGTTCCAGCTGCAGTAAATCACGGCGACGTGCGATGCAAGCACAATACGCCGTGGTTGATGCTGACGTATCTTTTGATTTATTAGCGCTTTTCATCTGTTCTATTAATAAAATTGTAAAAACAGGATGTCAGTAAATCAATATATCTTCTAGTTGTTGTTGCTTAGTATTTGTACCAATTAAATAACTGTGATCTATAATTATATACTGTTAAATAGTACATTACTGCAGAGGCCGGGAAGTAAGGGGTTGCCAGCCGAGTACATATAGATGGCTGAGCGAAAGCGAGGCCAGATAGTTACGAGGCTGGCAACCCCTTTTCACGCCGAGGTATGTATAGTGCTGCTCTCAAATATGCAATGAAACAAATTAAAAACACTCAAAAAAATCAAACTATTTTCTGGAGACAAACTTAAAGTAAAGTAGACAAAAAATAGAATTACAGAATGAAAAAAATTCAAGTTCCTTTCCAAAAACTGTTTCAGTATACATTTTTACCGTGAATATTTAGATGAAATATTTTAAATGTGTATTTGTGTCCTTAAATTAGCAATTTAAATTTATTGGAAATTGTTTATGATGTGTTAATTGTTATGTTTATGTCAATTTTATATAAAAAACTGCAAAATATAGCAAACATCGTTTATTATTTTTTGATGGCTGAATGCCGTGATGTTGTGTCACAAATAAATTTGGAATGGAAATTAAAAAAAAAAAACATTTTGCATTCCTAAGCCGGCAATGTTGTATGAAATTTCATTAAAGGCCTCTTTTCTAGCCATACCGGAAGCAAGGTACTTTGCGGCCTATTATAAGACAAGTAATGTCAACATTTCATTGCATCTTTGAAAAAAATCACTTGAGATCGCTGACTATAGGTACAATACAATACAAGTAAACTTTATTGCACAACCAAAGATAAATTACAATGTAAAATTTTATAAAAAAATCGGTCAAGTGCGAGTCGGACTCGCGCACCGAGGGTTCCGTACAAACTCGTAAGTAGATCCTACGTGAATAGTTCAAGAAAAACTGTATGGCGGTTAGCTTAGTAGAAGCAAATAAGTACGTGTTACGATTTTTGCAAATTTCTAAAAAACGGTCCAACTTAGGAAAACTGTTATATTTTTCCTGTAATTCGTAGGATGATATTAATAATTGGTAATTATTACAGATTTTTCCGTTCAGGTATGGTATTTTTTTGAACGTTTTTGGTCATAAATCAAAAAATACATGATTAACAAAAGAATAAAAATGGCGTTGGATCTACAAATTAAGCCCTTTCATTTGATATCCCACTTGATACAATAGCAGAACTTTAAATTTTCGACCTCCCATTACGGTCCCTTTAAAAAAAAAGTATAAAAGGTACAACATTTTTTTTATGTCAATAGGGTCGAATTAGCGACTTTTAAAACTATTCCAAATTTCATATTGATTAGTAGTAGTAGTTCCTGAGATATCTGGCTGTGACAGACGGACAGACAGATGGACAGACATACAGACGGCCAAACAGACAGAGTCGCACCATAAGGGTTCCTTTTTAGGGTTCCGTACCAAAATGGTAAAAAAGGAACCCTTATGGTGCGACTCTGTCTGTCTGTCTGTCTGTCTGTCCGTCTGTCACAGCAAGATATCTCAGGATCTACTGATGCTATCGACTTGAAATTTGGAATAGTGTTAAAAACCGCTAATTTGAGCCTATGGAACAGAAAAAAAACCTATACCTTTTTTATTTTTTTTTAAAGGCGACCGAAATGGGATGTCTAAAATCAAAAGTTGAGCTAATATATCGAGTGGGATATCAAATAAAAGGGCTTAATATGAAGATTTCAAAACCGTTTTTATTTTTTTTCAGTAAACGTGTAGTTTTTGATTTAAGACCAAAAACGTTTAAAATAATACCATTCCCCCCCTATTATCTCCGAATTTACTGAACAGAAAAATCTGAAATAATTACCGATTATTAATATTATCCTAAATATTACAGGAAAAATAAAACGGTTTTTCTAACTTGCAGCGTTTTTCAGAAATTCGCAAAAATCGTAAGACAACCTTATTTGCTCCTACTAAACTAACCGCGGCATATGTCGATGTATGGGGACAACAGTTTTACAAGAGCAAAGTTAAGTTTGTCCCACCATACAATTTTTCTTGAATTATTCACGTATGTACTGACGATTTTGTACGGAACCCTCGGTGCCCGAGTCCGACTCGCACTTGACCGGTTGTTTTACCATTTTGGTAGGGAACCCTAACAGTGGTAAGCAATAGGTGGTCTTATCGCTAATGAGCGATCTCAACCTTTAGGTAGCGGATTTGATGTAAAATTAACAAAAATAAATGAGTAAATGGGGAGTGAATGAATGACTATTTTGGTGGGTTCGTAACTAATTCTAATAAACGCAAATTTTTTTTTCATCACACTTGCTCGAAAATGGTGTTGTTACACGTAGGTTTTGCGGGCCGTAAATTACGCCCCGTAATAATGCCCTAGGGTGTAATGGTTTTTTTTTAATTTGAATACGTTGGTTCTGTTTTACTCTTATTTGTCATTTTCAAAGGAAACGCGAACTTAATTTTTTTACTTTTATCACTGAAATATTTGTTTAAAGAGAACTGTTATTGCAAATACATGTAAACACATATTTCTGTAATATAAAGTTAATTAATATTATTCTGTGGTTAAGGCGATTCGAGTCGGTCGATTTTCCATACAAACATTAAGACGGTCATCGTTCGGCTCGTTGGCTTCCTCGGCATCAATTATGTTTAAAATTTGTTTTATTTTATAGCTTGATACATTTTGTCTGCGCGAAATGACATGAGTGAGAAGTCTCAAAAAACAAAGTTAACGTGCAATTGGGCATTTAAGGTCAGCGCCATCTGTCGCATCATTAAGAATCCAAACGTTTTTTACTAAAAGTATTATCTTTTTTGGCTTTTTTTAATTTTAAGCATTGAAAAAATGCGTAACCAACAGGATAAAATTTAACTAAACGCTTACAATGAGAAATGCCCTCAACTGTAAGTGACTCATCGTATGAGGCCTATATAAAACAATTAATTAAGTTAGTTTTCCAGTATAACGAAGGTACAACAAGCAACCCAATCAAGACTGGCTGCAGCAGCAGCCAACCGGTCTGATGTTCGCCAATATTCGTGCGATATTGCCACCACCGGATACGCCGACAGCGTCCGGTGCGATTGCATTCCAAATTCAAGTTTCGTACGAAAATTCGCATTTGACATATCGAAAACGAATTGTTTGAACACAAATTTGCTGTGAAATGACGGTTAAAATGGCGCTAATAGCATCTAACATTTAGATATTGGTATTTTAACCCCCAACGCAAAAAGAGGGATTATAAGTTTGACGCCAATATCTGTCTGTCTGTGGCATCGTAGCTTTTTTGCGGTGGTTCTTAGCTATTTTTGGTAAAAATCGATGTAGCAGTTTGAAGAGTATCAGCTTTATCCCAAACTGATGTACACTTAAGGCATTTTTGGCATAAAACGGAATTATTTTTTATTTTCAAATAATAATATTACACAAACGGCATTCAGTACAAAAATAACATCAATAAAATATGAAATAAAACTTAAATTCAAAATTTCAAAAACCCCCGACTAAAGCAACTCTAAAAAGTAAAAAAATTATATGTATCTACCTATATGGCCTTTTATGTTTTTAAGATAAGGTGTTGTTGGGGGAGCTATTACATGCAATACCTACAAGCAGAAGGTCCCTCGACAGCAACTTAAACATAAATTATAGAGGTAAAGGTTTTTTTTCATTTTTTTTTTGCATAGCGATTGTTTGATCGGATGGCCGGCCGTGGCGTTCCCTCGGGTCGAACCAGGTCGCTAGCCAGACCACCCTGACTGGTATCGGACTAGGTGGAAGCCGGGGGCGCCCGGCGTCGAACCAGGTCGCTTGTCTTTGTCCACCTCGATTTGGTCGGGCTAGGTGGGGGCCTGAACGCCTGGGGTCGAACCAGGATGTTTGGCCAGGGCCACCTTGACTTTTCGCTGATTGCTCAAAGTGAGCAGCAGACCAGCGGGAAGTAGAGGTGGAGGTGGAGCCTGGTGGGTGACGGGATACTTGTGGAAATGAAAGGGAGACCTTTTGGCAAGCAGTTACTGCTGGGCAAAGGTGGGCTAGGTACCTACCTACCCACCGGTGGGTAGACTCTTTTAGCTAAATCATTTTATAAGCCTGGCGTTACACGACATCCTTAGCCCTTAACAGATAATTATAATGACCTAGGTAGGTGATTCTGTATTCTGGCTTACCCAGCTTACGAGTTTACTTAGTACATATCTAAACATAAATGGGCGTACAGGTAAAATGCTTGTCTAGAATAATTTAGGTAGGGTGTTAATTTATTTTTCGTTAAACCTAATTTCTTGTAACTTACAACAATATGGAATGTCTTGAGGGAAGCTGACTCAAAGTAATACAAAATAATTCAACGAATATAATATGTGTATGTATATAAAACCTTCATATTTTTATTTCTTTAGGTAGGTACCTACTACAATACAATACACAATACAATATTTTTTATTGTGCATCAAAACAAAAGATTACAAAAGCTTAAATCTAAAACAGCATAAATGGTAAACAACAGGCGTTCTTATCGCTAATGAGCGATCTCTTCAAGACAACCTTAGAGATATTATATGAGTTCAATTATTTATAGTATAATATTCTGTAAGAATTAAAATTTACAATTCAATACAAATATACTTTTCTCAAACATGCAATGAAATTTTGACATTACGTGCCTAATAATATGCCTTAAAGTACCTAGTTTCCGGTGCGGCTTGACACTTGGCATATAATGGAATTCCATACAACATTGCCGGCGTAGGCCGGCAAAGTGTTTTTTGTTTTAATTGCATTCCACATTCATTTGTGACACGGCACCTCGGCGTTCAGCTTTTAAAAAAACAATAAACGATGTTTGCCATATTTTGCAGTTTTATTTATATAAAATAATAATACATTATAAACAATTTCCAATCATTTTAAATTGCAAGCTTAACTACAAGAACACACATGTAAAATATTTCATCTAAATATTCGCGGGAAAAAATGTATATTGAAACAGTTTTTGGAACGGAAAATGAAAATTTTTCATTTTTAAAGGTCGATTTTTGTAAATTGGACAAAAATAGACCTTAAAAAATGAAAAAAAATTATTGTCTCCAGAAAATAAAGTTTGATTTTTTGGAGTGTTATTAATTTATTTCATTGCATATTTGAGAAAAGCACTATTCATACCTCGGCCTGAAATGGGGTTGCCGGCCTCGTAACTATCTGGCCTCGCGTTTGCTCGGCCATCTGGTGCGCTTCTATTTGTTTTGCGAAAAGTAAAGTGTCGAATATAAAATATCCAATGCCTTAATTCAAGACTTGATCAACTTTGATCTAATTTCATCTTAATCCATTCAATTGGATAAGTAAAGTTTTTTAAAGGTGTGTAATTTATATATTTTTTCAATAATTCCCGACGTAATGGTCTAGAAAATACCGCTATTGCATATTAGTTTCCTCTAATTTATCCAAAATATTCTTTTAAATTCTCAATTTGACACTTGAAAAAAGGAACACCAGGCTTACAAATTTAGTGCCTAAGTTCGTAATAAAAACAAGACAGTTGGCTTTACGAGGGCTGTGTCGGCTGTTAGCTTTCAATTGTGTCAAGACTAAATCTAAATAAATATGAAAATTATTATAAGAGACGTTTAATAGGTACTTAGCTACTTATACAGTTATCGTAAACTTTATGCTAATGACGAGTACGTACATTAATGTTTTAACATTGTGCTTTTCGCTCGTCTCAAAATATTCAAAGATCATAGCTATCTTGCAAATTCTAGTGTATTAATTTTGACATCAAGGGTAGGCTCTTCTAGAATTCTTGCAATTCTTTCTACTTTTTTCTTCAATCCAAAGGCCAGCACAAAGGTCAAATAACACTGAACACACAAATACCTAAACAGCATTAACTGTTTTGGATATGTGCAAATGACACTTGTCAGTCGACACACTACACACGCGACAATTCGGCGTCCAACGTTTTTTTCAAGTGCCAAATCGAGAATTTAAAACAATATTTTGGAAAAATTACAGGGAATAAAAATGCAGTAGCGATATTTTCATATTGACAAAGCCTATCGAAAAAAAATATAAACTATGTTAACACATTTTTGAAAAACTTTACCTAGCCAATTGACAATATTTCAAATTTTCTACTCCTTCATTTTATGAGCTGGATAGAAAATAGGTGGAATTTTAAGCTACCCGTATTTTTTCTTTTTCGTTTTAACTCAATTTTTCAATTAAAAATAGCAGTTTGAAAAGTAGCTCATTCTAAAAGGGCGTATGTAGAAAATGACGTCACTTTCCCAACTAGAATCCAGAGCGACAATTACGATTAAAAAAACTAGAATCCAGAGCGACAATTACGATTAAAAAAATAACTGTCAGGCGTTACAGCGTTGTCAACATAGGAAGTTCGGGAAGACAACGATGCTTTTGCTCCTCTTATTTGGGCTGGATTATATTTATCACTTGCCGATGTGTACTCAATCATCATAATTTCAACACGCGGCAGATTCGTGCTATCAGCCTGAGAAAAACCTTCTGATGTCTTCATTATGTGAAAAAAATCGGTGTCCGGTAAAAGAATGCCAAGTTAATAATGTTTGAATGCGTTATCGGAGTCCAGTGGGAAAGTGCCAAGTCTTTTAAGGTCTTCGAAAACGTGCAAATGAACCAACGGTAAGAAAATTAAACTTCTAAAGCCGCTAAGCAGTTGTAACAATTTTCAAAACAAATAAACGTCAGACGGCAAGTATGTCAGAAAATGACAACCGGATACCATACACTTTTTAATCGTTTCAGCACTAAGGTCTCTCTCGATAATGCAGGGAAAATGACGTCACACTTCCGGTTCACACTAATTGACGATTTTTTCCAAAATGAATGGGGAAAAAAATCCAAAAATATATTTTTTGAGCATAAAATACAGTTTTACCCAAATGGTTTTCGAATTAAGATCTTTTGAAAATATGAAATGTTGTCAATTGTTACCGCCTTATGCCCGGGCTACGCGAGGCTAGTTTTTCAAGCTAGGATAGTGAAATCAGTGGTGGGGGGACGCTACTAGCCTAAACATAGAATTCCATTCTATTAAAAGCTGTCCTGGCTTGTAAACTAGCTTGAAAAACTAGCCTCGTGTAGCCCGGGCATTATTTATTAAGAGTAACAAACATCTAAACATTCAAAACTCCAAACACCTTCACAAATATTCTCTTTTGTAATATTTACCTAGAAGTATAGGATAATGTATCATTTAGGTGGTTAAGTGCATCAGTGTCTCCGAAAACACACACGTCCAATATTGGCTTGAATTAGCATCCATCTCGTTAACTATTCCATCTATGATTCTCCAGACTCCAAAAGCCCAAACGTTCCAATTCGAATGTACATTGCTTTGCTTAAATTTACTGTGATACGGCACTCCTTTCCGGACCATGTAGGTAAGGTACCTTAGGCTTTCCTAAAGCATTGTGTGTGTGAATTACAGGTATCATAATATATTTTAGTTCACGAGACCTTTTAAATAAAAAGGTTTCTGCTTTTCATCAGGTACCTATGCATGCTTATTTGTCCGTTACTAGTAGTGAAAAGTAACAATATCGTAATCTTAAGGCACACTGACTTTCACTTAAATAAACAGGTTCCTACCCAAGCTAATATAAACACCCAAGCCTCATTTTCAATTCAAAATACATAAATTAACGTGCTTGTCCCGAGGCTTTAGACTCAACGAGATTTGATGTCTTGAAATAGGTGGTTTTAAAAGTAGCTTTCATCGCATTCATCAACTTTTAAATTTAATAAATTTTCGTTTTTTTTTTCATCACACTAAAGAGCAACTTGCCTGGACACATTTTACTGGTAATCTTCTTTTTAAGTATAGTTTAGTGATGCAATGAATACGAATACCAATATTTGTATTCGCTAATTAGGTACAAATATATATTTTCTTGTGTTACTAAAATGTTAACTAAAACTAAAGTGTTACTTAAATAGCTGTTTTTGACCTTTAATCACATCACATAATGCCAATTACAATACAACAGAGACAATGATTACTTCCGTTCGTAGGAAGACTACCTTAGATTCCCTACAAGTGTCCCCTGGGTGGTGCTAAAGAGTAATCAACTTTGGTTGCTGCACCGCTCAACACCATATCAGAACCTCGCAGCAAGAAAACAGAACTTGAATACGAACCATTACTTCAACCTTCGGATATATAAAGAGATTTAATAATGGGCTACCAAGCCAAGAAGACCAGAGATTTAAGACCATCAGTCCGAATTCGTCAAATTAATGTCGAAGTAATCAGCAGATCAAAATGTACCTTGCCCGACTCCTCATAGATCTTAAAATCGACGTACTGAACACCCAGGAAACGCATACGAAGGACGATCAGGAAATCAGGATATCGAAAATAGAGGCCAAATCCCCGGCTATACCCTCCATAAAGCTCTAAACCACCGCAGTTACAGCATCGCTACATGCATCCGGTCCGATTTGTGAAATACTTATCTAGATTAAAATTAATACGTACTTAACTTTACGCCATAAACAAATAAACACGAAATGAAATGGTAACTTGTGTTACAGTTTCATGGAATTACCCCTCACACTAATATTATAAATGTGAAAGCTTGTGCAGATGTATGGATGTTTAGATATTTGGATGTTTGTTACTAAATAATGCACTAACAACTGAATGGATTGAGTTGAATTTGGCATGCAAGTAGACCAAAGACAAAGTCCTGCATTGAAACATAGGATAGTTTATATCCCGGCGAAGACTTCCCTTGAGCTGACAACGGGAATGACGCAAGCGAAGCCTAGCAGAAATGCTAGTAATTATATTAAACTAGCATTTACCCATGCCTTTGCCTGCTTTATTCCCAAAAATCCAAACCTCCAAACATCTAAACATCCAAACATCTTCACAAACTTTCACATTTTTAATGTTAGTAGGATAATGTAGTGCTGGTGTACTCCTTGATTTTCATTTCCCTTTTTGGTATTTGTGTTTGTCGAATAAAGCAAACACTCTTCGTATTCGTAGGCTTTGTAAAGTACATCACTTTTGTTAACATCCGTAGTAGTTTTCACCTCGCACAGAACATCAAACATGTGCAATATTGCCGTTAATTTACATAATTATACTTCATTGCTTCAAACACGAAATGTTCAAACGTAAACACGTTCCAAAACAGAAACACATCGTTCTAAAATTAGCACTTATCGCACCCCTATTCCAGATCGTCTCTGCCGCCAATAATTGCTAACTTCGTATTCGCGCAAGTGAGTCAGCAGTAGGTATTGATTGGGACGTTCGATTCGATTGGTCCTGAATAGGTTGGATTACAGGGCGTCAACACAGGAAGTAATCAAGTGACCGACGCTTGATGACACGACGGTTTCAATTCCAGAATAGGGGTGTAGAGGTGGCAGAGTTTTGAAAGTGGCAATTTCGATTTTGTTCAAGTGCGATTCGATGTTTGATAGGGTTACTTGGATTGGATGAAAGATGAAAGTCGGGCGACATAATTGCGAACTTTCGGCGTGTTCATGTCAGCATCGTGTTCAAGTCACAAAGTGAAGGACATACATTTGCAGTATGGCCAGCAATAACGTGGCGCCCAAAGAGCCCGATTCCTACCGGATTGCCTGATATCAGGCATTTGAGCACCTTATTCTACAGCTCTTAAGGAAAATGTACGCCAAATCTACACCAGCTTGCCCAAGGATGTCTTTTACGCCACGCCACTGATGGCCAGGGTTTTTTTTTTCTGCAGCTGATCGAACATAGCATGTAGCAAGGTAAGACTAACTTTTAGCTATGGGTTGAGCTGAAGAGACTGCTATTTGTTTATCTTATTTGCTTTTGATAATTCATTATTGGGTTAAGAGTGTTTATCCTTCTAATTAAAAAGAGGAGATCAGGTCTATCTGAACAATTCTACTCTTTCTGTAGGGGCTGGTCTGATTAAGCCTGTCCTGTGGATCGATAGAGTCTGAAATGACGTACGGGTAGGTTCTATATTTTAAAACTAAACTCATAAATCCCTCGGAAGTCATAGATTTTCATACAGTTTTTCCTCCCAAGGGAGTTATAGATTTTTTTCATCACACTTGCTCGAAAATGGTGTCATTACACGTACACGTAGGTTTTACGAGCCGTAAATGACTTATTACGCCCTTTCTTTTTAAATTTGAAACGCTGGTTCCGTTTGATAAAGGTGGGCTTCTAATTTAAAGAAAACACTAGCTCGGTTATCAACTTTTCATTATTTTTATTAACCAACTTTGTTTTTAACAAAGACCAAATCTGAATAATGGCGGCTTCAAGTCAAATGTTTTCCGCGCATGACAATTTATTATTAAAAGTAACAGCATATAGTTTTCTATTGACGGGAATCGCATTGTAAATGCGAATAACATTTTAACAAAACAATAAACTTATTAAACTACAAATTTGTAGTAATTTTAACATTAAAAGTGAGACATTTTACTCAAGTACGGCCTATATTAGTGTTACCATACAAAACCTGAATAAAGAGTATCTAACAATCGGCCTTCCTGACGAAAAGTTTATCCTCAAACGACCCAACTCGTACACTGTTTTGGTTAGAGAACTCTGATACTTGGCTATTCTCTCTCACTCATCTATTTTTGAACTTCATCTTTTGACTACATGAGATGCAATGTAATCTTCATCAACAATCTATTTGCGACCAATCACATCTTCCATCCCATGCAGGCAGTTAGACCGCACCGTGAGCTTCATCAACAGATCTAGTCACCCAGCGACTTCCAGCCGGAGCTGCACCGTGGACTTCACCAGATACTGTTAACCACTCATCGACTTCCAGTCTTTATAACAATGTATTTACTCTATTCACCTTCATTAATATTCAGAATATACAATGAACGCTGCATACAATACATACTTTATCTGACCCGGAACGCACCGTGAGCTTCATCAACAGATCTAGTCACCCAGCGACTTCCAGCCGGAGCTGCACCGTGGACTGCACCAGATACTGTTAACCACTCATCGACTTCAAAAACTTGAATAGCTGTTCGGGCTGAGTGAAACGCGCTGATGTGGCGCTAGCCCTAATTGTCCTATCCTCAATTCCATGAATTATACAGTCAATCGCTTTTTTCCCAGAAATCTCACAAGCATTTAACAACACCAGTTTTGCATAATAATAATCATCTAATGTTTCATTCATTTTGAGCTTTCGTTCTAACATATCACTTAATAATGACCCGTAATTAACATCTGATGGAAAAGCAATTTTTAATTGTTGTTGCCACTCGGGCCAAGTATAATTAACGGTTAGTAAACTTTCATACCAAAGTTTAGCATGTCCAACTAATCTGGGCAATGCGTAATATGAAGTTTGTCTATCAGACCAACCGTAAATTAGTGCACATTCGTTAACTTTTGTGATCCAATTCTCTACCCTATGACTCTTTATGGACGGGTTAAATTCAGGAATAATATTTTTGTCACATTGAATTCTACTTTGATCAGATGGTACGAAATTTTTCATAAATGTCATAAAATCTTGGAAATTAAACTGGCCTAAAAAATTTGGAGCACTTTGGTCTTCATGGCTGCGGCTCAGTTTTTCATGACAATCATACTGGTTCTGATTGTTATTCACTTCAACGGCGTTGACGGGCCACGCCGGCACAATAGCTCCTACCGCTTCGGAGTTCCCGCCGCCCGGCGCCGCGCCGCTAACGACCACAGAACCCGGAGTTGAACGTTTCGTATTTTGCATACCTGGTCGCAACGATGCCCCTTCTAGGAGCGTTGACTCATTAGATGTGCTCTGTATAGATGACCTTAAGTGTTGCCTAATATTACATTCACGTTGGGGTTCCTTTACGGTCTCGTTTGTTGCTTGACCACCGCGCAAAACTTCTATTCCACTTGAAGAAACAACGTGCATTGTATTATTGCTTCCTTGTTCATCCGCCGGTGTCCTGGAAACTCTGTGACGCGTGCTCTCAGTATGAACTTGCACTTGTACGGTTTCACGCCTTGGCGGGCTCGTTGCAGGTGTACGCGATGACTTTGAACTCGAAGCTCGACGTCTACGACAAACCTTACTAAAGTTACTAATTTTTAAATTTTCGTCAGGTCGTTGACGAGACTTTCTAGTCTCCGGTGTGTCTCTACGACGGCGCTTAGATGATGAACGATGACGTGAACGACTTCTCCTATAAGTAGATTCACCAGATTCCTTAGACATCATGGTATCCGAACTGGAATTTCGCCGACGCCGCTTACGTTTACAATTCACCCGTTCATAATCATAATCACGTTTTCTCTTCATTTTACAGTTCGTCCGACTTCTGATGATAAAGGTGGGCTTCTAATTTAAAGAAAACACTAGCTCGGTTATCAACTTTTCATTATTTTTATAAACCAACTATGTTTTTAACAAAGACCAAATCTGAATAATGGCGGCTTCAGTCAAATGTTTTCCGCGCATGACAATTTATTATTAAAAGTAACAGCATATAGTTTTCTATTGACGGGAATCGCATTGTAAATGCGAATAACATTTTAACAAAACAATAAACTTATTAAACTACAAATTTGTAGTAATTTTAACATTAAAAGTAAGACATTTTACTCAAGTACGGCCTATATTAGTGTTACCATACAAAACCTGAATAAAGAGTATCTAACTCGTTTAACTCTTATTTGTCATGTTCAAAGGAAACGCCAACTTACTTGTTTAACTTTTATCACTGCAATATTTATTTAAAGATAGCTGATTGCAAATGTAGCAAGCGTCATGAAAAGATTTTTTCATCACACTTGCTCGAAAATGGTGTCATTACACGTAGGTTCTGCGGGCCGTAAATGGCCCATTACGCCCTAGGGCGTAGTGGTTTTCTTTTTAAATTTGAAACGCTGGTTCTGTTTTACTCTTATTTGTCATGTTCAAAGGAAACGCCAACTTACTTTTTTAACTTTTATCACTGAAATATTTATTTAAAGATAACTGTTATTGCAAATACATGTAAACACATATTTCGGTAACATTAATTAAATGTTTAAATAATGTACAAACAGCAACACACTTAACTGCCTATTAAAGACAGAGCAGAGAGAAAATGATAACGATTGAAAGAGATATATATATATTTGTATTATGTCAACTTCAAATCAAATAACGTTTGCGTATGTGTAATGTGCCTTTGAGCTTTGTCATTGTAGTTGTTTGGGCAAAGTTTTTTTTTCCATACTGTAAATAAAGGTTTTATTTCAAGAAGACAGGTGAATTTGTCAAAATTATGATTTAGCTTTCAGACGAACGTTGGGATGAAATAAACTAATTATATTGCTAATGCTTTTATTGTTGCTTCATATTTTTGATAATGATGCACCAATATAATGTAATTTATATTTATTATTCATTCATTATTTTCCACGAATTCAATAATATGGCATTTATGTCAATAATGACGTTGGATCAGCCATAAAAGAAAAATTATTGTTTGAAAACTTTTCTGAATAATAGCCAATTTATACTCATAAACACACGCACACATGCATAACACGAAGCATTCAAGTGTGATTGTCTTTCTTACAGTATTTCCCATTTTTGAAGTGTATAGTTAACTGTGTTGCTGTTTGTATTTCTTTATTTTGCAAATATAAAATGCCGCTTACCGCTATGGTTTCCGAACGTGACTTGACTTCGCATTGTCTATGGACTTAAATGTCACTAATGTCACTGTCTGTTTTAATGTTTTCTTGACATACTGGGGCGATTAGTAAGGTTATATTATTAAGATTTCCTCACAAGTGTGATGAAAAACATTGTGTGTGCCACGGGCGGTAAAGGAATTACAAACTCGTGTTATTAAAGCCCTCGGTTTCACCTCGGGCTTATAACAAACACTCGTTTGCAATTCCTTACTTACCGCCCTAGATACACAATGTACTATTATCAGTCAAATTAACTCACGACAATTGCCCCTGTCTTTCTCAGACACGCGCTGGATACGTTTCAGAAAATTTAAATTTCTACCTACGTTAAATATAGATTTGTGCGTGTTATTACGTCAGTGCTCAAGGGCATCAATAATACGGTACAATACCCACAATGTCCGGCAATCTACCGATAGTTTTAATGGCCTTTAGGTGGTTTAGGGCCACTTGTCTACGGTGCGGCGCCGTCAACGTTATACGGCGCGCGCCAGAAAAAAAACACGTTGCCCCATCGTCGAGATGTCGCCAGGCCCTTACACTTGCTGATGGATTGTACGATGATGACCGCCTTTAACGAGCATATACAACACATTCGAAAAATCGAAGTAAAATGCATCCTGTACAGTTAATCTATAAATAAGTTATATTAAAATCGGAGCAACTATCTTTGTGCGCGCATCACGGCCATTGCGGCCGAGTCCACTAGTTTTAGAATGAAAATGCATTTTAGTGCAGTGTTTTTGACGTCTACTCGTACGTCTAAATTACAAAAAGGAACGTTCCCGAAATCGGTTATTTCTAGATCCTATCAGTGAGTCCATTTAGCCGTCTGCTTATTTCGACGCAGACTGTAATATAGCAGTAATCTCGTGAATGTGCTGCGATGCAGACAGGTCTCGGGGGCTGGGTTCGGTGCACCTTCAGCCGATTATGTGATTTAGTGCTACATGGTTGTAGCGTAGCTAAGGTACTACAGGCACTCAATATATTATGTACATCGGAGACTTTTTACATCTCTATTAATTTTACTAGTTTATTTATTTTCTATTATTTTAATTGTCCTGTTTTGACGCCTAGAGACCTTTTACATCTCTAAAAATGTAGATTTAAGTTTAATGTAACATATTAATGAAATCACATGTAATGTCATAATAGTTGTTATGTTTATAGTACATTACACAACTAGGGTGGTAATACAAAGAAAGGCCGAGATCGCAGAAGTTTGCGGCCCGAGCTGCAAGCGAGGGACGTAAATATGCGATCGAGGGCTTTCTTTATTACCTCCCGTGTTGTGTACATCATTTTATGTCTACACTTGGCCAGAAAGCGGCTTTTTCCGTACGCGCAGCATGCGGAAAAAGCCACTTTATGGCCAGGTGTGGCATAAATATTTTTAAAAAGAGAAACTGGTGAGTTTTTTTCCGGCGCTTCTTCTCACCAGAAAGTCACTACCCGAAATGCCAAAAGAAAAGAATGGAATCATACTTGTAAAAGACTAGAAATTATTTTATTAATTTATTGTTGAGTCTTTCCTAGGAGTTACTTAAACTAAAAGGTTAGCTTGAACTGTTGGTATGGATTGGCATAGTAAGTAGTAGTAAGCATGGATTACCATGGAACGTTATATTTTTTTTTCAATCAAAAGGTCAAATAGAGGGAGTCGCTAGCCTCTGGAAAATCCTGAAAGCACTAATATATAAATTATCATAACAATTAGAGCAGAACTTACGGAGAAATTAACGAATTACTATTTTTGCTTTTGAACATCCTGTATGAAGAAGGCACATGGCAATCGAAACTGCTTCAGCATATGCAACCTCATAGAATTGCATGACAATTTTTTCTATAGTATGATTTTCTTTTAAAATATTGACACTTATTTGGTGTGACATTGACATAATATTATAATGAATATTCCGAAAAAATAATTTGTTCATATTTTTCAACATGGAAAACTATTATTTTGCTGAGGATTACGTAACCATGATTTTCATTTACGGAGAGTGTCACCAGAATGCAAATCTTGCGTTAAAGGATTACAGAGAGAGATACGGAGAAAACACGAGATGTCAGTCCAATTAATGTCGTCATTACGTATGTGTGATACGGTATGTTACTATTTTGTTGATTTTTTAATTCTTAAATTTTGTTCGAATATTTAAATATTTTATCTAAGCTCCTAATTTAAAAAATATGCTTATAAGAGCAATCCTGAGAAGTAATTCTATTGGGGGATTTCAGGTTATGCCCAAAGGCTAAGGTCACGCTTTATAAGCGTAATGTGTTGTCGATAAGATCGCTTGTTGTTAACCTATTTCATATGCTGTTTGAGCTTAAAGTTTGTTATAAGTACTAAATCATGCTGCATTTCTTGCTTTTCTCATGATTTCCAATGTTAAGAGGAAACAGTAAGGCCGAGAGAATTGAAAATTAGTATTTGTAAAATGTGTCGCTGTCCCGCACTGCCCGCCTCTCCCCCGCAGAGCGCGATAGAGACAACTGCAGCTTGGACCGAAAATACCTTTTAACATGAAAACAACGTTTCGTAGTCCCCTGATTTCTTCCCCAAAACTTTACCTGTTTAACTATTTTTTACATTAAACATTAAAGAAAGGCTTTGGCCGTGTTCCTATGTTTTCCTTTTTTTTAATAATCTAGTCAAATTTGTTTTCTGGATGTGTGAACACAGCGGAAAATCTGGCATTTTTTTTAGGTTTTTGAAGGTTAGTATCTCTTTTGAGAATCAATTTATCGTAAAAAGGAAAACATAGGAACATATCAATAGCAGCCATAGATTTTTGGACAAAAAATTATTGCTCTACTGGCATTATCCAGGGAGGAAACAGGGGACTACGTTTGTCTGGAAAAACTGCCCTCCTGTTTCCTCTTAAACTAGCAACAAATGGATCCAAATAATTATACTTTTCACATCCACATACAAATAGTCTCATGTTTTATCTTTGAAATAGCTTTTCTTTTGAAAAATAAATTCTAACCTCTAATAAAAAATAGTTGTACTAAATACATCCATTTCCACATGAATTATTACTCAAATTCACAGCCCCGCCTTACCTTCTGAATGAATTCTAAACCTTAGATCTAATTTTAACCTTTGTAAACATTTCAATCAAATACTTTTGTTTGCACTGTTCCTTTCTGCAAACCCTTAAGAATATCTAACACACAGCATTAATATATAAGCAGTAATGTAACTAGAAGCCAATTTTGACCAACTGGCCTATGACAAGCCCTATAAATAAAGGATTTTGTTCTCCGCTAAACTCAAGTAAGCATTTTATTCATACTCTTGTTTTGTCAATCAAAACATACCTTGTATGGGATGGGATGTGTAATAAATGTTTCCTAAACTCTGGCTATTGTGATTTTTTTGTAAAATAAACCTAGAAGTTACCTCTAATGGATTCAGCTAATGCAAGCCGGAGCATTGAACAACTTTTTGTCCTATAAACAAAGCCTTTATATGAGTTTTAATTCTAACAAAGAAAGCTTAAAAGGCTCGGTTCGTTACAATACCCTGACTCGGTTATTTGAGTGTCATGACTAAAATATCAAGTATTTTTCAAATCTGTTTTTTGATATGGGTAGCCAAATAACTATGCTATTAGACGTAATTCCTATTTCTGTTAATTTCTTCATGCTGTGGCCACAGTAGAATATCAAAAAAAAAATATTTTCAGATTTTTCCAAATTTCACCTCTGATTTCGAAGGAGGGTGGTGAAAAAAAACACAGCTGTTGGTGATTTTAAGAAACTTAAACACGTTATTCACAAGAAAAATGGAATCACGATCTCAACTTGCAAGTGGGTTCAGGAAAAAACAGGATAGCGAGTATTTATTGATCTATCACCATTGTTTACACTGGGTTACAAGTTATTTGTATTCACCAAGTTAAAAAAATAGAAAAAGAAAAAAAGTTGTACCCTAGTAAAGATACCCAGAAGCCTGTCATGCGACTACTTTACAATTTTGTAATTTGTAAGAAAAAAAATAATGCCACAACAATTATACTTAGTGTATTGAGCTAGTAAAGAGCCTAGCTGCAAATTGTATTAACATAAGGTTTTTCTATCTTTACTCTAAATACCTCAAGACAGGTACTTATCAACCCACCCTCGTACCTGCACAGAGACCAGAATACGCTTTGTTTTTATAAGTATAATGCTGAAAAAAGTCCATTTTATCTTTTCAACAATCTATCCCCTCCGATACTGCAGGATGAAAAAAATAATTAATTTAGCTGCTATAGATTTGGTTTGTACGCCCCATCGTGTGTGCTGAATTGGGGCAAAATTCGATTTTACCCGGCTTTTAGTAGCGTGCTTGTATGATTTATATTGCGTTAGGAAGGATTTCATTTTGCACTTTTGGTAATGGGTACCTGTATCATTGGCAACCTACTAAATAATGTGTGTTAGCTGTGACAAAATCCAATAAAAATACGGATTCTACTGTTAAATACACGTTGTTTTATGTTTATTTAAACATAATTTTATCCTAAAAACTTATCATAATCATTCGCTTATTGCACATTCAGAAATCTTTTTTTATTTATTTTAGAGTTCTGTCCGCTCAGTCAGTAGAGGGATCTCTCCAATCTCGTTCAATCGGCCAAAAAAAACCAGTTTGTTATTTTAGTTAATTTCGTGCAGGAGCAACTTCTAGCATTTAATTTAATTTTATATTTATATAAATTTAAACTTAAGCCTATTATCTAAACACTTGTTTATTAAGTAAAAGGCGATAAGGGCAAAAACTCTGCTCTATCTTTCTGATAGAGGTGAGTCATTAGTTTTCCGGAACTCGACGACAGATATGAGCCCATTTTGCGTGGTGGTACAGAAATCTGGGGGCACGGGAGTGCCCCCGCCAAGTCGAGCAAAACAAAGGCACGGCCGTACCATCCTTTTCTCGAAGCCATTCAGGCCATTTTGGCCTCCCGTAATTTTGTACTGGCTAAAGCTAGAACCCTGAAATTTCAGGAATATATAGGGCACAATAAGACATATATATTCTCAATATCATTCAATTTGAACGTGTAGTTTAAGAACTATTGCATGTCAAAGTTCCTTAGTTTTGTCACTGATTCACTCACTGATTCATTCACTGACTCACTGATCATCATAATTCTAAGGTACTGCTAGCAGACCTACAAGCTCCAAATTTAAACATAGTTTTAAGCCTATCAAGTCCTTAAAAACCTAAATATGTTGTAATTTCAGTCACAACTGCACACATAAGTTTGTAATCCTATACAAATACATGCGATTACAATGTTAAGTTTTGCAGTTCAAATTGAAAAGAATGGATTGGAATGTAATAATTAAAGGAAGACCACTTACAAAAAGAAATGAGATCCCATCAAAAACATTACATGTAAAAAGATGCAAGTCTCGCAACGCAGTTCTCCTACAACAAAAAAGTTTTGAGATGTAAAGTTAAACCAAGTCAGTACCAGGGGGGTATCAACAGAACTCGATTTCCACCGACTTGCCTATTATTTAACCGTGGAGGAACACATTTTATAGATCTAATAATAGGCAAGTCGGTGGAAACCGAGTTCTGTTGATACCCCCCTGGTACTGACTTGGTTTAACTTTATATCTCAAAACTTTTTTGTTGTACGAGAACTGCGTTGCGAGACTTGCATCTTTTAACATGTAATGTTTTTGATGGGATAGGTAATGAATGTAACTACTTCTTTATAAACCTTTGTAGTCCGACTTTAACAACAATATTATTCATTAACATTAAAAGCACACATACATTTTATCCCTCTATAGAAAGACTATTTAAAGCAAATGAAACTATTTTCTTTGTATGTAATTACTTAATACCTAATTTCAACTTCTTTTTATGTGAGCCCTGACTTTGTTACTTAATAATCTCTTTCGCGAAATCCCTAAGCAATATTGCATTTCAATTAATTAATCTAAAATTATTTCTGAAACAAACTTGGCCTCTTAAGGATAATGCCTTTACTTTTCTCTTCATTTTCAAATTTAATTATGCTTGCCACGGGTACACAAATTGTTATTAAGCGGATTTCGGATGAATTGATTAATATGACAGAAGTTGACGGCGTTATTATCATAGGAACTACTTTAAACTTTGACAGGATCAGGATTAGAAAGTGCTGCGTGGAGTACTCGTTTAATCCGGCGTTATTATGATAGATAAAGGATACAACAGCTGTATAGTGCACATGGCAAATGGATATGTCGTCGTTGTATAACGTGAGTGATCCGTTTTTTAGGTTTCCGTACCAAAATGGTAAAAAAAGGACGACTCCGTCTGTCTGTCTGTCACAGTTCGATATCTCAGGAACTACTGCTGCTATCGATTTGAAATTTGGTATAGTTTTAAAAGTCACTAACCCGAGCGAATTAAATATAAAAAATTCGTACACCTTTTTTACTTTTTTTAAAGGGGTCGTAATGGGAAGTCAAAAAATTTAAATTGTGCTATTGTACCAAATAAAAGGGCTTTATTTGTAGGTTCCAAAAATATTTTTATTTTTTTTTCTTAATCATGTACTTTTTGATTTATGACGAAAAAGTTCAAAAAAATACATTGCTCCCATTATCTTCAAAGTTATTGAACAGAAAAATCTGTAATAATTATCAATTATTAATATTATCCTAAATATTACAGGAAAAATATAACGGTTTTCCTAACTTACAACGTTTTTAGATATTTGCAAAAGTCGTAACACATATTTTATTTGCTCCTACTAAACTAACCGCCATACAGTTGTTCTTGAACTATTCACGTATCTAATTACGAGGTTGTAAGGAACCCTCGGTGCGTGAGTCTGACTCGCACTTGACCGGTTTTATTTCAATTTCTTTGAGTCTTACGGTGGTTTTCTAAGTAAAAAAAGCTGTATAGTGGGGTCAAGATGACCCGGATTGTTAAGTCTATCTGGTGTCAAGGTTTTCATGAAAACTGAAGGAGTTATCAATTGAAAAAAAAAAACTGTTATATTTTGGAGAAGTTGTTTATTTATAAAAACTAAAATATTCAATGATAAAAATTATGACTTTTTGTTTTTGTCAATAAATAATCGACACTTTAGACCTTTTAACATTTTGTTCAATGTTTGCAATAGGTAATATGAATTTCTTCATACCATTTCTCAAAGTTATGAACATCCATTTCTCCGTGGTAAATTAAATAGTCGTCGTCCTTATCTTCTTTTTTTGCTTCGAATACCCATTCGCCGCCGTCAACGAAACCGTCTTCACTACCAATGTCTTGTGCGTAATAACTTTTTCCTTCTCCGTCATTTGAACCGGAGTGTGTTTCGTTCTCTTTCGTGGGTGCAAGTCTGGAGTTGATTGAGATGTTCCTTGCTGGTCACTCATTTTTTCGTTGCCGTTAAATTTCAAACCAATAAGCAATATCAGAATCCGTTAAAATAATCCGGATTCGTTAAAACAGTGAACGAGTAAAATAATATTGAAACCGTCAATATACATATATACATATATTTTTGCAATATCCGGCTCGAAGGACCAACGTTTGCAGGTTAGCGTGACGCTTTCAGGGACAGCAGGCGGCAGCTCTTCAATGACTTCTTCTTATTCTTGGGTTTTACAAACTTGGTTTATTTATATTGAATTAAATTATATTGAATAATTGGTAAATCTGGTCCATTTACGTTAATTTATGAATATTATTAGATTCTAGAGATTGTGTTAATTTTACAATCATTAAATTTTTAAAAGAAAAAGCGATTCTTTTTCCTTTTAAGTCCTACATCATACAATGTAAAAAGCACTGGGTTGTAATACCTATAGGTTAATAATAATAAAACATATTTGCTGTTCACCACGGAAAACAATAGGTACCTAACCTACTCGAAACTTGAAATACTTATTATTTCTACTATGTATAAAATCAAATGCCATTATTAACGCCATATCTACCCGTAATTTAACATGAAACACCATCTGTAATAAGAAGTTTATTTTTGTCGACAACCCTAGCGGTGGGCGTGGCGACCAGAAAGAGCGCGCGTTAAGAGTTAGAGCGAGAAGGTAGGATTCGACGCATTTTTGTGACTCGGACGTGGGTTTTGTTAGACAGTGCGAGTTCTGTACTATACTTAAGTATTCTGTGGTAAAGTATAAATTTTGAGACGAATGTATAAATGGGCTAATAACGATAGAAAATGGCGTATGTGCCGTGCGCTCGTGGCGTGCCTTGCTAACTCCACCTTTTCGTTAGGTACCGGTAGATGGCGTTACACGCCAACACCGTCATTGTTTTATGTTTTATATTATTAAATGACGTTAGCAATATCGCCAAAATATCGGGAGCTCAATATTACGAAATAAAGGGTAATTCAATCATATCTCATTGCCAAAATGATATGCTAGGTAATTGAAAATAGACTTTAAATATGGGATCAGTTTAAGGTGAATTAAACGATTAACCTGAATTTACGTATTAATTGAAATTTTAATAAAGCCATGCACTACGATCCTGTGTACACTGATCAACTACGGCGTAGTGTACTACACAACGGTGATGGCATGTACATGAGTGTGAGTTGGGTAGTGGGTAGGTAATAGCAGCTTTACAATATCACATTTCAACTTTAGTCACAACACTATCATCATAATTATTCATAGACAATCGTAGAATTTAAAAGAAACAAAAACGTCATTCCATTATGTCATAACCTATGTATAAAACCATTGTAAGCTTTTAATTAAATATCCAAGATTCAGTTATTTATTTTATGGTTTTGTATTTTACGGTAACGACAGTTTAAATAGTGTATGGTTTCAGTGGTGTTTGATAAGGTGGTGTGTAAATTCAAGGAGAAACAGTGACAAAACAAAGTTACGTTTACATGGTTAGCAAAGCCCATTGACGGCGATTTTACTTGTGTTATTTTAAAGTTATTATTTATACAATTATTTATACTACTGCATGCAAACGGTTGCTGTGGAGCCAACCTCTCTTTGTGCCTGGAACGAGCAATACAATATATGGAATTTTAATAATTTTATACTTATAAGGGTTCCATTGCCAACTAGAAACCCATGTAGTTTTATAATGTTTGACTATGACCGGATTATACACTAAGATCAGTTGTTATTTTAGGCGGATACGTTACGCACCGAGAGTAATGAAATACGTTTATACGGTTGAATAACCTGAGCGCTCAATGTTATTGTCGTACAAAACCACAGTGGCATTAGGTATATTAATTATAATGAGGTTATTCACATCATAAAGAGGGATTTTCGACCTTCTCTAGGTGAATGTTCTCGGTGATAACTCATAAATAAACGTTCGCTGGGACCATAGGGGGTAGAAACTATAATAAACTTATAAGTTTTTGTGTCGGTACGAAGCCATACTGTAACTCATATGTAGTTTTATTTTTGAAGTTTGATCAGTTTACCAGTGTGACGCGTATGGTAAAAAACTAGACAAGCGCGAGTCGGACTCGCACATCGAGAGTTCCTTACAAATACTTTAAACAAAGACTATATTTTTTGTGATTTAATTACAAATGTATAGTTTACAGATTCTTCTCTATACATGTACGACGGTATTACTTGTCAAATTTCATAGTTCTAGGTCAACGAAAAGTACCCTTTAATTTTTGGCTTCCTTGAGAATGTTAAATATAAATTTTTGCGGCATAAACGGCCATATCATTTTTTTGGGTCAATATCGGGTTGCATATAATTTTAAGTCATATTTTTGATAGGCATAACTAATTTCGTCATAATCATCATTACGCATAACTGTTAATAGTCTTAAATTTATTCCCGTAATATTTTTAACGATAACGATTAAAAGAAGGTAATAAATATGTTGCACATAAAAACTTATAGCATAGGTATGAATCGCCGTAATAGTTTTGGGCATAACGTTTTGAAAGCAAGACAATCATTTTTTAATCCCATATTTTTTTAAGTAGCAGTACCTAACCTAACCTCTCCTACTTTTTGATAGCAGTTCGGTATTGTTGAGGGACGCAGTTCAAACCTAACCTAATCTACTTTTAAATTGTAGTTCGGTATTGTTGGGGACGCAGTTCTAACCCAACCTACTTTTTGATGGCTCTTCGGTTTTGTTATGAGACGCAGTTCAAACTTAACCTAAGTCGCTTTTTGATAGCAGTTCGTTTTTGTTGAGTTTCTGTACAGTAGTTATGACTAAAATTAATTATAATCATCAATATAATGACTAAAAATTGTATGACATTCGACATTATGGTTAAAACAATTATGGTATAGTGCAATTAATACAGGGAAAAATTATGCCATAGCACAATTGATGCCAAAATACATTTATGAGCAACAAATTTATGCGTAAAGAGTTATGAAAATCGATATTATGACAATAGTCGTTATGCGATTAGAGGGACACCCCTTTTTTACGTTAACTTAGAAGTTTGGTTTTTTCACAGCTTCAAGGGACTGTAGACCCTGAGTATATGGTTTTATTTCAACTCGATACCTCCACGCGTTTCCGAGACAGACAGACAGACGGACAACAAAGTGATCTTATATAAGGATTCTGTTTTTATCCTTTTAAGGTACGGAATCCTAAAAACATACACACATACATAAACTGTAATAAACACCCTACTTTGAGTGGCCCAGTCGGGTTAAAAAGGTACATATTATGTATATTGATACAAGAAATCAAAGCACATAGAAAAATTAAATAGCGCTCACCTATGATCCAGACCAGGAATCGAACCCGGTACTTCTGGATTTCCGGCCCAGCGTTTTCACCCTTCCACCACCGGAGCACCCAGCAAGTGCCTTCAATTTTGCCATCTCCTTTGACTTCTGTATCATTCTGGTTTAATAGGGTTTTAACCTAAACGCCATCTATGAGAACACGTGTTACATTGTATCCCACCTCGATGCAAATACTTTACAGGTCGGAAACCTTTTAGCAGCCAAGGGCCACGTAGTAGCTAACGAAATTGACGCGGGCCGCACTTTGTTAATAATTTGTGATTTTATACAATTCTGAATATAGCGACCTTTACATACAAAAGAGCCAGGGAAGCGCGCAGGCCGCAAGTGATCAGTTCACGGGCCGCAGGTTGCTGACCGCTGCTTTACAGCTTTGATGATCGAGTAAGAGATGGTGCCAACATTAATACTTTATGCAAGGAACATGATGTTCCTTTATTAGTTTTTTTAATGCGGGTAAATTACACCACATTGGTGGTGCGGTGTAATTTACCCGCATTAAAAAAACTGATAAAAAACATTATGTTTCTTCCATAAAGTAAAAAAGGTGATTGTTTGACTCGAGATCTGTTAAGTAGTTTCATCAATATTTAGTAAGACATTATAAAATATTGTCTTAAATCTGTTGTGTACACAAAACTTTAAATCTATGTTTACAATTTAAAAAAAAAACATTGCTTTGTATTATATGTCAAGAGAATAGTGAAAGATAAAGATGTATAGGATTGCTTTACCGGCAATGATGCTGAGTTTTGTAATTTCAACGTTAATAAACATTTTTTTTACTCCAATCACGTATCTAATTAAAGTGACATTATTTATTTGAATGATAGAAAAAAGCGATACAGACATTGAACATGAAGCCAATCTAGTATTTCCTTCCCAGGGATGCCTTGGGACGGCAAAAATTTCCATACCCATTCTCAAGATTTATAGGTACAGAACCTATGGTACCTTTTCCCCGCATTAACGACAATCCAACCCTTTTCAGCTGTCAGGGGGCTATTCTTGAATCCATCTTTAGATTTCAGCCCAAACGACATTCACAATTACTACGGTCTTTGTTAGAATTTAAAAGAGCTAAAACTTTGCGTTAAGGTGATTTGAATAACTCGGTTCTCCATACATACAAGTGAAAGACGATATTGTATAATTATAAATGCACGCAAAATCGATTGAAATGACGTATGACAAACAATTAGGGTTGACGATGGTTGTAAATTTATGAACTAAAATATTTATTTGTATTATTATAGTACCTATAAAATAATACAAATAAATGTTTTTTTCACTGATGAAATTGAACAAAATCCGATACTCAGTATACTGGCTGGAGTTTTGTTTATTATATTTACAATTTCAAACTAAAAAAATCCAAATTTTACATTTGGGATAGTAAGTAACAATTTTCGCAAGTTCGACAATGCAAACAATATAATCAGCTTTGCAACTTTCTGAAAAAAAAAATGATTGTAATACCGAACAATGTAACGAGATCTTAAAAACCGTTGATCCGTTGAAAAGTTTATAATGGGTGCCAAATACATAAAATAATAGTCCTTTCATGTGCAGTAGTTTCGAATTGGCCACTTTGCCTGTTTTGTTGATTTGTATGTTGCATTGCGTATTTTACTGTCAATAAGTTTATTCAATTAAGTAATTAAGTTTTCATCACACTTGCTCGTAAAGGGTGTTATAACACGCGGGCTTATAGACCAGCTCGAGCCGATTTACCTCCCGTGGGTTATAAAAATCTATAACTCCCACGGGAGGAAAAACTGTATGAAAATCTATAACTCCCGTGGGAGTTATGAGTTTAGTTTTAAAATATAGAACCAACCCGTACGTCACTTCAGACTAAGGAGGTTTCAAATCAGCCAAGGTTTATTTCACATCTTCAAAACTTGGCTACAAAACCAATTTTAGAGAATATTAAACTTATACGGTATATTTTACTATTATTTCACTAATTTTTGCAATTATTTTAATGCAATTAAATTAATTTAGTTTAAAATTTTATTTTGAAAATCGGTACAATCTGGTGGCATTGCCTGTCAAGTTTAAAAACTAAACGCAGTTCTTAGCATTATCTGTGGAAGACTATATTGAAAAATGTTGACAGCTGAAGTTGTCTCTTAGCGGGTGCGTTTAGTTTATTTGATTGTTATGTTTTATTTGTTTTTCCTCGCAAATGTGATGAAAAACATTGTGTGTACCACGGGCAGTAAGGGGATTACAAACTCGAGTCATTAAAAGCCCTCCGCCTACGGCGTCGGGCTCTTAATAGACTCTCGTTAGTAATCCCCTTCTTACTACCCTCGGTGCACAATGTACTATTATTATAAGTGACGACGCGAACATTTCAATGAATTTTGCTCGAATTTTACGATTCCTGAATTAATATTACAGGAATGACTGTGAGTGTGACACATACTTTAATTGTCCGCTCATTTTGAGTGACACAGGAATACCTACTTAATGTGGGTGGGTCTTTCACCCTATGTAGCGAAGCTTGAAACGCGGATATTGCGTGACGGGTATTGGACGGAATAAATGACGGAATATCGTTTGATGAAGGTTATCTACTTACATCTGAATAGGTGAATAAACTTGTCTGGTGCGAGTTTGACCCCAGTCAATCAACTTTCGAAAACAACGCTAATACATTAAAGAACTCCAGAGGAACGTCGTTTACAAGTAAAATAATCGTAATTAGTGATGGGCCGTTCCCGGGAATATTCCCCAGGCGGGAATAATCCCGGGAATATTCCCCGTGAGGGGAATATAGGGGAACTTAAAATTTGTATGAACAAAACATTTATTTTATGTCGTTCCCTACGCCGCCATGTGTTTTTATTGCTACTAGTTAAGCAAGTATACCAAATTTTCTATTATTAACGTAAATTCCCTTTGTGCCCGGGAATATTCCCATTGTTACCGGCAATATTCCCAATGTTCCCGGGAATATTCCCATCGGCCGGGGGAATATTCCCCATGTATATAGGAAATTTACTAGCAACTTTTACTTATTTCTTTTTTATACCACGACGGTGGCAAACAAGCATGCGGCCTGCAATGGTAAGCAAAATTTTCAAAATGATCCTAGAAAGTTAAAAATTTAGAACGAAAGGGATTGAGGGCCACAGATTCGGAATTTAAAAAAAAATTGAAAATAAAAATAAATACATTTGTATGACTTTTTTTTTAACTTTTTTTAAGATTTTTTTTTTTAATATCGATAAAAACGTGTTTTTGGCGAATCGTATAACTTTTTGACCATTTTAGACGACTTTGTCATTGTTTAAAAACTTTTTTAGAAACAGGTTTATAAATATATTTTTTTAAACAGATAAAAACGTGTTTTTGGCGAATCGTATAACTTTTTGAACATTTTAGAAAAACCTATTTTTTTTTAAATTGACAAAAGCAAAAAAAACACTTTTTGGCGAATGCCTATCATTTTTGACCATTTTAGAAGAAGTTGTTATTTTTTTTTCCAAAAAAAGATTTTTTTTAATATTGTCTTCGGTTTCCGCGATTATCACTCATAGTAGAAGATAGTAGAAGCGCATTAGGTCCAAATTTAGATTTCCAAATTCTTTCCGATATTTTTTTTAATAATAAACTTAACCTTAATTGAATTAGGCACGTAAGGTAAAATGTATTTTTTACTAGCTTATTAAATAAACGAAAATCTATATCGAAGCTTAACATTCTATTTCGTCTAAGCGCTAATGAGTTCACTAGGCGCTTAGACCAAAAAGCCTTTCAGCGTCGATATACCTATGTGATTACTAATCCTGCTTTTTAGTTAAAACGGACAGCAATTAAAAATCCGTAATAAATACAAGTTTCGGACAGTAACTAAATACAAGTCAGTTTGTAAGTGTAATGTAATATAAATAATTTGTACATACCTATCTATGTAAGTAAAGCAAGTTCAATTCCGTAAATCAAAGCAGTCACGACCATCTTCATACTTCATAAACATTGTCACATAAAAACTGGGATGATTCGCTTCGGCCGGGGGCGGCAATCCAACTTTTTAAATTAAGCCCACCAAGAAAACTCCGAAATCATCTCAAATGAAAGAAACAGACAAGTTTGTTGGGCAATTTATGAATTAGTACGTGGGTTTATATAGCGTATGTTGTAAGTTACTGTCGTGTTTGTGGAAGAAAGGTCGTTGGTTTGGACATTTAGTGAGACTCACACTTTTTGGAGTAGGGTGATGTAATAAAAAAAACATGCAGGGATGTCGACTAATGTTGAATTTTACAACATATTATAGGCTTCTGTGTTATGATATATAATTATCATAACACAGAAGAAATCCCTCCGTTTTGTATAGGGCGTTTTCAACGTTCGGTACGGTCGGCTACTTTTAATAATTACGTAAAATCGTAGCGAACCTGAGAAAAAAAATCTCAGTTTCGTTACGATTTTCCACTAAGTATATTTAGTTTGGGCGTAACAACGAAACAGAGAAATTCAAAATTTGTATGGAAACGTTGGGCCATTTTGGACCACTGTTTTTATTTCATAAATGAAAAGTGCTCATGATTCTGAGTAAAATGGTATAAGACACATCATAATCAGACAAAAAAAGTAAAAGGTACATTTTTCTGCAATTGACCCAGTTAATTGATAGTTAAGAATCAACTAACTCATAATTAGGAGAGTTTTTAGTGGTCTTATTGGTCTTAATAACAATGATAGCAAATGCTGTTGTCAATAAATCTACATCCGTTATAATTGTATTGTTGATGAGGCTGGGTGCCGTACATTTCTGCCCATAATTCTTTGTTCCTCAGAAATAATAGAATCGATTTACATTAGAAACAAAATCCAGTCCACGTGCCTATTGAGAACCGTGAGGTCTTATATACATAAGGCATATTCGTGGTTTTGAACGCACAGTCGATACATATTCGCAATCTAGAGTGTGGGTTCGAAACGCGCTCTGTTTCTCTTTGTTTATTTTTTTCTTTTTATTTAATTTGTTATACTCGTATTCTATTATTTTCATGAAAACGTATAAGTAAACGGTTTAATTAAGAAAAAAAAATTGATCGATGCCCAATATATGATTTGTGCGCAGTCGGTCAACAGAGCAAAAAGTCTACTCAAATGACCTGTAGGGGATTCGCATATAGTCCACTTCTCAAATGTTCCACTTCGCAAATAGTCCACTTCGCAAACGGTCCACTTTGCAAACGGTCCACTTCGCAAATGGTCCACTTCGCAACCTAATGCTCGGGCTACACGAGGCTAGGTTTTCAAGTTTTTAATTGCTTAGAATAAAAAGTGAATTCAAATATTACAACAAATCTCTTGTTTAAAACATAGTTTATTTATTGCATACTTTGAAAATTATGGGCATTTAATCCCAAGTTATAAAAAAAATCTCGCCGTTTAGTCTTAAAATCAAAAAACACAGTATTTCCGATAAACTTATTATATATTACTACTTATTGTACTTCAGTTTGAAGTTTAAAAATAAAAAGACAGTGTTTCCGATAAACATATTATATAAGGTCCTAATTTATTAGTTGCAGATAGTTTAACACATTATACTTTACATTAAAATAATTAAATAGAAATTAAGAAATCTTTTCATATAACTTTTTTGATTGCATTTACCTAACAAAAAAATTAATTATAATTAATCACAATAACACTATCTGTCATGTTAACAATTGTTTGTCGTAAATGTCGTAACGGTTCGGCGGGAAAACTGCAAATATCATTAGGATCGACGTGAAGTGGCCAGTTACAGTTAAGTTGTACCTATACGTAAAAGAGCTACTAGAATCTGTTCAATGAGTTTTCATTTAGTAATCACATTAACAGGGTGTTATTACGTAGCAAATTTGTTTTTCCTTTTTCTCCAAAAAAACATCGTAAAAGCTATCATGTTTCATGCTTTAATATACTCCAGAGACCGAGTACTATCAGCTGTAAAAATATCTGCAACTTATAAATTAGGACCTTATATATTACTACTTATTGTACTTCAGTCTTATAGTCTGGGACCCAATGAGAATAAAATTCATTTCCGTGGGACTTACCTCCGCCATACGGACTACTGGTATGTACTTATTCGGCATACTTTCCTAAACATAAAAAGTGCGGTAGTCACTTCCTAAGGGTATGGAAGGGGTAGCTATGACGTAACAAAGATGGCGGCCGGGCATATACTATTTACGCTATGTTTAGATAACTACTGGGCCGATTTACTCAAGTAGGGTGTCAAATGAAAGATAATTAAATGAACATTATTTTATTTGAAGGATTTAATACTGTAAACCTAAAACCAAAGGAAATATTTTCAAAAAACTACAATTTGTAAAATCAAATTTTTTTTATCATGTGAAAAACTCGGAAACCGTTAGGATTATGGAAATCTGGAATGTTATAAAAAAATAGATACATTTATCACCTTTCAAATAAACTTTAAATCATTAAAATCGAGCTATAAACAACGGAACTGCAGTCGTCTAAGTGAGCGTGGGTAGCGCCGAACTGACTATGGTACTTCGATTTTGGTACGAATAATCTTGTAAATAACGTAACAAAACGGGTACAATCACAGCAAAATAAAAAAGTATTATGGGTGCTTGACTAAATGTCATAGAGGTTTGCAAGACAAAGAGATTGGCATTTGTATTTTTTTTCAAGATGGCGACTTCAATATGGCGGCTGATTTTCAAATTAGTCCGAGGGGGCCGAAATGCAGTATTGGGGGGTTTTTGGGGCCTACGACTCTGAATCTGAAATCAGATTTTTTTCGTTCATACAAAAAATATTTTTTTTCATACAACTAAAAAAAGTAACTTTTGCGAGCCCGAAGGGTGAGCTTCAGGGTACAAGGACGAGCCCCCGCGGAGGGCCGCAGACCCGACGCGTCGTCACCTTGGCAAGCTCTCCTCATCCCCAAGTAACCTAAAGCGAGGCCGAAGGCCGAGCTCTGCGTAGGGCCGAAGGCCCGAAGCGTCCGAATATTCCCAATTTTCTCTATATCCAAGTATATTTAAGCTCACCCGAGGGCCGCAGGCCCTCGGGGCAGTGTCAGCGATGCGAGGCCAAAGGCCGAGCTCCGCGTGGCACCGAAGGTGCGGAGCGTCACAGCGCCGCTCCCAATTACGCGAGCCCAAGGGCCGCAGGCCCGAAGGGCGAGCCCACCCAGATCCTTACTACCCTCACAGTATCTTATAGCTCTCCCGAGGACGGCAGGCCCTCGGGGGAGCGTCAGTGACGCGAGGTCGAAGGCCGAGCTCCGCGTAGCACCGAAGGTGCGGAGCGTCACAGCACCGCTCCCACTTACGCGAGTCCAAGGGCCGCAGGCCCGAAGGGCGAGCCCACATAGATCCTTACTACCCCCTAAGTATCTTATAGCTCTCCCGAGGGCTGCAGGCCCTCGGGGGAGCGTATGCGACGCGAGGTCGAAGGCCGAGCTCCGCGTAGCACCGAAGGGGCCCTCGGGTGAGCTGAAAGACACTTGGGGATTAGTAAGGATCTGGGTGAGCTCGTCCTTCGGGCCTGCGGCCCTTGGGCTCGCATAAGTGGGAGCGGCACTGTGACGCTCCGCATCTTCGGTGCTATGCGGAGCTCCGCCTTCGGCCTCGCGTCGCTGGCGCTCCCCCGGGGGCCTGCCGTCCTCGGGAGAGGTATAAGATACTGTGAGGGTAGTAAGGATCTGGGTGGGCTCGCCCTTCGGGCCTGCGGCCCTTGGACTCCCGTAAGTGGGAGCGGTGCTGTGACGCTCCGCACCTTCGGTGCTACGCGGAGCTCGGCCTTCGGCCTCGCGTCACTGACGCTCCCCCGGGGGCCTGCCGTCCTCGGGAGAGGTATAAGATACTGTGAGGGTAGTAAGGATCTGGGTGGGCTCGCCCTTCGGGCCTGCGGCCCTTGGACTCCCGTAAGTGGGAGCGGTGCTGTGACGCTCCGCACCTTCGGTGCTACGCGGAGCTCGGCCTTCGGCCTCGCGTCACTGACGCTCCCCCGGGGGCCTGCCGTCCTCGGGAGAGGTATAAGATACTATGAGGGTAGTTAGGATCTGGGTGGGCTCGCCCTTCGGGCCTGCGGCCCTTGGACTCCCGTAAGTGGGAGCGGTGCTGTGACGCTCCGCACCTTCGGTGCTACGCGGAGCTCGGCCTTCGGCCTCGCGTCACTGACGCTCCCCCGGGGGCCTGCCGTCCTCGGGAGAGGTATAAGATACTGTGAGGGTAGTAAGGATCTGGGTGGGCTCGCCCTTCGGGCCTGCGGCCCTTAGGCTCGCGTAATTGGGAGCGGCGCTGTGACGCTCCGCACCTTCGGTGCTACGCGGAGCTCGGCCTTCGGCCTCGCGTCACTGACGCTCCCCCGGGGGCCTGCCGTCCTCGGGAGAGGTATAAGATACTGTGAGGGTAGTAAGGATCTGGGTGGGCTCGCCCTTCGTGCCTGCGGCCCTTAGGCTCGCGTAATTGGGAGCGGCGCTGTGACGCTCCGCACCTTCGGTGCTACGCGGAGCTCGGCCTTTGGCCTCGCATCGCTGACACTCGCCCGAGGTTGAGCTTAAATATACTTGGATATAGAGAAAATTGGGACTATTCGGACGCTTCGAGCCTTCGGCCCTACGCGGAGCTCGGCCTTCGGCCTCGCTTTAGGTTACTTGGGGATGAGGAGAGCTTGCCAAGGGGACGACGCGTCGGGCCTGCGGCTCTCCGCGGGGGCTCGGCCTCGCACCCTGAAGCTCGCCCTTCGGGCTCGCAAAATTGACTTTTTTTAGTTGTATGAAAAAAAAATATTTTTTGTACGAACGAAAAAATTCTGATTTCAGATTCAGACTCGTAGGCCCCAAAAACTCCCCCATACTGAATTTCGGCCCCCTCGGACAAATTTGAAAATCAGCCACCATATTGAAGTCGCCATCTTGAAAAAAATAACAAATGCCACTCTCTTTGTCTTGCATGCCACTCTCTTTTTATTTTATTTATTTTATTAGTCAAGCACCCATAATACTTTTTCATTTTGCTGTGATTGTACCCGTTTTGTTACGTTATTTACAAGATTATTCGTACCAAAAAATCGAAGTACCATAGTCAGTTCGGCGCTACCCACGCTCACTTAGACGACTGCAGTTCCGTTGTTTATATCTCGATTTTAATGATTTAAAGTTTATTCGAAAGGTGATAAATGTATCTATTTTTTTTATAATATTCCAAATTTCGATAATCCTAACGGTTTCCGAGTTTTTCACATGTGAAAAAAAGTTTGATTTTACAAATTGTAGTTTTTTGAAAATATTTCATTTGGCTTTAGGTTTACAGTATTAAATCCTTCGAATAAAATAATGTTTATTTAATTATCTTTCATTTGACACCCTACTTGAGTAAATCGGCCCAGTAGTTATCTAAACATAGCGTAAGTAGAATAGGCCCGGCCGCCATCTTTGTTACGTCATAGCTACCCCCTCCATACCCCTAGGAAGTGACTACCGCACTTTTTATGTTCAGGAAAATATGCCGAATAAGTACATACCAGTAGTTCGTATGGCGGAGATGAGTCACACGAAAATCGTTATTTGAAGACTTTTTGACAATTGGGTCCCACACTATTAAGTAAACGACTTTTTTAATTAGTTCCAGCGGAGAAAAATTTTCAATTATCACTTGGATCAAATACTTTTCATACATTTTGTCGAAAAGAATGTCCGTGTTGTGTCTATTTATTCTCGACGAAAAAAACAAATTATTTCTTATAATATAATCATAATGGATAACTTCTTCATCTTGTAGATAAATTCCAACAGAGTTGGCCGTTGTTGGAATTTACATTAAAATCTCCTGTGCCATCCTTGAAGCAAATTCGTTGTTTATTCATCGAACAACTTAAGGTGGGTTTAGACCAAACGAATTCTAACACATTCTAACCCCACTGTTCTGTGTACACAAAGAATTTGGTAGAGTGGGGTTAGAATGTGTTAGAATTCGTTTGGTCTAAACCCACCTTTAGAGTCTCCGTTGGGTATGTGGATAGAAGTAGCGTGGCGTTCAAAGAACCAGATTCCTACCGGCTTGCCTAATATCAGGCATTTGAGCACCTTATTCTACAGCTCTTAAGGAAAATGTACCGAAATCTGCACTGGGTTGCCCAAGGACATCTTTTGCGCCACGCCACTGGTGGATAGCCAATATTTTAAAAAATAATGCTTGAATTTAGACATTTCATCACTATGTGGGGCAGGTATTGCTAAAATTGATCTCCATCCCTCGTACATCATTTCAGCCGGTAGCAAGGGTAGATTGGCTATCAGTCGGGTTACACTCCTTCCGTTTCTCGTATTATTAAGACCAACGTCCTTGGCCTTTTTTTATTGCTTTTTGGAAATGAAAAAAGCACCCATAAACATTTTCCTCTGGAAAAGCTTTCATTGTAGATATCTCGTAGTCACATTTAAATTTCATTATATTAATATTTAGTTTTTCTTTCAGTAGTTCGAAAAATCTGATGTACGTATTTTGACTTTTGTTTGGTAACAAACCGTATGCTATTGGGACAACGTTATTTGTGTCCATGTCTGATTCCAAATCCAGGTGCAGCGTATACAGCTGGTAAAAGGGAACGGGGCTTATTTTAAATGTTCCGTCACCCAAGAAGAATTCCGCTCCGTAAAACGTGCTCAAACTTGGGCAACAGGTGAAGAAAAAATTAGAATTTTTTTCACGGCTACCATCATTAGCCACCAAGAAATTCTGTGCCAAGCCTTCAGGAACTTTAACATCAGCAAAAATTTTGTATTTCAAGTTTTCGGATCCCAGGTGCCGTTTCTTTGCTTTGTGGAGACCGTCTTTTACTTGGCTAAAAAGAGGCATTTCATTTATGTATGTCTCCTTCTCTAGTTTAAGAAGTTCCATGTGCTTTTCAAACGTGGCTTGAATGGGTGCAAAATCGTTGCAAATTTCTTCTTTGCGCTCGTGGAGAGCCAGAAATACCTACTTTTTTTTCTTATTTCTCTCACAAGTATGTCCGCTCCAATGAATGATGGTTTCTTCAGGAGCATCCATGGTAACAGACGCTGTACACGAGATTCTATTGACACAACGCCATAGCGTGGTACCACTGATATAGTTTTTTTTTTCGAAATTATATCTGTACCCATTTTGAAGGAGAGTAGGACGACTTTTTGGGTTTTATGAAATTATGAAATCTTTGTCCATCTTCACACAACATAAGTCACACCAGAATATAACAGCACATTATATAGACAGTTCTCTTATTTAGAACTAAACTGACAGTTTTATTAAGTACCTAAGTATTGTAAAATAAAATCTATTATTTTTTTTGCGTCAATAAAACATTTGCTAAAAGACCAAAATACCGAAATGACATTTTCCGTAGTAATATTATGCTGCATAAAAAATTCACCAAATGGAAAATTTGCGTATAGTAATTATGCCAAAGATTGCATCATTGGCAAAAAAACAGTTGGTAAAATTTGTTCGGATAATGAAATTTGACCAAAATAATTTTGGCAAAACGGCAGGATCCCATAAAAGTCACATTGGTTTGTCTTCATATGTAAATAAATATAATTGTTAAGTATAAAGTGTAAATATATGGTGTAAATAGCTGTGAATGCTGTGATGTATTATTGCTATAGGTACTCAGCGAACAATCTCCCATAAATTAAATATTATATTTTTCTTCAATGCAAATAAAAATGAAATACCGTGCAACATTATACACACAAATATTTCCGCACCGAAATTAAATGCCGTTCTTCCGCAATCCTGCCTCCCAATATGCGGAAAAAGATTTTTCGCCTTGAGCCATCTCAGATTAATAAGGAGTGGCCCATTCAGGTTATAACAGAAATTGCGGAAGATGTCTTACAAACTATGACTCACGGCTATCAGCAAACGTGAACAAGTCGACGAACAAGTGTGGAATGAAGTGTATAAATTGGCATGATATCTTAAAAAATGTAAAATTAAATAAAAAAACAATTAGGAGATGTAATAAAAAGCCGTCCAAAAGCATTTATTTGATTGAATATCTCAAGTTTTTGATCTGTTTGGTATATCTTTGTGTCATTCTAATTTAAAATGCGCATTTAGTACTTTTTTTTTGGTTGGTCTGTGTCCCGTTTGGTCAATACACTGGCCACTTGGGGAAATCTGTATTGTCTCCGAAGGAGGGGGACAAATTTTGTTTTCTTTTATAGTCTATATTTTATACTCTGCTGAGCTTTTTATTCAAAAGTCAATTAGCTAAGTTTTGTAGATTTATTATTTGTCGCTAGTAACAAAAATAAACAACTCTGTTTCCAAAAATAATGTATTATTCAAATAAAAAAAAATACTTACGATGATAATACAATTTTTCCTTTCACTTACATCCAAAATTGTAGCGCCATTATAAGTCTTTATTTTTATCCCTTACAGCACGTGACATTTTTTGGTTTTTTATTTATAGTTGCATTTTTTACTGTCTTTAAGCCACATAGAAACTGTGCCGAGCGGGTTTTATAGCGAATAATAATACTGCCGTTCGATATCTAAAGCTAGATTTACTTCTATACAACTCCACAGAGGTTAGTCTAGTTTTAGTCAGTAACGAACTAAATCGATTGATGCCATGGTGACACGACCATCTTGAATATTGTTCAGACTAGATTTTATTTAAAGTCGAACGCACGATCATATTCAGTCTGTGCTGTAGTAATCATATTCATAACAGCTCTGTTACCACTACGTTACCATTAAGAATACAATATTTTTTAAATTATGAATATGTGTTATTAACAAGGACCTAAAAATAAATAGCCGGACGGAGGCTCGCCAACAGAGAACTGAAGCCATTTCTAATGCGCCGGCTGCTTGTACTTCCGAACGGCACGCACATATCAACTAGTTTTTTCCTATTGCGAGCAGCACACACAGACAGGTAGCCGGCCTACAATGCTTCAGTTCTTTGCTAGCGATGCTCCGTCCATTTATTTTAAGGTCCTTGGTTATTAATAAATCATCATCATCATCATTTCAGCCATAGGACGCCCACTGCTGGACAAAGGCCTCCCCCATAGATTTCCAATTAGTTCGGCTGGAACTAGCTTGTTGAAGTGGCAATGGGCAGGGCATATAGCACGTAGCACAGATGGCCGTTGGGGCCGAAAGGTTCTCGAATGGAGACCACAAATCGGCAAGCGCAGCGTCGGACGTCCATCAACAAGATGGACAGACAGATGATCTGGTTAAGGCTGCTGGCTCGCGGTGGATGCAGGTTGCTTCCAATTAATAAATGGAACAATATAACTGTTTATTATTATTGAAAGTAAAGTTGGTAAAATTATGCATTTTTTATTTTTTCACTAAAATCTAGCGTGGGGACTTGCTTTCCTCTTGGCGCCCAAAGACCTATTTAAAGGTTTTCGTCTTATGTTACTAGTGGTTCCGGCCTAAACATAATGATGATTTTAACTAATAGGAGCCCAATGATCTTTTAAAAGGTCTCAACCTCAGTTTGTCACTTTAAATTTACCGCGTATTGAATTCAGATGATTTCTGAACGAATATGTCATGTTTGACGTTAACACTAGATGTCAATCTGTGTAACATCATCATCTTTCAGTTCAGACGTTACCGTCAAAACAATGGCGAGGCGTGGAGGACGAGATAAGTAAATCTGTGATTATCTTTGCTATTTCGGCAGAAACTTCGATTTATTTATACTCCCACATCACGCCCCCTCTCGTCTTCATCTAAGCTGAATTTAAAAGTTGCTAAACCACGCGCGTATACATAAAAAAATCCCAAATTAAGTTTAAACCGTTTAAACTCGCAAAAAAAAGTAATATAAAAAGTTCATTTTCATTTGCATCTAAACAATAACATCTATTTATCACTTCAATAGTCACTATTGGCTTCTATTTTCTTGCTGGCTTTGTTGTAAATATATATATGTTTCGTTTTTATATATGTATGTATTTTATGAATTGTATATGTCGCAGTGCAGCGTTCTCCCCACGAAGGTATGTCAAGTTTGTGCTTGAGTGTCTTTGGTTGCGGTACAATGACGTTTATTCAAAATTGACGGAGTTCGGTGACGTTCTGTTATTATCTCGCATGTCAGGAAATGGTGAATTGTGCTGAACAAGGAATTGGAGTCAGTGATGGTTGATCTGAGCATTATGGGCAAAGGAATACGTCCCGCTACCAACCTCACTGCATTTCTTCGTTTATTATGGTTAGTTAGTGATACTATCGAGCTCCAATCGATGGAAACCGACACTCGACTGCGGATAATTGGCAATTAGATGGACATCCTGACGACTCCTGCCCCCTGACGCTGTATGTGTATTGCTTCCCTTATATTTAGTTATTTGTGTGCATTCTTTGTCTTTTGCATCGTTTATTCCTCACCACCTATTACTCATTTATTTTTGTTAATTTTATATCAACTCCGTTACCCAAAGGTTGTCTGGAAGAGATCGCTCTTTAGCGATAAGACCGCCTATTGTTTACTACTGTGTTTGTATAAGTTTGCATTGTAATTTATTTTTTGGTGTGCAATAAAGTATGATTGTATTGTATTGTATTGTGAGTTGGTAGGAAGACCGCGAGTGTAATTATGCGAAAATAGACTAGAGGCAAGTTTCATAGTTTTATGCCAACAGTTGTTCAACATCAGTCGGTTTCAGCATAATATCTACGATTCCCTAAGAATGAACAGGGTTCATCGCCAGGCCAAATTTCTGTAGAAGATCTATGGGCTAAGTTTCATCGTATAATGATTTTCAGGCGCTAGAGCACTGTGTGACATATTTGAGAGACTGATATTATTCTTCTCAGTCAGAATTGTTCCTAAATGACACAATGATTAGGTTCTCGACTATTGTTGCAAGAAAGGCGATTTCTCCTTATAACATTTTACTTGTAACAGAATTGCTCGGAATTATGCTTTATGAATCTAGGTCAGAAATACAAAGAGACGTATTATAGCCTGGTATTGAAGTTAAGGTTTATGGTTTATTTCATTATTATGCTATATTTTTGTTTGATGTTGTATATTTGTTAAGGAAATAATAATGTAAGGCGGCCGTTATTTTATTAACCATAATATTGTACAATTTCTGTTTTAAAACACCTATCTAATCTTAATATTATATGTGAAAGGCTCATGCGTTTTCGGGCCTCGTAAATTTTGTACTTTTACAACCAATGATTGAATGATATCAGATATACAACGTGTTACACGACCAACTGAAAACTGTTTATTCAGAATCAAGAGTAGAATCGATTACATTATATTTTAATACATGCTTTTTTTATTTCCTCTTTTTATCTTGCCCAGTCTAAAAGTTACGAGTGTAACATTTGCGACTGTATTACGATTCACAGATGGAGGTTGCATGCATACCTCCAATATTTTAATAATTTTGCTACCCAAAGTTGTGACGTGTTGTCAGAGTGTTTGTGTCTCGGTGTGATTATTTAGTTTGTGTTTATTTGATTATTATTGATTATTTAAGAAATGCCGTTTAGATATACTAATATTCAATACTGCAAAATGGTACGGATGTTAGCACGATGCAACGATAGTGTCAACTTTGCCATACGACGTTTTCAAACTTTTCAAGAAGAGTTTGGGATCACCGTATCAATAAATGTAGAGTTACTAATCAACTAGAATTTATAAAATAAAACACTCTAATATGGCAATAATACAAGGATTTAAAAACAAATACTGTAGACTAATTCAGAATAATATAAATCAGTTTGGGTGTCTAAGGTTTTCAATAGGTGGTGTAACACGTTGTATATCTACAAGATGCCGTGTTGTTAAATATCCTAAACATCACGACATTTATCCGTCAATATTATTTTAGGTATCATCTCGACAAAAAAATAACCTGGACTGTAAAAAAATAAATGTCCCAGACGGCCAGCGTTTGTGGCCCGAACTGTATGTAGGTGAGGGCTGTAAAATATGTGAGCTGGGTTCTCATTTATTACCGCCTATGCTATATCTATAACTTTAAGTCTTCTCTGGTCAGGAAGTGGGAGATTCTCTTCGTGCAACGAGCCCAAAAAAAACAGCTCTGAATCTTATTTTAATTTCTATATGTTGTTTAATTATGCAGTGCTGTGAGTTATGAGACTTAATAAACAAACGGCCTTGCGCCTACACTTCCAGTTCGTAACTTAACTACTTACGGATCATTATCGCCTACAAAGCAAAAGTTATTAGGTTTTACATCAAGCTTTGCACCTGTTCAACAAAAAACTGACCACTCAAGAGTCTCTAAACTTCAAAAAAACTTGTCACACACATGACTCACTGAGAAATTTATAAAGCACGGCCAAGGTCTACGCAGCCCTTGCAAGGTGCCTTCAATCTATTCAAAACAAGCCTTCCCACTATAAATATTTTCCTTGCCCTTCCAAGATTTATGGCCCCCGCAACCTTTCGCTGCAATATGGGCGATATTGCATTTTTTACCGCAACATGTGTGAAATTGCGTGATTTGTGAGTTGTGCACCTGCAATTTTGGGGCTGTTTTGATATTGTAGTTTTCGGTTGAACGAGGATTGTTATGTTGTGAAATCAATGTGGTAACTCTGCTGGAATCACTTTACTACCGTAGGTACTATATATGTCATTTTGTTTGTTCAAATTTATTGCAAAGCACAAATATTAGTAAAACCATCCAAGTTCGGGTTGGATTCGCTCATGAAGGGGGCCGGTGGTACAAAAGTACCACCAGTTTAATTTTTGCTAAAAGACCAATTAATAAACCGATTATTATATACCTAATAATAAAAACAAAATAAACCTGAAAATAAAAAGAAGCGTCATACAGTAGACGTACTTTTTGGCGTCTTTTTCTCTACAGTAGAACCCTTCGTGTGCGAATCCGATTCGCACTTGGCCGATTTTTTTTATATTATTTGTTTTAATAGCAGCATTCGAAACACCCATTATGTGACAATTTTAAGCCTATATTACCTACCTATTACGGTTCAAAAGATACAGCCCTTTGACAGACGGACTGATAGACAGAAGGACAGCGAAGGTGCTCAAAAATAAAATAATGATGATGTCAATACTTTCGTCTAATTTCTTCACCAATACCTTTTACTACTTTTTACCTCAGAATTTCTAAATAAAAAAAAATTGTTCTATTTGCCTTAAAATAATGAAAGTGTTCTTATAAAATACCCAAAGAGCCAGAGATAAGGAACACTCAAGAAATGAAACGTTTAGCTTAGCTATGGAGGGTAGAGGTACATTTAGTTCTGCTCGTTGACTGGAGCTGTCATTATTATATTGTACTATCAAATAATGATGTCGAATTCGTATGTTGTTTTAATTATTTACTGTTTCTGTTATAGTTTATTATTCTTAAATAAGTAATTGGGGAATAGTCATAGTAATTTATTCATTGTAACCAGTACATTTGGACTTAATCCTAATAGTACAGGACCCCGGTAGGGTGTAGGAATATTTGTAATTATTTTTTTTACATTTGTTATTAGCTTACTATAATACTATTTTTGTTACTTACTAGCATGACTAGTATCTTTTCTATACTTGTCTTAGGTAGTCTAAAGCCTTTAGGCCCACGTCTACAGATTTGCAATTCTACAGATTCTCATGTTTACAGATTCCCAATTCTACAGATTCTCATTTCTACAAATTCCCAATTCTACAGATTCTTATGTCTACTGATTTCCAATTCTACAGATTCTTATGCCTACAGATTCCTAATTCTACAGATTCTCTTGTCTACAGATTCTCAATTCTACAGATTATCATGTCTACAGATTCCCAATTCTACAGATTCTCATTTCTACAGATTCCCAATTCTACAAATTCTCATGTCTACAGATTCCCAATTCAACAGATTCATAGTTGTATAAATTCCTAATTGAAAAGACGATAATGAGCACTGGAGATAAAATGCGATAACCAGCCAGAAATTAAGTATTCATTTTAATAAAAAGTTTTTATTTCCCCATAAGAAGGTGCAAGCTCTGACTTTTATAAATACTCTAATCACATATTCATGGTAAAACAAGGAGGAGGCTAATTAACTAACTAAGAGTACATTGCAGTGACAGGTTGCAAGCCCATCATCCACAATACTCTTGAATCAAACTTATTTTATTACCCATGTCTTACAACATTAACGGAAGTGGATTATACAGTCTCGTCTAAAATTACACTTCAGGATTGTATGGTTAAATAGTAAACTTGAAAATTGTATACCTATTTTCAGATATGACCGTACTAATCGTGCTGTTATATTTTTTTAGAGAAACTGGTAATCTGTAGAATTGGGAATCTGTAGAATCGGTAATCTGTAGAATTGGGAATCTGTAGAGTTGGTAATCTGTTAAATTGGGAATCTATAGAACTGGTAATCTGTAGAATTGGGAATCTGTAGAGTTGGTAATCTGTTGAATTGGGAATCTATAGAACTGGTAATCTGTCAAATTGGGTATCTGTAGAATTGGGAATCTGTAGAGATAGGAATCTGTAATGGAAATCTGTAGAATTGGGAACAAACCGTCTAAACCCCTTAGAATGTATCTATTATAATAACATATTATAATAATTACTTGTTAGTTACTTGTAAAGTTCAATGTGACTGATGAAAGTCCATTACATTGTGTTAAAATATAAATTAAATTAATATCAAGTATTATAACGTTACAGAAAATGTTTAGAATCCCTACTTCTGCGTCCCTCTAGAGTCTATTGTTATCCGGTATTAACTATAGTACTGTAGGATACAGTTAGCACCCTTTGGGTACAAAACCCTAAACCCTTCAGCACGGAACACTAAATAAGGGCAAACTTATAACCGTAGCGAAATAACAAATACAGCACAGCTTAGTAGTTAGGTACCTAGTTGTTTTAAAATGGAGAAATAAAAAGTTCACTGTAAAATTATAAGATCTCAATTTTAAAATTAAAATTAATTTCATATTCATAAGTCTCGTAAACGTGTTTTATCAATTGTCATTTACTCGTATTTAGGAAGACAATAGAAGTTTGATAGTAATGGGCATTTTGTTATATTCATGCTTCAAAACAGCAAAATATGCATCGTATGTTGTTTTTTTTTTTAATAATCGTTGTGGCACTATGTCAACTCACTCATACATAACGAACCAAAAAACAAATAAATGTGGAATGGAAATTAAAAAAAAAAACATATTGCAGGCACATTTAGGTCTCCAATTTTTCATGAAATTCTATTAAGGATCTCTCTAACCGCACCCGAAACGTGATACCTCGTAGCCTATTATAATAAGGAACAACAATATTTCATTGCATGTTTGAGATATTGAATTATTATAAAATCCATAGTGTGCTCCAAACATTTCTGAACTCAAATTATGAAACCTTTTTTAAGTAACATACGAATCTTAATTTTTTTTCTACACATACAAAAATACAGACATAAAAAAATTACTAAGTAACACGTATAAAATCAACTAACTCTTTGCAGTGAAATTCTCTAGCTAGATAGTCAGAGACGATTTTAAAGAATCAAAATCGTCTAGACACTCGCACTTAACAACTACTCTAATCAACTTGACATTAATTGACACAAGAAAGAAGTGTAAGATTTCAGAATCTACGCTTTGTTCTATTATTGGCTCTGTAGATGTCAATAAACGTAACTTTGAGTTCAAATGTCAATGACCCAAACATATGAGCAGGGGTCGTACTTTTGATGCCGATGACGTAAAAATGACGTCAAGCTACATACAGTATGATTCATTTTAGGTTTTACATTGATTTATCGTTACCGGAAATTACCGGTATCGTAAAAGCTATGAATTAATTTTATTACTACTGTCATTAATTGGTGTCAATGATAGAACTGGTTGAGAATGCCTTATGGCATTAAGTTCGCCTTTTGTACGATAAGTTTTCTTTTGTGCAATAAAGTTTAAATAAATAAATAAATAGAAGCCATTTACAAATCAAGATGTGTCTGCCTGTGTTATCTTATTTATTGAATCGGAAAATTGGAAAATAAATCAGACACGCATTTTGATATAGAAGCGACCGCATAAATATAATACGTTCGCATTAGTATATATCAAATTGGGTTGGGTCCTGATCGCCTTACTTGCATTTAGCCTTGGTATTCCAAACGTCTCAGTTGTACACTGGCCAAGTATGCAAAATGACTTGTTTATCTAATCCCTTGATTAAAAAATGGTCCAAGTTTCAAGGAGACTTAGGGAGCAAAACGCATAGGTCGTGAAATGCACAAGTAGGCAGACTGTCTCAATTGTATAAAGTCTTGGTTGTGATAAGGACTACGTAATCAAAAGATCTTGTTTGTTTAATGTCTTAGTTATAAAATGAGGAAGTGGATGAAACGTCATTATTGCTAAATGACTACGTTATATTTATGTAAAATGAGAAAATGCAGATTAACATTAATATCTGCTTAATTATCAATATAAGCAGCCTGTAATCGAATTTGAAGTACTATGAAGGTGATAATAAAATAACGTTATGTCATTAGGGGAGACCGGGTATGGTTGTCTCACGGGTTGGTTGTCACAGCAGCCATAAAATCATACTAAACGAAGGAATAAGTGCATCGATTGGTAAAGTAGGGAAGGAGGTGAAGCTCTTGCGATCTTTTAACACCGAGCGATGCTTGTTTGTAGATAAATGTTGGAGTTTTTCTAGCCACATCACATGTATAGGTTAAAACAATTTCAGTATTTTATGTTATGGCACATTGTAATGGCAGACGTATGTACCTATACGTCTATTTATTTATATGAGATAAAAATTGCGTGATACTTAGGGCATGCTCCCGGTACTGGATTTCCATACAAATACGGTACCGGAACCGGGAATTCCCGGTTCTCGCCATACAAACTCAGTACCGGGAGCATGCCCTAGTGATACTCTTTTCTTAGAAGCGTGGGAGAAACAGAGTCAGGGAAAGAATTTTGAGTTGAAACATGAAACTAATGGCCTTTGCAACAAATTTAAGATGTCAGGCCAATACTAACAAAAAGTCGAAAGTTTAAGCTCTTTAGTCGAAAGTTAAATACGAGGAACTGTGCTTTTATGTGTTCTTGTCATAAAATGTGCAGCTTTATTGTTTTTGAGATAGTTATATTACATCCAGATGTTATGAATACTTGACTCTAGATGACTAGAGATGGTCTGAATTGCACAAGGTGATAAGTTGAAATATCGACGTAAAATATGATCCTTATACCTAATGGGCTAAGGTACAGTAGTACAGGTCGATTCACAAGAGCTGGCACGAATGGAGTGAACGAAAGTAATGCCACTTGTCATTGTTGAGTGACGTACTTATACGGAAGGCTCAAAATATTTTGTAAATAAGTACATAACACTTCTTCATTATGCAAGAAGAATATAAAAAAATGCATATAATCTGCAGATTATTAAGACTAAGCAGGTAAAAAATATGGTAGAAAGGTACATTTAACGCTTCGCTACAAATAGTTTACTATCATGGAGTTTTTATGTAATTTATATACCTTGTTTTCACACTGACGCCGCAATCTACGAAATCATGGCGAATATATGCGAAAAACATATAAAATTTTGATATTTCACTGCAATTCCCGCGCTTTACGGCGTCAGTGTGCAAACAAGGTTACGACTGTGTAGGTAGGGATGTTTTTGTTCTGAATTACGAAGTTATGAGACGATATTTTCTAAAAACACGATCATCGTTTATTGAGTCGACCTTTATTTAAGCATGTTGTCACAGTGATGATTTTATAGATATATAGAGACATGATTTTTTACTTGGAAGTACCTTATAATTTTTTAGATATAAAAACGGGCTATTAATAAAAATAAAAGAAATCTCTTTTTAATACATTTGCTACAAAGTTCAGATAGGTTCTTGATATTTTATTTCTAAAACTGTACCCCCCGCCACGATAATTTATGTATCTCTAAATACAAATTCAAAACGTTAGAGAAGCATTTTTAACTAGATTTATTTCTTGGGATTCATCATCAGCCTATATGCGTCACACTGCTGCGCACAGGTTTACTCTCATAGATCTTTACTCTACTACATTATCATCTCCACAGCCTCTTGCGTCTTTCCTGGAATTCAAATATGTATAATTATTTTAGTGGATCTTTCTTAAAACGCATACAGTAAATCTTATTTTGTATATTCGCTTAATATTGAAATATATATTTTAAAACGCATACCATTTATTCGCATAAGAACTACTTTTAACAATATTTTTCATAAATATTAAAAAGTATAATTTTATTGTAAGACACCTAATCGGACATTGGAATTTTCTTTTCTGTTGGGGTTGCAGTTCAAATATAACCTATATTTCCGATAGTCGTTCTTTTCTGTCAGGATCGCATCTCCATCAGGGATCAGGGTTGTATATTTTGGGCCGTAATAGATAGAAAGTTAAAATTTTCGCAGAATATGATTGTACTTTTGTTGCCGCTATAACAAAAACTAAAATAAAATTAAAAATAAAAAGAGTTCCCTATAAGGCTTTTTGGCGTTTTTTTGCTCGACGCTGGTACGGAACCCTTCGTGTGCGAATCCAACTCGCACTTGACCGGATTGTATTATACCATTTTAGCGGCATGCTCACTCATCGTATGTGTTTATTTTATTTCATTCATTATTATTATATATATTTCGCCTCGGGGTGGGATTGGCATATACGGTCTCTTTGCGGTCTCTGTGCGCTATGGATGAGAGTACGGAAAAAAGAAGAGATATGTCACTTCGGATTTATCATCGGAAAAAGTTCGCGTGCGGGCGAATAATATATTCAATATAAAAGGAAAATGAAAAGAAGACCACGACCAAAGGCCTAAGGGGGTAAGTTTAGGGCGATCATTTATTTATTGTATTTCCACAAGACCATCAACGAGACGGATCAGAGTCCGTGAAGTTGAAAACTCAAAAGGAAACCAGTGCGCTTTGTTCGAGGAACATTTGGTCGTCTTCGAATCGGATTTACTTTCGGACTCATACGTTTTCAACTCCACGGTACTCTAATCCTATCTTTCCAACACTTTTCGAGCGGTCGAAATTTAGTGTTTGTTCAAAATTTTACTTTGGGCAAAATATCGATATTTTTAGTTTCAAAATTACGCTAATATAATTTTATTAATCGCGGTTGCTATTTGTTGGCATAATATCCGGGTCATTCAAGTCAATTGATTCATCGGTAAGTGTTATTTCAATTCGGCAATTTGCATATTTTATTGACATTTTGAATGAAACTGTTTGTTGCTAGGTAACCAGATTGCGGGTTAGTACATAGCGGTATTTCGTCATGCTTGTTACCTGTATACGTGGCGTAGTTGTACAGTACCTACACTACTGAGTTTGAGGTCGTAGGTTCGTGACCGGTCACGAGTGGTCTTTTTGTATTTTTAGAGGGGTTTTATTTCTTGTGTAAGCGGTGCGGAATATTATTTACTGGAAATTTATGGTTTATTTAGATATTTAACTTTTTTTTTTAATAAATTTTGCGGAAAATTTACAAATATAAAATAGTATAGCGGGAAATACTTTCTTTATTTGAAAAAATAGTGCAGTTTATTGTTATTTATGCGGCGATATGGACTTATATTTGTCAGGAAATACAGACACAGAACAGTTACATCAGCTTTCTTAGAAAGTTTCCATCAAAGTGACCCGGTAACACGATAAACAACACCAAATGTTCCTCGAACAAAGCGCACTGGTTTCCTTTTGAGTTTTCAACTTCACGGACTCTGATCCGTCTCGTTGATGGTCTTGTGGAAATACAATAAATAAATGATCGCCCTAAACTTACCCCCTTAGGCCTTTGGTCGTGGTCTTCTTTTCATTTTCCTTTTATATTGAATATATTATTCGCCCGCACGCGAACTTTTTCCGATGACAACCTATTTGCGCCCACATAATTAGTTCCGCAATCTGAACGTATCACACTCGGAATGCCGCGTCGAGATGTGAAGCGCGTCAGTGCCGCAAGAAAACCTTCAGTCGAAAGGTCTGTGACGCACTCTAAATGAACCCCTTTAGAGGCAGAGCAAATGAAAACACAAAGGTATGCCTTCAATATCTTTGCATTCCGCAAACGAGAATGTTTTATCATAAAAGGACCCGCAAAATCAGTTTGCACGGTGTGGAACACACCAGTCGCGTTAACTCGATCCCAGGGCAACGCTGCCATCAATGGCGCCGTAGGCCTAGCCTTCGTCCTAAAACATTTCATACACTTAAAGATACGGGTACGAATCACTTGCGCAGCAGAAAGAATCCAAAATTGCCGCTGTAATACTGCCATCAAAACTGTAGCGCCCGCATGGCAATGCATTACATGAAAGTGATCCACGATCAAAACTGTGAGCGCATGTGACTTCGGCAATATCACTGGATGTTTCCGCTCAAAAACGAAGCTGGAATGTTCCAAACGGCCTCCAACGCGCAGTAGGCCATCATCCCCAATAAGAGGCCTAAGCCGGCGTAACCGTGTGGAACACTGCTTATTTTGCATAAGACAATGAATGTCATCAGCGAACTCTGCTTCCTGCACCAATTTAATCAACCGCTGCAAAGCAAACTGTCGCTCTGCTACTGTTAACGCCCCTACAAGTTTCTGAGAGAAAGATTTTGCATTGTTGACAAACCGAAAAGAATATGCTACGACCGCCAGTAACATATTCAAACTGCTAAACCGAGTAAATATATTATCCTTGTCAACAATCCCCACCAGAGCATTTACTTTTCCTTTCCGCAATCCAGGCAATGGATCTTCCGCTTTATCCATTATATTCTTGGGCCAGGTGTCCGCATCACCTGTCAACCAATCAGGTCCCCACCATAGAGGATGTTCAAGTAATACCGATGCGCGACAACCGCGACTTGCAACATCGGCAGGATTCATTTCAGAAGGTAAATGTCTCCAAGTTATATCTAGACCGCAATTGATAATCTGGGAAACCCGATTACCCTCAAATGTCTGCAACAAATGGGGCGAAACCCGCAACCATGAAAGAATTATGGTGCTGTCGGACCATCCAACGATACTCTCTATCGTCGTATCATCACTGATAGCAGCGACGACGTACTTGAGAAGGCGAACCAACAATGTAGCACCGCTGAGCTCCAATTTAGGTATGGTTAGTTTCGACTTTATTGGCGCCACCCGAGACTTGGCCATCATCAAACTAACCTTGACCTTCCCGTCTTGTCCTACTGTCCTCAGATAAATCGCTGCGCCGTACCCGAGCTCTGACGCATCTGAGAACCCGTGTAGAGAACAAGACTTAACGCCCGACAACACAAAGCGCTCCAATCGAAGACGGGATATTAAAGGCAGATCCTTTAGGATGCCTTGCCATTCTGAAATCACGTCTGCAGGAGCTTCCGCATCCCAAGATAAATTCCTTAACCAGAGCTGCTGCATAAGCACTTTGCCTTGAAAGACTATTGGATAGATCCACCCTAAAGGATCAAAAGTCCTAGCCAATATCGACAATATTAACCGCTTAGTACATCCACTAGTATCATCAAGCTTTGTTCGATATGAGAAGCAATCGCTGTTGGAGTCCCATTGAATGCCTAGGATTTTAAAGAAGCTAGGCCCGTCCGCATCATCAAATATTTTCTTAGGCTTTTCCAAGTGCTCTTCCGCTACGTCCCGTAAAACCTCCTTGCTGTTAGAAGTCCACTTACTTAGCTCGAAACCGCCAGAGCGTAGTAGGTCCGTCAACTCCTGCTTCAATCTAGACACGTTTTCTATGGTGTCTGCTCCACCCAAGATGTCGTCCATGTATACAGACGAACGAAGAAGCCGCGCCGCCGCAGGAAATTTTTCTTCTTCGTCATCTGCCAACTGCCTCAGCGCCCGAATCGCGAGGTATGGGCTAGACTTCATGCCATACGTTACCGTATTGAGCTGGAAGATCTGCAAGGGTAAGTCTGAAGATTCCCTCCAGAAGATGCGCTGGAACCGCCGGTCTTCTTCCGCAATCAAAATCTGCCTGAACATCATTCTGATGTCTGTTGTAAAAACATAAGGGTTTAACCGAAATCTGCATATTATTTCCGCAATGTCCCGCTGTAACTTCGGGCCGGCGTGCAGACAGTCATTCAGAGCCACTCCATTGCTTGAAGCACAGCTAGCATCAAAAACCACACGAATTTTGTCGGAACCCGATTTAAATATACCGTGATGTGGTATCAGATAACTTCCGCTTGTATAATCTTGTGGGTCTCCATCACAAAGAGACATGTGCCCTGTCTCTAAATATTCCCGCATAAACCCTACATATTTCGCACGAAATATTTCGTTCGTGGAAAGCTTCCTTTCCATTGCCAAGAACCGCTTCATGGCAATTGGCACCGAGTTTCCGAGATCAGGGGCGTCCGATAAAAAAGGTAACCGCGCCTGGTATCTGCCGCCTTCAACCCTTTGATGATTATTTTTAAAAATCATTTCGCATTCCAAATCCTTCGGGCTCTCAATTTTTTCCGGAATATCCTCCACTTCCCAGAATTGCTCCAAAATCTGGTCTGTAGTCGTGTCACAGAAGAAGGTTTGAGAGAAATAAGTCGCCTGAGGATATGGGTTGTATGCCGCAAAGGTGACCGGACCTGTCAACACGTGACCGAACACAGTATTCATAGCCCGAGGTAAGTGATCATTGATCTTCAGGCATCCGCCGCCGAGCACAATGTCACAAAGTAAATCCGCACCGATTAAAATGTCAATCTCCCGACTAATGTAGAACTGTTCGTCCGCGAGATACAGTCCTCGATAATTATCCGCTAACTGAGCCGGAAGTGAAAATCCAGGTAGGTTGTTTGTGATTTTGCTCAAAACAGTAGCTGTTGTCACAAGCGTAGGCCTCTCCGACAGCCTTGGTGTGAGAGTCAAATTAACAGCCCCTCTGCAACCGCTCACAGGGGCACCACTCAGACCCGTGACTGAGACCATGTTGGATTTAAACCGCTTCAAACCCAACCTCTGCACGCAAGCTTCTGACACAAAGGTGCTCTGACTACCTCCGTCAAGCAATGCCCTTGCCTCCTGGTAACAGCCGCTACTGTCGAGTACCCGTACGACTGCCGTTGCAAGTAGCACCGTCCGCTGGTACATACTCGGCTCGTTGACGTGTGACGCCAACAGTCCAGTGATTCCAGGGGCCGCACTTCCCGGGAGTTCGCTACCTAAAGGCGCGCTCACGATTGGAGCATTTGCCGAGGGCGTTGTGGGGTTGTACAACCGCCCATTCGTTGATACATTGTTTGACATCAAACGTTGTTCCGGCACTGCAGTTGGAAGATCAAAATGCAATAAGTAATGATGCTTAGGCGAATTGCATTTATAGCAATTCACATTGTAGTTACATTGGTCAATATTGTGACCATTTAAACATCGGAAACACAATCTCAGCGATACCACCTGACGTTTCCTAGCTGTAGGTTTCATTGCCAAGAACTTCTCACACTTGGCAATGAAGTGTCCGCTTTTCCCGCATAATCCGCATGAAGTTGATCCCGCATTCTGGAAGACCGCGTGAGTCTTTACCGCTAGACTCTGTCCACCTCCACTACGTCTAGCCGCGGATGACGCACCGGGCTGTGGCTCCGCGCTAGATTCCAAAATCCGTATTTCAGTTTCCAAAAACTTTAATAGATCTGAGAATGTAGGCAACTCCTTGTCAGCATGCTTGTCTTCAAAGTGCTTCTTTAAGTTACTGTCTAACTTTTGGAAGTTAATATAAAACAACAAATAACACCACGATTCTACAGGGAAATTCATCTTTTCCAGTGCCTTTGTGTTTTCCAGTAGGGTATTTAAAAACGTTTTCAAACTATTTAACCCTCTACTGTGCAGATGAGGTGTATTTAACAGGTTGTATAACAGCCGGTCCGCCAATAATCTTTTATTGTTATACCGCGCATTTAGCAAGTCCATTGCTACCGAATAATTATCTCCAGTGACTGACAGATGCTGGATTAAGGTTTTCGGTTCACCTAACAATGACCCCGCTAAGTAATACATCTTTTCAGTATCAGATAAAGATGTGTCATTGAGCACCAGAGACCGAAACAATTCCATGAAGGAAGCAAACTCTTCTATCCTTCCTGAAAAGGTAGGAATTTGCAAGCGTGGCAAGACCGCTCGATTGCCCGCGCTCCTGGCATTGTTATTACCGCAAACACTACCAGTTTCCGAATTTGAACTCGCCAGTCCCACATGACGTTGCTTTATAAAATAATATTTTTTATTGTACGTCTCGTACATCCGTTTGTGATCGTCTAGATCGAAGTTCTCGATCTCCTTGGCCGAAAGTTGAAGTTCGTAATGCATTTCCGTAAATGCCTCAAACACCTTTTCCAAATCTTGGAACCGCACCATAAAATCGCATTCCTGTTCTGAAGACAGATCCGCATTACGAGCTAAACCTTCCAAAAAATCAATATTTTGGATAGCCGTGAAATATTTCATTTGAGACAACTGTAACCGCCTAGCTGCCGTCATTGTTTTGTTTGACTGCAAAAATTGCAGAATCCCAATCAAAAAAATCAAACAAAACCCTAGCAATAAACACCACAACATGAAAATTATAGATTCCTAATACGCATTGCTCGTAGTTCACTGCGCCGCATAAATAACAATAAACTGCACTATTCTTTCAAATAAAGAAAGTATTTCCCGCTATACTATTTTATATTTGTAAATTTTCCGCAAAATTTAAAAAAAAAAAAAAGTTAAATATCTAAATAAACCATAAATTTCCAGTAAATAATATTCCGCACCGCTTACACAAGAAATAAAACCCCTCTAAAAATACAAAAAGACCACTCGTGACCGGTCACGAACCCACGACCTCAAACTCAGTAGTGTAGGTACTGTACAACTACGCCACGTATACAGGTAACAAGCATGACGAAATACCGCTATGTACTAACCCGCAATCTGGTTACCTAGCAACAAACAGTTTCATTCAAAATGTCAATAAAATATGCAAATTGCCGAATTGAAATAACACTTACCGATGAATCAATTGACTTGAATGACCCGGATATTATGCCAACAAATAGCAACCGCGATTAATAAAATTATATTAGCGTAATTTTGAAACTAAAAATATCGATATTTTGCCCAAAGTAAAATTTTGAACAAACACTAAATTTCGACCGCTCGAAAAGTGTTGGAAAGATAGGATTAGAGTACCGTGGAGTTGAAAACGTATGAGTCCGAAAGTAAATCCGATTCGAAGACGACCAAATGTTCCTCGAACAAAGCGCACTGGTTTCCTTTTGAGTTTTCAACTTCACGGACTCTGATCCGTCTCGTTGATGGTCTTGTGGAAATACAATAAATAAATGATCGCCCTAAACTTACCCCCTTAGGCCTTTGGTCGTGGTCTTCTTTTCATTTTCCTTTTATATTGAATATATTATTCGCCCGCACGCGAACTTTTTCCGATGACAAATCCCAAGTGACATATCTCTTCTTTTTTCCGTACTCTCATCCATAGCGCACAGAGACCGCAAAGAGACCGTATATGCCAATCCCACCCCGAGGCGAAATATATATAATAATAATGAATGAAATAAAATATGGTGCGGTTCCAAGATTTGGAAAAGGTGTTTGAGGCATTTACGGAAATGCATTACGAACTTCAACTTTCGGCCAAGGAGATCGAGAACTTCGATCTAGACGATCACAAACGGATGTACGAGACGTACAATAAAAAATATTATTTTATAAAGCAACGTCATGTGGGACTGGCGAGTTCAAATTCGGAAACTGGTAGTGTTTGCGGTAATAACAATGCCAGGAGCGCGGGCAATCGAGCGGTCTTGCCACGCTTGCAAATTCCTACCTTTTCAGGAAGGATGGAAGAGTTTGCTTCCTTCATGGAATTGTTTCGGTCTCTGGTGCTCAATGACACATCTTTATCGGATACTGAAAAGATGTATTACTTAGCGGGGTCATTGTTAGGTGAACCGAAAACCTTAATCCAGCATCTGTCAGTCACTGGAGATAATTATTCGGTAGCAATGGACTTGCTAAATGCGCGGTATAACAATAAAAGATTATTGGCGGACCGGCTGTTATACAACCTGTTAAATACACCTCATGTGCACAGTAGAGGGTTAAATAGTTTGAAAACGTTTTTAAATACCCTACTGGAAAACACAAAGGCACTGGAAAAGATGAATTTCCCTGTAGAATCGTGGTGTTATTTGTTGTTTTATATTAACTTCCAAAAGTTAGACAGTAACTTAAAGAAGCACTTTGAAGACAAGCATGCTGACAAGGAGTTGCCTACATTCTCAGATCTATTAAAGTTTTTGGAAACTGAAATACGGATTTTGGAATCTAGCGCGGAGCCACAGCCCGGTGCGTCATCCGCGGCTAGACGTAGTGGAGGTGGACAGAGTCTAGCGGTAAAGACTCACGCGGTCTTCCAGAATGCGGGATCAACTTCATGCGGATTATGCGGGAAAAGCGGACACTTCATTGCCAAGTGTGAGAAGTTCTTGGCAATGAAACCTACAGCTAGGAAACGTCAGGTGGTATCGCTGAGATTGTGTTTCCGATGTTTAAATGGTCACAATATTGACCAATGTAACTACAATGTGAATTGCTATAAATGCAATTCGCCTAAGCATCATTACTTATTGCATTTTGATCTTCCAACTGCAGTGCCGGAACAACGTTTGATGTCAAACAATGTATCAACGAATGGGCGGTTGTACAACCCCACAACGCCCTCGGCAAATGCTCCAATCGTGAGCGCGCCTTTAGGTAGCGAACTCCCGGGAAGTGCGGCCCCTGGAATCACTGGACTGTTGGCGTCACACGTTAACGAGCCGAGTATGTACCAGCGGACGGTGCTACTTGCAACGGCAGTCGTACGGGTACTCGACAGTAGCGGCTGTTACCAGGAGGCAAGGGCATTGCTTGACGGAGGTAGTCAGAGCACCTTTGTGTCAGAAGCTTGCGTGCAGAGGTTGGGTTTGAAGCGGTTTAAATCCAACATGGTCTCAGTCACGGGTCTGAGTGGTGCCCCTGTGAGCGGTTGCAGAGGGGCTGTTAATTTGACTCTCACACCAAGGCTGTCGGAGAGGCCTACGCTTGTGACAACAGCTACTGTTTTGAGCAAAATCACAAACAACCTACCTGGATTTTCACTTCCGGCTCAGTTAGCGGATAATTATCGAGGACTGTATCTCGCGGACGAACAGTTCTACATTAGTCGGGAGATTGACATTTTAATCGGTGCGGATTTACTTTGTGACATTGTGCTCGGCGGCGGATGCCTGAAGATCAATAATCACTTACCTCGGGCTATGAATACTGTGTTCGGTCACGTGTTGACAGGTCCGGTCACCTTTGCGGCATACAACCCATATCCTCAGGCGACTTATTTCTCTCAAACCTTCTTCTGTGACACGACTACAGACCAGATTTTGGAGCGATTCTGGGAAGTGGAGGATATTCCGGAAAAAATTGAGAGCCCGAAGGATTTGGAATGCGAAATGATTTTTAAAAATAATCATCAAAGGGTTGAAGGCGGCAGATACCAGGCGCGGTTACCTTTTTTATCGGACGCCCCTGATCTCGGAAACTCGGTGCCAATTGCCATGAAGCGGTTCTTGGCAATGGAAAGGAAGCTTTCCACGAACGAAATATTTCGTGCGAAATATGTAGGGTTTATGCGGGAATATTTAGAGACAGGGCACATGTCTCTTTGTGATGGAGACCCACAAGATTATACAAGCGGAAGTTATCTGATACCACATCACGGTATATTTAAATCGGGTTCCGACAAAATTCGTGTGGTTTTTGATGCTAGCTGTGCTTCAAGCAATGGAGTGGCTCTGAATGACTGTCTGCACGCCGGCCCGAAGTTACAGCGGGACATTGCGGAAATAATATGCAGATTTCGGTTAAACCCTTATGTTTTTACAACAGACATCAGAATGATGTTCAGGCAGATTTTGATTGCGGAAGAAGACCGGCGGTTCCAGCGCATCTTCTGGAGGGAATCTTCAGACTTACCCTTGCAGATCTTCCAGCTCAATACGGTAACGTATGGCATGAAGTCTAGCCCATACCTCGCGATTCGGGCGCTGAGGCAGTTGGCAGATGACGAAGAAGAAAAATTTCCTGCGGCGGCGCGGCTTCTTCGTTCGTCTGTATACATGGACGACATCTTGGGTGGAGCAGACACCATAGAAAACGTGTCTAGATTGAAGCAGGAGTTGACGGACCTACTACGCTCTGGCGGTTTCGAGCTAAGTAAGTGGACTTCTAACAGCAAGGAGGTTTTACGGGACGTAGCGGAAGAGCACTTGGAAAAGCCTAAGAAAATATTTGATGATGCGGACGGGCCTAGCTTCTTTAAAATCCTAGGCATTCAATGGGACTCCAACAGCGATTGCTTCTCATATCGAACAAAGCTTGATGATACTAGTGGATGTACTAAGCGGTTAATATTGTCGATATTGGCTAGGACTTTTGATCCTTTAGGGTGGATCTGTCCAATAGTCTTTCAAGGCAAAGTGCTTATGCAGCAGCTCTGGTTAAGGAATTTATCTTGGGATGCGGAAGCTCCTGCAGACGTGATTTCAGAATGGCAAGGCATCCTAAAGGATCTGCCTTTAATATCCCGTCTTCGATTGGAGCGCTTTGTGTTGTCGGGCGTTAAGTCTTGTTCTCTACACGGGTTCTCAGATGCGTCAGAGCTCGGGTACGGCGCAGCGATTTATCTGAGGACAGTAGGACAAGACGGGAAGGTCAAGGTTAGTTTGATGATGGCCAAGTCTCGGGTGGCGCCAATAAAGTCGAAACTAACCATACCTAAATTGGAGCTCAGCGGTGCTACATTGTTGGTTCGCCTTCTCAAGTACGTCGTCGCTGCTATCAGTGATGATACGACGATAGAGAGTATCGTTGGATGGTCCGACAGCACCATAATTCTTTCATGGTTGCGGGTTTCGCCCCATTTGTTGCAGACATTTGAGGGTAATCGGGTTTCCCAGATTATCAATTGCGGTCTAGATATAACTTGGAGACATTTACCTTCTGAAATGAATCCTGCCGATGTTGCAAGTCGCGGTTGTCGCGCATCGGTATTACTTGAACATCCTCTATGGTGGGGACCTGATTGGTTGACAGATGATGCGGAAACCTGGCCCAAGAATATAATGGATAAAGCGGAAGATCCATTGCCTGGATTGCGGAAAGGAAAAGTAAATGCTCTGGTGGGGATTGTTGACAAGGATAATATATTTACTCGGTTTAGCAGTTTGAATATGTTACTGGCGGTCGTAGCATATTCTTTTCGGTTTGTCAACAATGCAAAATCTTTCTCTCAGAAACTTGTAGGGGCGTTAATAGTAGCAGAGCGACAGTTTGCTTTGCAGCGGTTGATTAAATTGGTGCAGGAAGCGGAGTTCGCTGATGACATTCATTGTCTTATGCAAAATAAGCAGTGTTCCACACGGTTACGCCGGCTTAGGCCTCTTATTGGGGATGATGGCCTACTGCGCGTTGGAGGCCGTTTGGAACATTCCAGCTTCGTTTTTGAGCGGAAACATCCAGTGATATTGCCGAAGTCACATGCGCTCACAGTTTTGATCGTGGATCACTTTCATGTAATGCATTGCCATGCGGGCGCTACAGTTTTGATGGCAGTATTACAGCGGCAATTTTGGATTCTTTCTGCTGCGCAAGTGATTCGTACCCGTATCTTTAAGTGTATGAAATGTTTTAGGACGAAGGCTAGGCCTACGGCGCCTTTGATGGCAGCGTTGCCCTGGGATCGAGTTAACGCGACTGGTGTGTTCCACACCGTGCAAACTGATTTTGCGGGTCCTTTTATGATAAAACATTCTCGTTTGCGGAATGCAAAGATATTGAAGGCATACCTTTGTGTTTTCATTTGCTCTGCCTCTAAAGGGGTTCATTTAGAGTGCGTCACAGACCTTTCGACTGAAGGTTTTCTTGCGGCACTGACGCGCTTCACATCTCGACGCGGCATTCCGAGTGTGATACGTTCAGATTGCGGAACTAATTATGTGGGCGCAAATAGGTATTTGGATGAGGTATATAAATACTTAGCTTCTCAGGAAGCCCAGCAGAGACTTAGTGATGGCGCAGCCAAACAGTCTATTACATGGCGGTTTAATTCCCCGGCAGCTCCACATTTTGGTGGTCTATTTGAGGCAACAGTAAAATCTGCTAAGACCTTATTGCGGCGGGTAATAGGTGATCAGGTTTTGACATTCGATGAATTGGTAACGGTTTTTACCAAAGTAGAAGCGGTGCTTAACTGTCGTCCATTATGTCCTTTGACGCAGGACCCTCAAGAAATAGAGGTACTTACGCCTGCTCATCTGCTCATAGGTAGACCTTTACTTTCCGTTCCGGAATATAATTATGAGGATGTTCCAAGTTCACGGTTAAAGCGGTTTAACTTAGTTCAGGCTTTATCTCAACATTTTTGGAGAAAATGGAGTGACCAGTATCTCCACTTTCTCCAAATGCGTAGGAAATGGACATCTCCAACGGATCCACCAAAGTTGGGTGATCTTGTCCTAATAAAAGAGGAAAATTTACCTCCCTTGAAGTGGAGATTAGGCAGAATAGCGGGATTGTTACCTGGCAAAGACGGTATTGTTCGGGTTGTGCAACTTACAACCACGTCGGGCACTCTCATGCGGCCTGTTGTTAAAATATGTAGACTCCCCCTGGATGATTAAGTTGGTAACAAACAGTTTCTTACTTTAGTTGTAAATTTGCGGAATCAGTGTTTTAATATTGCGGTTCATTTATTGATAAAGGCTACGGCCTTTCTCGGGCGGGGGAATGTTTATTTTATTTCATTCATTATTATTATATATATTTCGCCTCGGGGTGGGATTGGCATATACGGTCTCTTTGCGGTCTCTGTGCGCTATGGATGAGAGTACGGAAAAAAAAGAGATATGTCACTTCGGATTTATCATCGGAAAAAGTTCGCGTGCGGGCGAATAATATATTCAATATAAAAGGAAAATGAAAAGAAGACCACGACCAAAGGCCTAAGGGGGTAAGTTTAGGGCGATCATTTATTTATTGTATTTCCACAAGACCATCAACGAGACGGATCAGAGTCCGTGAAGTTGAAAACTCAAAAGGAAACCAGTGCGCTTTGTTCGAGGAACAGTATGCTTACACTATTGTTATGCGTTTTCATAATAGGACTTCTAAATTATGCTTAATAAAGGACATCCGAAGCTCGAATCACTCTTTTTTGACATAAAACCTAGGTAGTGTTGTAATAAATTACTTGTAATCCAAACTTCCATTTTCGTTTAAGATTTGTTCTACAAATTCTAAATGATCCCCACTAAATAATACTAAGGAGGCTTTGAATGTAAATCGAGTACTCTAATGAGTTTCTCGTCCAATAAATCTCTTTGACACTCATTAAGTTGTTCCGAAATTCAGACTTACGACACAGACTAATAGAAACAGACTTCAGTTTTGGTTAAAAATCTATTAAATAGCTTTGTTAAGCTTATGTTGTGTTCGTTTGTTATTTAATTAAATTGGATTTCAATTTGGTTTGTACCCAAGGTAAGATATTCTAAAGAACTAAAGTGATATGGCTTTAACAGATGTTTAAATAACTTTATACAGGAATAAAATGATGTACATCGGCGGCCGATCGTATAATTCGACAAATCATTAAATTTCTAGGCATATAATGCCTATATACATGCATGATATGCCTATATGCCTAGGAATATCATGAAATGCCGGCATTTTATGAGCCACCAGTGGCCAAAAATGCTACTACTTTATGATCTGCCAAGTATACTACCGTATTTATTATTAGGCACATTGTGATATGCCTGGCCAAATCTTAGACATATCATGAAATGCCGGCATTTCATGATATGCCTAGGAATTTCATGATTTGGCGAATTATACGATCGGCCGCCGACATACACAACGCGGGAGGTTCTTTATTACCTGGTAATAAAGAAAGCTCTCGATCGCATATTTACGTCCCTCGCTTGCAGCTCGGGCCGCAAACTTCTGCGATCTCGGCCTTTCTTTGTGTTACCACCCTAGTTATGTAATGAACGGGATGTTTTTATTTATTTCAGAAGGGTGCTCACTCAATCCACACGCGCACATGTACTAATAGTCCTCCCTTGTTTCCCATAAAGTTATAATTATAAGTCATACTGTATTGTTAGTCATAATTTTTGGAAGTCATAAAGTATTTGTTTCTCTAAAGCGGTATTATTTTTAGCATATTTTTACGTTAGCATATAGAAAACAATAGGTTAGGTTAGGTTTATTTAAGGTATAACAATTCAGAAAACTTAACGGTTTCGTAGAAAATAGGTTGTGTGACTTTCGATAATTATGACTAACAATACAGTATGAGTTTTAAAAATGATGGAAGACAATATAGACCCTTAAACAATATTATTTACAGTTCCTATTTAATCTTTATTTGATATTATATTACAAAAAAATCTCCTTCTCGTTTTTTGGCGCGCAATGTTACCTACCCCTGGCTCAATTGGCGAAAGCAGCTCGAAAATATAGTAATTGTCAAGGATCCAGTTTATAAAAATGATTTTATTCCTACGAATATTATTCAATATACGTATGAATTTTGCAGCCTTGTCGCCTCAGAATGGCTGGTTGCATTTCAATTACTTTCTGTAGAGAAATACTTGAACATCTAAGAACATGTAGTGTTAGATTACCTTTTCAGTCAAGTACAAAAAAGAGACGTCACTTTTACACTCTCAGACGAAATAGCGAGTGACTTTTAGTAATATATTATTTACCTGCAAAAGTGTTTTACTGTGATATTGACTAATATGTTTGAGTTTTGTCATCATTATCACTAGCAACAATTCGTTCGCAGCGAAATAATCTAATCGTTTACAGAGAAATAATCTAGATCACGCTATCAGTGTATAAAATGAAAATACTGTTCCATCTACGTTACGGCTTCGTAATGTTCGCCATTAGAAAAAACTCGGTTCGATGACGTCTTGCTTGATACATTTTAAATGCTTTTTTAAAGGCAAGATAGGAGGGAAGTGTTTTTAGTAGCTGTAAAAAGTTGCTTCGTCTCAATATTGCATATTGGCGTAGAGAATTTGAGTGCTTAGTAAATAGGCGAGTTGAAATGTTATTTCCTACCATAATATTTAAACAGGTTTTGTCGTTTATTATTCCTGACTAACTAAATATCACTTAATAAGTACCTGTCTGGTGACAACCGGGCCGGCTACCTTTATTTTTTGAGACAGTAATATCATATCAATCTAGCTTGTGAACTGAACTTTAGTTTAATAATAGGTAACAAGTGCACTTTGCACGCATAGAAGTCCTGTGAAAACCCGTTTCATCAAATAACTCTTAATATTTTTTAGCGGGAACACGACCAATTCACTTACTGACATAATATGATATAAGGTTAGAAGGATGGCGATATGCCACACTTGCGCTCAAAGCATTTCACCAAAAAGTCCCGCTATGCGATTCAGAAAAAAATACATTTGGCAACTAAAATAATTTGACCGCCACACTTGTATCAACTGTGCCAAATCGGAAATAAAAATTTGATGAACCACAGCATTACCTACGATTACGAACTTTTATTACCTAGTTCAGTAGGCTTATGATGCTATGCTTTGTCGCGTGATAAATAAATGATAAAGCACCCGTCTCTCTTACACACTATTTGTCAGAATGTGACGGATGCTTTATCATTTATTTATCGCGCGACTAAAAGTAGTCTCATAGTCCTACAGGAGTCAAATTATGTTAGGGACAAGATTGACGCGGAATTTCTGAACGCGACTGGTATTCGCCATAAATCTGACATGTCCATTGCAATTTAATTGTTTAATAGTACATTACTACAGAGGCCGGGAAGTAAGAGGTTGCTGGCCGAGTACATGTAGATGGCCGAGCGAAAGCGAGGCCAGATAGTTACGAGGCTGGCACACTGGTGACTGTGTCACGAATAAATCAATGGAAATTAAAAAAATAAAATCAGTGCAGAGGATTTTAAATGTTGTCTATGGTCTCTGGTGACTTATTACCTATAGACAGTATTTTAAATTTTTTCATCAACACATTGAATCATACAGATTTGTATTCTTAATGTCAGTTCGTGTGTAATAGGTACCTACCTATTAACGATATTTTTGGCCCGGTAGCCATTCAGACACTAAAAAAAATATAATTCCGCTGTTTAGCCTGTTCATGAACACAGACGCCATGTTTACATTGAAATTTTAAAAAAATTACTTCCCCGCCTAGGCCTTCTATTTTGTATGAAATTCCTTTACGGTTCTCTCGAGTTGTTCCGCCCGAAACGTGATAGCGCACGTAATGACGACATTACATTGCATGTTTGAGAGAAGAAACTTTTTAGTACACTTGCTCAAAAATGATGCTTTTCGTAGATTGTATATTGTGCGAAAATTTGTATTTTGCGCACTAGTGTTTTTTACTCTTCAGCTTATTTTCATACATTAGAGAATACATTTATTTGCAAATAAGTAAATCAACTAAAAAGTAATAAATAAAATATTCATTGCTTTTTCATATTTAAATTAAATTATAATAAAAGACCCTATGTTACCTACTTCCCAAATTAGTTTGTTATGAGGGTTAGGAACTTAGGATTAGTTAATGTTCGGGCCAGAATCTTTTCCCAATGTCATCCCAAACTATTTTACTCAAATAATCTGCAAATAAAAAACATCTGCGAAGGGCTATTCTGAATATAAAACTAGACTCACTTCGGAATCTGAAAATGTAAACATAGTTATCTTGTAACACTTCTAAACAAAAATATAATAGGTACAATATTCATATAAATGTATTATTTACCTACTCCTGAAGAAAAAGCCGAAAGTCAAAGAATCCAATTTATTTTTGTGACAACCTTATTTAGGGCAACATTTAATTTTTCACTTGTCTTCACAATTCAAGAAATATGTGTTGAGGAAGGAATGATGCGCTTGTTTATTTAAGTATCGTGTTAATATTCAGTAATTGGTATCAATTTCAACGTATAATAATTAGATATTCTCAATAGTAGATAAAACCAGTTGAAAGATACATTACAACAATGATGATGACGACTGTTCGAAATTATTGTTTTCTAACTACTTCATTGGGACATACCTACATAATTGCATATTATCATGTGTTTTTCCTTCAGTTTGTAATACCATAAGCCTTTGTGGATAATAATGGCATTTTCATCATTTAATATTCCATGATAGATTCACCGAGAGGATTCAGACGATGTCGTATTATAGATCAAAGTGTGATATCGTATTAACGGGTAAATATTATGTAAGTCTCGAATTTCACTACATGGAGTATGTCAGAGGATGTGGTTGCTAATGAAACAGCAAGTTCAACTCAAAATACACACAAAATAAATGAATAATGAATCAAAGTAAATTATATACAAAGTTAGTACATAAAGATACATTACGTATGGGATCAAAATCACTGAGAAAAACCGGTCAAGTGCGAGTCGGATTCGCACACGAAGGGTTCCATACCACTGTGGAGCAAAAAAACGTAAAAAACACGTTTATTGTATGGGGATCCTTTTTGTTTGCATTATTTGTTGTAACAGCGGCAATAGACATACACTTTCTGTGAAAATTTAAGACTACCATTACGGTTAAAAAGCTAGAGCCCAGTGACGCACGGACAGACGGACAGACAACGGTGGCTTAGTAATAGGGTTCCATTGGCACCCTTTGGGTACGGTACCCTAACAAGAGTCGATTTTTAGGAAATAAAGAAAACTATCGACACAGTAGTTCTGGGAAATTATACTGGTTTTGTCTGTATTGAGATTTACTCCCAAGCAGCACGCAAGCGTTTTTAACGGTTACCTATCTAAAACACTAAAAAATTTAGTCCGAATTTCGTTTCGGCAAACTATTCGACAAATATCTTTTTTTTTTTTTTTTTCGTTTGTCCGTAAAATCATTTCGAATTCTTACGATTAGGCATAATTGGTTCGATTTTTTAATCATTCGACAAATAATGTTTTGTCCTTAATATAATTTTACCGTAATTTTATTTTATTTACTTTCAAGGGATAACAAACAAATATACACTATATATTACAATTTTCAATACACCAAGAAAGTATAGGTTAATGTACAGTCAACGGCATTACCCACGAATAACTTATTAGAATTAGGTTCTTGTAGATAATTTAAATTACTCAACAGGGAAATGAATAGAGGAATATCTACAAAAAGAGAGAGATCAACGTTATTGTTTTGTATACTTTACTTTAAGGTTTCTAATAGGGCTTTTCGATATTTAGCGGAGGGTAAATGAAATATATCACAGTGAATAAAGTTTTGGTTGTACCTAAGAAGCGAAAGGTCAGCGCAGCGGCACACGCAGACCAGCGTTGGTGCGGCACAGGGTCTCACAGAACAGTCCGTAGGTGATATTATGTCTCCATATCCTTTTGCACGTTTATAAATATAAACAATCTCTCACTTTTTTAAATTTAAATTTTTTTAAACTTACTTTTGGTGTTTCGTAATTCTATTATAACACCTATTAACACAATATTCTTTATAAAGTACTTAATTGATACTATCTGCAGTGTGATAATTTCTTCCTAAACCGATATCTATACAGCTCTTTTACAGCAATAGTCATTACCGAGTACTGAATTGATACTATCTGCAGTGTAATGGTTTCTTCTTACACCGATATACAGCTCTTGTACAGCATTAAGCTTGTATAACACTATACAGCCTAACTAACGCAATAGGCTGTATAATTTGGGCGCTTTTTGTACTTATAAGGGCGTTTATACGGCCTGTGGTATAAACGGAAACTTTAATGCAGCTAATATACTATAGCTTGTTATGCTGCTTGGGCTGTTATTAAAATGTGTAATGTTAGGATTAATCGATCGTTGAACTTTTGGGTAAACAACATAAATTATTTTACATTGACTACAGAGCTAATAAATAAAACTACAAAACAATTATTAAACTAATATACTCATAATTTTATTACAAAACTTATTTCGGGACACAAAAATGACAGCTACAAATGTCAAACGTAAAAATAATGTGACCAGCTTTTAAGAAACAGTGCTGTCCTTTGTGTCGGTTCGTGGTGTAATTATTAATAACCGATATAATAAAAATTAATATTTACGTTAAAACATATATTTTTAGGTACTTATCGAATAAAAATTACATATAATATCTACATTGTATTCAACCTATAACCTACTATTGGATAATTAGTGCCTACGTATGTGATTCCGTTGCTTGTAATTATAACGCAGAGAATAAAGCGGGGTTGGCGTATTTTCAGCTTCGTAAGATAAGTAATGAGTTTCAAATCAAATAAAATTAACATTTAAATATAAGAAATATGGTGTAGTTACAAATATTCGCAATATCTCCAAAAGGGTGGCGTTTTTACCTAAAGTATTGTATTGTATCATTTTGGAACTTCGCGGATTATCCGCTCATTGTGTTACAGACACTTTAATATCAATAAACATAAGTACCTGCCTAAATTTTTGTCGGTAAATACCGGTTGTATCACATCACTATTTATTAGTTGTAAAAAACGGGCAACACGAAATGTCATTTTTGTTTCCGGAAATAAAAAACAGACTTTAGCTTGTCAGGACTTTTTCTTCGTTGGACTTTGATCTCTGCGCCGTAGTTCTTTTAAGTTCAAATTTTATCGACAACGTACAAGTCGCTCCGAATATTAAGGTTGTTACAAAACCGACGTTACCCCAAAAGTAACCAAATGTATCATTAATGTACCCAAATATTAGGGTTGTTGCGAATGTGAAAAGTAGCGACATCATGTTCATTATAGTTCCTATGATGAGTTCTGATTCCGGGTATGTCAGTTCTGTTGCTACGTCGAAGCTTACGGCGGTGAAACCGCAGAGGAATATTCTGCAAAAAGAAAATCACGACATTTACAGTCATACTCTGTCTGAAGAAACAGGTGCAGAAAATTGGAGCTTATAATATGTAGGCGATTGGCATCCCGATCGTGTGTATAAATACCTACCTGAAAGGTTAGTACATCATTAAATCAATACTCTAGTATTGATTAAATTATGTAGAAGTGGCCCTTTATAATTAATACTGTAATGTCAACCGACATTACACTATCAATTATATTAAGAGCCACTACAAATTTAACAAAATCATTATGATAAATTAGCCTCTTATTTTATTAGTATCGAATAATTCGGTTTTTTGTATGCAGTTTTATAACTATAGCAGACGTTATTAGAAATAAAGAAGAACTTAAAGAATCGAACAAATTAAAAACATATGGCAGCAAGTTTTTCCTGCCCCACATCAAAAAGACTAAACAAAAACATTCAATTTGTTGCGATGGGGCCGAGTTACTTGACAATCTTACACTTTCGACACAATAATACTTTGCACAGAAGTCTCTCTCTCGAACAAAACTGTCGTTCGAGTCTGACCACTGGACGGAACGCACCGTTTCCGACCGCATCGCATAGCGCTCGCTAACGTGTGCTTTTTCTGGTCGCTGACTAAGGCCCGCGCGGCAAAATGACGGACTTAGCCACTCCTGCTTTAGATTCTGATGACTATTAATTAGGCATAAAAAAGTGATACGACGTATATAATTGAAAAAAGGTAATTATTTATTGTTAGGGTTCCGTACCAAAATGGTAAAAAAGGAACCCTTATGGTGCGACTCTGTCTGTCTGTCTGTCTGTCCATCTGTCACAGCAAGATATTTCAGGATCTACCTACTGATGCTATCGACTTGTTTTTATACATGAAAAATCACAAGAGCGTATAATAAAGCCCTAATATATATTTTTTTTAACTGGCCAGTGATTATCCTCTGTGGCATGATGGTATAGTGAGATCGGATAGAAATGTACAATAACGTAAACAAACGGATTTACCTTCGTTTTAGGGTTCCGTACCAAAATGATAAAAAAGGAACCCTTATGGTGCGATTCTGTCGAAGTCTGTCAGTCTGTCTTTGAATTTGTAGTGATGAGAATGTCCGTTCTTAAAAAAAAAATGTTATTAACAAACAATGACATTTCAATAGGTATTTATTAGTATTTTAGATAAATTAGTATTTTAAAATTATAGATTTAAACGAATAATGGCATATCGAATAAATGGTGTATATAATAAATAAAATAGAGGTAAAAACGAAAACCCCACTAGGAAAAAGACTAAATATTAACTAAAACAATATCGTCGCAATTTATATGAGTTTGCTGAAATAGATCGTAAGGATAATGTTTTAGTCTTTCTTGTAGTTTACTTTTGAACTTTATTTAAAATAAGAACCGGGTGCCCTTTCCGAGCAACATAACAGAAACTTTTTTCTCCTAATTAGTACCGAGTGTGAACTAGCATATCAATATATACTTATATGTTTTATTTAAAACACCCATACGACATAATTTTTCATTCTTACAGAATATTAACACACTTTACATTAGATATAATATATCTTATATTATAAGCCTTTTTAATTACTTAGGTACTAAATACCCTGAGGATTTGAATGAAAGTCTAAAATAAATAATATTTGAATTTTGAATTAAATGCTGACACAAATAAAAAACAAGTGAAAAGTATGTGATAATAGTACATTACATAACTAGGGTGGTAATACAAAGAAAGGCTGAGATCGCAGAAGTTTGTGGCCCGAGCGAGAATTTTTTTTATGTTATTTTCCCTCTAGTAATGACGTGCTTACAAGTAAGCCGCAAGGAACAAAATAAATTAGTAAATTCAGCACCTAATTTACTTATTTCGTTTGTTCCATACGGCTATTTATGTAAATAGTTAAAATTCGATCTATTTTGAAAGGACATTATTGACTTATTATTCCTTCAGGAATTAGTAAAGTAAAGTTTGCGTGGTTACTCGGGCTCTCGGTGTAGTCAGTGTATTGTGAGGTAAATGATCTGTGTTTTGTTTTAAAGCTACTACAACTATTTCGCTAAAATTGAAACTAAATTATTTCTAGCAAAACCTATCTCCCAAAAATGTTGGTTGTTAAGTGAGCAGGTGTCAGAGTAGATTTACTTCACCATTGATTTGATAATCACTCGCCAAATAATAGTATTTTATGGGAACACCCAAATACTCTGAATTATTATATTCCGAATTTACTTATTCCGAATTTCAAAACTCCGAATTTCATAAATCCTAAAAAATAAAATTCCGATTATTATAAAACACGATATTTATTATACCGAATTTCAAAAATCCGATTTTTCTATATTCCGACATTTATCACTCCGAAAAATTAAAAGCTCGATGTGCTCTTTGTCCGTTAAACGGAATTCCGATTTTCAGTTGTCCGAAATTTCGTTGCTAATTCGGAATTTTGTCATTCGGTAAAATTAAAATCGTATTTTTCAATAATCGGAATTTATTCTTTTAGGATTTATGAAATTCGGAGTTTTGAAATTGCATTGGAGAATACATAGATAACAAAACCCGAATCGGAGCACCCCACTATCCACGTGGTCTTGTCTGCCCTACCCCTAGTGTTGACGATAGCCCCACCGAACCCCGACCCGACTGAACATCGTCTAACTAAGACCCTGAACATGTTTTGTAAGTAGCTATAAGCCCTAGGACTACTTCCTAGAACCATGTTTTATAGTTAGTACATAAGTGAAATATTTAAGTATTTTACGAGTTTTTGCCCGTACAAAAGGCCATATGTGTAGTGTAACGACTCATTAGCACTTGTGTAAACCTTAGATCCCGATCCCCCTATCTAGAGCTTAGATAAAGACTCGTAACGAATGTGTAAATCGAGTATACCCAGACTTCACTGGCAACTAGTGCTAGGAGCGGCCAGTGAACGATTTGGTAGGAGATCTCGACACACCCACTCGAGGCTTCTACCGGTCAGAGCCAGCTTACCATGAGGATTGTGAGGCGATGCATATAGCACGCTCATAATTACCATGAGGATTGTGTAGTCGAGTATATAGTACGTTAGTCGTTACCATAACGTAAAACGGCAAAGAGCGAAAGTTTTCGAACAACTTTGTGTATCGATGCCCTATAATTTCTCGGTCTGACCACGAGAATTCAGCGTAGGATGGTATCATTCTGAACGGAATTTTCCATCACGCAATATGTTGCAAATGTTGCGCAACAATCACTTGCTTAAATACGCCGGGAGCTCATTCGGAGCCCAGTTGGCGTCGTGAACCCAAGTTGTAAACTCATAGTGAGAAACAGAACCGAACCAGTAGTGATCCGATCCGAACATAGTGAACCTAGATCCCCTAGCCTATGACCTAAGTGAAGTCTAGGTAGGACTTAAAGTCAGTGAAACAGTATTTCTTTATTACGTGTTGCGGCCCGAGCCGCCCAACTAAGAACAAGTATTCCTTTAATAGTGTTTAGCGTGTAAATAGCTTATAGGGAAGTATGAACATTATTAACTATTTGATACTGATTCGCTGATTGATTTTGTGTGACTATTTCTGTGTTATATCCCGTGTAATAGATTTAAGTGTTTGTGTAAATATCGGAGCGTGGCAAGTTTGTTTGGTGGTTTCTTCTTGCTATTGGCCGTAGGAAACGCAACCATTAGAGTCAGTTTTAAAAACAATATAAGTGTTAAATCTGAACCTTTGTTTTGAGCCAATCGATCCCTTAGTAATTAAAACTCCAGGAGCCTTACAACCTCCTGTGTATGAACCTGAAGAGCTATCGTAGCTGTATCAATCTGTTAACTTCGGGACCTCACGAGATCCGTGAGTGCGTCGTTAACACCTAGAGTGTATATAGAAAGTCGGAGGCGCGGAGGGGGAGCAGCCCTCGCCCACTGTAGCAAAGCACAGGCACAATGTGAGCCGTAGCGGTTGAGGCTAGTCGCCGAAGGCGACCAACAAGCCGAAGCTGCGAAGGCGAGCATTAGTGCCTGTGCTTTGATACGCAAGGGCGAAGGGGCTGCTCTTCCCGCAGCGGCGGAGCAGTTGCGGAGGGGTGCGTAACGGTCGATATAACAACTAATGGTATATTATTGGTCAATATAACGATTAAGGGATATAATGAACTTTTAGAATAACAACATTTTGTATATTTTGATAGGATCTAACTATTATCCGGCATAATGAACATGTAATATAACAATAATTAATATAATAGTAATGTGGTATGAAGTACATGTGATATAATTTTGTTCGATATAACGTTCAGTGGGTATAATGAAGTATTGGTATAATGTATAACTGTCTCCAGAAAGGTTGGTTAGGTTAATTAGTTATTAGGGCATAGAAGGAAAAGGAGGGACGGGGGGGCTACTATGAAATTATATCAAATGTTGATATATCCAGTGAAAATATATCAAAAGTAGTTATACCGATCATTACACACCCGTTGCGGAGTCCGATCGACTGTTTTTTAAGTCCTCTATTATAAATCTATGTTTATCATTATTTATTCGGAATTTTTATTTTTTGATATTTTGGAATTCGGAGTTTTGATAATCGGAATTCGTACTTTTGATGTATCGGATTATTATAGATTCGGAATTTTCATTGTTCGGTGTATGGAATCTCAACATTTTGAAAATCGTAATTCTGACAGTTAGACGTTTTGTTATTTCGGAATTTTAAAAATCGGAGTTATGAAAAATCGGGATTGTAATAATAGGAATTTTAATCCCTTCGGAATTTTAAAAATCGGTATTTTGATATTCGTGATTGTGAATATCGGAATTAAGTTTTTCGTATTTATGTATTGTACCCGTATTTTATGCAACAGTTGTATAAGTAGGCTCAAAAAATGCGAATGGCGCGAGTTTCGATACGAGCCGCCGTTATACAACGTTGCATACAATACTTTTTCTACGACTAGGTTTTAAAATATAAAATACAAAATTAAACTTAGCACGCAAACAAGGCAAATATGACATATGACTGACAGTATGTGTCTATAGTAAACTTTTTGAATTTGACGTACACTCGCTAGTGATACGCAGTGACGATATTAAAAATACTTTTTTTATGTTGGCATCAATGAATTTAGTTTGGAAAGTTTTGTTTTTCTCAAAAACCGTAGGAATTTAATTGTTTGTTAAGTTGGTAATTGAGTGTGAATTGAATAGAATTGATTGCTTAATCCTTGACCTAAGTTTAACCTAGATTTAAAAGTTTGTGGGTGCTAGCAGTATCGCTTTGCGACTATAACGACACTAGTGCTGTTATGGGGAAAAGAGTATAGACTTCTCTGAATTCATATTATGTATGTTCTTATATTAGTGTTCGTGGTCAAGTAAAAGACAGATAAAAGTACAGGAGTAGAAAAATTAAATTAAATGTGCAGTCGACGGCACAATAGTAGGTACATTACATAACTAGGGTGGTAAAACAAAGTAAGGCCGGGATCGCAGATGTTTGCGGTCCGAGCTCAGGCGACGGACGTAAATATGCGATCGAGGGCTTTCTTTATTATCTCCCGTGTTGTGTACATCATTTTATGTCTACATTTGGCCAGAAAGCGGCTTTTTCCGTCCGTAAAGTGCGGTGAAACTGTTAAAACCCACTTTTTGGACAGGTGTGGCATAAATATGTTTACACTTTTCGATCTCACTTCATTGGCATAAAGTCGAAAAGAGTAAAAGTATTTGTGCCGTCGACTGAACCTACCTACGTTTTTGATTAGCTCTTTTCTTATTTGTCTCTTTTGACACTACAGACACTAAAACTCACCCAACAAAAGCCGCACCGGCGAACATAATCCAAACAGTTTTACAGTAAACCAATAGAGAGGTGAACGTTGCCATAGCAACGGCAGACATGTAGTAGATAAACATAAGTACAAATTTGAACTTCTTTGTTCTGTCAAGAATAACGCCATATGTAACGGATGCTGTCATGCCAAAGACTATCATTATAACGCCTATGTTGCCAGCAGTTTCTTCTTGACCCTAAAATAAAGAAAATTATATTTTTTATCGATGCTAAATAATACAATCAATATTGAAACAATAACCGTCCCGGGATAGTTTGCTACCTATAGGTTAATGCGGGTTAATTATCTATAGTTCCACGACAGGATATTAGCCTGAAGTACCTTTTTAGCGATAAGCATAACAAACACAACATAGACTTCATAATTTTACATAGGTACTTAAACAAAATAACCATGTTTACTAGGTTAGTAGTTCTTTGTCCTCCTCCTCCTTTTTGCCCTCCCGATAAGGGGAATCATATGTATGATGACCCAAAGTAGTGTTATTTTCTCAAATATTTTTTTTCTGAATGAAAATTATAGGAATGTCAAGTTTGTCTATGCTTGAGTATCTTTGGTTGCGATACAATTACGTTTATTCAAAATTTACTTGTTCTGTTATTGACTTGTCAATCTGCATGTCAGAAAAATGGTAAGTTGTACTGGATAAGGAATTGGAGTCAGTTATGGTTAATAGGAGCTTTCTGGGTGAAGAGACGTGTCCTTTGTATTGCAGCCAACATCTCTGCATTCCCTCTTTAATTATGGATAGCTAGTTGATACTATCGTGCTCCAACCGATGGAAACCTATGCTTGACCGCAAATTATCAGCAATCTGGTGGACATCCTGACGGCCCCTATCCCCTAACGCCGACATAAATATTCACAGTAATATATAGTTTATGTGTGAAAGATATTTATTCCTCTAGAAAAGTTAAACGTCTTTTCCGAAAACTTCGTAAATCCGATGAATGATTTAATCCAATAAAAGCAAAAGCTTATAAGAAACTTACTGGGAAATAATTTAAAAATATTTGACTCAGTAAAGTGGACAGTCCATTAAAGCATCCATTGTTGACGCCTGTAGTTACAAAAAGTGCCACTAGATGTCGTTGCGAAAAGATTCTTTTAAGAGTTTTTATGTATATGGCCAAGTTTGTTTTAGTTTCTGATCGAGATCTTGCTTGGCTTAGAGTTGGCGGTAGAGATGGTCTGGCCTTGAATGCTATAAACAAAATAAAGGATATTATAGTTAGTGTAAGAAATATAACACGTTGTCACTTAATTTTATACAAGCTTGCAAATTGTTTAATGTGTTTTTTTTTTCACTAATTGACAGAAAGTTAGGATCTACAAAAAAATTAAATTAAAATGTTACTTACCTAATTATCTCTGTGAAAGAAAACACAGAGATGATAAGGTAATATATAATGCAGCAGAGATTTTGTATTCGGTTTTGTAAGAAATTATTTCTCTAAATAACTTACTGGATACTACTAAGATGGCTGCTATACTAGATGCAACGGCAAAGTAAATAAACATCTTAAATAGATCATCTCCAATATTTTCTGGGTTTTCATGAGTTGAAACTAATATTGGTGGCAAAAAAAATCCCACAACCAAACCAAATTGGAAACCGAAGACACCAATACTGCAAGCGGAAGATACCTGAAATGATAATATTTCATTACAATTATTTTCATCTTATTAAAATTGTAATTGCCAAGATGTTTTAATTTAGCAAAACATTTGTGGATTATTAAAATATTTGTTGTATTATTTCAACGGTGGATGAAGATTAGGATCGTCATAGATCGTTAAAATAATACAAATACTCATGTTCAAAAATATACATGTAAAAGTTTGCATGTCACGCCAAAAGTAGTGGTATCATCACACTAGGTGACACTAGTATGACACTAGATTGTTAACAGTCAAACAAATAATAAATAAATTTATCTGAGCAATTCCATCATGTTCGGATAAAAATCAGGTGCAAATTTAACTTAAACAGGTCAAAGGCTACAAAATTATATATTATATAATAAAATAATTATAAAAAAAATAAAAAACACGACTGCCTTGGAAAAAATTAAAAACGAACTTAAAAGTGACAAACAAGTAGAAATTATTCAATTATGTATACTAATGTATGGGTATCATATAATCGATCAGCAAAATATTCATATTTTGGTCAGCAGAAACATGTATTTGGTCAGCCAAAATAGCTAGTTGGTAAGCAACTTATGGTTAGCAAACATTTATAAATCAGGCTCCAATTAATGATAATATACTGAACTGCTCTAAATTATTTTGGTCAGCAAATTAAATATTTGAGCTGCATTAAGCGATCTACGGTTAGTCAAATTTTGGTAAGCAATCAGTAGGTAAGCAAAATATTTCAATTTGTTCATCAAAATGAAAGGTGCAATAAAACCTAATTGGCATGCACAAAATGGGCGCAACTTTACTCTTCTGCCGCAATAACGCAAAAGGGCACATCTAAATAAAATGTTCGAGTTTACAATAAAATAAGCATATTTTATTAGAAAAACTTCTATTTTTAAAATAAAAAATGTCCGAGATATTCGACTTCAAAGTTGACAAATTTTTAATTTCGATGGACGTTGGTGTCATTATAACACCTATTTATTATTGCTTTATCGTATAGAATTCGCTAAAATAAGCATGTTTTATGGAAAAAAAAACTTTTCTCTGAAATCAAAAATAACCGAGATATTCGACTTCAAAGTTGAAAAAGTTGACTTTCCGTATCTCCGGCGCTGCGGGAACAGCAGCCCTTCAGCCCTTGCATGACGACGCACGGTCACTTCGCTCAGCTTCGCAGCTTTGGCTTGTTGGTCGCCTCACTCGTTCCCGCGCTTCGTCATGGCGGGCGAGGGCTGCTCTCCCTCCGCGCCTTCGGTTCTATAAAAACACTCTAGGGCGCGCAGTGTCGGCACGCGTCCTAACCAGCGAGAGCCCTAAATTCGGACTTTCGCAGGCTTTTTACATTTTATAGTAAGTAGTATCTTCAAAAATAGCAATACGGTAAAAATCACTGATAATTGATAAACACTACTACTTGACACTGACAGCTGACAATCACCGAATGACAAAACAAACACGCCCACGATTGGCTGCTCGCGTCACGTGGTCTGTTTCGCTCTGCCCACAGTACTGCTGATTTTTCAAACTAAACGCAATCCACGCATGTTTTCTCTGCTAACCAATTGTAAAATCTTGCCGGCCAAGTAATTATTTTGCAGCTCGACTGTTTATTAGGCAGACAAATGATAAATAAAGCAGATTAATATGGGTTAAAATGTTAACCATTTTTAAATTATTTGCTGAAGAAGAGTTGCCGCCCGATTCTTATTTATTGCTAGCCAAATCTTTGTATGCTGCCCAAATGATTTAACTGCTTATTTTTTTTTGCGGATCAATTTTAATAACGGCTGAGCAAAAAATTACTTTCCCTAATGTATATGGACGCTGTGTACTTGGACGCTCTCTTGCTTTGTGAGGTATGAGGAACCCACAGACCGTGGTCTGTGGCAGAATCGAAAGTACACTAAGCGAATACGTTTCTCATTGCACTAGCTGTACTTTAGGTTCTACACAGCAGAATAAAGAATACTTACTTGTATTGTATTGCATCGACACTTGGATAAACAACATACATGTTAGGGGTAGGGACGGAACCTCGGATTCATAGCCGAAACAAAGGAACGATGGAAATGGAGTAGCCTAGTTTGTTATAGTAGCCGGACTGTGCCAAACTTAGTCAATATGAAGTAGAAGGTAAATTTGAGAATAGAAGTTATTATTTTAATACGTCTAGTGACTTACAGCCTCGTTTAGATACAAAGCATCCTGTTTTAAAAAAAATAGGCAATCACTTGAATTTTTCTTCAAATATGTGTTATTTTGTTTTATATTATTCGAATAATTATTTATTTTCAGTTTTCATTACCAATAATATATACTGCATTCTCTACGGTTTTATCACTTCTTAAGATATTGATATTATATATATAATAATATAATAACAAATAACATATATAATACTCTACTTTTAATTCTATGTAAATAAATGTAGCTTAACATGCAACAGTTGAACGGGAAATTAGTTCCCACCGCAGCAATTCCGCTCGTATCGGGAATTATGCACCGGTAGCTCCTGTAATCAATTGGGAAAGTAATTTTCGCCGCCATTAGCTGCACAATTATCGCTCCGGGACAGCTGGGCTGATCGACTTGAGACGTCTTAAGTACTGCTGTAAGGCTGGGTTGATCGATGGTTGTTCGATAAAAGTGCTTTTGTGTATCGTGCTTTAGTAAATTTCTAAGAAAACATTCACGATTTAACTAATTATGTTCATGGCGATGGATGCTTTTTTAATACGAGTGGAAGTGTCAAGTCCCGTTGGTAGCAGTTTCTGCTATAAACATCATCATTCACTCTTTCTTCTATAAATTGACTTGTTCAAAGTCTGCAACATACTGTGTTGGATGGCTAAATAGGTTGATACAAGATCTGGGGGTACGGTAGTGCCTCCGTCACCTACCTTTTGTGGAAGCGTTTTGTCGTATTTTTGTACCCTTATTGATTTGGCCTGGACAGTAATATCTTCAATACCCAGATTTCGTCACTCACTCATGCATTCACTCACTGAGGATCATCAAAATTGTTAGGCTACTTCCTGAAGTCACTGACTTGACTGGTGAAATTTGGTGTGAAAGCTAGGATTAACACACAGACAACATACAAATTAAGAAATTTGTATATTTTGGCTCCCATCCCTTAAAATAGGGGGATAAAAGTTTATATGAAACTTTCGTAAATTTTCAAGCTAGGGACATACAAAATGTGCCACAACTTAGTCATAATGTGTGGCTTAGCCGTTTCGTTACTCGAGGATCTTTACAAGCACAAAATTAACGCCTAGTTAGTGAAAAACTTTCTGTCCCCATACGAGCGTCTACGTCACTCTAAAGAAACGCCGAGACCACACATTTTGAAGCTTCGTCCACAATTGTATCATGTCGTATCTCCGTCACATAGCATTGACGCGTAGCATGATCGGTAGAGTAGACGCCAAATGATCGCGATCATGCTACGCGACGTATCTGATCGCTCGCCATCCGTGTTGATACGCGTACCTCAAGTACCCCGCACGCTCGCGATCGGATACGCGTTTCAAAATCGGTAAGTGGCAGTTATAACTATAACAGGAACCTAAAAAAGCCGGATTCCCATCCAAACTAAACAAAAAATTTAATTGACCAGTGGATGATGTGAAAAAGAAAATAGTCTACTTACTACTTCGATGTTTTAGAAGTCAACAAAACCGTTATTTAGTATTTAAGCACAGTGTCGGTTTAAATAATTAATCTTAGAAACTGCCAATTCAAAAATTATGAAACTTTACATACAAATACTTCAATAAATTGTCTATCAAATAGCATTAATAAATGCAGTCATTGCTTTGGATTTCGAAAAAAATTAAAGCAAAGTTGCAGAGTTGAATTTTTTGACATTGTAGCTGTTGCTACTATTATGATTGAAGCTGCGAAAAAGTTAGAATCAGTTCTGATAAGAAAATGTTTAGCCCCTAACAGAGCGCTGGCGGAGTAAAGTGTTAACTTTGGCGTTGCCTATACGGGGCGCTGTGATACGATACGATACGGTGCTACGCTAAGACTAAAAAAAAGTAAAATCCACAGACCTACGGACTAAATTGACAAGTAAGTATGAACAAATGTTGCCACAGTTTGGCCAGTGTCGTTCTCATCGATATTAAAATTATTATTACATCGTAGGTTTAAGGTCCACCCAGACATGACAATCAAATTGGCAATTTGATCGGCTAATCTATATACCAACTTTTTCCAGTGATTTCGACAAAATCAAGAGGTCTGTAGACCCCTAATTAGAGATAAAAATGTAATGTCAAACCAGTAATAATGTACATGAAAATTATATATTTATGATAGTTTATTGAATACATTTGCATTTATTAATTCAATTAAATGAATTAATAAATGCATTTTATCCATCCACTACCTCGAAAATCAAACAAACCGAAATTTGTACCTCTTATTTGAAACTAATATACTTATTTTTGATTTAAACTAGTTTGTTATTTGTACTTTACAACTTGTCGATATATTGTTATCGACATATACCCTTCACTATTTTTATTTTGCTGTTCCTGGTATCATTTTACCTGTCAGTCATTTGTCAATTTAGTCCGTAGGTCTGTGGATTTTACTTTAGCGTCCACACTACAGCACGTCAAAATGATACGGCGTTATAATACGATACGCTGATACGCTAGGGCTAGTGGGGACGTATTTCTTCACGCGACGATGCTCGTGTCAGTGACAAAAATATTTAAAAGTTTGTTATCATCGCCGTATCAATACGATGCAGAAATGAATGAATATTTTAGTAATTACACCTACTAATTTCTTAAACTAACCTGAGCGCCGTTATAATACGGATGATCATTGATACAAAGACCAAATACAAAGACAAAAGTAAACATGACCTACTAAAGCTTGTGGAGTTGCCAAATAAAAAAAATTAAATAATCTAAATATTTCTAGTGAGTTAGTTCGAACGCAATTATTATTCGTTGAAGATTAACCTCGCAAGGAATCCTGTACATTGAGGCAAATTTAGGTACATAAAGGACATAATATGTCGTGTTATTATTCTTTGGTATATTATACCAAAGAGACCAAAAAAGAAGGCCAAGAAAAGAGCCAAGATTCTATTTTGAAATTGCATTCATGCTCACAACATAAAGGCAATGAAACACGACAGGATATTGAACAGAACAAAGTACACATATAAATTTAACTCGCAATATGATACGAATGGAATGTTAATTAACATTCAATTGATGTCGTATTCATTAATTTGCTTCGAGTAAAAGAAGACTAGGTATTTCCTTTTTAATGGCGCACACACGAGTTCCAGTACAAGTGTTTCAAATTGTCACTTCTGCAATATAATACTTTGCATCGCATTGTTTCGCATCGCAGATATATAATTACACATTTTGGCACAGTTAATTGTTGTTTTTTATTTATTTTACAGGATGGAACGGAACGAGGGATTTTCCTAAATATTTCGCTAAACTGCCCTTGCCGGTCCGAGTTAACTTTCCACCCTTTTTTTTTTTCAAACACCAAATGAGTGTCGTTTTTATTATCAGCAAATATTTTTCCATGGCGTCTCTCATGGTCAAAAATAAAGAGATATACCAATAAAAACTGTACAATCCTCATGTTCTTTTTATTTTTTTTTCAATTTTTTTTTATGAACGTGTAGAGAGTTAGTAGCAGAAATAAATTTGCCATGTCTTAATGGTCCGCCGATGTCCTTATACGATTTTTGCTGGCGTGCATATTTTAGGAGTAAAATAAATTAAAAAAAAATTGTCGCGACCGAACTTGTTACCTCTCCCCCTACCACCCCCCGCGAGGTTTCTTGATCGTTCTCAATGTCAAAGCACTCAAAACTATTCAAGTAACAACTGTGCTGAGAATCGGCTCTGAATCTAAACGGGCAAGCCGAATACAAAGCTTGAAAAAGCACCCCTGCTTTTTGGAGTTTCATCAATTTCAAAACCTTAACTCACGCTTACAGTTATAATGAATAGAACCTAATATATAGCAAATTTAATGTAGTTAATTTGTGCCATAGACGTTAGTGTCAAAAAATGCATAGTTAGAGCAGGAAACCAAAAAACTTCACACTATCCTAACTGGTCCAAACAACATACCAAAAAATCAGAACTACATCATTCTTTGCGATTTTAATGTTAATTTTCACTGCCCTAAAGGGTACACGGAAAGAACGTGTCGTGTCACCTAAGTAACTTTTTGAGTTATAGCGGTTCGAAAGTTAGTCATCGGGAACAATTACTATGGTAACCATCTCATTAAAAGTAAAAAAAAAAAACAGATATTGCATTACTCCGTTTAGTTGTTTATTTTTTGGAATTGTGTACAGTCATTGAGCTGAAATAGTACATTACTGCAGAGGCCAGGAAGTAAGGGGTTGCCGGCCGAGTACATATAGATGGCTAAGCGAAAGCGAGGCCAGATAGTTACGAGGCAGGCAACCCCTTTTCACGCCGAGGTATTTATAGTGCTTTTCTCAAATATGCCATGAAATACATTAAAAAAACTTCAAAAAATCAAACTTTATTTTCTAGAGACACTAAAAGTAAAAGGAAAAATAAATTACAGATTTTGTTTTTAATTCCCTCTCCAAAAACTGTTTCATCACATATTTAAAATTATTGGAAATTGTTTATAACGTGTTATTTCTTATGTACATGTCGATTTTGTATAAATAAAACTACAAAATATAGCAAGACATCGTTTATTCTTTTTTAATGGCTGAGCGCCGTGATGCTGTGTCACAAATAAATGTGGAATAGAAATAAGAAAAAACATATGCAGGCCTAGGCGGGCAATGTTGTATAAAATTCCATTAAAGGCTTCTCGTCTAGTCGCACCGGAAATGAGGTTTTTTGTGACCTATTATAAGGCAAGTAGTGTCAATATGTCATTGCATGTTTGAGAAAACTCCTTTGCTCAAAATAATACGTTTCCGTGTATTCGTGAATCAGATTGATCCCTGTCATGGAAGCGTGGATACAAAAAAACGTAGCCCAATTTTTCCATTCACGAAAATATCCCGCGTTGAGCATAAAAGCAAAGTCAATTTTTCTTCCAAATGACTACGCCACACAATGTTAAATAACGGGATAAACATTACACGTGATGCCTTGTCGTTAAGAGAAGACAACGCGATTATATTAACAGTATGTTTCTAAAAAAAGCTTGGCTCAGGAACCCAGTAATTATATTATTTACTTTACATTCTCGTATATGTATATGTATAATGTATGTTAGAGCGGTGCCTACGATGGTAAGTGAAGTTTGTATACGATTTGTCGATGTGTGTTATTGACTTTCGTTCCGCAGTTAATTTTTCTTTTTTTCGCATGTCAGACGAACGATTAATTGAACTGAATGAGAAAATGAAGCCTGTGGTGGCTTCACCGAACCTTTTAGTCGAAGTCACATCATGTCTAGTTTCGCATCCACCCTCACTGCATTCCCTCGTTTGTTACAACTAATCGCAATTGTTATAATTGTGCACAAGGTAATGGAAACCTATATTCGACTGCGATATAAGATTTATTTATCACGTATAAATATACATAAATGCAAAAATAACTCTCTCATGCATTATGTTAACTTTTCACGCTTACACCGCTGAACCGATTTAGATGAAATTTGGTATTAAGATAGTTTGAGATCTTGAGAAGGGCAGGATAGTTTTTATGCTGGAAATCTTACTTAAAAGGGGTGAAAAGAGGAGTAAAAATTTGCATGAGAAATTTCTCAATCAAGGGATATAAAACTCTTATTCAATTCAACGCAGGCGAAGTCGTGGGTACCTTTATGGAAATATAGATTGAAATATCGATGGCAAAAAGCGAGAACGTAGTAACCGCCACTTGGTCAAAAAATTTTTTTTTGCATATTCGGAATCAGCGAATTTTTCTGCGTCGACTGGTCTGGGTCCCATGGCTCTACGACGCTTAGAAAAAACTGGACTACGTTGCAAAACGAATGTATTTTTTTGACGATGCCCACATCTAATTGCTGTAAACATCCAAATAGTAGCAATTTTCTAAACGAGTACATTTACGCTAATTTTGTTTTTTCATAAATCAAAGGGTGTGCCGGTTACAGCGTTGCCGAAATTTTGTTCCGTGGCGGTTACAGCATTTATGCATGTAGTGAAAAAATTACGAACCAAGCTTACTGCAATTATCCTAAAATAAATTATCTATGATTGACGCTTACTACATTTCATTCGAAAATGAATTAACAGCAAGCTACAGTAACGACATTTGAAACACAACGTGAAGTGGGTAGTGCTTGAAGATACAGCAATAAAAATGTGCGCTCGCGGCGATGTGGCTCGTGAATACGACCTGTGATTTAGTCTATCGGCGATCGCCGGAGCGAGTGGGTGTGCGTAGTCTGTGTACTCTGTGTGTCCGTGAAGTGAAATATTTTTATAATTGAGGTGATAGTTGTGTTCAAACAATTGTTTAAGAATTATGTTGAAAACTTATATAATAAGTAATACTTACATACAAAACATCTTTTATAGTTAGTGGGTTTAATAGGTAGTGAGTTTTATATCGATAAAAGTTACTTAAAAGACAATTTAATGCCAAAACTGAAGATAAAATGTAGAGAGTTTTAAAGTTTTCACGGGAATATTAAACCTCATTACCTATAATATTTAGTTTTAGCGGATAACAATATTATAGTCTGATTAACCCTAAGAATATTTATGTTTGTTTTTAGCACGATAAGTACAAGGTTGTGATTTTATATGAGAGATTTTGTTAGCCTTTTGAAATGTAATAAGCAACGGAGGTTTTAAGTAATTTTCGTAATTATTTATTTATTTATTTAATCTTTATTGCACAATATAAATAGTACAATTGGCGGACTTAATGCCTTAAGGCATTCTCTACCAGTCAAGCAATGGGCTAAACAGAAACATTGTTTTGGTGCAGGGCCTTTAACGTCAATTGGAAAACTTAAGATAAATTTACAAATATACCTACAATATACATACATACAGTATATACTTACACAAATACAATATTATATAATATACTTACATATACTACTTTACGTACCTTGTGAAAACCTCATGTCGATAATTAGTTTTGGACAGCATTGAAGAGATGCTTGCGCAACATGCGCTTGAATGTGAACTTGCTTTGTGCTTATACAGAGAGAAACGTAATGTTTTTATACAGAGAAATTGAGACTAGATAGTATTTGATTATGTTAAGACGGTAATTGTTGCTTCTGATCTTTTAATTTGTAAGAAACCTGCATTTAAAATTTGGAAACATTTTAAAAAAGTATGTTGATAAAAGTTGATTGATCCTTAAGTCGTTTTATTTTCACAGTTTCTTTTTGCCGGTGGACACTTACCACATTTCAGTTAGTCCTATAAAGAACGTAATGACATTTACGTCAAAATTATTGAATCTTAAAATAAATATGCATCTGGTTACAGCATTTATGCTTTATGGAAATAATACCCGTTTCACCATTTTAGTACATTTACTTCTGGCGTTTGCAGCGTTTTCGCGTAACGAAAAAAAGAGTTCAATTGTCGTAACCGCCACTAAGTCGTAAACCAGTCTGTTTTGTTAAATATTAAATATGCCAGTTGAAAGAAAACCATAAGTTATGAATTAGATCCAAATATCAAGCATTTTCGTTCATAAATGAAAGAGTTATGATTTTTTTTCTTGAAATCGAAAAGTTTTTTGGCTCTGGTGTAAAGTTTGCATTTTGGCGGTTACTACGTTCTCGCTTTTTGCCATCGATATATAAAAGTACCGGGATATAGGTATTTTTGTCAAAACCGAGCATCTAGTATTCTCTTTCGGTAAATCACAAGTTTCGATTACCGGAAAGGGTAACTTAGTTATTCCTTATAACAATCATCATCATGCTAGCCACCTTGATCGATCCTAAAATAGAAGTTTACGATTTTAATAAGAAGTAAGCGAAAGTATTTGTCTTTATTGCTAATCTTTTAATTTTTTTACTCCACTATTATTATTACTGAAATCATTTGAGCTATTTCTAAAACCACGTATATCTTAAGGAACTTAAAAACAATATTTGGTATTCAGTTACCTACTTGAACTATTTCACAAGAAACTGATAAATTCTAACTAGTTTTGTAAAATACTTATTTCACGTAAAATTTTTGGTTCACATAACTGCACACTATTTACTTAAGCAAAAATAACGGTTTGCAGAAAAAAAGTAGGTACAATCGAAATACAAAACCAGTTTTAAATTAGAATTTTAACGTAGACACTTTAAACGAACGCGTTTAATTAGAAAAAAAAAACATGTAGGTACCATCAAGTCATTTCGCTACTTGGCAGTTATTGCGGTATTTTATGCAACAGTTGTATAAGTAGTGTCAAAATACACGAATGGCGTGGGTTGCGATACGAGCCGCTGCGGCGGCAAGTATCGCAAATAGAGACACCATGAGCGTTTTTTGACTAAATTATGCATACAATACTTTTTCTATGACTACTTTTTAAAATATAAAATAAAAAATTAAACATGGCGCGCAAACAAGACAAATATGACATATGACTGACAATATAATAAGTGTGTGTCTATGGTAAACTTTGTTTTTAATTTGACGTATACCGCTAGTGACACGCAGTGACGATATTAAAAATACTAGTTGTTGGCATCAAAGAATTAAGTTCGGAAAGTTTTGTTTTTCATAACAATACCGCATGAATTTATTTCTTTGTTAAGTTGGTAGTTGTGCATTTTTATTGTAAAGTTAGTATTGATCGCTTAATCCTTGACCTAAGTTTAACCTAGAGAAGTAGAGAAGTCTGTGGCAGCTAGCAGTATCGTTTTGCGACTTAAACGGCACAATAGAATAGAGTATAGACTTCTCTGAACTCATATTATGTATGTTCTTATATTAGTGTTCGTGACCAAGTAAAAGACAGGTACAGGAGTAGAAAAAAATAATTAATGTTGACGTAAAAGAAGCTGCGTTGGTGTTTGAAATATTAGTGTACAAGAGTTCGATCTAGCGGTTTACGATTTAAACTGTACGTGTGCAACGTACAGTTTTCTATGATTAGTTAACTTACCTCGCGTTCCCCGAACCAAATACTGGATAACTTCTGTGGCACGCTTAGCATTAAGACTTGAGATATGGCTACCACAGTCTGACCAGCAAGGCTTATGTAAAATCCATCGGGATTAGCTGACAGCAGTTTGATGCAGGAGCCAACAGCAGTTCCTGAGGAGCCGAGAATAGCCGTCCATCTGAGGCTCTGGACAAAGGAATATTATCATTTACACTTGGTACATAAGAGTAATGTATTCGCCGATAATCTGCGAGTTAAAATGATTCCTACTGCAGTATTGAAAAAAAAAAAAATTTAATATGATTCATCTATTTTTTTGCTATATTAGCTGCATTATAATTGTAAAAAGAACATTTAGGTAATCATCTCGAGGAGACAATTTGATTTAAATAGTACATTACACAACTAGGGTGGTAAAACAAAGAAAGGCCGAGATCGCAGATGTTTGCGGCCTAAACTGCAAGCGAGGGACGTAAATATGAGATCGAGGGCTTTCTTTATTACCTCCCGTGTTGTGTACATAATTTACAGCGCGCGAAAAAAGCCACTTTATGGCCAGGTGTGGCATAAATGATATTTTTCTTCTGTGTTAGCACCACAGAAATATCAAGTTCGAAGGAAATAGATCGTCGATTTGTATGGGAACCAAGCGTGTAAGATTTTACGGTACACATTTGACATAAAAAGTGCAATTTAAAGATGGAAAACATTAATTTTCCATTTCATTTGGTGGTATTTGAACAATTAATTATACCATTATTGTCAGATTTTTTAATTTTGATAATAATTTTGGCGGCGACTGAAGTTATTGGCGAGCAAAGAAAGTCCCTGGCCCTTCTTTTTAACACGCCAGCAAGATACACACAGTCTTTACTTCTATCTCGATACATGGATGTATAAAATAGAAGGATACCGCGCGGTCTAAGACGCGGGTGAAGCCAAGCAATGGCCGCCGAAGTGAGCATGTGTGCGTTGACGACCCAATGGCAGCCGACCGGCCCATTATGCTGGTTGATGTGTGCGTGCGTGCGTACAAAGCGCTGGCACATTGCCGGCACATCATGAGTGCTTCACTTATCTGTTCGCGACGGCTACGTCCATTTATTTTTAAGGTCCTTGTCTCGATATACTTCTGTGGTTAGCACTTAGCAGACGTTATGAAAATCTGATAATTTGTGAATCAGTTTAACGTTATATAAAAATAATTCCAACAAGAAGTGGTTATAAGAAATAAACTTACAATTCTGTCCATCAAACTAGCAGCGGGTAACGCTAATGGCAAATAACAGCCCATCATAACAAGAGATGTCAAATTGACGTGCCAGTTTGTAATGCCGTAAAACTTTGTTACTGCGTTTGGTATTATAGAGTACTGGAGCCATTGCGACGAATTGCATATCATATAAAATACATACACAGCTAATATGTACCATCTTTGAGGATAGAGTTTTAGCATCACTTCTTCTTCATTCTCAGTAATAGTGTGATATATAGTACCGTTGTTGTAAATTGTTGCGTTTTTATTCCCACCTTGAGTATTATCATTCGAATTATTTTGATAATTTTCAACCACTTTCCATTCCTTTTTCTCGTTTTTCAGCAGTTGGTTTTCGTTTGCCATCGTGTTTTCCACAATAATAAGTTCTTAGACGGTTATAAGTTTTTCTTCTAAGATGGTATGTCGAAAAAGACTCCATATGATTTTTATTAGCAGTCAAAGTTATATTCTAAAAACAAATATATTTAGCTCAATGCAAGTGCAAATGCTTAAATAAAAATGAAGGGCAAAAAATATTTCACAAAAAAGTTAAATGATGCTTGTTACCGTGGCAATATTGAGTTTTAAAATGTAGCGTAAGAGAAGAAAATGATCATGAAAGATAACAAAAAAACAATAAAAGCCTATCTTATCGTTGTAACCATTGCTGTTTTAATCTTGCTACTAGATTGTGAATTACAGTTCACTCCAAAAAATATGTTAAAACCTTTACTGAATAATATTTTAATTCAAAACAGCAAATTCAAAACGTTTTTATTAAAAACTAGCTATCCCGAGGAACTTCGTTCCGCCTCAGAGTTTTTAATGTTTTAGTAGTCTTTCTGTTATTCGGGGCAGAGACAAACTCAAAAAATCAAAAATCATAAAAATTGGTCCACCCATTCTCGAGTTATAAATGGTGTACTTAACTAACACGACTTTGTTTTATGTGTAGATTAGACACAGTCACTCACTACAAGAAAGTTACTTTGGTTCGAAATCGGATCTTACTAATTATTACAATATATCTTTCATTTTGTAAGATATTACCTATTACGTACAACGCAAATGTATTATGAATTGTGTTCAGGGTATATTATTACATATTTTTCATCACGCTTGCTCGTAAAGGGTGTTATAACATGCGGGCTTATAGACCAGCTCGAGCCGATTTACCTTCCGTGGGTAGTAAAAATCTTTAACTCCCGAGGGAGGTTTTGAATTTAGTTTTAAAATATAGAAATTACGGGTGTACGTCATTTCAGACTAAGAAGGTTTCAAATCAGCCAAGACTTATTTCCTATCCTCAAAACTTGGCTACAAAACCAATTTTAGTGTATATACACGCTATATTTTAGTATTATTTCAGTATTTTTTGCAATTATTTTAATGCAATTTAATTCATTTAGTTTAAAATATTATTTTGAAATTGGTACAATCTGGCGGTATTGTCTGTCAAGTTTGAAAACTAAACGCGGTTCTTAACATTATCTGTGGAAGACTAATTTGAAAAAGTTCACAATAAATAATTTGATTTTATTCTTTATTTTTTTCCTCGAAAATGTGATGAAAAGCATTGTGTGTATCACGGGCAGTAAGGGATTACAAACTCGAGTCATTAAAAGCCCTCCGCCTACAGTGTCGGGCTTTTAATTGATTCTCGTCTGTAATCCCCTTCTTACTACCTTCGGTGCACAATGTACTATTATTTTGTTTTTATTTCGGTAATTAATCATAACTTATTGAACGCTTCGTACGTAGTTATCTATTTTGTAATATCTATATGCTATTTAATTTTACTGCTACCCGCTATCTTAGAACTAAGCTCCTAGATCACTGATGACGCAAAATTTATCTAAGTGTGATGTTTGCTAAACATTAGAAACTAAGACCAAACTTAAAGATATAAATATCACAGCAATATTTTAAAACAACAGTCTTTAATGATGTTTGTTCACGAAAATAAAATAAATTTAATGTCTGTGGTTACAAGGATTCTAACGGGATTAATTTATTAAGGACGAATAAGTAATTACCTAATTACAGCAGCGTTTGTAGTTTTAGGAAAAAAACTCTGATAGTTTTGTCCCTTTTAAATAGATAATATCTTCGTTAGTGAGAAGTGTGAATCAATTTCCTTCAGAATTATACTATTGTGAAACTTTCTGAAATTACGAGGCTATTTAAACTTACGTACGGACAAGTGCACGTCAACTTCAAGACTGTACTTGCAACGAGCAGGATGCTAACAATCTTCCACTTAAGATATTGACGTCAAGGAAGGAACAGTTTACTGGCGTATATGGATTCTGTTAGTGCTAATAGAAAAATGACACAAGTTGTCTTCCAATGGTCATTTCCTAATACAGTCAAAAGCTGATTATGATCTGCATGTTAAATGCTTAGTATGTACGTACATATGAGTAGTACAAGAAAACCAGGAATGTTCTACCCGAAATGTCACATGCTGATAACACGTTAATGTTGTACCTAATTGATTAAGAACTTCCATAATTTAAGAAAATATACCACCTATAATCAATTATGAAATCAATTACCGACCCCGTGAAATCATTTGTTTTGCCATGTTATTTATTTATTCGGGTGAAAAGAAACCTATCTAATGTTACTAATTCAATATTCCTTTTCTTTAGAAGCAAATAAGGGAAAAAGCGTATTTTACACGAACAATTGGGGGGGCACGGCAGTGCCCCCGCCAAGTCGAGCGCGAAGCAAACACTGCTGTACCATCCTTTACTGGAACCATTTCGCCGCATTTTCAGGCCCCTATTTGAGAACCTCTGGATAAGACCAGAACGTAGAAATTTTTGTCATCCAGTAAGCTATAATCACATACTTAAAATCCAAAATTTCAAGTCTAGGTCATTTAGTTCCGAAGTTAAGCGAAAGCAAAGTTTCGCATTGATAAAACTCACTCACTCACTCATGATCATCAGAATATAACTAGTCCTTCCCATAAACTCAGAGAGCTGAAATTTGGTACAGAGTTAGGGTTTAATGGCCACATAAAGGGAAAACTATAAAAACTAGGATAATCGATGATCTGGAGTACCTGGTGACCCTGATTAGAAAACACTGTGTCAAATAAGAAAATCTAATAAAATAAATCAATATGCCCACGTTTCTACAAAAAGAAGTGAAATTCCACCAAAGACATTCTGTAAAAAACAAGCTAAGTCTCGATGGAGCTGCTTGTTTATCTCTAAAAAGTAATGAAATCTAGACAAAGTCGTGCTAAGACTAAGGTTTCTTACTGCGATTTCTTTATTATTATAGTTAATGTAGTGTGACTTGGCCGTTGAACATTCTTTATACGTTAGTGGGTACAAGTCAATTTGCGTTTACGTAATTAAATTATACGTTAGTGAGCACAATCAACAACAGCCTAAAATGAGACACTAGCGTCCAATTACCAATACCAGAATGGGCTATTTATATAAATATCAGTCTCGGGAAAAACATACCTGGTTATCTTTTATTATGGCTTAGTAAATTCCTTACGGGATTACTCGCAGAAATACAAGTATTTACTGAAACATGGATTTCTATAATGGAATATACTTGTGTCAATATTTTTTTTCTTTATTTTAAAATGATATTTCGTTGTCAATTATTTTGTGTATAATAGAAAACATTTCCGGTTTAATGTAGTTCCATATAAATTACTAAAAAAGAACTGACTTCAAACGTGGAATCTACGACACTAGCAAATTCACAAGATACTACTGGAATAAAAAAATGATATTGCTATACAATGTGCCTATAATATTTGAGTAGTTCTTTAATTTTTTTATGGATATCATCAGCAGAACTAATCAACATGGTTTGGAAAAAATAGGGCTCCTTACACCCTACAGAACCCCCGTACACAACACACCTTCTATTAAAAAAATTTCTTTTTTTTTTAAATCGGTTCATAAACGACGAAGTTCTGAGGTAGAGCAAATATTAAAATATTTTTGCTAAAAAAAACCCGACCGCGGTGCACTTTAAAAGTGCATAAAATCCGCCATTTTGTTTATTTTAACGAACTTCATACCCAGTGACACTCGCGCCATCAAGACGAATCTAATGATGTACCATTTATCAAAATCGGTTGTGCCGTTGAGTAGTTACGAGCGGACATAGGAACGGACATACATACATACAGGTCAAAAACATAACTCTCCTTCGGGCTTCGCCGCAGTCGGGTAAAAAACACAACCGACCAAAGGAAAAGGATAAAAAATAGCCTCAATTTGTTTCTCAGATCTTGGCGTCCGCTGAGATACGATCTAAAAGTGTCAATTTAAAATTCTGAGTAACATTAACCTGATACGGGCTTCGACAAACTCTGTTGAATTCAGTTAAAATTACAACTAAAACTAGAATTGAAAGGGAAGGTCGGAACAATGTAACGAAGCCTTAACAACTTTAGGCCCTTTCGGCCCTTTCGCCAATCTGCCTTGTTTTGTCCAATATAATGTCCTAACGGAATTAATTAACGTTAATTTCGAGGGTCAAACGTGGGAAACTCGTATTACACATTTCAGTTTAAATGTCTTTTGAACTTTAATCAGAGCCGATAAGCTTAAGTCTGTTACCGATGAAAATAAAGAATTATTTAAAAAAGATTGCATACAAAATGTTAAAAAAAATAGTGATCATTATAATGAGTTTCGAAAATCAATACTTCTTAATTACGAAATTCCGAAAAACGTACGTTCTACAATGTGTGGCCTGTAACCTGTAACTGTTTACCGACGACGGTTAGAATGTTTAATGATTAAAACTAGAGATGTAACGATACCGATACCGATATATCGGTATCGCCGATTCTATACAACCGATATTTGAAGAGCGCAAAAAGAATTTGCTGTATGAAAAAAAAACTGCAAAAAGTAATTTCAATTACTGACTTAATTTAAGTATTGGTCTATTAACTTGTGCAATGATAATTACTATGTTAGTTAAATATTTGGTTCTTTATAAAAAAACATTTGAATTTTGAGTTGACAATTTATTTATTTTTACTTTACACTTTCAAGGTTGACTCTCTGTTAAATATAGCAAAGTTTTAGGTAGAATAAGGACATATAAATGTCTGAAGTTTATTCTTCATTATTTAGCTAAGATATCGGTATCAGTATCACCGATTATTTACTACAATATATCGGTATCAGTATCGTATCGGCAAAACTATGTATCGTTACATCCCTAATCAAAACTTTATATGAGAATTCTAACTACGTTTGTCATATTTTCAGTTAATATAAGTTTAAAACGTCTATAATATGCGAAATTTCTAAAGGTGTTTTTACATTTACAGTCGTTTTTATTTGATAGCTGGAGAAAAAGTGAAAGTTTAATATATTGGTAAAGTTTAATAAATTATCTTCTATAAAAAAAAAGTTTTGAGATGTAATGTTAAACCAAGTGTCCGTCAAGTGTGGTGGTGTGTGTCAAGTAGAGAATATGATCATTCCGGTATATCTTTATTTTCTTAGATTAGGCTTTTTACAATGAAATGAAATAATTTATTTCTGCAAGTAGGCCTTAAGGGCTCTTTCACATCTGATCTGTCTGATTCTTTTGGCGCTTCGGCAGATGACATTCTGGAGAGAAGAAGCGCCGGAAGAAACTCACCAGTTTCTCTTTTAAAAACATTACAATAATTGTGACAATATTACATTGCATATCACAAACAACTATTTAACTAAATACATTTCAATAAACATAAAACTACAATTTTAGAGATGTAAAGGGTTTCTAGGCGTCAAAACAAGATAAATTACTAAGAAAAATAGAAAATAAAAAGGCATATACTAAAATTAATGGAGATGTAAGGGGCCTCCGTTGTCAAAACATGTTTTGGAGGTGTAAAGGATCTCCAAACGTCAAAATACAAAATGGGAAACGAGAAATAGACTATAGAACTATCATTAAATTTACATGGTTTACAGAAAACGAACGTACAGAAATGTAAAAAAAAAATCTGTGACTCACAAAATAAAAAACTAAAATTAAAACAATTTTTCTTAGAGATGTATGTGGTCTCTAAGCGTCAAGACATTTGCAAGTACAAAACAGATTTTTTAATATAATATAATCTACATTCCTCAGAGATGTATATGGTCTCTAAGGTTTAATGTGAATTATTTACAAAAACGGACTCTATGCGTTCAAGCTATAAGATAAAACGTTAACTTCAATTGAGAACAAGATGTAGTCTCTCACGTCAGTTCTATTAAACAATGCTACGTACTCAATAAAATTAACAAGACGCGTTTAACAACATCTAAAATACCTATATAATTATTTTTGTTCATAATGCATTCTGGGATTTCTGAGGAATTGTTTTCAATCAACAGTTGAATACTAACTAGTATCAAATTTTACCCAACCCGAAGGCAAATGGAGCACCTGAGAAGATTTGTTAATTAAGATCAATTAATCGAGACAGATGATCTTGAACGAAGCACCAGAAATTTCAATTTGAGAAAAACATTAAAGCGGGCAAGAAAGCTCGTGAAATTGTTTTTTTTTTTTTTTAATTTATTTAGGATTACCAACAGATAATACATCGATTTTGTGCTTAAATCTATATTATAAAACTCTTTTTTTGATGCTTATCCAATTACAGGTAACCACATCTTACACAGGTGTCTTGCTATACCTACCCTATAACATGCAAATAGGGGTTAAAAGAAAAACCTATACATGTATACCCATAGCAAGTACATATATGCACGTGCATACACGGGTGTATATGCACGTAAACACATGCACTGCACACACACGCACACACATCTAGGTGAGACGTAAATCTAAAATATAAAGAAACAAAAAAAAAGAAAAGAAGTAGTGTAGACTAGTTCGTATCATCTAACTAACTACCTCGTATAGTCCTTGAAGCTAAAGTAGGTTATTAAGCTCTTTTTAAATTTGCTAATGCTATTATGAAATATATCCGCTTTAATGGACTTCGGGAGTTGGTTGTACAAATTAGTTACACGTGGAATAGCAGAGTTACGGCCCAGATTTGTTTTTCTGGATGAAACACTAAACAGCATATACACACCAGGACCAGGACGAGGCAATTTTGCCGGAACATTAATTTTTATTTTACCTAGTAATTCGGGGGAGTCTAATCCTATATTATTCACAAGCTTAAAAAGGAACAGGGCTTGATTCATAATGAAAGGCTTAATTATTGTTTTAGATATGAAATTTCTATTTAAGATGATAATTATAATTGTGGGGCAAACTAAGACAACTGTGAACAGCTAAACAAAATAAAATGATATGCAAAATTAACAAGCTATGTAATCGCTCTTTAGCTTAAGAACACCTGTTGTCTACCTTTTAAATTGTTTTAATTATCTAAGTACCTCTTGAAATGTGTTTGGTGTGCTATAAAGTATATTGTATTGTATTGTATGTATAGAAGGTACATTTAAGTATAAAACGTTTTATGATGTTTTAGAGCAGCGGTCGGCAACCTGCGGCCCGCGGGCCGCATGCGGTGCGTGAACTGCTCACTTGCGGCTCTATATTCCTGTCTGTATTGCGGTCGCTATATTCCGAATATTATTAACAAAATGCGGCCCGCGTCAATTTCCTCAGCCTTGTGTGGCCCTTGGCTTCTAAGCGGTTGCCGACCGCTGTTTTAGAGAAAACTGGAGGAAAAAATGCTACTTAAAAACACCTTGTTAATGATATATTTAAATAAGCCCTTTTTAATAGATTCTAGACCCGCTTTTACTACCACTTAATTGGCCACTTTATGTTGATAAATCAAATAATGAAAATACTTGAATGTCAATTTCATGCTATTTGTTGTCTGGTTGCAAATCAATCAAGATGATCGATTATTGATGAATTATTTTTAGACAGGCCTGTGGTAGGATATGTCGCTCTCGCATCGGTTTATTTAGCCACCAAAAGCGATGTCTCTCTAACATTGCACCATGAATCATCTGTAATAGATGATGATGATGATTTTTAGACAGAATTATAATTATTTTATTTGTTCGGTAAATGAAAACCAAAAAATGATATGAAAAGTTTCTTAATTTCTAGTTAATGTTAATTATTATAACGTAAAGTATCTTCTTTTAAAATATCGGTACCTAATTTGTTAGCACCTTATATACTTCCTTAATAAATTTCGTTCCTTTTTTAAATTTAATAAAATATTTATATAGCATATGATGTCTAGAATTACACTTGTAACAGGTATTTGAAGTAAAAGTCAACGCATGATCTATACCGCTTTAAACACAAAAAAAAAACAGTAGCTTAAAGTTCATTCTGGACTTACTATTTTAAAATCCAATACGTCTGAATATAAGCTTCATTACAAAAGTATTAAACCAGAATAACCTAGCTCTTCTTATCTCTGATGCGGCCGTTCATTCACATTCCAGACACGTACAAAAAAAAGGTCCAAGATGAAGAATCGAATCGCCCATAGCGAGGAATTCATATAATCGCATACCGATTATTATTATGCATCGAACGCCAATCGAATAACTCGAATAGAACTCGCGAGCGAGACGTGCGAATGGTTTTCACTAGTTCGTATCAGTTTAATTTGTGAATGTTTGTATTTTATGCATATGTCGCCATCAACTAGCTTAATTAGCTATTTGGTTAGCTGCCTAGCCTTCTCCTTAAACGGCGCCGCTCTCCTTAAACGTTAAGTGCCTGGATGAACATCAGACCATCTAGTCCTTCTATCAAACGGCTAGTCCAACTACTTTCGTTCGACAACATTAAATAACCCGCCTAGCCGAGTCCATCAAATTTTTGCTGTATAAATCTATTCTGTCCTAGAACCTGATCTCACATGGCGGGCCGGGCTTGGGGAGCGAAGCCCCCCGCATGGAAAAAGTGAACAAAACAATAGTACTTTTTGATACAAGTGCGGAAAGTATGTCATTTTTCACGAGTCCCGAGGTGTCTTGGCCCGAGCCGTAAGGCGAGGGACAAGACTCGGGACGAGTGGAAATGACACTTCCGCACGTGTATCAAACGACGTTTTTTAATACATTTGCGAAAAATTACAACGAAAATGAAATGATTGAATGATTAAGAGACAAATTTGTTTATTTTTTGGCCTCATAAAAATGGAGCACTCAATTGGAACACTTATTAAGAGTCACGTTGAGTATCCTGACCACATTGTAGATGCCTGATATTTCTTAGATAATTCAAGAAAGTAGGCCATAAGTACATTTTCTGAGAATGACGCCGTTCGATTTTCTCGTTTCCAGTCAATGAATTGCTCATAGACGGCCAGATATTCCTCCTTCGACTTCTCTGGTAAAATAATGAATAGTAGTTGCCGTTGACACCTTTGCTAGTATATCTCGTGGTGTTGAATTTATTTCAAAATCGTCTGAATCGCTCATTTTTCACAAAAGTGTTATCAAACTAATGCGTGATAATTAATAATTACAAAATTACAATCATGAATGAAAATGGCGGGAATAAAACAAAATGTGTTACTTTTAATTGCGAACTTTTTCCAACGTGGCAGCGTTTGTCACCATTCAGCCAAATAAAAATGGGTATCATTTAATCGATCAGCAAAATATTCATATTTTGGTCAGCAGAAATATGTATTTGGTCAGCCAAAATAGCTAGTTGGTAAGCAACTTATGGTAAGCAAACATTTATAAATCAGGCTGCAATTAATGATATACTGATCTGCTCTAAATTATTTTGGTCAGCAAATTAAATATTTGAGCTGCATTAAGCGATCTACGGTAAATCAAATTTTGGTAAGCAATCAGTAGGTAAGCAAAATATTTCATTTTGTTCATCAAAAAAAAGGGGGCAATAAAATCTAACTGGGCGCAACTATTCTGCCGCCAATCGTGTGCGCATTTTGTCATTCGGTAATTGTCAGCTGTCAAGTAGCAGGTGTCACTGTGATATATACAGGGTGTCACTGTGATATATACAGCGTGTCACTGTGTTATATACAGGGTGTAACTGTGATAGATACAGGATGTAACTGTGATATATACAGGGTGTCACTGTGATAGATACAGAGTGATACTGTGATATATACAGGGTGTCACTGTGATAGATACAGGACAGGATGTCACTGTGATATATACAGGGTGTCACTGTGATATATACATAGTGTCACTGTGTTATATACAGGGTGTCACTGTAATGTATACAGGGTGTCACTGTGATGGGCTCATATATAAAATTGGTATTTCGATTTTTTATACATCTCATAATGTTTAGAAGTTATATTATTTATTCACAACGTGTATCGTTTCGTTTTTAGGGTCAGCAAAAAAAATAACCCTAACCTACCTGTTTTTGAGAGCCGTTTCGTTTTTAGGGTCATCAAAAAGAAAATAACCCTAACCTACCTATTTTTGGGAGCCGTTTCGTTTTTAGGGTCATCAAAAAAAATAACCCTAACCTACCTATTTTTGGGAGCCGTTTCGTTTTGGGGTCATCAAAAAAAAAATAACCCTAACCTACCTATTTTGGGAGCTGTTTCGTTTTTAGAGTGACACCCTGTATACATTACAGTGACATCCTGTATATAACACAGTGACACCCTGTATATATCACAGTGACATCCTGTATCTATCACAGTGACACCCTGTATATAACATAGTGACACCCTGTATATATCACAGTGACACCCAGTATATATCACAGTGACACCCTGTATATTTCAATTAAACTGCTTACAGACATGTTTTCTCTGCTGACAGTGACATCCTGTATCTATCACAGTGACACCCTGTATATAACACAATGGCACCCTGTATATATCACAATGACATTCTGTATATATCACAGTAACATCCTGTATACATTACAGTGACACCCTGTATACATATAACACAGTGACACCCTGTATATATCACAGTGACATCCTGTATCTATCACAGTGACACCCTGTATACATTACAGTGACACCCTGTATATAACACAGTGACACCCTGTATATATCACAGTGACATCCTGTATCTATCACAGTGACACCATGTATATAACACAGTGACACCCTGTATATATCACAGTGACACCCAGTATATATCACAGTGACACCCTGTATATCTCAATTAAACTCTCTGCTGACCAATTGTAAAATCTTGCTACCCAAGTAATTATTTTGCAGCTCGACTGTTTATTAGGCAGCCAAATGATAAAAAAAGCAGATTAATATTGGTTAAAATGTTAACCGTTTTTAAACTGTTTGCTGAACAAGAGTTGCCGCCCAATTTTATTTATTGCCAGCCAAATCTTTGTATGCTGCCCAAATGATTTAACTGCTTATTTTTTTTTGCGGATCAATTTTAATAACGGCTGACCAAAAATTTACTTTCCAATAAAAATAAACTATTTTGGGAACAGACAAACGTTCTAAGATAATTTAAGTGCATTTAAAAATGGAAAAAAGCAATAAATATTTAAATACTTAATAGCTCATTAATTTCCAAGTAAAATGTAATCTTTAGTGCCGGAAAGCTAGTTGTCATTTATAAAACTCGAACAGCCTGCACCATATTATCTTATCTGTGACAATTTTTATTTTTTGGGTCTCGCATAATACTAGTATTATGCGAGACCGCTGACTAAACTACTCATTGGTAATACTCAAGAAGCATACTTTTTAAACTATTTTAATATTAGATAACAGTTTAATTGTTTATAATAAAAACAATCAAACGTTATATATGTGGATTTAATATTTTAAACGTATCAAATGTATACTTTCATTCAATGTCCACTGACGTAATAAAAACAAAGAACGTATTTGACCATTAGTTGGATGTATGTATTTGAACAACAGTAAATTAAAAAAAATGGGAAATAAAAAGCACTAGTTCGCAAAATCGAACTTTGCGCACGATATACAGCTACAAAAAGTACCACTTTTTGAGCAAGTGTATTAAAAACTCCTTTTTTTAGGTTAGGTTTGTTAGTCAGCTTGTGTCCCTCAGAGCTAAAATAGAAGCCCCGCGCAGCGGGACATCGTCGACCTGCTGACGGGTATAGTTGTTTAGAAGCATTGGTCAGCCATTTCATTAACTTCATAGTTCCCCTACTAAACGAACGGCCTAAGCATTGGGTAGCAATATCGTTATTTGATACATTGACGCATTGGCTAAATTTCATCCAGGCAGTTAACTAAATGGCGCCGTTTAGTGAAAAGGCTAGGCAGTTTACCAAATGGCTAATTAAACCAGTTGGCTGCGACACATACATAAGGAATGGCCTAGCTTTACATGAAAATTAACCACAAAATAAAATAAAAAATAACCGACTTCTAATTTAACCTATTTTGATAAGAAATACACGAGTGACTATACCCAAATCGCTATATTATGTATGTACCTCGTCGTACAGTCGTCCTCGAGTAATCGCGTAGCAAATCTAATAAATAATTGAAAATCGTCCTTATTTTGTGTAAGTTGGTTAATAGGAAACGGACTTTAAATGAAGCTAATTGATAAGAAATGCACGAGTCACTGTGGAAAATACCCAAATCGCTATATGTGTGCATATAATATTTGAAGAGTTCCCTCCATTTTTCCCGAAATCCCATCATCAGATCCTGGTTTGTTTCCAATGTGATCACCTCGGAGGTATACCATTTTAAACAAAACATAATTTTCTAAATAGGTCCAACCGTTTTCAAGTAATCGCGTAATAAACACACAAAAAACATACAGACGACTTAAAACCCGACCTTCTTTTGAAATTCAGTTACGGTCATACCATAGGTTGTCATTGGGGAAACGTAAATTTGATCCACCTTAATGTATAGAAACGAATGTTGTGATTGTTATGAACGTACCGTACGTATACTCAATACTCACAAGGCAGATTTACTATTGAAAACCGAAAAAGTCCAAAAGCTATTACAACAGTAACAACTGTCAGTGACAGGCGACAACGGGGAGTTATATTGAATTTATTGCAACTCCAGTTCGAGTGATGGGAGGGTATGGGAAAAGTTGAGGTTGGACATTATTTGGTTTCGCTCTTGGGTTATGTTCACATTCTTAAGATACTCTGAAATAAAACTATATATACATAGCTAAAGCGAATATAAGCACCAATGACAGCGACTGGTTATTTTACATTTCTGTAATATCTCGCAAAAGAAACATGCAAAACCTAAAACGAATATGTACATGACAATAATATATATTTCATATTTTCTATTCATTTATTAATTCAAAAACAACTTACGCTGTGTATGAATGTGAATGTCCTTATAGTTAACAAAATAGAATATATCTACAAAACAATGAATAAAGTACTCTAGACAGCGTTGATTTTCCTTAAATAAATACTATAATAATATTTCAACAAATACAAGACAATCAATTCCCTATGCTACGCTAATGACTATTAATGTCCGAATTTATAATTTAAAAAAAATGAATGCAAGAAAGCTATTAAATGTCAATATTCGTGATTGTTATTTTATGTGTAATTCGATTAATTATTGTTCATTTACAAAATCTGTGACTGAATAATAACATATCTCCAGCAGAAACTCATTGAGTCTTGCATTGAAGATGCGACTGTTTACGATTGTTTTAAGTTCCACCGGTAGCCTTGAGGTTGCTGATAACAACATCGTGATTGTTTTACTAGTATTAAGCTTCAAATTATTAGCTTTCAACCATTCGCTAAAAGCAGAGCAGCATTTGCTGTGTCGTTCAGCTGAGATATATTTTCCGCTGAGATTATGGCATTGGTGTCGTCAGCGAAAGCTACTAGTTTCACGTGTGAAAGTTTTTTTACCCATATAATCCATATATGATATTAGATCATTTAAAAATATTACAAAGCACAAAGGACCCAAGATGGACCCTTGTGAAACCCCATATTTTACTGTAACTAAGTGAGACTTGGCAACCTTTTCGATTCCATCTTTAATCCATTTGATGTCAATAAATTGTTTTCTATTTGAGAGGTAACTCATATAATTTTCAAAACTTTGACTCCATAGTGATCCAGTTTATAAACCAGTAGTATGCTATGCTGGACGGTGTCAAACGCAGAGCTGAGGTCTGTGAATAACCCTGCAACTTTGTTTTTCTTACCTTTTTCTGTTACTGCATCATTGATTAAGATATCAATAGCTTCGCGAGTACCTACGCACTTCCTATAACTGAATTGCCTGTTGTTAAGGCCATTGTAATAATTCAGGTGTCTCTGGTTTGGCTAGCAAGACAACATTTTCTTTAATTATAGTGACTGGTACCTATTTCGTCATGCCCTACTGATGTTTTTGGAGCCATATCTTTAATCAGTTTCAAAATTTCAAGCGGAGAGTTGAGGTAACGCACACAATATGTCATATAATGACAGCGGCATTTTGAAATAACTGCTCTTTTTTCGTACCGATAGCAAGTTCAACAGTGAATTGCAAGATACACCAACAAGTTTCTTTCAACTATAGCCTTGTGTTTATTTACTGACTCATTCGTTTCATTCAATCACTTATTTTGCAATGAGTAATCATTCACCTCAACTCTCCTGGATTTTACAACAGAAAATGGCACATAGTTTCGGAGGAATATAAAAAAAACGTTTGCTATATTTTTTTCAAGATATTAAAGTATATTTAATAACACTATAACAAATACTTATTTCTTTTAAGGTTGCATTCTCAAAGGAAACTACTATACAGTAGATACAACAAAAGGAGCCTACTTGGTTTGACTGACTCCAAATATTTTAACTATTCTACCTTTTTATGTAATACGATCCTTGTTTTAGTTCTATTTGCACCAATAATCTGATGTTGTTTGATATCATTATTGTTGTTGTTAATATGTATCCATTTGATTTATTTAGAATGGAAAAAGTATATCTAATATTATTATAAATGGGAAAGCCACTATGTCTGAGTGTTATTTCGTTTGTCTGTTGCTAAAAAGCTTGTCAACAATAAATCGCCAAATTAATATGTATCTCTTAGCTATCACTAAGCAATAAGTTCCTTTTTATGCAAAAAATATACTTATTTAGGTATGAAGCAGTCGTCCGTAGACAAAGTAGCCTGTTAATAACAGGACAAACTTTGTAACGAATCTGCACTCTATCGAGGGAAGTTTAAAATACTGCTTCTGTAATATGTATTCCATATTATTATCTCTACATTTATTTACATCAATGCTTGTTAAAAAGCGAACGCAACGAATTAAAAAAATGTATTTTTTATGCCACACCTGGCCATAAAGTGACTTTTTCCGCACGCTGCTCGTACGGAAAAAGCCGTTTTCTGGCCAAGTGTAGACATGAAATGATGTACACAACACGGGAGGTAATAAAGAAAGCCTTCGATCGCATATTTACGTCCCTCACTTGCAGCTCGGGCCGCAAACATCTGCGATCTCTGCATCTGCGATTTTCTTTGTTTTACCACCCTAGTTGTGTAATTTACTATATTAAGACTTTAAGAGTTTTAAAACTCCATCGAAATTTTTGAACGAAGTTTGTAATTAAATGTATTGTTTACTAAACGCACAAACGTAAATACGAGTAACTATTAGGGTGGAGCGCGATTGTATGGAAAAAAAAATTTTTCGAATTTCAAAATGGGACGCAATGGAATAGGTGCTCTAATACCGTAGCATATTATGTCTTAAATATAGTCAAGCGAATACCCAGGGGCGCCCGAGTTTCGGTAGCTAAATGTTTATCAGAAACCATCAAAAACACAGTTACTGAAAACACGAAACAATCTTGGGAACAACTATTTACCTTTTGTTACAGAATTTTACATGTAAACACCAACGACCAGTTGCATAAATCCCTGACCAACAAAATCAAACAAAACTGTATCAATAAAAATCCCCCGTATTTCTCTTCTTAAATAAATATGAAATTGGATTATTATAAGTACTGCCACAACGACAAGTAAGTTTTTTAAAACTTAATATAATAACACCTGCACAACTAACACTATATGAATAATATATGCACATTTTATATTTTTCTTACTTCATACATGCAATCTAGTTTACTTTTATAAGATAGGTATAAAATATCACTGCGTTATCATATCCTTTTTTTAAATACTATCAAGTAGTATTTTTAAGGATAGCTTAAAGAAACTAAAACAAAGAATTTGCAGTCCTAGGTATTTGGTGGCATTGCCACGAATCACAGCTATAATATACGACGACAAGGCTGTGAACGAATTAGGACATGTTATGATATAATAAAAATACTGGAAAGTATAAAACTATAGATGCAATCTTGTCTAAATTTTGCTTTATGCCCTACCTACAACACGCAAGCTACTGAAAGAAGCATCAAATTAGTAACGAAATCATATTTAGAGCTACACATGGGCTAGAGAAATATGAAGAAATGGATAATAAACTAATTCCAGTCTTGTCATATCTTGCAAAGTGCGAATGTGAAAAAAATCCATAGTATCAAATTTTATTCAAGGTTACTTTGTTATGTATAACCGCTTAGTATTGGTGATTTTTAATTTTCCTCTGGTTTTTAATTATTTCAAGTAGCAGTACTATCAATAAAAAACGTATTTTTTAAATCGAGCCTAACTGTACTTAGCATAGAAATTGGGTCACTTTTCCAATACTTCAATGACCTTGGGGCAGTACTTCCACTGAAAATTTTGAAAAGCTCTCATATAAACTTTTGATTGTATTACCCTAGAGCATCAGTTTATAACTATCCCTCTTTCAAAACCCAAAAAAAAGGAAATCGCTGCATCCTAATATATATATGTATATAAAAGTTTATATTTATAAAAGTGAAGACTTCAAAAACACTTACATAAAAAATGTAAATCCTCTATAGAACAGGAATCAACACATTTTGTAAAATTACCAACGTGAGAAAAAGATGAAAACCTTAACAAACTCACATAAAACTAAAGCGATTTCGCTTAATGAACTCGGCCCGTGAAAGCAATATGGAAAGTTGTACAAAATTCTGTTTCCCAGCCATTAGTAAAGAACGACCAATTAAACTTTAACTCGGTTGAATGAAACGTAAACCGAACAGCAGACCAGTAACAGTAGATCTAACAGTGTAATTATGGAAGAAATACAATAAAGAGTGCTCAGCTATTCGGAGTGCTAAAAAGTATCCACCGAAATTTCATAATCTATTCGAAAATTTAGATCTGACCTATACTTGTCACACATCTAATTGTTATTTTTTGTGTGTTTCATTTGAAACGTTTTATATATCATGAATATGAATAATTTGGACATTTAAGAGCTGATTATTACTGTAGGTACTAACACTGTACTACTGTTTTTGTTAAAATAATACAAAGGACACATTTTAACAAAGTGCTGTCATGTGCTGTCTACATAATAAAAACAGGTATCTAAATCTAAACTGAATAAGACTAAAGTAAACCTCGTCAGAAAGAAGGAAAATATAACAAATAAAGAGGACGTTACTCAAAACAAACTTAAATTAAAATTCGTCGGCCGGGGGGGCCCTTGCCTTAAAACACGCCGCCCGCACCTGGCTCAAAAGTTCCTATAATGCCAGCAGCATTCCCCCGCTGAATGGCATACTTGTTGAATCAGGTACGATCCAGAGCGAGGATCACAGCCCCTCTCCCAAAAACGCCGCCTTAACTCTATGAAGAGGGTGCGGGCCTCGACCGGACCCTGGGGCTCACCCCAGGGTCCCACAACTGGCACAAAACCGTAGGCTGTCTTCAAAGCGGAATATCTTGCGGCACTTTCTGCTGCTAAGCCCGCACACCGTGAGGTCTGTCTCAAATGACATGCAGCAAACGTGCTAGCACATGTTGCATCCCATAAGAGACAACGCCCTCTCAAGGATCCAGCATCAGACCATAGAGCCGTTTACAGTCTGTCCGACTCAACCTTGGCGGCTCCAAAACACACGGCACATTGATCGATACCAGATCAGCGCATCTTTGGCAGCTGAGAACGTGATGACCGTTTTTCTCAGCAACAACGATGGGCTTCGCATACCCTAGCACCTAACCTCAACGCTGCCGCTATTCTGAGGGAGTATTATCTAGGAAAATGCCCAATTGGGCAGATGACAGAACGGGTAGCCATGGCCCGGACTCGGGCTGTGCGAGGGCTTTGAGACGGGTCAAATCTGTCTCCGAGGCACCCTCCAATAATAAGTTATACGTTCGTTTGCTCAACAAATCATCCCACTGTCTCTGAATGATGAGGTTTTCAGGCCGCTTCACAAGTACCTCCGAAGTAAAAAGAATTGGAATGCTGTCACCATCAACCGATAACATGTTAGTGACAAGATCCAACGATCCATAAGAAGAGGCAAGAAAAGCGACAAGTCCGACATCCTCAACGCGACGTATTCCTAAACCACCATAATGACGGAAGAGCAGACTGAATCGACTATGATTCGGCTCAATTCTATATTTAAAATCAGCTCCATGGTTACTTTTGACGCTTCATCGGCTTCTTCACGAAGGTGAAGTTCTTAGAGGTAGAGCATATGATAGATCATCCGAGGTGTGGCGAAACAATTACGTAATAAAGTCAAAGAGACATGGGACGATAGTTTAACCAGATGAGCCCTGGCCACCAGGAGATCATCCCTTTTGACCCACGGGGCGACACTAACACCATCAGAAAGAATAGGAGCACCCGACAGGGAAAATACCGACTTGTCCACCGTCTTTATTCCTAGCAGCAAAGTCTCTAGATCCCTTATCGTAGAGTTTATAATACCACACCTAAAAAACTAACATTTAGTTAGATTTTCTTCCCAGCCAACCTCTTTTAGGCTGCGTTTCCCCCAGGGAAGCGTAGCGAGGGATGTGTTTGTGGTAACACCTCAGCGGGGCAAGGATAGGTAAATGAAGTGTTTCCATTGGTTACCACAGACACATTTCTCGCTACGCATCCCTGGTGGAAACGCAGCCTTAAACCCGAAACAAGTATCCGTAGGTCCTCGATGATTGCCTCTGGCATTCCGCCAAGAGTTCCATCATCAAGATACCACAGATTAAGGGATTATTTTGAGAAGACAGTGGCGTTTTGTATAGTCAAACAAAAAATTAAAGGACCCATGGTATCTTCCTGCCATGCTCGAAGAAATTAAACGTTCTTTAAAGTAAAGATTACTATTAGTTGAATAGCACTGGTACAAAGAAGGATACAGAGCCGGCACAACATCTAATACTTCCTTCAATATGATATCCCTTTCAACGCTATTAAACGCATTTTTTAAGTCTAACTTGACAACAACTGAATCCGTGTTGTCCTGCGCAGTGACAAAAGAGGGAGTGGCATATGTTGCCACCTCACAACCCATGATCGTACCAAAGTCAATCTACTTTCCTGATGACGCGATATCCCTTACTGCGTGACAGCCTATTTGAGTATTGTACTGCCCAGCCATTGCTATTGGCCATACACCACCGTCCTTTTTCGACAGCGCGCATAAAGACGAAGCATAAAGGCCTGCCTGACTTACAGGTTGAGCATACCCTTTAACAAAGAACTGTACAAGTTAGTTACAGCAGACGACGATGTTATTTCATTGAGATGCTGAGGGCGCAACTCGTCTAGTCCAGACGCCAAACCATTGTAAAATGAACCTATCGCACTATAGAAAGCACCAGTTAAAAATTTATTAGAACAAATTAATGCGGTTTAATCCGCTCTCATATTGAAGTTATACAACGTGTTCCCTGTACTAGGAACAAATAATTAAAACTAAGGTTGTACTCCTCTTACTGAACAACATTTGTTTAGCGACATTTAATAACAACTTATGTTTTGGTTTTTAGTACACTTTAAAGTTTATTTGAAGCCGCAATGTATTGCAATGCTAATTATGTTTGTACCGTGAAAAGCACAGATATATAAGAAACAAAGATGTAAAATCACACGCGTTTTGTATTAGAACCGTTGTCGCCGGTTTTGCTCGCACATACATTAATGCTGTGCACATGCAAAGACAACACCCACAAATAAACTAGCGTCACCGCCAATCATCAAAGAACACAGCGACACACTACAGCAACGCTGTCGTTGCTATTGGCTAGTACACACTAACGCCCGCGCCGTCTCAATACACGCACACACTTAAATATTTCATCGACGTAAGGGCTTGACAAAGAATAAAAAGTTATCGATAAACGAATGAATGAATGTTGCTTCGTACATCAATCACTAAAAATAAATACCTAATAACGAATCGTAATTCGTTATTTCTTTTGTACCTATGTTTTTTTTTACAATTAGGGTGTTCAAATGGACACAATGATGAATTAAATTTTTTACTACAATATTATATAAATAAATGATGTTGTGTTGTGGTAACTTCTTAGTTGTGTAAATAGATGCGTGTAATGAATAGACCTGGCCGGACCACCAAGCCGAACGATATTGTTGTTATTGTGAAAAAAAATTACTCTTTATGTACCACATTAGAAATTAATTGTACCTCTGCAGTTTTTAAATTATAGGTCAACGAAAGTGTCCGGCTGTGGAGTGTACCTACTTTCCAGCCGACCACTCGTAGATCTAATAATATACGCAATTTTAAGCTGTAATTCGAATTGCAAATAAATGTACCTATTATGTACCATACCCATGAAAAAAACCTAATTCGTTTAAAAAAAAAGCTCCTATGAATGAAAAAGAAATAGCAACGTGAGCTTGCCCACTCGCAATGTAAAACGTTGCTATTTCTTTTTCACAGGCGCTACAATATAAAATGTTCGGTTTATGTAAAAATCATTCATAGGAGCTTTTTTTTTAAACGAATTAGGTTTTTTCATGGGTACATAATAGGTACATTTATTTGCAATTCGAATTACAGCTTAAAATTGCGTATATTAGTAGATCTACGAGTGGTCGGCTGGAAAGTAGGTAGACTCCACAGCCGGACACTTTTGTTGAACACGCAAATAGATTAGCTAGGCAAAGAATATATCTTTGAAGAGCGGTCGCTATCATTGTCATGATTATTTATTGTTCTTTCTCACATAATTGGTGACCCCGACGTGATCAATTATATGAAGGAATAGTTGAATAAGATATTTCCTTTTTCCACTAAAAACGTAAATATATTTATTTAACAAAACAATAATCATGACAATGACAGCGACAGCTCTTCAAAGATATATTCTTAACCTAGCTAACCTATTTAGACAACCAAAAAGGTGTCGCCACAATGTAGGTACAACACGGAAAAAAATCTTTATATTATTGCTATATTATATGAAGATATTTTAGAATCTTATTTCCCTCCCGTTAATCTAAAAGTAAAATATCCTTAACTTGTACTGTACAACTTTGCGTACAGTAGCTACAAGAGTAAAATCCTAAAACTGACATTATTTTTGATAAATTGGACGTAGTTATGCAATAACGTTCCAATCCACAAAACGAAGTACCTATCAACCTTCTGTCTTTAAAAACAAAGTCCATAATCCAATAAATTTTGCATGTGGAATGGAACGTTATTGCATAACTACGTCCAATTGACCTAGATAAGTTATTTTTACATACTGTTGTTACAATTGAAATTGAAAAATTTGTAGGGAATAATAAGGGAAAGGGGTAGAGAATAACATTCATTTTTAAAATAATCAAATACTTTAATCGCCCTTGAACAAAATATATTTATTGACATATAAGTCATTCTTAAGACATTCTTTACATATAAGTCATTTTCATCAAAGTGTTTTGAACTAATCACACTGTTTTTACTTGGAAACCAGTCCTTTCTCCCAGTCGCATCTATCCATTTTTCTTTTAATGTGGCTTTAGCAGGAAACCTAAAACATCACAATGATTAACTGTAATAAACATAAAATAACTGCAACAAAATAATTGCTTGAAATGCACAATTAATATTTTATATTTATTTACTACGTTGTCGGTGCATTAAATTTAAATATACTATGATTTATCTTAAAATGGTTCCATTCATTCATTCATCGAATCATATCGATATTTTTATCGAACAGGTAACTCACTACTGTTAGTTCATTCAAAATGGACTCATGAGAATTGACAAGGTAAAATGAACTTTATCGGTGAATTAATACAGTCGACTTCTAAATAAATGCCAACTAAGTTAAATCGAAAAAAAAAAAATATTTCGGAAAACTCATTTTATTTACATACCTGTGGTAAGAAATGCCTCCTTTCGATAAATTTTGGATGCGACTTCTATTTGGGCACCTTGACACAGAACAGTTTGGCATAATTGCTTGTTTTAACCTCACGAAAACGTAAAAAAGCAGAGCTCAGCATGTGACGACGGTTACATAGCAACTGTCATGAGCGCTTAGACGTTTTTCTCGCTATAAGGTCATTTTGCCCCTATAGCTGAAACGCGCGCCACGCCTACTGACCATATCCATGTTTCTTATAAATCCGTGGTGAAAAGCGATGTCAATTAGGCTTATGTTAACGTACATTGAAAATACTATTTAATTTCTATGAAAAAGAGAAAATCTCAAATTTACATAATTTTTAAAGGTTGTATAAAAAAAAGTAAAAGTTATTGAACAAAATTTTTACTGTTTGATGAGTAGAATCTATGTTTGAAATTATTTACTTCTGTTACAGGCAACACATCCTATATTACTCACACATTTTGTTGCGCATCAGAGGGAAGTAGAATATTATTAGAACTTACTCTGCAATGTAAAGCAACCTACTGCTTCTTTATTAAGTACAGCTGAAAATTCAGCAACTTAACCGGATGGTGGAAACATAACTGACTTAAGTAACAGTTAGCAGTTAATTTGGTATCTTATCCTCTACACTGCGGTAGTTACGATCCGTGGATCATTTAAAAGTTTTCGCTTACGCACCGCCCTACTTGAAAATTATGACTTATCTAAACTAAACGAAGTTTGCTGAGCTTACTATGGGACTAGTTCGATTTGCGTAAGATTGTCCCCTAATATTTATTTATTTGCTCGGATCAAAGAGCAGTTCATCCATCCCCAAATCACAAAGGTGTTGGGACGATGCCATTTCTGAATTAACTTACTACATAATTAAATTAACCAACGAACCCGCTTGAATGCCATCGGATGTAAGGAGGCTGGGCACTGGTTATATGCACACTCCTCCCCAAATACGGAAACCTCTAGATATGTTGGTTCCCGTATTTGGGGGTTCCCTCCGAAAACCCTCCGAATCGCGGTAGGTCTGCGTTTGGGAGTCCCGACCCCGCACCAATGCTACTGTGGCAGTGACGTCGACCAACTGGGTCACCACGGACTTTTTTGTCAAAGAAGCTCAGGCCGCATCTCACGGCATGCTGCGTTCAACGACATCATCCGGCGGTCTCTTACCACCTTCAACGTACCCGCAATACTCGAGCCAATCGGGATCACCAGGGACGATGGCAAGAGACCGGACTGGATGTCGATACTTCCATGGAAGATGGGAAGGGTGCTAGTATGGCACGCATGCAACATGCGTGGACACGCTGGCTCTGTCCCATCTCCATGGTACCACGAACAAAGGCGGCGCGGCGGCCGATGTGGCCGAAGCCCTCAAACGGCGGAAATACAGGGGCTTCAACGCTAACTACCATCTGGCCTTTGTTGTTGTTTATTTTGCCGGCCGTATGATAACGTTTTGTATATGTCTACGTTAAAGGAAAGGGGGTGGTCAAGATGTCCATTAAATTGCTGACAATTTGCAGTTGATCGTAGATTTCTATGAACTTGTGCACGATAATAATTACGGTTAGTTACAACAAACGAGGGAATGCAGTGCGGTTGGATGCGATACTGAACGTGTCCCTTCGCCCAAACGGCTCAGCCCAACCGTCACTGACTCCAATTCCTTTCCCAGCACAATTCACCATTACTCTGACATGCAAAAGATTGACAAACCTATAACAGAATCCAGTCAATTTGAATAAACGTCATTGTATCGCAACCAAAGACACTCAAGCATAGACAAACTTGACATTCCTTCGTGGGCAGAACTCCGATATATATATAATATGTGTGTGTATATATAAATTTAAGACAAAAAACATTAATAAGGACGACGTGAAAATATTGAAACAAAATAGCTTTAAGAACAAACTGAAAGTTTTCCTAACCGTAATAAAGATAGTGCCGACTGCCGACTACAAAGCAAACGGGAAGGCTATGAATCAAGCTTTAAAAAGTCAAATAAACTCGACTCAACTGTTAGTCAGTGTTAACAGTTTGTGCTACTTTTTCGCTTAAATGGATACAAGTTTGGTAACTTCGGGCACAGGATTGAGACTTCTTTGTAGACGTTACTATTACTGACGTAGTAAATTATACGAAAAATGCAGCAGCGCGGAAAATGCATATTCAATTTCCAGGTAATTCAAACTGTATGCTTACGTGAAACAAGTGAAATCAGTTTCGTTTGAATTACCTACATAACAAATTTAATTCTGAGATGTAGAAAAAAATCATGTTAGATTGTGTAACGATTACTAAAATTCATTTGAGTAAAAGGTTTTGAGAATATCTCACAGAGTTTATTACACTGTTTTTTTTATAAACAACTGTTCATTGTTTTCAAACTGGTACTAGATCGGTGTTATGCCTTAAATGAGCTGTGATTGAAGGTAGTAAAGTTTTCATCTTCCAGCATCGTTAAAGTTAAAGTATAAGTATAAGTGATGAAATCAAAGTTAACGTTATAGTTTAAGATTGATTACCGCACAGCACACCTAGTTGGTATTAATTGATTAAGTCCCCGAGCCTTACTCGGGGGTGTCGTACATAACGCCAAACTTGCTTGAGACCGTCAATAAAGCCATGTTTGCCCTATTTCGGCTAACCTCGTAAATACTAATTAAGTCGGAAGATGTACTGGTTAGGTACCTACTGAACTCGTTAGAGTACATATGTACGAATACTTTAACATTTATTAATATATAGCAGTTACTTTATTGTACCCTTAAAATGTAATTCGAGTTTAAAAGCATTAATACTGAAGTTTTGTACTTAGATTGTTAATTTTAGTTTCATAAATTAAACTACGGTTTTGTTTGATGTTTATGATGATCACACCTAAACGGATTTGATGTTTTGGAGTGTTTTTAATTTATTTTATTTATTTTAGGGATAAAAAACAACTATACAATGTATGTTACACTGAGACTTAAAGTAAAATGATTTACAAAAAGTATAGGCAACGATGATAGGACATTTTGAAGCCGGTTTATCTACGTGTAGAGGATTTTGATAGCGTAGGTATTCGTTTGACAGATGAGAGACCCAGGACCCAGTGTGACTGTAGTGCCATTAACAAGGTTTAAGAATACGAGATGTAACGTCGTTAAGATTATTTTTGTACAACCAAAGTGATAACCAGAAGCCAGTTTTAACAATAAGTACATTGATACACAAAAAAATATACAAGATAAGATTTTTACACATAAAAAACAACAAGGCAATACTTTTTTTTTTAATCTTTATTTTTAGGGAGCTTTTGTCAGACTGACTATGCCAGCTCCGTTAAGCCTCTACCGTACAATCTTCAAAGCAAAAATACAATTAAAAAAACCTCCATAAATACCTACCTAAAAAAAAACAACCACCAGCCAACCCAAATTTGTACATTATGTTTTAAAAAAACCGTATGCAAACTTGGCGACCTTTGAGTGGGGCTCCGCCAAAATGGAATTAAAAAGGCCTACATTATTGCATGTTAAGCCCCAAACTCTAGTTCACTTGGCTCTTTTCTCTCGAGTCCGGACACACTCCACCAACAAGTGCTGCATATCCTCGATGGAACCACACTCTTCGCAGTTGGGCGACTCTCTCTTCCTCATCATGGAACGTGACCGGACCGAAGCCTGTGCGCGCTAACAATTTCCGACCTGCTTAAACCTCCTTGGTCAAACCAGGGAACGCGAGGAGGCTCGCATTGTAACGTCCTGTACCAGATGCCTTTCTCTTGCGAGCGCTGATCAAAGTACTCCTTCCAACGGACGTATAAGTTAACCTTGTACCGAGCGATCACTTCAGACACATCCGGGGCAACCTCAGTTTCAGTACCCTCAGAAGCGGCCGCTGCGGAGAAGCATGTGCGGAAACTACAAAGACAGCTCACCTAGTAGAACCTAGCCACTCGGCTACATAGCCTAGATACTCATCTAGAATGGATTATGGGGGCGTATTTTGAAATTTGGCGCCCAGGGCCAATATATGTTTGGCCGCCCCAGAAGTCAATCAAAAAAATGATTTAAATAAAAAATAAAACATTTTTTTCTACTCCTTACTGTTATCTGTCTTTTACTTGGTCACGAACACTAATATAAGAACATACATAATATGAGTTCAGAGAAGTCTATACTCTATTCCCCATAACAGCACTAGTGTCGTTATAGTCACTTTACGTTATTGCTAGCAGCCACAGACTTCTAAATCTAGGTTAAACTTAGGCCAAGGATTAAGCGTTCAATTCTAACTTTACGATAAAAATGCACAACTACCAACTTAACAAACAATTAATTCCTACGGTTTTTAAGAAAAACAAAACTTTCCGAACTAAATTCATTGATGCCAACATAAAAAAAGTATTTTTAAAATACTCACTGCGTGTCACTAGCGAGTATATTTCAAATTTAAAAAAAGTTTACCATAGACACATACTATCAGTCATACGTCATATTTGCCTTGTTTGCAGGTTATGCTTAATTTTGTATTTTATATTTTAAAACCTAGTCGTAGAAAAAGTATTGTATGCAACGTTGTATAATTAAGTCAAAAAACGCTCATTGCGTCTCTATTTGCGATACTCGCCGCATTCGCGGCTCGTATCGCAACTCACGCAATTCGCATTTTTTGAACCCACTTATACAACTGTTGCATAAAATACTATTAATAACATCTACTTAATTTTTTTTGCGGTGTACTAATTTGCTTACAAGGTCATTAATGATGATTTCATTACTTATAATCCAGTAACTTTATACATCAGAGCTTGGGACAAATCTGGTAGTTATGATTTTTTGCAGACTTATAATAATCCAAGTTTGTACAGTATAATAGCATTAATTTTTCTCCCTACAAAGGGTACATCGCGCGCTTGAATGTTTGCGCGCCGTGTACGAACGCACTACAAGCAAAAAAATAAGAATGCTCCAGTACGGATCGCACTCACACAGACGAGCTATCGCGCGTCTTTGTGAATACGTGTCGTGCGCTCCTAAACGGCCGAAGTTGGACTACTTGTTCGTCTTTATACTTTGCCCCGAGAGCGGAACTTTGTCAAAAATCGAAAAAAATACCGTAAAAATTTGGGAAGGTCTAGTTTTTGGTAGTACCTTCTCAGGACGTTTTTAAAGTAGACTACTTAATTTTACAATTCTAGTCTCATGATCTTTGAGACTAGAATTGTCTCTGTAGACCCAGTAGTTTCCGAGATAAAGCCTTTCAAAGTTTATCATTTTTTCGAACTTCGCAATTTTTTGCAATATTCTGTCGTTCTGAATGAATGTTGACCCTGATTCTTCGTAACACCTGTTATACTATACCACTACTACTACGAATAATGAAATAAAAAAGGTAAGGACAACAAAAGTTAATAGGTTTATTAGTTAATTAGTTAGTAAATTGAGTTATTCAAAATCAATAAATTAAGTTATTTAAGCCCTCTTGGAAGGGCGACGCCGATCGCAGTCAGGATGAACAGCAAGTCAATGTCCTCAGCAAAACTACGAAGTTCGAAAAAAAAAATGAATTTTGAAAAGCTGTATCTCGGAAACTATTGGGTCTACAGAGATAATATTATTATTTCAAGTGTAGAAAATTTAGTGTACTTTAAAAATGTCCTTATAAGGTACTATCAAAAACTAATCCTTTAGGGTTATAATCCCCAAAATATGAAAACCAATTTTCGCGGCTTTTTCGATTTTTGACAAAGTTGCGTTTGGTGCTCGAGGTCACAAACTTAGATTATTCATTCAACATCATAAACTAATCTGCAATCAGAACTACTGGATTGGCGCAAAGTACCCCATTCTTCAGGTGATAAGGTGGATTATTCGTTGTTTTGCAAAATAGGCTTCAATATTGAGAAACCGCCCTCTCTTCACTTTGCGCCCCGCCCGCGCCCTTATTCGGAGCATGTACTTACTTATTGTCAGTGCCGTAAATAGGGCGGTGCCACCGGTGCCCAGGCACAGGGCGTAGACTCTGGGGGGCGCAAGAATGGTCAGACCTGGCCAGGCCCTAGGGTACCTATAATATCTAAAAAAACAAGGGCGCAGTTATAGAAGGTCGCACAGGGCGCAGTAAAGCCTATTTTACGGCACTGCTTATTGTACTTACCAGCACGCCGTATGTTTTTAATAACAGACGCGCTCCGTATTGACGAAAATTAACTTACGACCGTTTTTTCGATAAAATAAAGAAGGTGAGAAGTAAAAGTCAGTTGAATGCCGCCAAAACCAGAACAAAAGGCAATCGGCCCGCCCCGGGCCATGGCCCGGATGGCCCTAGGGTAAATACGCCCCTGCCAGTGATGTTGGTAATGGGGAAGAACCAGCAGCAGAAACTCGATATCCTGTAAGTAAGGAGTAGGGTACGTAGTACACAGCGGGCTATATTGCTGTGACAACGTATGTAGTACAGAGAAGGAACCACAAACATACAAGAAAGTCAATCATCAATAAATAAATGAAAATGTTTGTTGTGACTAAAAGTGATAATATTGGCTGCACAAAAGTACCCTAAAATGGCTTCAAAAGGCAGTACTGGCGTAAAAATAGTTATAATTTATAACTATAACTATTTTTATAACTTGTAAAGATTTGGCTGAACCGTACCTTTAAAAAAAGTGTTACCTGTAGCTATCCCTAAAAAAATCTCTAAGCTCCTAATTAGATAAAACTAATAAATATGTCATCGACGAAAACATAGCTTCAGTTTAATTCTACCTTTTTTAGCCATTTCGAAGTCGTCGAACTATTCGACCATAATTCCTTTGAACCTAATTCTATAACGATCCATACATTTTGTTTGCCTGCTGTGTCCCGCAATAAAGCAAAGTCAGTATAATTAGCTTGGATCAAAAGCTGCGAATGGCGTTTCATTAACGGCTGAAAATGCTTTGAGAGGCTTGGTGCAAGTTAAAAGAATTTTGGAAAGCTTCCCATCACCTAGCATCGGTTTCCTCTTGTAAAAAAATCTATATGTATAAAATATACTATATGTATATACTATACTGCCGTCCTCAGACTAAAAGGCCACTAATTTGTATGAACTTCCATACTAATTAGCGGCCTTTTAGTTGAAGGACGGCAGTATATATAATATGAGTTGTAAAATGTTTTTTCATCACACTTGCTCGAAAATGGTGTCATTACACGTAGGTTTTGCGGGCCGTAAATGACCTATTACGCCCTAGGGCGTAATGGTTTTCTTTTTAAATTTGAAACGCTGGTTCTGTTTTACTCTTATTTGTCACGATCAAAGGAAACGCCAACTTACTTTTTTAACTTTTATTACTGAAATATTTATTTAAAGAGAACTGTTATTGCAAATACATGTAAAGACATATTTCTGTAACATTAATTAAATGTTTAAATAGTGTATTTCAGTATTTTGCAAATATAAAATCAACCATTTTAAGTCTTTACCGCTATGGTTTCCGAACGTGACTTGTCGTCTTGATATATGTCACTAATGTCACTGTCAGTTGTACAATTTTATTTAGGTTAAGTAAGGTTATTTTAATCAGATTTCCTCACAAGTGTGATGAAAAACATTGTGTGTGCCACGGGCGGTAAAGGAATTACAAACTCGTGTTGTTAAAGCCCTCGGCTTCGCCTCGGCCTTGTAACAAACACTCGTTTGTAATTCCTTACTTACCGCCCTTGATACACAATGTACTATTTTTACCAATAAAAGTTGTATTCTTGTACACACAGGGTGGCCCATTTCGGTCGGTCAGCATGGGAAAGTCTGAAACTATAAGACATACGAAGATCTGTTCTTAGGATTCATGTCATCGATTATAGGGGCAATAAAAACTACATACATAGATTTGAAAAAAAAAACTTGTACTTAAACCGGGAATCGAACCCGGTCGTTATGAAAAATAAAACTGACATAAAAATGTTCTAGAGCCGTTACTAGAGCCTGGATCTACATCAGGGTAACCTATTCTTTCAACAAATTTCATTTGTCCAAAAACTATTCGAATTATTATCGTTTGTCCGATGACAGGTTTCGTAAATTTTTCGGTTTACTGTTTCACGTTTAGATTCAGATAAAACCTAAATAGTGTAACTGTAATAGGTATATTTTTTTGTATTAATATCATATAAACTCATGTAATGTGGTTTTACTTTTTTATTTTAGATGATGCTTTCAAAATAGGCTTGTCCGAAATATTTGGACAAGCCTATCGAGCCCAATTTTGACTATTTCAGCGACTCCTATGTACAATTTCAAAAAAAAAAGGTTAATATGCTCCTGAAACAGGTTATCTTAGGTTAGGTTATTCATGATTGCCCAGTTGAGCATCTGCAGAATAAATGTCATGAATTCAAGTTTTTGAATTTAAGATACGTCACCCTGGATGATGAAGGGACTGGTTGAAGAATAGGCTACTTTCCTGATAGATCAAATCAGTTACTTTTTATGAAGTGTCAAAACGCTCAGATAGTATGAAGTTTGTATGGAATAAAAGTGAAATGACGTCATTTTACTCAAACATCAAATGATCTTCTTATTTATAGGTTTCGATCTTTTAAAAATCGTTTAAAACGCTAAATGGGTGATGGTTAGTTCATTTTTACAAATTTTCGAAAGCTGATTTAATGGCTAGCGTGTAGTCATTTATATTGACTACAGGCAAATACCCTATTGGATGACTCTACTCTACTCTACTCTACTCGGTCAGAGTTTCGGTAGCGTAGTTGGGAACGCGTTTGGCCCGGATAGCCGAGGAGATGGAGATTCGAATCTTGCCCGAGACATGTAATTTATCAATTTTTCTCTTCTAATAAAATATTTTGAATCAAAAAAAGTCGAATGATCCGACACGTTCGCGTCGCACATATCGAATAACTGACATAAAGGTAAAATGAGATTTAGGCCAAAATGTAACTGGTCTAATGATTAAAAAACCGAACCAATTAATGTCTCATCGTGAGAATTCGAAATGAATTTTCGGACAAACGAAAAACAATTGAAACGATATTTGTCGAATAGTTTTTGTCGAATGGAAATTCGGTTCGGACGAACATTTTTAGTGTTTCAGAGAGGTAACCCTAGATCAGTGGTTCCGAACCTGGGAAGCTGCGCTGCGCGGGGCTTCTATTTCTACTCTGAGGGACACAAGCTGACTAACAAACCTAAACTAAAAGGTGTGTGTTTAATGAAAAGGCTAGGCAGGTAACAAAATGGCTAACTAAACCAGTTAGCGGCGACATATACATAATACCTAAAGCTTATTACTGTTAATTTTGTGATACAAGTGAAGGATAATAAAATGAATTTCCATAAAATCGTTTTTTTTTTTCAAAAATCCCCAATACCGAAACCGGAACTCCGGTTCTCAGTCTTAATACCGAATCCGGTATTGCATACCCTAGTTGCGTGTTTCGTCCAACATTTGATTGTTCACATAAATCTTTATAAATACCTCAGCTGTACCTAACATGAGTGCCTCTGAGTGATAACTATCCCAAAAAGCCCACAAATACCTCTTCAGCACAATTCCTATAGCAACTTTAATTAGACCTTCATCCTTATGACTTGGCCCGGGCTTTTGACGTACTAAAGCCTGATGAATACTTCATTACTACACAAATAGGGCAAAGGTTACCTTCCGGAATAGCTTGTTATTATTTTTTATGTTGTTTTTCAATGATTTTATGTTATTTTTCGTTCTATACCTTGTTCTGATAGCAAAGAAAATAACATAGTGCAAGGGTCAACTCAGGTCATATGATTTGCTCAGGGTATGCAGTAATTTAAAAAAAAAAACACGATTTACTAATAATTTTATGCCATTTTTGGTTCTTAAATATAACATTTTATTCAATAAACAATATACAATTTGTTTAAAATGACCTAAATATACTTAAAACTAAATTAAAATTAAATAAGCTAAAACTAAAAAAAAAGATCTAAAAAGGGCCCCTGCGGCCTGGTGCCGAAGATGCTGGCAGCATTTCCTCGCTGCATTGTAAGGCTGATGCGTTGAGTGAGTAAGCTGCCAGCTCTTCGGTCCCTCGTGGTTTTTCTGAGTCTCTTCGATAACTCCTTGAAGAGACTTAGAGCGTCAGGGCCCACGAACAAAGGGTCTCGACGCCAAAAGGAACAAAATGTTGATTTTAGTTTTGAGAGATAAAATATTTTATTACGTTAAATAATACAAATAAATAAACAGAGTATGGTAAAATTAGGTAAAAAGAAGAGAAATGTAGTGCTCCAGGATGGGTATTCCGCAGCCATCTTCGCATCAAAATCCTATCTTTCTTCTCGATCCCCTAATTCTAATAGAGACTGCTCTGATGATTGATATTTGTATTTTGACTTTGATCCAGTTTATTATTTGTGAGTGTTGAGACTACAAGTGGAGTAAATGAAGCTCTAAGATCTTCTGCAGCCAGATCGTATTTGCGATGTTTTTCACGAGCGTGTATTTGGGCAATTGTGGGCCATGTGAGTAGACCATACGATGCGGCGTCGGCATTTACAATGCGAATGTCAAAGAACGCCTTCCTCGCTGGCTCCCACACGCTTTCCAATAGTAAGTCGCTTATTAGCCCTGGTTGATCTAAGGTTGCGGCTCGCGTTATAGGCTCAGTAGTAGCCGAACCCCATGCTGGTTCCGCCCAGTTTTTGATATCGTCTCTGTGTTGGTCGTGGCCTCTTTTTACGAGCCCTCCTTTGAACAAGGAAAGGAACAAAATTGTATTCTGCGCCGAGACCACTACATTCCCACCTTGGCGGTTTCTGCCACCTCTGCTGCTGCTGCCGCCCTTATTGCAGTTCGGTGGAGATGTGATGAGGCCAGTGTGATTATCGCCAAGAACTTAACTGGCTTCCTATTAGGGAACGTCATTCTTTTAAGGTTCTGTGTACGCTATTTTCCATCTTGTACGACCTATCTGCACCCAACTACCTACGTTCTGAATTTCAGTTTGTTACTGCCCGGCCGGGCAGCGCATGCTGCGCAAATATCTATTTGAAAATCATCAAGATTAAGACTCTTCATAGTAATTTAGAAGTAAGTACCATATATATTTATTTTATATGTACGTATGTATATGCCTATACATACTGTGACTACTTGTGAATCCGAATACCGCACCTATATTTAATATCTCTGTTTAGCCTCATGGCATTAAGTCATAATAAAGTTAATTAAGTTTGAATAAATAAATAAGACTCGTACAGTATAGATTTGCTACACATAAACGCGATATCTTGGTTTATGATACTTACGATAAACGCAGTAAGTAGAATACTTATTGCAGTTATGGCTAGTAATTATACCATTAATGTTTTGGACCATCCTTATTTGTTATAGTATAAATAAATAATAATTAAGTATGTAGAAATAAATTAAATATGCAATATTATCTATTTTTGGTCAACATTTCAAGTCGATAGGCTGGGTAATAATGGAGATATAATCAAAATAAAATAAATAAATAAATATCGGGGGACAATTTTACACAAATCGAGCTAGTCCCAAACTCAGCAATGCTTGTACTTTGGGTACTAGACGACGATACACATACTTATATAGGTAAATACATACTTAAATAGATATAAAACATCCATGGCTCAGGAATAAATGCTCGTGCTCATCACACAAATATTTGCCCTTACCAGGGTTTGAACCTGGAACCTCTAGCTTCGTAGGCGGTGGCACTATTATCACACTTTACGATAGGAGGGCAGTATTGAGAGGGCTATGATTGGAGTTTCTGTTCGATAGTGAATTAGAAATTAAGAGATCAAAGCAACCAAAACTAAGCAATGATGCTGATGTTAATGATTAACTATACAAAAAAAAAGTACTTTAACTGACTTAACGGTTGATAGCAGTACACAACTCAGGTGAGTTGTGTACTGCTATCAACTGCTATCACCTACTAACCCTAGTGGAGAAAAATGGAACACTTGTGTCTTTGAAAGGGTAAAAATTTGTAAGAAACCGTCGGGTAAATGGACGCCAAAGAAACTAATATGAAATAAACTGACCAAAAAAATATAAGGACGCGATTTCATTCCAGATATTTATTTGAACCGTACAGGATTCGTTGGAATGAACTTTCAGCTGTTGGAGTTTTAGGCGGTGCACGTTTTGCGGAAACCACACGCTGAAACCTGAAATAAAATGAAATAGTTTTTAAATCAAAAATACGAACACTGGCACACCTGGCCCGAAGCGCTTAAGCCTTACTACATATTATGGTGTGTTAACGATCTTGTTAATATAAGAAATCTAGGTAAGTTGCAATTATTGTGGTAGGTACTATACTACTATAGATATTTTAGTAGGAACCCCTAATCATGTAAGTTTTCTTAATAAATAAATATTGTTTGCACTCTTAACTACAAATAATGTTCAATATCCAAATTAGGTACTTATACATAGGTCAATTTGTGTAAGATTATCAGCCATTGATGAATATTTAGGTTTAGATTCTTAACACAACCACGTACATAATGTATTAATCCCAAAGTTTCAGTTTTTATCGAACATAGTGAAAAATTATTCACCTGTGCTCTGAATACATTAATCTTTTGTGACGTTAAATAGTGTGAGCGGCAACGGGATTCCCATTGCTCGCTATTTTCGATTTTTCGCCTTAAATATTCAATGACGTGTCTATGTCGACTTTCATTCAATTAAATTTTTGATATACGTGATAGTTATTGATTTTAAAACATTTTTTACATGTTCATTAGTATTTTACAGTCAAGTTTGAAAAGTATGATCTCAAATGTAAATTTTTATGTACTTAAAATAAGTAGGTATCTACTACCTACAGTGGCTTCGAAGTAAGTTATGTTATCACATTTCTACAGCAACTACAATTGGGATGAAGAAATAAACAAAAAATGTATAAAAAATATAAAGTTTAAGACCACAAAGTTTAAAAAAAAACGATATTTTTTTTATCGTCTTTAAGAAAAATTAAAGTCAATTTCGGAATGCTTAAATAACACAGAAAAAATAAATGTATGACAACTATGTGCTTAAACGCACTTCTTCGTGCTCAAAATGGCAAAATGCTATTTTTTTCAAACAGACTTAGTGCAGCGATGCAACGGATGACGTCATAAATTCCTACCGTTTTGTATAGAGCATTTTCAATGATCAGTCCGATCTGCTACTTTTGATTACAATTTGTGGCTGTTTTACTTATACCAATGTATTAGGTGTCATATAGATATTTGTTCCTCAGAAATAGTAGAATCGATTTAGGACAGAAAAAAAATCAAGTCAACAGGCTAATTACGGTGTTGACTCGACAAACTCCGGTGAAAAAACACATGACGGGTCTCGCTGAGAATCTGAAGGTAAACATCCGAAATCGGTATTTTTAGGATCATAAAGATGGGCAAATATTTAAATACTTTATTATAGTAACGAAAGTGTGAAAAAATATAATGTTTCATTCTGGATATTAATTTACATAACAAACCTTTGTTAACTGATAAAATACAAATACACGAGACATACATACATGTCGTGAACAGCAGCGAAAATTCTAGAAATCCAAGATCGTCAATTGACTACTGTAGTAAGTACTAAGTAGATATAAAATGGCGGCGAACGCCGTGTGACGTAACGACCGGTTGCGGTGCACGTGGACGGGCTCGTTTGGCAAGAGTGTCATTCTCTTTCTGACTGTCGTGGCGACTACACTTGTCTTACGATTCTGTCAATTCGTCTGCCGGTAAGTAGTTAAAGTTGCTACTTGATAATTGTAATTCTGTCGATTAATAGTGAAATGAATCATATTGTGTAACGTAAATGTCTACCCGCCAAAAACATTCTGTAAAAAACTAGCCAAGTCTCGATGGAGCTGCTTGTTTAGCTCTAAAAAGTAATGAAATCTAGACAAAGTCGTGCCAAGACTAAGGTTCCTTTCTGCGATTTCTTTATTATTATAGTTAATGTTGTGTGACTTGGCCGTTGAACATTCTTTATACGTTAGTGGGTACAAGTCAATTTTGTTTACACGTAATGTTATATCTGTTGTAACTACCTATGTTTGTTAAGCGAGATAATAGCCCATACTGGTATTGGTAATTGGACGCTAGTGTCTCCTTTTAGGCTGTTGTTGATTGTGCCCACTAACGTATAATTTAATACGTAAACGCAAATTGACTTGTATCCACAAAAGAATGTTAAAGAATGTTCAACGGCCAAGTCACACAACAGTAACTATAATAATAAAGAAATCGCAGTAAGGAACCTTAGTCTTGGCACGACTTTGTCTAGATTTCATTACTTCTTAGGGATAAACAAGCAGCTCCATCGAGACTTGGCTAGTTTTTTACAGAATGTTTTTAGCGGGATTTCATTTCTCTTTGTAGAAACGTGGGCATATTGATTTATTTTATTAGATTTTCTTATTTTACACAGTTTTTTTCTTTTTATTTTTGGTTGGGCTCTTGTGTTTTCTAATCAGGGTCACCAGATACTCCAGATCTTCGATTTTCCTAGTTTTTATAGTTTTCCCTTTATGTGGCCATTAAACCCTAACTCTGTACCAAATTTCAGCTCTGAGTTTATGGGAAGTACTAGTTCTATTTTGATGATTACGAGTGAGTGAGTGTCATAAATGCGAAACTTTCCTTTCGCTTAACTTCGGAACTAAATAACCTACAGACTTGAAATTTTGGATTTTAAGTATGTGATTATAGTTTACTGGATGACGAAAATTTCTGTGTTCTGGTCTTATCCAGAGGTTATCAAATAGGGGCCTGAAAATGCGGCGAAATGGTTCCAGTAAAGGATGGTACGGCAGTGTTTGCTTCGCGCTCGACTTGGCGGGGTCACTGCGGTGCCCCCAGATTCGCTCACTGAAGTACCTACGCCATAAAATTGTAAAAACTATTGTAAAGCCTGATGATTGAAAAGAGAAACTGGTGAGTTTCTTCCAGCGCTTCTTCTTACCAGAATGTCATTTACCGAAGCGGCCAAAAGAATCAGACGAATAAATGATTTGATCTGACATGAATCCTCTTCTTTAACCACCATACCTCAACGGCGAGGATTCTGTAGCTAACCCATTCTGACAGTCAACGCGATTCGACATACATAAAAATCGTGGAATACGAGATTAAAAAAAAAGAGATGAAATTATTTACTACGATTGGCCTTCTTTCTGTTAGTTTCAAACTTATAGTTATGCACATAAAAATGCCTAAGATAAATACATTTGTTCTATAAGTACACGTCGCAACCAACTGGTTTGATTAGCCATTTGGTTAACTGCCTAGCCTTTTCACTAAGCGGCACAATTTAGTTAACTGCCTGGATGAAATTTAACCAATGCGTCAATGTATCAATTAACGATATGGCTGGCAAATGCTTAGGCTGTTCGTTTAGTAGGGCAACTATGAGGAGATTAGGGTTTTTTTTCTAAATAACTACTCTCACGGACAATGAATTTGGGTCAGTGAAATACGCCATATTTCCTAAAATAATCTAGGGTTGTGAAATTATTGAATCCCGTTTTGATCTTTAATTAATTTTAAATATTATCTGCAAAAATAACACTGAAAATCGCAAAAAACGCCATATTTGGTAAATATTTTTATGATGGGTTAGCGGATATTGCTTTGCTAATACGGCCAGGTATTATGAAAAATAGTATACTTATTATGTAAATGAAACAAGTCCAATATTGAAAAACAACTATTTCTATTATTTAAATTACGTTGACTCGAAATTTTTGCCCGCGAGTCAGACCGGCGAGCCGGACAGGATATATTTATACATATAACTAAAATTTGACGGACTCGGCTAGGTGGGTTATTTAATGTTGTCAAATGAAAGTAGGTAGTTTGCCTAGGCGTTTGATAAAAGGGCTAGACGGCCCGATGTTCATCCAGGCATTTAACTAAATGGCGCCGTTTAATGAAAAGGCTAGGCAGTTCACCGAATGACTAATTAAGCTAGTTGGCGGCGACATACATATAACGCGAAAGAAAAATACGTATGTTATATACGTCGTAATATATCTACCCGGGCAAGGTGATCATCAGTTTTTAAGCACGGCTTTTTATTGTCAAATGCTTAATAAGGGCCCTCAGGTTCTGTTGCGATGAAATGCGTAGTTTTTTTATGTAGACTACCTATACGATAGACCCTGATTTAAAATTATGTTCACACTGAACGATGATTGTACACGTAGAGCAATTAAGTAGGTATTGAATCCTACGAGGCGCGTACCAGATTCGGTATATCAAACTAAATTCATAGGTACTATTTGTTTCCTGCGGTCATTCTTTCAGATTAAACAATCATTGATTAATTCAGCAATAAGAAAATATGTAAAATCATATTATTATAACCAAAAATACGTAATATCGATTTGTGACTGTATTAAACTAGTTACTTATACAGTTAAGTGTTGAATTTGATCAATGATTGAAAGCCTCGAAACAAAAAAAATATATACATATGGAACCTGCCCAAAAAAAAATCACGATAATCGGTTAAGAAATGCGACCTGTAGAGGAGAAAATGCAGATATCCACCGGCCGAAAAATCGGAAGCATTTTTGCCTAAGCTAAAGCGGAGAAACTTCTGTCACATCGCTCAATCTGTCAATGAACTAATCACAGGTACGCAAACTTAAGTTTAACTAACCTGTCTCACAATAAAATAATAGTCAAGGGCTACCTCCGCTTGGAGCTTGGCAGACTTAATATATTAAACACAATAATATTAGACTAAATATCTAAAACTGAAGAACTCACTAACGACTTGTATTATTTTAAAGTCAATCAACTTTATATAAATGCATCAACAATTAATATTACTACTTTACTTATTATTTTAAAATAATGATCAGTCTTACTTTTTTTTAAGCAAATAAACAAAATTTAGTTTTTTGAAAGAGGCTCTGCATGAGTCACGGCTAGATTTGATGATATTTAGTAAACGGATACATCTTTTTTGTGGTCTAAATAGTCGTAGAGGGTGTGCGATTAAAAAAATGCATAGTATGCCTGTAATGCCGCTTTTTAATACACTTGCTCAAAAAGTGGTACTTTTTGTAGCTGTATATCGTGCGCAAAGTTCGATTTTGCGAACTAGTGCTTTTTATTTCCCATTTTTTTAAATTTACTGTTGTTCAAATACATACATCCAACTAATGGTCAAATACGTTCTTTATTTTTATTACGTCAGTGGACATTGAATGAAAGTACACATTTGATACGTTTAAAATATTAAATCCACATATATAACGTTTGATTGTTTTTATTATAAACAATTAAACTGTTATCTAATATTAAAATAGTTTAAAAAGTATGCTTCTTGAGTATTACCAATGAGTAGTTTAGTCAGCGGTCTCGCATAATACTAGTATTATGCGAGACCCAAAAAATAAAAATTGTCACAGATAAGATAATATGGTGCAGGCTGTACGAGTTTTATAAATGACAACTAGCTTTCCGGCACTAAAGATTACATTTTACTTGGAAATTAATGAGCTATTAAGTATTTAAATATTTATTGCTTTTTTCCATTTTTAAATGCAGTTAAATTATCTTAGAACGTTTGTCTGTTCCCAAAATAGTTTATTTTTATTTGGCTGAATGGTGACAAACGCTGCCACGTTGGAAAAAGTTCGCAATTAAAAGTAACACATTTTGTTATATTCCCGCCATTTTCATTCATGATTGTAATTTTGTAATTATTAATTATCACGCATTAGTTTGATAACACTTTTGTGAAAAATGAGCGATTCAGACGATTTTGAAATAAATTCAACACCACGAGATATACTAGCAAAGGTGTCAACGGCAACTACTATTCATTATTTTACCAGAGAAGTCGAAGGAGGAATATCTGGCCGTCTATGAGCAATTCATTGACTGGAAACGAGAAAATCGAACGGCGTCATTCTCAGAAAATGTACTTATGGCCTACTTTCTTGAATTATCTAAGAAATATCAGGCATCTACAATGTGGTCAGGATACTCAACGTGACTCTTAATAAGTGTTCCAATTGAGTGCTTCATTTTTATGAGGCCAAAAAATAAACAAATTTGTCTCTTAATCATTCAATCATTTCATTTTCGTTGTAATTTTTCGCAAATGTATTAAAAAACGTCGTTTGATACACGTGCGGAAGTGTCATTTCCACTCGTCCCGAGTCTTGTCCCTCGCCTTACGGCTCGGGCCAAGACACCTCGGGACTCGTGAAAAATGACATACTTTCCGCACTTTTATCAAAAAGTACTATTTTGGGTGGCTACGCTTAACAAGCCTCTCAGAGCAAAAGTGAAGCTACTAAGTTTATTGCAGAGTGAATCGACATGTTTCTTCCAGTTAAGATTTTCGTCCACTTTGATAACCAGAAATTTAGAAATTACAAATAGTTTGCATAATATCATTCTTAGTTTCTTTTCCATGTTTAGTACTTGTATTATTTATACATATCAGTAGGTATAAAAAGCCTTTCCAGTCGAAAATGGGCCCAGCTTAAGCGTCAGCCAACAGTCATCGATCAAGGAGTTACAAACTAAGTTAGAAGTTTGCACAATGGAGTGGATATATTTTTCATTATTTGTAGCGAGTCTTGCCAAACGTTCCAAGTCTTGACTAATTTGTTAGAGTTATTAAACTAAAATGCCACTTCAGACTCTTAATTACAGTGCATTGATCTTGCCATTCCCCAGACTTTTATGATTATTGAAAATGAAGGAGAATTTTCATTATTTCGAACGGTGTTAGTTAAGAAAATTTGGTAGCTTCAAATTGATAAATTAATTATTTAATAGGTATTTAATGCGCATGTGAGAGTTTTCAATTGTCGAGTAGGTAATGAAAGTAAATATATACTGAATATAAATTAGTATGATTACGGATAAAACACGTGAATAACTTCAATCTAAATAATCTAGGGTGTTGCCTGTAACAGGAGCAAATAGTTAAAACATAGATTCTTCTCATTAAACAATAAAACTTTAGCTCAATAACTTTTAAAAATCATGTAATCTTTAGATTTTATCTTTATCATACAAATTAAATAGTATTTTCAATGTACGTTAAGGGCAGGATTTCCGAAATCGACCTCCGGGAGAATCAAAATTAAGTAACGAAATATTCATATTTTTGGATCGAAAAAGAAATATATTATAGTTCAAGAGTGCTTCTGTGTTTCTGTGCGGTTCAAAACACGATACTTTCAACTTCGCTCGATCATAATTCGTCACGAAAACAGGTAATTTTTTAGCAGTTTTTCCAGTTTTACTCGAGTTCTATCACATTTATATCACTAAAAAACATGTCAATCGATAGATAATGACATTTTACCGGGACCTGTGCGGTTCAGTTTTTTTTAAATTACTTATTTTTTAGTAGCTCAGTACTATATAACAAAGTAGCCCACGCGCTGTGGCTTCAGATGCCCGCCGGGCGTGTCCGAGGCCGGACCTGTGTCGCTTTCGAGCTCGTGACAGCTCTCCTCACTCAACGGACAAAATAAACGTCACGCTAGAATCACAGCGTATACACTCTAACAGTAATCCAACGCCTTTGATATCGAATGATTAGCTGAATATTAAAATGATAGGTTATTTAACTTATCACTATTATTTCTTCATCATGATTAGTAAATTTTAGTCTTGTGCAAAACATAAGCTTCTTCAACTGTATACCATTGCACACATTTGTTTTATTTTTAACCGACTTCCAAAAGAAGGACGGTTCTCTATTCGTCTGTATGTTTTTTTTTGTATGTTTGTTACGCGATTACTCGAAGACTGCTGGACCGATTTGGGAAAACTCTTTTTTTGTTTGAAAGGGTATACTTCCGAGATGGTCCCATTGCAACCAAATCAGGATCTGATGATGGGATCTTGGAGAAACCGAGGGAACTCTTCAAATATTAGAGGCACACATATAGCGATTTCGGTATTTTTCGTAGTTTCTCGTCCATTTCTTATAAGCAATAAGTTTTTAGTATTGACCGACTTCAAAAAAGGAACAATTGTTTATGTAGGTTTTTTCCCCGATTACTTAAAAACGACTGGGCCGATTTGGAAAATTATTTTTTTGTTTGAAACGGCAAGTATACTTTTGAGGTGATTCCATTGCAACCAAATCAGGATCTGATGATGGGATCTTGGAGAAATCGAGGGAACTCTTCAAATATCATAGGCACACATATAGGGATTTTGGTATTTTTCTTTGTTTCTCGTGCATTTCTTATTAGAAATAAGTTTCCAGTTTTAACCGACTTCAAAACAAAGAGCAATTTTTATGTAGGTTTGTTCCCCGATTACTTGAAAACGGCTAGACCGATTCTGAAAATTTTTCTTTTAACTAAATAGACTGAAGTCTATTTGGTTAAAACAATATTTTTCCAGCGCTACTAAAAATTTAAAAATAAAGTAAATTTTTAAAACAAAAAATAAAAACCGACTTCCAAAAACTGTTAGTAAATTAGGCCTTATTCCTTAAGATACGGCTGTCAAAATCTCTATTGTATGACAAGAGACACTGCTGAGTTTTCCGTTTCATAGGGTAAGGTTAGGGTTAGTACCTTATGACGTTGTCACGTTCAACTATCGTCAGTAAACCGACTTTACAGACAATCGAATATGTCAAAGTCGAAGTCAAAGTTGAAGTCAAAGTCAAAGTTGAAGTCAAAGTCAGTCAGAGTCCGAGTCCGAGTCCGAGTCCGAGTCCGAGTCCGAGTCCGAGTCCGAGTCCGAGTCCGAGTCCGAGTCCGAGTCCGAGTCCGAGTCCGAGTCCGAGTCCGAGTCCGAGACCGAGTCCGAGTCCGAGTCCGAGACCGAGTCCGAGTCCGAGTCCGAGACCGAGTCCGAGTCCGAGTCCAAGTCCGAGTCCGAGTCCGAGTCCGAGACCGAGTCCGAGTCCGAGACCGAGTCCGAGTCCGAGCCCGAGTCCGAGTCCGAGTCCGAGTCCGAGTCCGAGTCCGAGTCAGAGTCAGAGTCAGAGTCAGAGTCAGAGTCAGAATCAGAGTCAGAGTCAGAGTCAAAGTCAAAGTTTGATCCCTATATGTGTGCCTATGATATTTGAAGAGTTCCCTCGATTTCTCCAAGATCCCATCATCAGATTCTGATTTGGTTGCAATAGGACCACCTCGGAGGTATAAACCCTTTAACACAAAAAAGAATAGGTTCAGCCGTCTTCAAGTAACCGGGGAAGAAACCTAGATATAAATTTACTCTTTGTTTTCAAGTCGGCTAACACTAGAAACTTGTTGCTAATAAGACATGGACGAGAAAAAATTACGAAAAATACCGAAATCGCTATATGTGTGCCTATAATATTTGAAGAGTTCCTTCGATTTCTCCAAGATTCCATCATCAGATCCTGATTTGGTTGCAATGGGACCACCTCGGAACTCTACCCTTTCAAACAAAAAAAGAATTTTCCAAATCGGTCCAGCCGTCTTCAAGTAATCGGTGAACAAACACACAAAAAAAAACAGACGAATAGAGAACCGTCCTTTTTTTGGAAGTCGGTTAAAAACTAACTATGTTTAAAATTTGGAGCCTGTGAGTCTGCTAGAAGTACTTTAGAATTATGATGATCATCAGTCAGTGAATCAGTGAATCAGTCAGTCAGTCAGTGACAAAACTAAGGAACTTTGACATGCAATAGTTCTTAAACTACACGTTCAATTTGAATGATATTGAGAATATATATGTCTTATTGTGTATATATATCCCTGAAATTTCAGGATTGTAGCTTTAGCCAGTACAAAATTACAGGAGGCTGAAATTAGCTTGAATGGCTTCGAGAAAAGGATGGTATGGCCGTGCCGTGCCTTTGTTTTGCTCGACTTGGCGGGGGCACTGCCGTGCCCCCAGATGAAATATGTACCTACCTTTCACATTGTACGACACGATGCCTGTTGGTCTAATTTATTTATAAGTAAATAATAAATCTACAATATCTCCCAACTGTAACCGGCAGTGATAATATTATCATGTTTAGTTTAAGTTTATTTATTAACTAAACGTTAGGTACCTATTAGAAAAACAACCGCTTTCTTTTCTAACATTACGATGATCCTTTTATTTTAAGTGTTTCGATGTCATAGATAGGTATATCTACCTGATAACTATAAACTTAACCAGAGAGTACGTAAGGTAGTAGACCTACTGTTACAATTTCGCTGCGGCATAAGTTGACACATTTACACAGGTTGGGGTCACGAAAAGTTCATTTCGAACGGGATCGCGCCGCTTGTTCGTCTAAGGGGGGCGGGGAGCTCGAATTGCTTGTCGTCTTCGAACATCCCCGCCTTAACATCAGTCTAGTGACGTTCCTTGTCACGCTACAAACATAAATAACTGGCCAAGAGCATGTCGGACCATGCTCAGTGTAGGGTTCCATAGCTGTAACTATAAGGTAAAAAATACGATGTAAAAAAAGTACAACAACAAAAGAGCGTATCTTCATAGCAATTACGTCCTTTTGTTGAGAAGCGCAGTTTATCGGCAATAACTCAAAAACGGTTAATCCGATCTTGTTGAAAATAATTTTCGTTGGAAGTATTAATTGAGCGTTATCTTTGTAATTTTTTTTATATTTTTCGGACACACGGTTTAGAAGATAGAGGGGGGGGGACACAATTTTCACAACTTTCGGAGCGATTATTTCCAAAGGTATTCACTTAATCACAAACATTACTTAAGAACCTTAAAATGTTTTCAAAAGACCTGTCAAACTATGTACCACACGTTAACATTTTGTGAAAAAAAATTTTTTTAGCTTCTGTTACATGTATGGAGTGCCCCCCCTAGATTTTTTTATTTTTATTATTTAACTACCAAACTTAGTTGCGGCATCTACAAGACATCTATATTCCAAATTTCATCAGTATAGGTCTTGTAGTTTTTGAGTAAAATGCCTGTGACATACGGACGGACGGACGGACGGACGGACGGACGGACATGACGAAACTATAAGGGTTCCTTTTTAGCCATTTTGGCTACGGAACCCTAAAAAATGAAGTTAAATTAGTTCAACTTTAAGATTTCTCATTTCATGTAACGACAGTTTGATGAACTTTCTGATTGGACTTAAATGTTGTTTAAACTAGTACAAAATTACACTAGACAATCATCACTATGAATTCACAATTTTCTTGCATATTGTGCTGCGCAATTTAATAAAACGCAAACGAATATAAAATTTAAAAGATTAAGCGTAAAATTTATTAATTAATTAAATTATGTAATTACTTTGAATTGATTTAACATGACAAAATTATGACAACGGAGACTCTTTATATCTCCATTCATTTTACCAGTTATTTATTATTTTATTTGTTTTGTTTTGACGCCTAGAGATACATATACAACTCTCAAAAAGTATTTTTAATTTTAATGTAATTTATTAATGAAATCTCTAGTATTAATATCATATTGATGTAATTGTAATACTTAATATTTTTGAAAAGATAAACTGTTGAGTTTTTTCCGGCGCTCTAGTAGAGGATCCCAGTATAGAACGACCTTCACCGAACTGGTTAATGGATGAAAAGTATTTTATATTAAATTAAATATGTTAATAAACATATTGCAAGTGGGTTGCCTAAAAAAATTCAGTCCATAATATGATTAATTAAAAATTTAAATTAAATTTGCACCTGGTTGGTATGTGATGCTAAGGAAACGAGGTGCAAACTTAGCTCAACCGGTTAGTATGAGAAAGTTAGGATGAAGGATCTCATATAATTAGCCATTATTTGGCATAAATACCTATATCGTTTCGGGTCGACAAACATATAATTATATCTTATACATTGATTTCCGGTTGACCCATAAACCCTCTGATATAAAGAAAGAAGACATTTCACTCGCTGGGGACGAGCATAATCATTTATAAACGAGACACCATCGTAATGTCATAAATAAACTACAAATAGAGCATATTACGATAGACAGATTTTAAATATAGGCTTAGTTTGAAAATAGCCATATAAGGTATAAGTCGATTCATAAAAGCTGACGCGGATTTTGTATGTAGCAAGTAGGTACTCATTTCCTACTAAATCCGCGCCAGCTCTTATGAAGGGTCTACCTTATTTCGTATAAAATTAAACCGTATAATCTTAAAAAGTATAAATTCAAAACGTATAAAATTACTTCGTATAATCATTCATTTAATTTAAAGTTCATTTTCTATAACGTTTAAACGCTCTAAATACAAAATCTCAATTCTTCAGTATGTCTTATCTTATCTTGGTAATAGGGATCCTTACGGATACACTTCGAGCCAATGAGATCTTTTGTGTAATTACCCCTTACCGCATCTACACCATGGCCTGTTCCACCATCTCCATAAATCGGATGATGGACCCCATTGGTAGTGCCTGGCTGGAATTCATCTGGCTCTGGGTAACCAGTGCTAAATTTTTTCATTCTGGTTCTGGCGAGGGCATGACATTCGCACAATAAGTGTTTCATTGTCTCTGTTTCCTCGCCGCACATTCTGCATTTAGCATTGTCTGATAGTCCCAGCTTGGTCTGGAGTCCTTTGACCCTGAAGTGACCTGTAAACACCCCCGTTATGAGTCTCGTTCATTTCTGTAAACTTGAAATTATTTTCCAAAAACGCTCACTTTATATTTTTTTTTTTTTCAGCGGTATGCTCAATCATCGTATGCCTAAACTGTTATGCGTTTTCAAAATAGGAGTTTTAAATTATGCCTAATAAGGGACACCCTTATAATACTCATAACAAATAAGGTTTGAGCAAATGAATGTTATTTCAAAAGAAAATATTGAAAATTACTTTAGACCGTTTGAATTTTATAATAAGTGTAATTAGACACATTCATTTTTATGGCATCTGAATTTATACTATTGATTTTATACTAAATAAGGGGATACCGATGCTAATCGTTAAGCCACGAGATCTGTGAAGTTGATAAAAAACGTTCCAAAACTCCCACGCGGAGTGACTCCTGAAGGCAAATCTCTAGGCCCCGGGGCGACGATCCATCTCAATAATTGGCCGCCGTCACACGGGCCGATTTATTTCTTGCCACTTTACTGGAATCGGAGTTTTACCCTTTATTTGCCAGCGTATACATCGAGGTACATACACTCTTATCGTACTATTAATTTTTTTAAATATTCAAACAATATCTAGTGTCTGTACAGACTAGGAGGATTGATTGTGGTGACGCGAAATGACGACTGTGTTTCTAATGAGGGTATTTAGAAATCAGAAATCCACCAGCTGGCAGCAGGGTGGCGAAAGGTGTATTTGGCAGTAGATGTCAAAATCAGGTGTTGTGATTGGTGGATCTTGACGCCTACTGTCAAAAAGACCTTTCGCCACCCTGCTGCCAGCTGGTGGGTTTATGATTTCTAAACACCCTCATTGTATTGTTGTTAGCTGTCATGTCCTCCCGTAAGTAAATAAAAACCTCAACAACTGATATAAGTCACATACGTATTAAAATACTGTTTTGTCGTCCAATAAAATTCCAATCGTGAGTAAATACGAGAGAATACTGTCACAACGTATGAATTCAAAGGAAAGTTAGAATAACTGGTCAAGAGCATGTCGGACCATGCTCAGTATAGAGTTCCATAGCCGCATCTATAAGGAAATGTGCTACAGATAAAAATAAAGCTGAAAATAAACAACTGGCAAAAGGTCTTAAATGCCGTGTAAATCAATGGCACTTACTACCTTTTGGTTGAGAAGTTTTTTGGCAATAACTTCAAAACAGTTTATTCCTTACTATTCAAAATAATTTTCGTTGAATGTATTTATTAAGCGTTACCTTCCTGATTTTTTTCATATTTTTTGGATTTACGGTTTAAAAGTTAAAGGGGGGGGACACGATTTATGCAACTTTCGGAGCAATTATTTCCGAAAGTATTCACTTAATCAAAAAAAAGTACATAAAAGCCTTATAATGTTTTTAAAAGAACTATCGAATTATGTACCTCACGTTGATGTTTGCTGAAAAAAATTTTTTTAGCTTCTGTTACATGTATGGAGTGCCCCCCCTAAATTTTTTTATTTTTATTATTTAACTACCAAACTTAGTAGCGGCATCTACAAGACATCTATATTCCAAATTTCATCAGTATACGTTTTGTAGTTTTTAAGTAAAATGCCTGTGACATACGGACGGACGGACGGACGGACGGACGGACGGACGGACGGACATGACGAAACTATAAGGGTTCCTTTTTAGCCATTTTGGCTACGGAACCCTAAAAACGTTGCAATACTTACATTGCGGTTTCGAATAAACTTTAAAGTGTACTAAAAATTAAAACAAGTTATTTTTAAATGTCGCTGAACAAATGTTGTTCAGTTTGAGGATTGCAATCTATGTTTTAATTATTTTAAAACAGGGTACTTAAATTTTAAATATTATATTATAATAAAGAGTCTTCGTGATTCCTGGTTCCGATTAATGAAAGGACCCGAATTTTGCCCAACTGTAATCCGTTTAACACCTCAACTTGGCGCTCATCGCGAACTTCGAACCGCCGGGAACAAATTCCCAACTGATTATGCCTATTTATTCAATGAGATAAGTGTCTTGTTTTCGAGCATTCCATTTGTAAACGTTCAAAAGACAGGGCGTTTTAAGTTAAGTTGCCTTGGAATGTAAAGCTTAGTTGCAATTTTGCCAAATAAGATATTCCTACTATACTGGTTATAAGCTATAAATAAAATAATATATATAATTTTATAAATAATTATTGCGGAACATCTTACACTAATTGACCTAGTCCCAAACTAAACTCCGAATTATAATTCAAGACCAATGTGGGTTGCCACTACAAAAATATAATTTTACAATGGTATTATCTAATTATGACAATACTACACTGATATAATTCATTTAGGTAATAGAAGTTTTAAACTTAAGATTTAGATAAACAATTATCTGTTATTTATTTAGATAAATATAAGATACCCGAATTAATATACATACTCAAGTGATTTTTGGCAGAAAACCTGTTATTGTACCTATAACACTTCAGAAGTTAATAACATTTGGTACGGTTTATTAAAATAAAAAGGCACAAGTTTCATATGCGTTTAAGTAAATTTTAACCCTTTTTCTCCTTTCTTTAATCGGTTTTTAAATTTAAAAGATGAATTTGACAAGTACGTACCTATCTGACTTAAGAATAAAATATCTGTAATAAACGAAAGTATTGTTACAGATTCTACATAATATCGTAATCTTTCGAATGAAAAAATAAACCGACTAAGCATCTAATTTAGAAGACCTAATTCTATGTTTGAATTGTCAACCTGACCGCTATTTTTTAACCGGGTTTTAAAGTTTTTTAACTAAACCTTGTGTTACTGTTCCTTAAATAATCAATAATAATAGTATAATATCAATAATTACCTAATTCTACATGTCTCGAGAAAATATTTTATGCTATAAAAACTTTTGTCAATAAGTCAGCTATTTAGCCTAGTTTTAAACCTATTTCCCTGAAGGGGTACAATAGGGATGAGATTATATGTGTCAATGCACATGTTATAAATATTTTTTTCTACTTCTGTACTGTTATCTGTCTTTTACTTGGTCACGAACACTAATATAAGAACATACATAATTTGAGTTCAGAGAAGTCTATACTCTATTCCCCATAACAGCACTAGTGTCGTTATAGTCACTTTACGTTATTGCTAGCATCCACAGACTTCTAAATCTAGGTTAAACTTAGGTCAAGGATTAAGCGCTCAATTCTAACTTCACGATAAAAATTCACAACTACCAACTTAACAAACAATTAAATTCCTACGATTCATAAGAAAAACAAAACTTTCCGAATTAAATTAATTGATGCCAACATAAAAAAAAGTATTTTAATTATCGTCACATCGTGTCACCAGCCATATCAAAAAAAAGTTTACCATAGACACAACTGTCATGCCGGCTGTACACACTCGGAGAGACCGGACGAGACACGCGTGACGTCCATGTATTTTATATTTTAACCTAGTCGTAGAAAAAGTATTGTATGCAACGTTGTATAATTAGGTCAAAAAACGCTCATTGCGTCTCTATTTGCGATACTCGCCGCATTCGCGGCTCGTATCGCAACTCACGCAATTCGCATTTTTTGAACCTTCTTATACAACTATTGCATAAAATACTATTTTATACATTGCTTTATAGCATTGTGCTTTTAGTAGCTGGTTCCCTTTCAATCGTGTCTGTCTTTGCGAAGTATCTCCACGCTTTTGGAAGTAGGTAGTGTAAGTGGGAGTTTACAAAAACGCATACTTCCCTGATGTATAAGCATGACAAAAAAAGTATGTGTAGTTTTTTGAAAAGCGGGACACAGCTGTCGTCAAACCATGCATTGCAAATTATTCTAACAATTTTTTTCTGTACTTTAAATACTCTGTCTACGTCTACAGAATTTCCCCACAAGATCAATCCATACAGGAGCACACAGATGACACATAGCCGTGACAGGCTGTGATAGCCGCTTCCGCTGAGTTGCATGTATTTAGTTGTATTAATATTAATATGTAAATCGTTATTATTCAACCAATTAATAATGTCAGTTAATGAATTATTCAAATATTTCTCATATGTCAACTTATCGGTACAGTTTAGTACTAGGGTTGTGTTATCAGCAAACATTATAGTTTAATTATTGCTTAATTAATGACATTTACTTTCTTAATAAAACACTGAACTAATTCACTTTACTTTAACGCACATATTTACTTATATCACTATTCGCTTCGAGATCCACACTGTTTCACTGGGTAGTTTAAAACTGATCTTGGCCGACTTTTATACCTGGAGACCTTTGCTCTAGAATATTCCGGAGAATTCCTATCTTGAATGATTGGTCCGATTCCAGGAAAGCCGACCCCTCGATACGAGACGCGGCGCGAGTATTCTAAATACCTATGTAATCTAGATTGTTCCACGGTTGACAGGAATATTCTCGACTATAGCTGTCTCTTTCTAATATGTAGTGCTAGCTCTTTCACTGCTTTGAGATTGTTTTGCAGAAAGCTGGAAAGTTCTCGACTATTGCTGTTCTTTCTAGCAAAGTTCTGTCTCTTTCACACACTTCTCGAACATTCTCAGTATAGCTGTCTCTTTCTAGTAGTGCTGTCTCTTCCACTCATTCGAGAAATTTCGCCATATACTGAAGTACTTCAAAGGCCCATAAGGGGTCCTGAAAACGCCTGAAAACGGGTTTTCAGGTTATTGCGGCATCTGATAGACGGTGTCCTGAAACGGACTGAAATCACTTTTTAGTCTGCTGAAGATGCTTCTAAAGCATGAAAAATCACGTTTGAAGTTTTGACCTATACCACAGGCGCAACAATACTAACTACTTCCGGACTAATTCTGACAAGTTTATTTTTATTAAGTACTGAATAATATGAATAATTGGTACATCAGTAGGCTTATGATACTACGCTTTGTCACACGATAAATAAATGATAAAGCATCCGTCACGTTCTGGCAAATAGTGTGTGAGAGTGACGGATGCTTTATCATTTATTTATCGCGTGACAAAGCGTAGCATCATAAGCCTACTGGTTCATTTACCTTAATGTATGAATAAATTATCATAGTATTATCTAGTGATTTTGTTAATCTAACAATAAATAACTATCATCTAGCCTGTAGCTATAAATTTGAATGCGTTGATTTAACGATTTAAAAAATGAGTTTTAAGTGTATCTACTGTGCGGTTGCTGATAATTATGTTACAGTTTGTCTCTAAACACTTTTCTTTCTTTAGTGCGTAACGAATGAAAGGAACATTGCCTGTCTGTCACCTCTTCACGCTTACAGCGCTTGTGATGTAATTTGGTATGCAGATAGGTTGAGATTTACACAATGGATACAGAACAATTTTTATATTGGATGAGTGTGAAATGGGAGTAGAAAGTTCTATAGAAGCACGATAATGAGACCTACACCTAAGAGAATGTGAAAACAAACATCCCTCAAGGCGGTTCGGACCTATCCACGCTGACGAAGTTCGGGCAAAAGCTAGAAAGAAATACGTAGTATTAACTCGGAATTAGAAATTTCTAGCTACTAGTAAAGTTTTTTTAAATATATTACAAGAGAACTCATAACTCGATGAAATGAGACTTATGAAACATACCTACTTATGGCCTTGATGTAAATTTCAGACATTTTTACCAACCGGAAATCCTAAAGCGCTCGTGTTTGCTCTTGGCGGCAACCACTCCCGCTCACTTCCGCCCTAGGCTCTGCTAAAAGGAAGTTTGCTTAGTAGAGGAACACATTGTTTCCAAAGTTGCCGAAGTGGCTCTCAGCCAAGACTCTGGTTTGGTTTTTGTCTAAGCTTTCGTAATTTAAAGTGCCAGATTATAAAGGATAGGAGTTTCAAAATTCACATACTTATTGACAATGTTGCAGTAAAACCATCGCAAGTCCATTATCAAAATTTATGTAATACGATTGTTATAATCGTCAATATTATGGCTTAATAAATGTATGAAATTTACAATTATTACTTAAACAACTTATAATCATCATTGTTATGGTTTAGTAAATGTATGAAATTTACAATTATTACAAAAAAATCGGTTGTCTGTAAAGTCGGTCTACTGACGATAGTCGAACGTGATAACGTTGACCTTGACCCTGACTTTGACTTTGACTTTGACTTATTTGCAAAAAAAAAAGCCAATCTACAATAAAAAAAAAATCCGCAACATGCTTCGTCAACTTCTAAAGTATAGGTACAAAATAACATCCCCAACACGGCTCGTCTATAATAACAATGGACCTTAAACCAAAACAAAATACAAATCCGCAACACGCTTCGTCAACACTGCCTCCCCTTTAAAATACTCCGCCCCGCACCGCACCCGGCTCAAAAGTCCCCATAATGCTAATGCACAGCCCCTCTCACGCAAACGACGTCCCAACTCCACAAAGAGGTTGCGAGCCTCCGCGCCCCAGGGTCCCGCTGTTTCGACCGCCACCGGCACAAAATCATAAGCTGACTCCAAGGCGGAATACTTAGTGTGCTTTAATTTAGCAGCATTCTCTGCTGCCGAGCCCGCACACCGCGAGGTATGCCTCAAATGGGATGCAGCAAATGTGCTGACACACGTTGCATCCCACAAAAGACAACGCCCCCTCCGCCAAGGAACCAGCGTCAGGCCATCGGGCCGTTTACCATCCGTGCGACTCAATCCTGGTGGCTCCAAAACACATGGCACATTCACCGATACCATGGCCCGCCGGATGATTTCATTAATTGAATGATGCCTCGGGAAACGGCCTGCGCACCTTTGACAACTGAGACCATGATGACCATTTTCCTCCACCATAGCCCCACAACAACAACGATGGGCTTCACACACCCTAGCACCTAACCTCAACGCTGCCGCTATTCTAAGAGAGTCATTATCTAAGAAAGTCCCCAATTGAGGCGATGGCAGAGCGTGCAGCCAAGCCCCGGACTCCGGCTGTGCGAGGGCTTTGAGACGGGCCAAATCTGATCCAGCAGCACCCTCCAACAATGAGTTATACGCCCGTTTACTCAACAAATCATCCCACTGCCTCTGAATGATGAGGTTTTCCGGTCGCTCACCCCCCGGAAAAATCGCTGTCCATTTCAAAAGTGCCTCCGAGACAAAAGGAATTGGGATATTGCCACCATCAACAGATAACATGCTAGTGACAAGATCCGACGATCCATGGGAAGAGGCAAGAAAAGCGACCAGTCCGACATCCTCAACGCGACGTATTCCTAACCCACCATAACGAATAGGAAGAACAGCCTGGATCCATTGTGATTGGCTCAATTCTACATTCAAAACCAGCTCCATGGTCAATTTTAGCGTTTCATCTCAAACTCAAAACTCAAACTCAAACTCATTTATTTCTGTAAGTAGGCCTCAAGGGCTCTTTTACATGTCTGATTCTTTTCTTTTGGCGCTTCGGTAGATGACCTTCTGGTGAGAAGAAGCGCCTGAAGAAACTCACCAGTTTCTCTTTTAAAAACAACATTACAACAATTGTGACATTATTACATAAGATGACAATATTTATAAAATGCAACAAGCAAATAACTGGGCACAGTTTTTTTTACATTTTACCGAGAGACGTATATAATCTCCGGATCCATTACATTACAAAACTTAAAACTACATTTTTAGAGATGTAAAGGGTCTCTAGGCGTCTAAACACGATAAAAAATATAGAAAATAGGCAAACATAGACTAAAATTTATGGAGATGTAAGGAGTCTCCGTTGTCAAAACATTATGTTTTGGAGGTGTAAAGGAACTCCAAACGTCGAAATACAAAATGGGAAACGTATGTTTCACGTCGAGAAATAGACTATTAAGCTAACAGTCATTACAACTAGCTACAGTATACATAACAGGTATGTATTCAGTATGTCAAAATGCAAATAATGAAATAAAATTACAATAAAAATAAAAATAAATGTAACAATGGAACGATACAGCCCGTAGCAGCGACGCCATCTGTAGGCATCATGTACCTAAACCTCTCCGGGACACTGCCCTATTTCGACGACTGCTGCGACTGATGCTTTGGCCATGGTTCTTTGTCATCCAAGTAATCTTGGACTTTATAATAAGCTCTCTTCAAAAGCGCAGATTTAATGTAATTTTTAAACGAACTATAAGGCAGTTCCCATGCATCTAGGGGTACCTTATTGTAGAATCTAACACAGTTGCCCACGAAAGATTTTCTTACTTTCTGTAGACGGATTTTTGGGACAAACAGCTTATGTTTGTTTCGCGTATTTAAACTGTGGACATCAGACTACTTTTTGAAGGAGCTGATATTCTTGTGCGTATACATTATCACGTCTAATATGTACTGTGAAGCCACTGTGAGGATTTCTATTTCCTTAAAACGTTCTTTTAGCGAATCTCTAGATCCTAAGTTATATATGGATCGAATCGCTCTTTTTTGTAGAACAAAGATGGTATCTATGTCTGCTGTAGTAGTATTATGTCTTATGGCATACTGATCTGGGGTAAAAGATCAGTATGCCATAAGACATAATACTATGGAAGTAACTGAAATAAACAAGGCGAGCGGTTTCCACGTTAGTGAATTGCCTTATTCGTCTTATAGCAAAAGCGGCAGAGCTCAGCCGGTTAGCCAAAGTAGATATATGAGGCGCCCATTGCAAGTTGTGATCCAGGGTAAGCCCAAGAAAGAGTGTATTGTTAACAAGATCAAGTTTCTCACCGTTTAAAGATATAGATGTGTCAACCTCTCTTACATTTGGCAAAGAGAATTTCACGCACTTTGTCTTCTTTGCATTCAGAACCAGGTTATTTGCTGTGAACCACTGTAGCACTAATTTTAAGGTCTCATTGATGTGACTATAGTCATCTAGTTGTCTATCAACTTTGAAAATCAATGAGGTGTCATCAGCAAATACAACTATTTTACAATTTTGTTCTATGTGCATCAGCAAATAAAACTATTTTACAATTTTGTTCTATCTATTTCCTTGACCTCATCACGAAATAACCACGAAGGAGAAGTTCTCAAAGTATAGGTCATCCGAGGTGTGGCCAAACAATTGCGTAATAACGTCAAAGAGACATGGGACGATAGCTTAACTAAATGATCACGAGCCACCAGGAGTGCATCTTTTTTGGCCCGCAAAGCGGCACTGACGCCATCAGGAAAAATAGGAGCACCCAACAAGGAAAAGGCCGACTTGTCCACCGACTTTATCCCCGGCAGCAAAGACTCTAGTTCCCTCAACGCAGAGCATGATATAGAGCTACAGCTAAAAAACTCACATTTTGTTGGATTTATTTCCAAGCCAACCCCTTTTAAAGCTGGAACAAGTACCCTTAGATCCTCGATAATTGCCTCCGGCTTTCCGCCAATAGTTCCATCATCAAGATACCATACATTAAGAGGCGAGTTTAAGGAAACAATGGCCTTTTGTATGGCCAAGCAAAAAATCAAAGGACCCAAGGGATCTCCCTGCTGAGCTCCAACCTGCGACGAAATTAGATGCTCTTTAAAGTAAAGATTACTAGTAGCTGAATAGCACTGGTACAAAAAGGGGTAGAGAGCCGGCACAAGATCCAATACTTCCCTCAATATAACATCCCTTTCTACGCTATTAAACGCATTTTTTAAGTCGATCTTAACAACAACTGAATCCGCGCTGCCCTGCGCAGTAACAAAAGAGCGAGTGGCATGTATTGCTGCCTCACAACCCCTGACCGTACCAAAACCAATCTGCTTTGGCTGGAGATGCTCTGACATGACATCCCTAACCGCGCGACAGCCCAACTTAGCCACCAGACGACGTATTGTACTCCCCACAGCGATTGGCCGAACACCACCATCCTTTTTCGACAGCGCGCATAGAGATGCGCCATAAAGAAACGGCCTAACCTGCAAGTTGAGCATACCTTTGAGCAAAAAATTACACAAGTTAGTAAGGGACTCCAACAAGCGAGGTCCATTACTTCCCGCAGATGAAGATGTCAGTTCCTTCAGGTGCTGAGGGCGCAACCCATCCAGTCCAGATGCAGACCCATTATAAAATGAAGCTATCGCACTGGCCACGTCGACCTGTGTCACAGAAAGAAACTCACTGCTTCGGTCTGGCTCCGGAGGAAAAGCAAGTGGCCTAGACGGTGATGGATGCTTCTCGCGCAAGCTTCTCAGCGTATCGTCGTCACAAGGCGCAAGCGAAGAGTCCGAAAGAAGACGGCGAACAGCTCCCCTTAAGTCCCCGTCGTGAACTTTTGCTTCAATCGCACGATACAAAGAACTCCTATTGTGGGTAACACAATCGCCTGGAAAATATAGGCCTGCACTGCCAATATTGTCCTTTACCTTGGACGTTAACGACCTATCTGCCTTGCTCTCAGGAACCCTTAAAGCTGAGAATGAAAAGGAGAGCAAGGCAAACCAATCGTCATCGCTATTCGTGCGTAAACAATTAGCTATAACGTCACACAGTTTACCAGCCGCAAGACTCCTCGCTCCCTTCGGTATGTGCCTTAGGACACGCACATTCGCTTTTAAGGTGGACAAATCCTCAAACCTAGCCGACTGGGACCGCGGCACACCCGGTACTGCGCCGCTGCGGTGCTGCGTGGTACTGGGTTTCTTTGACTTTGACTTTGACTTTGACTTTGACTTTGACTTTGACTTCGACTTCGACTTGAGTACCAGCCGCCCTTTTCTCAGCAGCAGCAGTGATTTTTTGTCACGATTGGCCGCCCCTAATATCTGGCCGCCCTAGGCCCGGGCCTACTAGGCCTTAGGGCAAATCCGCCACTGGTCTCTTGTCATTCAATAGAGATTTTTGACAGCCGTATCTTAGGGAATAAGGGCTATTTTATTAACAATTTGTAAGAAACTATCGTCTTAACGACTTTAGTGCTGGAATAATATAAAGTACCTATTTGACAGGTAACGACCCTGCAAGGTAACGGCCCATGACGTCACACTTTTTCGTGCGTGCAGCCGGCTCCACCGAATTATAAGACGTTATCACGTCAAAAAAACTAATAGTCATCAATATTATGACTAAATAAATGTACTTATAACAATTTACATTATGGTTAAACCAATTATGACTCCGTATAATTATAACACGGAACAATTATGCCATAGGACAACTTATGCCAAAAAAAAAATATGAGCATCCACTTTATGCTTAAACTGTTATGACAATCAATAATATGACAATAGTTGTTATGCGACCAGACGGCCACCCACGTGAGATACATCTTACGTGATTTCAGCGTTTTGACACTTCATAAAAATAAGCTTATAGATCAACCTATTAGGAAATTAACCTGTACCTCCACCATATTTGCCTACATTGAAAAACGTAACACTAAGCAAAATGTTTTCCTTAACTTTACTTCTAAAATCACTGCTATCACATACCTATTTATTTTAGGCCTAACCTAATATTGAGGCGGTTCAAACTTTTCCATCAAAATTTCACCGGCCACTAACAAAAAGCTATTTTACTCAAAGTCAAAGTTGGAGTAATAACAAAACCTTTGAGTTCATTTTTTTTATTCTGAGCCTATGCTATGCTATTTTTTATTTTTATTATTTTGGTAACCTTTTGCACTCATTAAAACTTCTATCTTCTCATAATTTATAGTCGTTGTTTTCCGTACGATTCTGATGCCTTTAATATAATTATCAAAATGCAATACATGTCTTCAGCTTTGAAATAACAGATATCAGCAATTTTCAAGAAAACTACGCCAAGATAGTACGGCAGCATAAAATAAAACAACAAACTAATGTTTATTGGGCTCGAGGGAATATCATCAACTGATTACAAATATTAATATAATAATGTATACTGTATATTTTTATGTATCTTTAAATATTCTACTTATTATTTTTATAACTATACTAACTTGCATATTATGCATGAAAATAGTAGGATACCGTAAAACGGGGTGAGTAGACACAAAATTGACATTCAAACCTCGATAACATTTTATTTTTACATATGCAAACTGAATTGCATATATAATAAATGTTCCGGACGTTTGTTTTTAGTTTTTTTTTATGATTTTGGGTAGTTCCATTTCATAAGTTTAACGATAAACACAAAATCCCTCCTGACCCCGTAGTCCCTCGTAGTTGGGGTGAGATGGGATTTCATACTAAGGTGAGTTGGGCAAATTGTTGGATCGACACTTATGGATTATGAATATAGCTCCATTTGTACCTACTAAGAATGAATACATTATTTAGTTAGGTAGCAGTAGCCTTTAAAAACCTCCTCACCTCTCTGTCATCCCTACTCTCCCCTTTCATAACCCGACTGCCCTCGCAATCCCTACTCACCCCATTTTACGGTACCCTTCATGCGCGAGCCTGACTTGTATTTGGCCAATTATTTTAGTCTACATAAGCACGTGTTAGTCGGATAGTAAGTTAACAATAACCTAAGCCGACTTTACAGTAAACTCAAAATCAAATCGCATTTCTTGCTAAAACTTGTCCGTTTTTATCCGTTTTTATTTAATTGTCCCGCAAGCGCAATTACCGAAACATCCGCTAAAATACTTGGCATTATCGTACCAGAAAATACCAGGTGCATCGTTTTACGGGTGGGTATAATGCGGCCCGTCAATTTCACTTTATGACTGCGTTGCGCACCGCCGCGTTAGGGTAGCCAGTCGAGCGGAGCCACCCTGTGAGGCCCTAGTTTTGGCGGGCTCGAGTGTTTTAGATGTCTATTTCTTCTTTTTAACCGACTTCTCAGAAAAGAGGAAGTTCTCTAGTTGTTTGTATGTCTTTATTCTTGTTGCCTCAGAACCCCGTCGTGTATGAACCGATTAGAAAAAACCGGTCAAGTGCGAGTCGGACTCGCGCACCGAAGGTTCCGTACAAACTCGTAAGTAGATACGTGAATAGTTCAAGAAAAACTGTATGGCGGTTAGCTTAGTAGGAGTAAATAAATATGAGTACGATTTTTGAAAATTTCTAAATAACGATGCAATTTAGTGAAGCCGTTTTATTTTTCCTGTAATATTTAGGATGATATTAATAATTGGTAATTATTACAGATTTTTCTGTTCACTAACTTCGAAGGTAATAGGGGGGGGGGGGGGGGGTGGTATTTTTTTAACGTTTTTGGTCATAAATCAAAAAGTACAAAATTAAAAAAAACGGCTTTAGAATCTACAAATTAAGCCCTTTCATTTGATATCCCACTCGATATAATAGCTCTACTTTTCTTATTCCACATCCTATTTCAGTACTTTTATAACAGTCGTACCATTTTGTCACATCTAATACACCAGACTTCCAATAAAATTTCTCCTCGATAGTTCAAAACATTCCTATGTTTTCTAATTAGTGCTTTAAAAGATTGTTTTACTTAAATGTTTAGAGTCGCTCTCAATCGCGCCGCAGCCCACAGAAACATTCCGCAGGACATTTTCATAACAATATCCTTGCATTTTTTCTAGCCCACAATAAAAACCGACTTAACTGTCCACAACACTAAGTCGAAATTCAATTAACATTTTACGAGGCAGCGGTCACGAAAACATGAAGTGCAGTAATGAAGTGGCCATAAAAAGTCGTAGAGTTTTTCGTATCCATAAAAATAATGGAACTCTTAAATGATTTTATGCTATATCGTCTAAATAATAAAGTCGAGTTTGATGATTTCAGATACAGTTCGGGCTAGAGGTGTGCGCCGCGCCGGCGCGCCGCCGCCGCCGGCTTTTTTGGCCACGCCGCCGCCGCCGATTTCTGATCGGCGTGAAATCGGCGTGAATAAAAAACTTATTGCAAAAGCAGATTTTCGTACCATATATTAAAACTAACCTTACTTAACACTTTGTTCTAGCAGTTCATAGCATATACTCTGTTGAAATCAAGGTTCATCCCATTTTTGGATAACGTTTTTTCTTATTATCCTCTCGTAGGATTTCAAAAGACGGCAGAGGCTAGTTAAAATGGTCTAGATCATCATTATCATCTCAATCCGGAGACATTCATTGATGAACATAGGTCTGCCCTAAACAATTCCGAACGAACAGTCGCAATGCACACGTTTTCTCTTAATCGAATGCCGACGAACTTAAACATGTCCTCAGATCATTTTGTGGAGGCCAACCCACGCTCCATCTTCCTTCAGATTCGTGGTCTTCATTTGGGAACCTTTCTATCCCATCGGTCTTTGTTGCTCGAGCTATATGCCCAGCCCATTACCACCTCATCTTGCTAGAGTTATGTCACCTAAGTAGGTTCTTTGGAAACGGAACGAAACGGATTTACTAATTACTAATTTGGTCTAGCTCTCTCTATGGAACGTTGAGCGACTCGACCCTATTTATGAAGGTGAAAGACTATACGTCTACTGGATATCTCGTCACTAGTCAAAAACTATTCTTGAGACATTGAGACACGGTGACAGAGAAGAACTGGAGTGTATGTTTCAGCTACATATGTGTATTCGTAGTTCTCGTCCTAGACAACTTCAAGGTTAACTGCCCCAAGAGCGACTGGGGTATCAGGGAGTTCGACATAACTTTCGTCTTATAAACACAGCGGTCGTTGAGCATATTTTTCGCGCCCTGTAGGGACTATACCATCACGACGATGTCATTAGCTAATCGAAGGTAGTCGTTAGCGACGTTGATTCTAAATCAGTTCTAGTTCAAAAGCTTCAAGACATCCTCCAAAGCTGTGCTCCTGTAACCCTCTCCTTCCTTCGGAGAGGGGCACAACTCCAGATCAACCAAAAGTGGTCAATATTGACCATACGGGACACAAACCAACCAAAAAAAAAAACCAAAGCTGTGGTAATCAGTTTCTAAGAAAAGACGTCTTACAGGTTCTTGGAGTAGAATTTATCTCATACTTTGGTTCATGTTCTTTCTCTGTAAACTCATAATCTTTTAAATTAGAGAATACAGATGATGATGAGATGAATACAGATTGCGGTATCTCAATTAAACTCCTATAATTAATTAATTAGGATTTATTTGAACCAGAGCTGAACACATGTGACAATGGCTAATATAAAAGAGAGAGATCATCAAGGCGGGAAAGAGAGAGGTGAACGCCTAAGCTGCGTTCAATATACCACAGCTGTGTAGGTTTCATGAGCATTTAACCCCTGAGCATTGACTCTGGCTCCACCATATCAAGAAACGAAGTTTTGATATTGAAATCTTCAACACAATATATGACAATGAATGCACATTGTTTTTTGATAAAGATGTATCTGTGGTTTCATTTAATATCATAGAAACGTAGTTTTTTTCTTTTTTAGGGTTCCGTAGCCAAAATAGCAAAAACGGAACCCTTATAGTTTTTAATAAATCTATCAGTTCTGCCAAACATTCTGGACCAAATACTTGAGTTATAACAGCAGTAGCCTTAGTTCGGCCCATTTCTAAGCCTTTGGGAATATTTGAGTCCAGGAAGATATTGGGCATCAGAGGAACTAAAGTGTCCATCAAAGTGAATGGCAAGTTATTTGTAGCTGGTAAGTAGTCCAGCCAGTTTGAACTCTGCCCTTTTTAATCATTTTGTTCGCTGGTTTATTAACCAGGTTTACTATACTTTTGTGACAGCGGTGGTTTGCTTATGTCTGCTGCTACCTATATATGTTTTTCCAGTACAGAACCGTATTAGAGATTCGGCCTTGAGGTACCTTGACCACGCGCTCTTATGGAATTACATGGAAGCTTCCGAAAGATGACAGTTAAGTCCCAGAGATCGAAAAAACAAGCCTTTTTGTGGTACCTAATCTAATTTTGGTCTATTGCGTAGTCTAACACGTTTGGGTAACGTTGGAAAAACTTAAGTTCATCCTCGCGACGCTTTAGATCCTGCAACTATAGGCGTTTGGCCAGTGAACTTCTCTCATACAGGCAGTGATGACCTGTGTGAACCTAAGTATCTCCATAGAAATGAGGAAATCCGTAGAAGCACTATTTAATTGATGTAGCTCCGAATAACCAAGTGGCCATACCATATAGCTCGAATAAATAATGTCTGATAAGGCCTAAAACCTCTCGAATAGACCGGAGATGTACCATGTAGAACCAAGATGTAGCATGGGTCACCTTCCCTCAGTGGATGGCTTTGGCATCGTAACGTTATGATCGCTAGTGCCAAAAAGGCAAAAAACGCAAATTTTAACCATTTTATTTCGATTTTTTTGTAAAAATATATGTTTATGGCATTAAATCAGAGTTTAAGGTGATGTACGGCGATATTTTAAATAACTGTGTCCTTGAATTACGGTTTTTTGATGTGTGAAATCATGTTTCAATCACGCCGATTTCACGCCGAAAATACGCCGCCGCCGCCGATTTTTTGTCAAACGCCGCCGCCGACAATTTTTTGATCGGCGCACATGTCTAGTTCGGGCTCGGAAGGCATTTAACATCACCTTAAACGAACGACAATCGCTCTATAAACCTAAAAGAAATCTTAATTTGAAACCTGTCATGAATTTTTATACAAAATTAAATTAAATATAAAATGTATTTTTCAACTTCGCCTTATAAGTAATAGATAGGTATGTAAGTAAGTATGTATTTCAAAACAACGTTGTATTAACATTGTTAACACTCAAAATCCCTGAATAACTTTCACGAAATAGACACAAGTCAGTTGAAATTACTCAACTGAGGTTAACTGGAAAGAGATTCCTTAAAGGGAAGTTCGCTTTTTATACATAGAGGTACAATAATATTATTTCGCGACTTTGGCAATTGAATTGGCTATTTGACAACCTTTTTCTGTGGAATGTTATTGAATGACCACTAAATAATAGAAATATTAGTGAAAAAAAAAATACTTCAATAGGTATCATCAGAACTCATCGAGATACAACAATGTTAAAATCACATGTTTAGACATTCTAAAAAACGCTTCATAATAAAGCATACTACAGTAGGCTCACATGACGTCACGACACATACTTTGTTTGGGAAATCAAGAACTTTGTTCTACAATTATGTTAACGGTTTCATTACAAAAGTTATCATAAATTTTATGGGCTATTCATTGTTATTAATAGTTTTTAATACTTTCATCCTTTTAAAGTGGAATGTACCACCCAGCATTGCAGGCTCATAAAAAAGTTAGACGTTAGGTATCAAACTACAAACTAACAAATTTCCTTATTTTGCTTATTTTAAAAGGAACTTATATTGCAATTTTTACAAAGTTCGGCGCATGCGCCTTTCAAGCAGTGGTCGTGGGTTCGAAGCTTGGCTCGTACCAATGAGTTTTTCGAAACTTACGTACGAATTATTATTAGATATTTACCATTAGCTTTTCGATGAAGGAAAAACGTCGTAAGGAAACCTGCATACATCCGCAAAGAAATTTAAAGGTGTATGTGAAGTTCCCAATCCGCGCAGTGGGCTAGCGTGGGGACTACAGCCCATTCATTCTCATCTATGATCTATGAGAGTAGGTCTATGCCCAACAGTGGGATGTATATAGACTAATGAGAAGTTTGCTTGCATAATTGTATAATATTATAAAGTCAAATTACGATTAGCGTAGGCGTGAGCTAATTAATGAGACGATACTTGGCTCAAAGTAAATAAAGCCTAACATTGCTTACATACTTTAATTAATCTTTCTATTACAAATATTTGTAATTCCTCTACCCAAATAAGCGAACTTAATAATGGAAAATGTACATGAAACTCGGCTTGTTTGCAAATTAGATAATTCAATTAACTACAGTATTTACAGAGTTATTAAGTTACAAACAAAACTGTGTTGAAGTTCGTGTCTGTAATTAACAGAGCTCAGGCTCCAATCCGTTTAGCACCTACTGGCCGGCAAGTTTGGCGGAGTTTCATAATCTAGCCGGCTTCAATTTCTGCCAAAAATAAGTGGGATTATTTAACAGGAAAATACATAAGAGGTCTAGACGCCTAGCGGCTAGGGTGTGGGCTCAAGATTGTGAGGTATCGGGTGCCAATCAAAAGTAGCAGTAGCCTTTAAAAACCACCTCACCCTTCTGTCATCCCCACTCTCCCCATTCATAACCCAACTGCCCTCGCAGTTCCTACTCACCCCATGTTACGGTACCCGTCATGCGCGAGTCTGCTTTGTATTTGGCCAATTATTTAGTCTACATAAGCACTTGTTAGTCGGACTTTACAGTAAACCCAACTGTCCTTGCAATCCCTTCTCACCCCATTTTACGGTACATCAAAAACTAGGACAGATACAAATACATTCAACAAATAACTAAATAGTTTCACTAATAACTAAATATTTTTACTAAAACAAACCCGACCGCGGTGCAATTTAAAAGTGCATAAAATCCCCTATTTTGTGTATTTTAACGAACTTCATACCCAGTGACACTCGCGCCATCAAGACGAATCCAATGATGTATCATTTATCAAAATCGGTTGTGTCGTTGAGTAGTTACGAGCGGACATAGGAATTAGGAACGGACATACATGCATACATACAGGTTAAACACATTACCCTCCTTTGGGCTTCGCCGCAGTCGGGTAAAAAAGCATAAGATAAAATGTATTTCGAAATAGAGCTTTTGCATTTTTAAATTGTTCCTCAAAGCGATAAACCGGGACGTATCACTGCAACTGAAATTGATATAATGCAATATTGTACTCCCACAGTTCTTTGAAAAATTTATTTTGTATTTAAAATGTGCTATTTTTATTAATTTGAGCAATTCTTTTAAATCTGGGGGCACGGCAGTGCCCTCGCCAAGTCGAGCAAAACAAAGGCACGGCCGTACCATCCTTTTCTCGAAGCCATTCTGGCCATTTTCAGCCTCCCGTAATTTTGTACTGGCTAAAGCTAGAACCTAGAACCCTGAAATTTCAGGGATATATAGGGCACAATAAGACATATATATTCTCAATATCATTCAATTTGAACGTGTAGTTTAAGAACTATTGCATGTCAAAGTTCCTTAGTTTTGTCACTGACTCACTGATTCATTCACTGACTCACTCACTGATGATCATCATAATTCTAAGGTACTTCTAGCAGACCTACAAGCTCCAAATTTTAAACATATTTAGTTTTTAGCCTATTAAGTCCTTAAAAACCTAAATATGTTGTAATTTCAGTCACAACTGCACACATAAGTTTGTAATCCTATACAAATACATGCGATTACAAAGTTAGCAGTTCAAATGGATTTTATATTGCATAATATAAAATGGAAAAAATTACATAATAGGCCCCTGACCCCTTTTTAAAGTTTGTCTTATATTATGAATTATTATCTGATTAACGGAAATAAAATATTACCCTATTTTTTTACGACCTAGAAAACCGCAAATTTAAAATTTAAACTTTCGTAACCGGGCGAAAATGATGCTACGTTAATCTTTAGATTATCTCTGGTGTGACGACATTCAAACCAAAAACCAACATTTGACATTTATCCAGCGTTTATGGGGAATACTAATAGTAATCAATCAATCAAAACGAAATGATTACGGTCACAACCTCAAAACACCACCAAGTCACTTATGTCAATGTCACAGCAAAGCAAAGCTACATGGCAAGTTTCACTCGTATGAGATTTGACATGAAGTTCATTACGATCCTATGACATCACATCATGGTAGACACCGTTTTCAGAGTTCAAATTAAAAAAAAATAAGACAAATTTTCAATTTAAAATATGTAGCCATCAAACATCGTATCGTCGTATGACATCACATCATGGCCGACACCGTTTTCAGAGTTCAAATTAAAAAAAAATAAAACAAATTTTCAATTATAAATATGTAGCCATCAAACACTTTTAATAAACCGTAATCGGTGATCAACATAAATTGGAAAATTCATAAATTGAAGTGAGTTGGTTATGTTATTTTAGAAAAACGATGACCGACGAAGATATTTTAGAATCGAGAGGCATTATAATCGAGTCAAATACAGTGACGATGTTTGCTGGTAGCGAGCGGTTGAACGAGGAAAGCCCAAAATGAACAGACATTGCATGAAATCACTTAAACATAAAACTGCCACGTCGCTACCAAGTGCGCTTGAATATTCATCCCCGTGAATAGGTATTTTATTTATATCGCTTATGACAGATACTATTGACTTGACATTTTAATTCAGCGGTTTTAGTAGTAACAAAAATATTATTACCGCTTCAGATCGCAGATTGTATAGCATATCCCTTTTTTTTTCATCCCTACGGCTAGCAGTGAACTATGATGATCATAATAGTCCGCATAAGGCGAGGTAAGACGAGAATCGGGCGCGGAAGCCTAGTTTCCAAATCATTTTTAGAGCACTTATTTGACTCGTAGGTCACTGTAAAACATATATAATAATATTCAGAACTGTATCTAGGGCTTCCTCTCACTTAGAACACGATAGCGAACACTTCGCTCGATAGAAAAGTAGCGCGAAAACACTATAAAATAAAGTATTTTTTTCATTTTTTTCATTTTGTTCATTACCAGTTACCTTTTCTGACAAAATTAATACCTGACAATCATGATTTCACAGTCATGCAGGGCATCCTCTCATGTTTGGGTTGATAACGTATACTTTTATGTTAGATATCGAAGATAATCTGCAATAATCTGCATTCCGCCCGACCCTAGTTGTATGTGAAATGCGAGCCAGGTCCTACCGGGCCTTAATCGGCTGTACATTGTGTCTAAGTTTACACATTTGTAAGATACAATTAAGATAAATAAAAAAAATACAGAAAATAAATACTAGTTTGGAATTTGTTAATTTTTACACGACCGAAACCCATATAGTGCTAGTGGCATGATAATGGCTGATTATCAACCCAGATTTGTTGGGATTCGGAGGGATTTACGTTACGCAAAGCTAAGACCAATGACCGGTAAACCTTAATAGTAGCTACTAGGTAAATCCGCTTTAAGGGTACATACGAGTAGAATAGTGACAGGTCAAAGGAGAACTAAGCCGAGAAGGTTGCGTCTAATGATAGTCCCTTCTTGAATACTGTAAAGGACGTGTCAATTAGGCTACCTGCCTGATACCTTTTTTATTCAGGCGGCGGCTGTGTCATTTGGTGAAAAATACGGAGTAGAATAAACGATCCTCACCTGAACGCAGAATTAAATATTTATTTTAATTTTAATCCTCTGATTTTGATAAGTGCTCTTGTCCCAGGTACCCTGAATATTCATGATAAGACATTTTATTCAAAATAACGTTTCAATGATCGACCAAGCGATATTATTAACTAGCATACTTACTCTTAACTGCAAGTGCAACTGAATTTATTTACATCCAGTAGCCGTTTATTTCACTGTACGAGTATAACGCCGCAGTGTTTTTTCTGTATCCCAATGTTAAATATTTCGTGGAAATAAAATTTCTCATATAACTCGAGCCAATCCGGACAGAATTCTCGACGTAAGTAGAACTCTTTGAAGACTTTGAAGAAGAATTTATCTTTTAGCTTCATACGGGAATATCAAAAACTAGCATTATGCCCGCGACTTAGTCTGCGTTGTAAATTATTATTAGGCAATTATTCTTCATAGTTTCTGATATTTGGTCGTAGTTAAATTAAACAAAATCCTTAAATATTGGGCCCAAAAACTGAACATTATATCTAAAAATGCAAATTCACTTCATAAACCACCTGCACCTGTTGCTTACCTACTCAAAAAACAATCTCAACTAACTGAAGAGAACAAAGCTTCGCATACTTGTCATTACTTCTTATATATGCTACGTTTGGAATTTCAAACCTGTTACTTTAAAAATTGTACGGAGCCCAAAGAAAAATCCTCTCCTACTAAACCCGTTTTGGAGGTAAATTTTAAAAATGGTAAAATATTTGAAGATCGTGAAAAGAATTTGCTGTATGAAAAAACTTGCAAAAAGTAATTTCAATTTCTGACTTAATTTATGTATTGGTCTTTTACCTTGTGCAATGATAATTACTATGTAAATTAAATATTTGGTTTTTAATAAAAAAAATAATTGAATTTTGAGTTGACAATTTATTTATTTTTACTTTACACTTTCAAGGTTGACTCTCTGTTAAATATAGCCAAGTTTTAGTTATAATAAGGACATACAAATATCTAAAGTTCATACTTCATTATTTAGCTAAGATATCGGTATCGGTATCGCCGATTATTAACTACAATATATCGGTATCGTATCGGCAAAACTATGTATCGTTACATCCCTAAAAAAAGGTTTACCGCGTGCATTTTAAACTCTGTTTAGAGTTTTCAACTTGTTATTGTTTATGCCTAATCCGTACTAATATTATAATGCGACAGTAAATCTATATGTCTGTTTGTTACGCTTTCAGGGCGACTTTGATGAACTTTGGGATGGAGACAGGTAGCTTGAGTCCCAGGGAAAGACATAGGGTAGGTGCTTCTGGTCCTGCAAATGTTGATAGTTCCCGAAGGATTTAAGTACCATTTTTTGTAAATACCATTTGTGAGTAACTAATGATATGAGTTTTTGTGACAGCCCTAATTTAAACAAATAACTTGTATGAAAATCATGAGGAATCCTGCGACAATTTTACCTACTAGGCAGTTCTGCCAGTTTTTGATTGTTGTTGGATGTGTTGTTGCACAAAAATAGATTTTGTATTTCAAAGAGTCAATACCAACTTTACCTATCTTCCGGATCGCATTACTAATTCTATGAAAACCGGTTAGTAGGCAAATATGCCAAACATATTGTGTCAATTTTACCTGTGTTCGTTTTTCCTTCATAAAAAATAATTTGTGGGTAATTTTAACAAGTTGTTACAAAAATAAAGACCCTGGTACATGCTTATCGTATAAAATTTATTACAGTAAAGGTCTGCATCTGCCTAAATCATATTTTAGTTTTTGAGAAAAATTGTGGCAAAGTTGCCACGTTTGACGGTAACATTTTTCCTATTTATAGTCAACTTTCGTGTCAAACTCCCACTACATCGCCGCCCCCCGAAATGAGACATTTCGTCTGTCGCTCGCGACGAAATTGCCTAGGGTCGAAACTAACAGGTTTAGTTTATAGGGTGTGCCAATAAAAGCTTGGGTTTGTTATAATTATCCGTGCTACTGGTAGTTATCACGCTACCTGCACGCTCAGATATTGAAATGGGGGAGAATGGAATGTGTGGATAAGGCATAGTCAGTCGCATTAAGGAAAATATTACTGTGACCTTTCTGTCCTTAAGTTGACTGCTAACTTCACCCTTATGCTCATACGTTTACTGTTTTAGGGTTCCATACCAAAATGAAAAAAAAAAAGAAACCCCTATGGTGCGACTCTGTCTGTCTACCTGTGTGTCTGTTTTTATTTAGCATGCTCTTTGAGAGCTACATACCTTGCAAGCATGCTCCGTAACGCCTTTTGCAAGGACGCCTAATAATAATCACTTGGAGCAATATTTAATAAGTAACTATTATAATCAAATATAAGAAGAACTAGCACGGTTCGTTTCATTGAAATAAATACACACGAGGAGTTGAAGCTAAAAAACGTGCCATAATAGTACAAACAGCAACACACTTAACTGCCCATTAAAGACAGAGCAGAGAGAAAATGATAATGATTGAAAGGTATATATATATATATTTCTATTATGTCAACTTCAAATCAAATAACGTTTGCGTATGTGTAATGTGCCTTTGAGCTTTGTCATTGTAGTTGTTTGGGCAAAGATTTTTTTTCCATACTGTAAATAAAGGTTTTATTTCAACAAGACAGGTGAATTTGTCAAAATTATGATTTAGCTTTCAGACGAACGTTGGGATGAAATAAACTAATTATATTGCTAATGCTTTTATTGGTGCTTCATATTTTTGATCTGATGCACCAATATAATGTAATTTATATTTATTATTCATTCATTCTTTTCCACGAATTCAATAATATGGCATTAATGTCAATAATGACGTTGGATCAGCCATAAAAGAAAAATTATTGTTTCAAAACTCTTTTGAATAATAGCCAATTTATACTCATAAACACACGCACACATGCATAACACGACGCCTTCAAGTGTGATTCTCTTTCTTGCAGTATTTCCCATTTTTGAAGTGTATAGTTAACTGTGTTGCTGTTTGTACATTACACAACTAGGGTGGTAGGTAATACAAAGAAAGGCCGAGATCGCAGAAGTTTGCGGGCCGAGCTGCAAGCGAGGGACGGAAATATGCGATCGAGGGCATGTTGTGTACATCATTTTATGTCTACACTTGGCCAGAAAGCGCAGCGTGCGGAAAAAGCCAGTTTATGGCCAGGTGTGGCATATATAAATTAAAGACTTACTGTGAATGTCATTCGTAACTAGTCAGATAAGTTTGCTAAAGTGATGTTCCAAATCCTAGATGCTAATTGCGCCCATGCCAAACGCAGGAGGGTGAATCAACTTTTCTTTGCTTCATGCAAAGATTGGTCTTTCTCCTTATTTGTTCATCTTTTGCATGTTTTAACATGATTTAAATGGAACGAGATCTTACATCTACAGGTAGATTAGGTAAAAATAAAAATAAAACTTTTTTATAAAATGAATACGGTGACCCAGCAGACAAACCCTTATTTCCATACAAAAGTGGGCGACAGCTATGTCCGCTGGGTCACTGCTTATAAACAAGTTATAATTAAAAATATTTGCATTACGTAGCTTTATTATCTGTCTTTTAAATGAGCATACACTTTATTCAAAAAATATCCGAATAAAGATTTTTCTTCAATATTAGTCGGAGAAGGTGAAATTTTGTTGACAAAGAAAAGTTGATTCACCCAAGAATAGTTCGTATTGGATTGGAAATTCACCGGGCTCAAGTACAGCTAAGCGGATAAAATAAAATAATTTATTTTATTTTATGATTGCGGCGATGCACCAAGGTTCCGCATAAATTTTGACTTGTTCATACTAATTAGAGTTTAGATACTCCGTTTCAATCAGGGATCGTTACCGGTATTAATTAAAATTGAAATATCTTCCTTAATTTGCAACATTTCCTTGATATTTTTTATTTTAATTTAAGTAGTATTAATATTATACTTTTATATGAATTCATTAAATAAATAAAATATTAGGGATGTAACGATACCAATACCGATACCGATATATCGGCCGATTTATCGGTATCGCCGATAATATACAACCGGTATTTGAAGAACGCGAAAAGAATTTGCTGTATGAAACAAAAACTGCTAAAAATAATTTCAATTACTGACTTATTTCATGTATTGATCTATTAACTTGTGCAATGACAATTACTATGTTAATTAAATCTTTGGTTCTTAATAATAAAAAATAATAATTTTGAGTTGACAATCTATTTATTTTTACTTTACACTTTCAAGGTTGACTCTCTGTTAAATATAACCAAGTTTTAGGTATAATAAGGACATACAAATATCTGAAGTTCATACTTTATTATTTAGCTAAGATATCGGTATCGGTAACGGTATCGGTATCACCGATATTGACTACAACATATCGGTATCGGTATCGTATCGGCAAAACTATGTATCGTTACATTCCTATAAAATATTCAATAATAAGCGAGATACCGAAATTGAATACCGGTATTTTTGTATGAAAATAATACCTGTATACGATCCCTAGTATCGATAATCTAACAGTCCCATACGCATTTACATTCCATATCAAACTGGATAAATTATACAGTTTTCTTTTATAATCTTTATTATGTAAAACTAGAGAATGCTCGCAACTTTATTCGCGGTGGTGGAATAAGATAAAATAGCCAACAGATAAGCATTCATAGTGGGCGAAAATATCCCTTTTTTTGCATCGCCGTAAGTACTGAGACGTATACCCAACTGAGTAATAAAATACCTTATGTATTAATATAGCTTAAAATCTAACTGTATATCAAATTTCATGAAAATCGGTCCAGTAGGTACTTGTTGCACGATGTGCGCACAAACATAGTCTTATATGATTTTATTATAATGTATATAATATAAAATAAACGACTTCAAATATTTCTCAGTTTGCAAGTTATTTTTACAATCTTTGTTGGTAATGAGCCGATTTCTAAATATTCAATTAAGCGTATAAGTTTAGTAACCAAAGCCATATGCTTAATTTTGCAGTTCAGCCACTTAAAAGCAATGTCATCATTTATTTGCACCGTTTTCAGGCGTTTTCAGGACCCCTTTGAACTACACTTCAGTATATGGCGAAATTTCATGAAGGAGTGAAAGAGACAGCTATACTGAGAATGTTCGGGAAATGTGCGAAAGAATACCAATAAATATAAATTTATAATAAGATTGCGGGACTTAAGTCCCGGAAAAAAACTACGACATATTATATTAGTTTGCTGCAACAACAGTTTGTAAACAACACGTCAAACTTAATACTCAGGTACCGTATCCACATTTTTTCTCTCCAACCACGATTCCCTCGGGCTAGCTCGCATACCGAATAGAAATGTGTTGATTATTTACAAATAGCGTGATTCCACGATTTCTAGTCAGATATCGTCTGTTCTGATGGGATTCAGACTTTTATTGGATTTAGTGCAAGGTTTCAATTCAATTTGGTTTACAAATGGAGTGATTAGAGTGCTTTTGATTTGTTAAAAGCAAGAATGGTGCTTTTTGCTAATTGTTTATTGCTTTGTTGCTTAGCGGCATGCGATGGTGTAAGGTTTTTTCAATGTTAATTATTTTTGTCTAGCTAACAAAGTAATAATAAGGGTTCCTTTTTTAGGGTACCGTTAATAGGGTAAATGGAACCCTTATAGTTTCGTCATGTCCGTCCGTCAGTCTGTCCGTATGTCACAGGCATTTTACTCATAAACTGCACGATGGATATTGATGAAATTTAGAATATTTTTAGGGGGGGCACTCCATACATGCTACAGAAGCTAAAAAAAATTTTTTTCAGGAAATATCAACGTGTGGTACATAGTTCGATAGCTTAGGTTCTTAACTAAGACTAAGTGAATATCTTTGGAAATAATCGCTCCGAAAGTTGTGAAAATTGTGCCCCCCCTCTATCTTCTAAACCGTGTATCTAAAAAATATAAAAAAAATTACAATAACGACGCTCAATTAATACTTTCAACAAAATTATTTTCAACAAGCCGGATCAACCGTTTTTGAGTTATTGCCGATAAACTGCGCTTCTCAACAAAAGGGCGTAATTGCTATGAAGATTAGTTTTGCATCGTATTTTTTACCTTATAGTTACGGCTATGGAACCCTACACTGAGCATGGTCCGACATGCTCTTGGTCAGTTTTTTTACCATTTTGGTACAGAACCCTAAAAATAAGTAAGTATTTATGTATCGTAATTAACATAATAAGTCAGAATATTTTCTTGAAACTCGATACTTAATTGCTTTGTGTGGAACCATCACAGTAATTTTCTGTATTATGTATATAATAGAAAAATTAAATAATGTAACCCTTACTTAATTTTATTATGTTTTGAAGTGCTTTTTACCCGACTGCGGCGAAGCCCAAAGGAGGGTTATGTGTTTGACCTGTATGTATGTATGTATGTATGTCCGTTCCTGTGTCCGCTCGTAACTACTCAACGGCACATCCGATTTTGATAAATGATACATCATTAGATTCGTCTTGATGGTGCGAGTGTCACTGGGTATGAAGTTCGTTAAAATAAACAAAATGGCGGATTTTATGCAGTTTCAAAGTGCACCGCGGTCGGGTTTTTTTTTAAATAAAAATGTGGTTATTAAAGTATTTATTATATTTATGAAGCTTTTTACACGACTGCCCAAATAAGGAGTGTTATTGTTGTTGATTATTCGCCTTAACCGCGTATTTGACGATTTACTTACCCTAGCGGCTTTGTTAAAATGAATAAATGTAAAAAAGGAGAGCCAAGTTCAATACAAAAATTATGCTTGGCTTCGCCGCAAAAAGAATGGAGATCTAAATGAGCGCCAAGTTGTATGCAAAATCCAAATATGTATTTATAGGAACTAAAGAACATTATAAACAAGTGTTAAACTCTATTTCTTTGCTTTATTGGATAGCTATAACAATTGTCGTATTTAAAAATGTGAGATCTTAAAGTAGGTAGATTTAACTTGGCCAGTTTTCATTACATCAGTCATTTTATAAAGTTATTCAACACATATAATTATCTTTTTTTTTTTTTTCCTACGCTTACACACAATTACCGAGCTGGATTCCAAATTTCATCCTTCTAGGTCACCTGGAAGTAGGTTAGGTTTAGGGTCAGTCAGTCAGTCAGTCAGTGCTAAAACTTACGACTTTTTGACCTTCATATCTTTATAACCGTTTGAGCTAGCTTCATGAAATTTGGGCTTCTAGATATCCTTATGGATATACTTAATTAAACACTCGTAGTTTTATTTGTTTACGTTAAAGAAGTTTTGAGTCAAAAGTGGCACCAAGTGGTTCGTGTAATATTACTCTCGGCGCTGGCTAGCCAGTTTTGCTTGACTTGGCTTGACACGCTGCCGCGTGTCTAGATACGCGAGCTCTAGATATACCAGTGGGTACTTGACAATACCAAATATAAGTTGTGCTTGCTTGCATCTATTTATGTAACGGTTTCGTATACGGTTGGCGTAGGTAAATTATCTAGGCTAAATTATCGTTTTTATTTCTCAGTGTTTATGTAAGTAAAACTCTTTGATAGATTAGTTATTACTAGTAGTTAGTTATTATTTTATAATAAGAGATCTTTTTAAATAACTATTATTATTTACTACGTAACTTTATTAACCTTACTTTACACATTCCCTGTCCCAGTGCCCCCAATATGGGATCATGGAGGTTTTTTTTCAGGAGTCCGTGCTTTCACTATGGGGTCCCTTCCCCATACTGATTGCACAGTTGGAACTTGTGACATTGTCTTGTATGGAGACAGTGAACGTATTAATTTATTAACGTATTAAGGAACGTATTAACACGTGCCAGTTTCGTTCATTTTATTTATACTTATGATAAAAAATATTGATACAAATATGTATAAATGTGTTTGTGTATATCATATCCTGCTACTTTTAATATATCTATATGCAACTAAAGTAACAGGATAGCGGGATATACTTAAATCCCATGTTTTTAAAAGTCTTAGAAGACCACTGAGAAAATATTTTTCGAAATTCAATCCATAAAGCTAAAAGATTGAAACGAAGGTTTGAATATTTGTATGGAAAAGCCGAAAATTGTCGAGGTCGATAGCCGCGGGCGGCATCTAGTTTACTAATAATTACCGTCATCAACTCTCTAATTACCATCCCATTAAAGTATGATTATACTTTGTTTTATCGTATGAAGTTATCAAAAAACATGTAAACGATGTATAAAAGGCTATGATTTTCGACAAATGAAAGTCATTATTTTTATCTTTTCATGCGGGTTCTGAGCTTTAATACTTTATAAAATAATGACCGTCGTTTAGCCTATTAATTTCTTGATATTTCATTCAGGGTTATGTGGATACAAAAAGCATTTTAGTTATAAAACATAAATAAATAAGTACTTATATAGAACGACCGCCGATGATTGTAAAATCATCATCAATCAGCCGATGATTGTAAAGCCTTTGCATTATCTGTATGTAACCTGTAAAGGTTAAATACAGATAATGCAAAGGCAAAGTCAAAGTATAAAAAATGACAAGTAGTCCAACTTCGGCCGTTTAATGACAGTATCATAGCCGTAATTTTTCTTCCTAAAAAAGGTACATAATGTACCTTTTGTAGAAAGAAAAATTACTGCTAGTATAATGTGGCAAAGTCCTGACTAACTCATCGACGCACAGACGAAACTGTTGACGCTAGGAACTTAAAATTTTCAATGGGTTGGGTAATTGGGTTTCATCGCCCAAGGGGCATAAATAGGGGTTGAATGTTTGTAAAGATGGAGGAGTAAACGATTTTATAAGTAAAATGTTTGAAACTTCATAAAGACTTTTAATTAAATAAAAAAAATATTTCACCTTTCGAGGCTTTAATAAATAGGGGTTCAAAGATTGTACCAGAATCGTACTTATATTTTTTAAAGTAGGAGATTTGAATTCTCATATGTACGTAGACTTTTCATAGTAATCCAAGCGAATGGTTCTTTGAATAAGACGTATTTATAAACATTTGATAATATAAATAATAATATCGTATAAATACTTTTTATTATAAAACTAACAGAACACGTTTCAAAATCATCTTTTAATCAAAATGCGTCAAAAAACATATATATATATTTTTTATTACTCAGATGACTTAGATCCAATTTTGTTAGTGTACATTTAAAACCTTATATTCAAGAGTTCGTACAGTATGAAGTAAGAAATAAAACAATGACATTAAAATTTAAATTCTAAATCAGATTTAACAAATCTGATTTGATAGAAAGTAATCGGACAATCAAACCTGCTGGCCATCATTTGAAGGATGCTGTTGTGGCTGCCCCGCAGTCTGCTCAACAACGATGCTAAAACCATCCGTGCGGGCTTCGGCAAACATAGTAGAAGCACTACAGAAGCGAGACAGCCCCATCCTGAACCCGTTGTTAAATTAGACCCGCAGAGCATTGTGTGATTTCTGAGTAAATTTGACCCACAGACTGACTGTCCGCATACAATGGAGAATATTAAAACGCTTTTATTTTTCTGCTAACACGGGCATTTTAGTACTGAAATGCTTGAGCAACTCAACAAACCGTCTCCATCATTCAAAGTAAATAAATTACAAGCTGTTAATTATTTAAGAAACTTCGAACCTTGAACCAAGAGTAAAAAGTGGAAGATGGTACGCTCAACAGATTTTTTCAGAACAAGTTTAACTAAATGTTTTTATCGACGCGAAAATTAAATGTTTAGTTTACCGAACGCTACCCACCCAAGTTGGATTCGGCGTTAGACCTCTTTCTTGAAGTTGGTCCTAGTCCTAACTTTACTAGACTGTATGTCCAGGATACACGTATTTATCGATAACTTCGACGGCGGTATTTCCAACAGCGACTGCAGTGGATGTTACATGGATGCTCGACATAACTTTCATCATAAATCCATGTTCATCTTGAGACATGTGTTGAGCTACCGCAATAAGGTCGTCGAGCATACTCTTCAAATCCACCAGCTACACCTCTTGGACAAATTAACAAACATTTAAACTCCGCTAGTAGACATTTTTGTTTTACTAAAAATTCGCTTATTCACCTATTTTGATAAAATGTTCTAGAAATATTTAGGTCGTAGAGTTGGCATTTAATGGAACAATAACAATACGTGTATTTCACGTATTGCTTTTATTTTCACAAACACTAACGTACATATCTCACTAAGCAACAGATTCTGTTTTTTTTTTTGTATGCGTCGAGAATAAATAACCCATATAAAGGTATTGCTAAGGAGGGAAAACCATGTTCTAATTTATGTATGTACTACAGTGTTAAACCGAAGCTCGTACGCTGACGGAAAACAATAGTAGGAAATGTTGTGATTTTTCTGTCGCAGTTGTTTTACGCTTTTGAAATTAACATGACAATTTTTTTTTCTTTTGCGTTTGACTATTCACATTCGCATCACTTAATAATTACCGTTAAATTGTTTCATACAAACCTACACCAAAATTTGCTCCTTGCATAAAGTGAAACATCTTAGTTCAATGAAAGTTGGTCTCTTCGCATCGACTTTGACAAGGTGAAATAATATACTTGGCCAGTGAAACGTAGTTAGGTACCTCACCTTAGAATAGTGAAAGTGATTTCGGTGTCGGCACTAGGCGAAAATCGATAGCTCCCGCTAGCGCAGCGTTAAATAATCGTGCTCGTTTATAACTGAGACTGTTGTAAGTGAGATTTTATTATACAAAAAAGCAACATTTTTTACGGTAAGTACACACCAGTGGCGTGGCGTCAAATATGTTCTTAGTAAAGCTGGAGCAGATTTGGGTTACTTTTTCTTCAGGAGTAGTATATACTGCGCTCATATGCTTTAAAATAGGCAAGCCGGTGGGAATCGGGCTCCATGAACGCCACGCCACTGGTACACACTATTCGCTACTAAGTCAGCAGTGTATTTAGATGTCTTGACACCCATCGACAGGCAGACAGTAAGCTTCGCGACATGTGTTTACAAGACACTAGCTGGTTATAATACCTGGATATTCATGTCTGACAAGACTTTAAAGCGGGTCCATACGGAGTTCTATAATAAATTTAGCCATAATTTTATGTTGATGAAAATGTATCGTTTGGCATTTAATATTTTCCTATTTATAAAACAAATCTAATGTGGTCTACAGGATGACCATTCCAAAAATCTTGAAAAGTGAACTTCTAGAAGAAAATACTATGACAAACCAAAATAAAGTCTAACATTTACAATTTTTAATGATTATGCAACCAGACAGTCACCTCACTACAGTTGTTAATAGTTGTCTAGTTTGCTCAATAAGATGATCGAGGTACCTACTATAATATTATAAATGTAAAAGTTTGTAAAGATGTTGGGTATTTAGATGATTGGATGTTTGCTACTAAATAACGCCGTAACAACTGAATGGATTGACATTAAATTTGGCATACAAGTAGACCAAGTCCTCGATCGAAACATAGGATACTTACTTTATATCGCGGTTGGGAGTTCTCTTGGGATAATAGTAATGGAAATAACGCACGCCAGATTCAAATATAGAGACGGAAATATTTTAGAAGATGGTTGTATTGTTTTAAATGGTAGTATCGTAGTACTAGTAGTAGTTGTCTTGGAGTGATCGCTCATTAGCGACAAGGCCGCGTGTTGTTTACCATTCAATATGCTGTTTTAGATATAAGTATTTTATGATCTTTTGTTTTGGCTCTTAATAAAGAATATTGCATTTTATTATATTCTATTGTATTGTTTACTTTTGCATTGATTTGGAAAATTTATGCTTCTGTCCGTAAATGTGAGCAATATTATAAATAAAATTATTTTTGGTAAAAAAAAATACCTGTAACCCGTGGCTATAAAATTCGTTGGCAAATTTACTACTTTATCAATATACGTCACGTGTTGTTGTATTGAAACATGTTATCTTTATGAATTTATTAATGACGTATCACTATGCTCCGTTTTTTTTTAATGTAGAAATTGTGTAAACAAAAGAAGCAGTGGTCGTCAACATTTATATTTATCAATCAACAATTTAAAAGTATACGTGACATTTATTATGCCGTTTTCTTTGTCCAATATTAATTTAGGTTTATACCTATGGCTTATGCCTAAAGTGCTCACTTAGTAGGAATAGTAGGCAAAGGCATAATAATATAATGCAGACTTTAAAAATATTTTTTTTCTATTCCTGTACTTTTATCTGTCTTTTACTTGGTCACGAACACTAATATAAAAACATACATAATATGAGTTTAGAGAAGTATATACTCTATTCCCCATAACAGCACTCATGTCGTTATAGTCACATTACGATACTGCTAGCAGCCACAGACTTCTAAATCTAGGTTAAAATTCTAACTTTACGATAAAAATGCACAACTACCAACTTAACAAACAATTAACTTCCTACGGTTTTTAAGAAAAACAAAACTTTCCGAACTAAATTCATTGATGCCAACATAAAAAAGTATTTTTAAAATACTCACTGCGTGTCACTAGCGAGTATATTTCAAATTTTAAAAAAAAGTTTACCATAGACACATACTATCAGTCATACGTCATATTTGCCTTGTTTGAAGGTTATGCTTAATTTTGTATTTTATATTTTAAAACCTAGTCGTAGAAAAAGTATTGTATGCAACGTTGTATAATTAAGTCAAAAAACGCTCATTGCGTCTCTATTGGCAACTCACGCAATTCGCATTTTTTGAGCCTACTTATACAACTGTTGCATAAAATACTATAAGCCACTTTATGAGCAAGTCTGCTCATAAAGTGGCTCTTATTTAATTGTTCTTACGTGTGAAACGTAGCCGATTACCTACATACGCGTGCTTTTTACTTTGATAAATCACAAAATAAATACAAAACAATAGTTCTTAATTTTAGGTAGGTATTATTTTTTATTCGCAAGTGTGTTGAAAGATTGATCATAACGACAACGACGTTTAAAAAACTGACCATTGCTTCAAAACCCCTACCCCTTTGGATATGAATTTAATTTTTGATTACAGACTAATATAAGTAAAATGAAAGAAATTTGCTACTTTTTGATTTGTTAATTATGTAAATTGTTCACCTACGTAAAAATCAAATATGTACTATCGAATGAAATGATTACACAATGTTGCCAACTTGACACACAATGTACCTGATAAAAAACCTCAAGTTGACAGATGGCAACTTTATTCACACAATGTCTACATTAAAAAAAACGGTCAATTGCGAGTCGGATTCGCGTACCGAGGGTTCCGTACAATCTCATCAGTAGATACGTGGATAATTCAAGATAAACTGTGTGGTGGGACAAACTTCACTTTGCTCTTGAAAAACTGTTGTCCCCATACATCGACATTATGTCGCGGTTAGTTTAGTAGGAGCAAATAAGTTTGTCTTACAATTTTTGCGATTTTCTAAAAAACTCCGCAAGTTAGAAAAACCGTTATATTTTTCCTGTAATATTTTGGGATGATATTAATAATCGGTAATTATTCTAGATTTTTCTGTTCAGTAACGTCGGAGATAATAGAGGGAATGGTATTTTTTAACGTTTTTTGTCTTACATCAAAACCTACATGTCTAAGAAAAAAAAATTAAAACGGTTTTGGCATCTACACATTAAGCCCTTTTATTTGATATCCAACTCGATAAAATAGCTCTACTTTTGCTTTTTGACAACCTATTTCGGTGCGGTTTAAATAAAAAGTAAAAAAGGTATAAAAAAAAATCTGTGCAATAGGCTTAGGTTAGCGATTTTTAACACTATTCCAAATTTTAAGTCGATAGCATTAGTAGATCCTGAGATATCTTGCTGTGAGAGACGGATAGACAGAGTCGCACCATTAGGGATCCTTTTTTACCATTTCGGTACGGATCCCTAACAAACGGAGTATTGATAATAGAAAAAAAATAGGACTCACATTATTTTATCACAATAAGTACACATTTTTTTCCAACAGCATTTAGAACCACGATCAAATTACCATGACGATATCAATACCCGTTCTATCTCGGGGCCAAATATTATCTAACTTGTTTAATCTTAAAGAACCTTTATTTTTATGTACATGTTTTGCGGAGAGCCTTCCCTCCACGTAAACAATAGCTATCCAAGTAGGCCTTTCGTTGGCTTCGAGATTTCAGATCAGCCTACATTAAATACCAGCGCGAGTCATAAGCGAACATAAGTAACTGAAGTAATTTCAGATACATTAGAAGATGCCCGCAACTTTGTCCGCGAGGATAAAAAAGTCGTACCATAAATTCGCGTTTTTTTGGTCCAGTGCACACAACTATGGTCCAAACAGTTGCACACTATTTTCAGCCATAGTTAGGTATATGTTGCAGTATTCAGTATTCAATGATTGCTCATGATTCACACGACTAAAGCCAAAATTAGTGCAGCATGTACGTAAAGGGCATTCTCCATAATTTGGAGCATAGTTGAGTACAGAAACGTGAGTTTACGGTAGCCCTGTTTTTATTTCACCGTAGTCGCCTATTAAGAACTCCTCGCATCTTCGTTAGATTAATTGATTGTTAAGAATAAAACCCCGGTGTGTGTCCCATTGTTGGGTTCTATAAAGATTACTTTAATTTTATGCCTTGCTTCCATTGGAACAAAGCGGAGCTTTCGTGTTGTTCTAAGACTATTTAAGTCGTACCGATGTTTTAGTTGGTATCCTCTTTCACATGCAATATGAGGCGAAAGAGGGGGTCGGTTTAGGACCACAATAAGGCAGAAATGACAACAGCTACAAATGACCACGTCTATAAATGACTGCTCTACAAAAGACCACTTCCCAAAATGACCACTTCTTAAAATTACCACATCTTGAAATGACCACTTCTTGTAATGACCACTTTTAACACTGAATGCCACACTCGGGCTCAGCAGCATTTTCACTACATATGGCAATTAGCGTGCTACGGACCAAGACGTAGCCCACGTAGTGATGCTTAGCGCTGAATTCGTTAAAAGCGCAGCACAGCAGCAGCACAGAACAGCTCGACACTGGATCAGCGCTGCCTGAATTCATTGGTTCACCGTCAACCAGACGTCAACTATAGCACTTAATAGTAGAGGATCCCAGTATAGAACGACCTTCACCGAACTGGTTAATGGATGAAAAGTATTTTATATTAAATTAAATATGTTATTAAATATATTGCAAGTGGGTTGCCTAAAAAATTCAGCCCAGAATATGATTAATTAAAAATTTAAGTTAAACTTGCACCTGGTTGGTATGTGATGCTAAGGAAACGAGGTGCAAACTTAGCTCAACCGGTTAGTATGAGAAGGTTAACTGAAAAGGAACTAGGCCTGCAATTTTGTATGAAATTCCATTAAAGGCCTCTCGTCCAACTCGTCTAGCCGCACCGGAAACGAGGTACTTTGCGGCCTAATATAAGGCATGTAACGTCAATATTTCATTGCATGTTTGAGAAATACCGGTATTTTTGTATGGAGAAAATACCGGTATCCGACCCCTGCTTCAAAAACTCATAGTCTAGTAAGGAGAAATGACAGTGTCTCTCAATTTCACGCATGAGATTTTATCGGGTGAATCTCTTTCATTTCTTTGATTTTCATACCAATGCCACAACTCCACAAGGCATTGGTATGACAGTAAAAACGCTTCAAATTTTCTAAAAAGACGGAATAAAAAAAAGTCACATTTTCATTTTAATGATACTATTATATTATTAAACTGAATGTCGGCAACTTAACGACAAATATGCTTAACTTAAAACAATCACCTCATTGGCTTTGGTGAATTTAAACATATAGGTAAATTTATTTATAAAATTATATTTCTATTATATAGTGCGTCAGGGTATTTTGAGCAATAGTGTGACCGCATCTTAAACAATAACGACCCTCAATGCTTTAACTTATACAAAATTACCCTTTTAAGAAATTGTACCTGGGAAATATTTCCCGTGTCAACATCATGCACAAGTTGTGTATTTTTTTGTCCCATAAAATCTGGCAGTTTCGCCTGTTTTTCTTTGGTAGATCAAAATAACTCTTCATTATTTTGTGATCTTAGTGTGCTGCTTCCCTTTTCAATTTGAATACAAATAAAAAAAAAATCATATCTTGAATTCACACGACGATGCCATTCCTCGACGGGATTTGTTGTGCGGCGACATTCGATAGCACAACTTAGAATATTTATCATTGGAATCCATTGTTTGTTGACATATTTTATGAAATTATTAATTTCTTGTGTAATTTCATTTATTTCAGTTTCATTAATTATGGAATTGCATGCTTCTCCAATTAATCTTATGGGCAAAAATGGGAAATATGATACCATGCGCACCATTTTTCTTCCATTTCTTGTCGCTTTCAGGTCGCAAGTCTTTGCTTTGCGCCATATTGTCTTATTATAATGATAGAAGCAACCAGTTGTGTGTATTTGGAAAAACTTTTTTTACAGCGTTTATAACTGTGGTTACGAAATAACACTTATATTTGACAATATTCACTGATAATTTATTTTTGATTAATTCAAATATAACTGGAACAAGGTTTGACACGTTTTCGTTGGATTCAATGTCGATATGCAGAGAATACAGCTGGTAGAAATGTTCAGGACTCGCCCACCGAGGGCTCCGCATTAACAAGTATGTCCCGTTCAATTAAAGTGGTCATTTCGAGAAGTGGTCATTTTAAGAAGTGGTAATTTCAAGACGTGGTCGTTTTAAGAAGTTGATCATTTTCAGAAGTGGTCATTTTAAGATATGGTCACTTTTAATTGTGGTCATTTCTGATTGTGGTCCTAAACCGACGAAAGGAAAGGAATTTTCTATAATAAAATCTCGTTTATTGTTATCATTTTCAAATATATCCCATTTCCGCTCAATCTTGTCTTCTAAACTTCTTTCGCTCCCTGTCCCGAATTCAAGATCATACTCGCAACTTTCGAGAGCTTTTTGTCTTTGGATAGCACTCGGGGCTGGGCGAGGTTTGGTTTAGCCTTTATTACATGCCTGTTTAATTCGAGGGCCGGAGCGTTATTGATTTTTTTTCTTTACACGTTACGAACAACAATCCTTTATTGCCTCTGTTTGTTTATCCGTTCAAGGCAAACGCTGCTTTGAACGTATTGGTCCTTTTATTATTTGTAATTTCCTTCGAACGGATGAATTATACGAACGTTTTAATCGCTCACTCACAACATTGTGTATCAAGGGCGGTAAGTAAGGAATTACAAACGAGTGTTTGTTACAAGCCCGAGGCAAAGCCAAGGGCTTTAATAACACGACTTTGTAATTCCTTAACTGCCTGTGGCACACACAATATTTCTCATCACACTTCTGAGGAAATTTAAAGAAAATAACCTTACTTAACCTAAATAAAATTTTAAAACTGAATGTTATATTAGTGACATATATCCATAGACAATGCGAATGTCAAGTCACGTTCGGAAACCATAGCGGTAAAGACCTAAAACGGTTGATTTTATATTTGCAAAATACTGAAATACACTATTTAAACATTTAATTAATATGGGTTTACATGTATTTGCAATAACAAAACAAAAATAAATATTTCAGTGGTAAAAGTTACAACCTACGTGTAACAACACCATTTTCGAGCAAGTGTGATGAAAAAATATCATCAAGGAGTGGAAAGAACCATTGATAAAATCAGACTCCGCATCAATACCACTTTAAATTCCATTAAAAACTCAACTCTGATCACCATTCTTTGCAAAGATATAAGGAATTATTCAGTTATGTAAACTCATATATATATTATGTATCTGGGCACTCTATCTTTCTTTGTATGTTGTATTTTATTTGCTGTCGGAGGACCTATTACAAAATACGACATACAAAGAAAGAAAGATGGAGTGTCCAGATACATTTATATAATCGTTTACAAAATTGAATAATTTCTTAAGTACTTTATTTACCTTATATTTTAAATAATTTTTTTATTATAGGCATTTCAGTGACTCGATTTGTTAAAGATTCCTAAACTCTGCGTCGCAACTGTTCCAGGGGCGTCGCAAATTCAAGCCGCTGTATGTTAAACCTAAAACGACTGGCAAGTATCTTCTTTTATAAAGGCGTCGCAAAAAGGTTAATTAAAGCCTATCAAAGAAGACGTAGCATAGAAAAGTTTGGAAATCCCTGATCTAAACTATTAATAATTGTAAAGGTATAAAGTAAGTATATCAGCAGCAAGTCGCCTGCCACCGCACAGTAAAATTTGGGGCCCGAAGTCTCACGAAATATGTAGTTTGTGTGGTCGTTCCTGGAATCAACCAAAATAATCCTGCTATGTAGTAAATTTCGCAAGTGTTCCAAAATTTTAAGCCGGCATTAAATCAGTCATTTTACAGAACCGGTTTGATCCGGCAAGGCGCCAATTTAACTCGATTTAAAACCGAGTGACGTTTACGCGATGTACGTTACGCAACGTCATTATGTCAATGATGGTGCGAACGTCAAACGTCAAGTTGACACTTTGAATCTTTGAAATAACGAAAACAACAATTTGAATTTAAAATGCCTGATGAGGTTTCTTCAGCTGCAATGCAGGCTCCCAATACGGCGGCGGCGCTCAAGAGATTAAAAACCAAGAGAGCGACCTTTAAAAACATTCATCAATGACATAAGTGAAGTGAGTGTAGTGAGTGAGGTAATGCTACGATATGAGAAAGGCGGCAAAATATTGTAGGTAAGTACTTTTAAAGAAATAGTATGCGGACGTGAACATGAAAATAGTATGATAACGAGGACATCACGTTAGTGAAAAAATAGTACCTATATACTTTTATGTCATAACAGAAATGGATGAGGCCATAAAAGTTTTGAACAAAAATGCAAACAAAGATCAGGGTGCACATACACAAAATCATAGCCCTTCAAGCTCTAAATTACCTAATGTTGATATTTCACAGAAACATATACACATATTACAGTTGACACCACTTCAAGGTGTAGACTTGAAAATGAGAAATAAATTTAAATGTATTAACATTAAGTAAGCAACAGTGAATATACCAAGTGGGCATTAAGTGGGCCGAATGTGCTAATGGATAACATAAATATGCTGTAGCTGTTACAGCCATATGAAATTGTAATATTTCGGTTTAAGTAGGTATAAAGTTCATTAAAAATAGCAGCAGCACTGCTTATTTACAAAAATCATAATAGTATTTTATGCAACAGTTGTATAAGAAGGTTCAAAAAATGCGAATTGCGTGAGTTGCGATACGAGCCGCGAATGCGGCGAGTATCGCAAATAGAGACGCAATGAGCGTTTTTTGACTTAATTATACAACGTTGCATACAATACTTTTTCTACGACTAGATTTTTTAAAATATAAAATACAAACAAGGCATAACCTGCAAACAAGGCAAATATGACGTTTGACTGACAGTATGTGTCTATGGTAAACTTTTTTTTTTAATTTTAAATTGACAAGCAGTGAATATATTAAAAATACTTTTTTTTATGTTAGCATCAATGAATTTAGTTCGGAAAGTTTTGTTTTTCTTAAAAGCCGTAGGAATTTAATTGTTTGTTAAGTTGGTAGTTGTGCATCTTTATCGTAAAGTTAGAATTGAGCGCTTAATCCTTGGCCTAAGTTTAACCTAGATTTAGAAGTCTGTGGCTGCTAGCAATAACGTAAAGTGACTATAACGACACTAGTGCTGTTATGGGGAATAGAGTATAGACTTCTCTGAACTCATATTATGTATGTTCTTATATTAGTGTTCGTGACCAAGTAAAAGACAGATAACAGTACAGGAGTAGAAAAACGATTTTATGTTCCATCTATACCTACATATTATAAAAAAATTACCTTTTCTTTAAATAACCTTTAACTTGAATTTGAGGCATGCTTGTATGAGTTGCAATATTTATACATATAAAAAGTTCCCTAATTAAGGTACTGACAGACAACGTACCCTAATTCGCTGTATACATATAGCGTGTCGGAACTCGGGTTAAGGACTGGCGGCCTAGGCGCCTCATCCTTACTTTAAAAATCCTTAATCCTTTTTTTTAATCGTATATCATCCTTACTTTGTTTGTTGGGTATGATTAGGATGTGCTCGAGCAGTAAGACAACGTAGGTTATAGTCACATATCACACTTTATTGTGTATTCACACTTCCCATTCATTTTACTTCAGATGTCAATAACCCAGAGCATGAGTTGGTTTGGTATCAAGATGGTTGGATGGCGTAAATTGAGGTTCTTTATTCGATATAGACATAGTACGTGTATGACGAAACAATTGAAAAGCATTTACATTACCTAGTTCATTTCTTTTAACAATAACACAGAACTGCAAGCGAGGGTAGGGGTCGGGTTGCATAAAGTTTAAGGTCATATTTTTGATACGCATACGAGGATTCGTCATACTCATCATTACGCATAACTGTAAATAGTCATACATTTATGCGCATAACGATTTTAATAATAATGTTTATGGACATACTGTGTAATGGGCATATAGTTGATATGCATACATTTATTCAAGCATACGTTGTAATGGGCATACATGGGTTGCTCATACAACACTTTAACCATACTAAGTAAATGCATAAAATGCTAAACGCATTAATAGGTTGCTCATACAACACTTTAACCATACTAAGTAAATGCATAAATTGCTAAACGCATAAGGCTAATTTTAAAAGTTTTTTTAAAAGTTCTCTTTTATGTTAGGTCACAGTTCTAACCTAATATTCTTTTCTGGCAGCGATTCGGTTATGTGTGAGATAACAGTTCTAACCTAACCGAACCTACTTTTCTGGCAGCGATTCGGTTATGTGTGAGATAACAGTTCTAACCTAACCGAACCTACTTTTCTGGCAGCGATTCGGTTATGTGTGTGATAGCAGTTCTAACCTAACCTAACCTACTTTTCTGGCAGCGATTCGGTTATGTGTGAGATAAGAGTTCCAACCTAATCTAACCTACTTTTCTGGCAGCGATTCGGTTATGTAAATAAATAATAAATAAATAAATATTAGGGGGCAATCGTACACAAATCGAACTAGCCCCATAGTAAGCTCAATAAGGCTTGTGTTATGGATACTAGACGACGATATATTTAATAGATACAAATACTTAAATACATAGAAAACATCCATGACTCAGGAACAAATGTTCGTGCTCATCACACAAATAAATGCCCTTACCGGGATTCGAACCCATGACTTCCTGCTTTGCAGGCAGGGTCACTACCACAGATTATATAATAGTTCTTCGAACAGATACGACACTCTCCGGCAATACAATAGAAAAAATCATTCTGGAATCATAACGCCCGAAGTACGGTCGTCGACCCCGCGCGGCGTAAAATCAGTGCTAGGGCTGTCGACCGATACCCAAATAAATTATTTCACAAATACATTGAACTAAAAGAATTTTAAATGTGTGAAGTTTTTCTACTGCTAACGAGACTACGAGAAATGTACATGGTGCTAGGTATGGAATGCATTACTCGTAAACTCGTGATAGAGTATAGATAGAGTACACTTATCAGATCTATCAAATGAAGCTTCCTTAGTGTGTGTACCTAGGTCTGTAAAAATTTCACCAGGTGACATAGCAAATGAAAAAAAAAATTAAAAAATCAGTCTGATTATGATACAATTAATAAAATACTTAGAAATTTAGATATTCGGTTGTAAATGTTTAAGGGCAAGATATAAAATATAAGTAATATCATAACAGGTATTTACATCTCTTCGTCCTTGGGTAGTGCAAAAAATGATAAATCTTTCTTTAACTGGATATTCTTGCAGCCGTCTACACTGCAACGCGCACGCCCCATCATGAACAAAATAATAATATCAAATTATAAATACGCGATCGAAGTGCGGTGCGACGCGGTTCATGCGAGCGCTTTTGTTTTTATTCTAAACTATCGGACTTCGTAGCGGTAGGCTGCACGCATGCGAGCGCGTGGCAACCAACTGAGTTTTGCACCGCTGGCGGTACGTGACGTCACTCAAGGTCGCGCTCGGCGAAAAACGAGTGTCGGCCCCCTGTCACTACCAACTAAGCTAAAGCGGTCGTCATGCGGTGCACGTGTATGTGTGAGATAACAGTTCTAACCTGACCTACTTTTCTGGTAGCGATTCGGTTATGTGTGAGATAACAGTTCTAACCTAACCTAACCTACTTTTCTGGCAGCGATTCGGTTATATGTGAGGTAACAGTTCTAACCTAACCTACTTTTCTGGCAGCGATTTGGTTCTGTGTGAGGTCACTAATATTGTGTAAAGAGTAGAAATTAAAAATACATCAATAATATAAATCGTTTCTTTTTTGAAGAACCATCGCAAGTCCATTATCAAAATGTATGCAATACGATTGTTATAATCATCAATATTATGGCTTAATAAATGTATGAAATTTACAATTATTACTAAAACAACGTATAATCATCAATGTTATGGCTTAATAAATGTATGAAATTCAAAAATTTTACAGAAACCACTTATAATCATCAATATTATCACTAAATAAATGTATGTCAATTTACATTATGGTTAAACCAATTATGACTCCGTATAATTATGACACGGAACAATTATGCCACAGGACAATTTACGCCAAAAAAAAAATATGAGCATCAACTTTATACTTAAACTGCTATGACAATCAATAATATGGCAATAGTTGTTATGCAACCAGACGGCCACCCCTGCAAGCGATTCACACAAGAGTCCAAGTACCTAAGGATGTTTGATCAATATCAGAGTTGGTATAAGAATCACATTAAAAAAAACCGGTCAAGTGCGAGTCGGACTCACGCACCGAGGGTTCCGTACAATCTCGTCAGTAGATAAGATACGTGAATAATTCAAGAAAAACTGTATGGTGGGACAAACTTAAATTTGCTCTTGTAAAACTGTTGTCCCCATACATCCACATTTGCCGCGGTTAGTTTAGTAGGAGCAAATAAGGTTTATATAATCGGTAATTATTACAGATTTTTCTGTTCAGTGGGTAACTTCGGAGATAATGGGGGGATGGTATTTTTTTTTTAACGTTTTTTGTCTTAAATCAAAAACAACATGTGTAAAAAAAAATAAGAACGGTTTTGGAACCTACACACTAAGCCCCTTCATTTGATATCCCACTCGATATAATAACTCAACTTTTGATTTTCGACATCCCATTTCGGTCCCCTTTAAAAAAAAGTAAAAAAGGTATAAGATTTTTTTCTGTCCCATAGGCTCGGGTTAGCAGTTTTTAACACGATTCCAAATTTCAAGTCTAGCGTACATTCCTAAAGCACCAGTGCTCACCGCAAGCACAGGACAATATAGCAGTAATTTTTCTTCCTACAAAGAGCATATCGCGCGCTTGTATGTGTGCGCGCCGTGAACGAACGCACTACAAGCAAATTTTAAGAATGCTCCAGTTCGGATCGCACTCACACACACGGTCGATACAACACGTATCTCGTATAATTTCGTAGCTCGTAGCCTAGGGAAATGCCCTTGTAGCGAAAATATGCTACGAGCCTACCGCCCACGGACCGGGTTTCCTAGTGTTGAAAGTGTTAAAACTGGAAATGGGGTTAAAAACGCGAAGTTGATTGCAGAGCAGATGACGCCATGGTTCTAGAACTGTGGCGTCATCTGCAATCAGCTTCGCGGAACTAGTTCTAATTCTAACAGACTACCTACTATTGTCTTTGTCTTGTGTCAGTTATATAGTCAATTTGTGTAATTATTACAACTGAAAAAATATATTTTACTATGATGTCGGAAATAGTTAAAAAATAAATAAATTGAAATTATATCTGTGAGAATCGGGGTGTATTTTATTAAGTTAAATTTTGTATTTTAGTTTTGTTAATTATTTCAATGTTATTTCAATTTTCGTTACGTATTATTTTTGATTTCGCTCGCAACGAGTACGAGGTGACAACATGGGTTCCATCTGTTTACCAAGATAATAACAGAAGTCTGTACGAACTGTGCGTGGCAGCATCAGATGTTGCCACGCACGATTACAGATTCTGTACTGGGCAATTGTTAATTTTTAATCCCATTATTTGCATTTCTGGCTGATATGACAAATTTACCGAGCTAACCACTGTGTAACATAATATCTGTGCATTTGGACCAATAGGACTTTACACGCAATAAACATAGCATCAAATTCTCGCATACTCACTGCGCAATATTTAAATAAAGCGCCAAACGAATATATTTTTTCAAGATTTTCGGTCATGCGCGCACAGTAGGGTACCAATACACGTTTTACTTGTAGGTGATTGGTACACACATTCATAATCGCTGGCTATCAGTACTCCAAAATCACGGACACAGGCAAAGAAAATCACGCACACTTCTTCAAAATCTCTGTTGTACGCCGTGTAAGTATAGGGGTTTCACGCACACTGATGCCGCTACAACCCTGCGATGCTGTGTACATTAGTCTCTTTCTGGGTGTCGTGACGAAAGGACGTGTATTGGCCCCACATTTTGTGACGTTCGGGAGTGTAGGTAACGATGTGAACTCAGCGTCATACGAGTTAACTCGAGTGTTAAGCCTTTCACAAGTTTACATGGATAGTGAACGTTTTAAACTTTTTTAGTGCAAGTGGAGTGTTGATACTGTTGTGTAAAATTTTAAAAGGTAAAATTAAAGTGAAATCACACTTATTTGGATAATTAGCAGGTAAGAAATAATTAGCTATGTTAAAAATATTGTTTCAATTAAATATTCCATTTTTAATTAGGTAAGTCATATTGAGTACTACAAGAATTTAAATGCATTTCTAAAATAAAATAATATCATAAATTTATTAAATGTTACAGAATAGCTAATAAAAATTTAATTAGAAAATTAAAAAACTCCCCGACTTAAAAAAATTAAAAAAGTAAAAAATAATATGTACCTACCTATCTATTGGCCTTTTATGTTCTTAAGATAACTTGCTGTCGTGGGACTTTCTGTTTTAGTACCTATCCTATTGCATGTGATAAGGTCCCCCGATAACAACTTATCTTAAAAACATAAAAGGCAAATAGATAGGTAGGTACATATTATTTTTTAATTTTTAGAGTATTTTTAGTTGGAGGTTTCTTAAACTTTTATTTTAAGCTTTTTTAATGTTATTTTTCTACTAATTGACGTTTGTACAATATTATTATGTAATAATCACACAAAAATAGTAGGTAAATGGCTAAAGTACATCATTTTGGAAATGAGCTGATACTCTTCCAACTGCTGGATCGATTTTTACCAAACATAGCTAAGTCACCGCAAGGAAACTAAAAGTTTTTTTACGTGTACACGTAAAAACAAAACCCCACCGGATTCGGCCCATCCGTTCGAGAGCAACGATGCCACATACAGACAGACATACCGACAGAAATTGGCGTCAAACTTATAACACCCCTGTTTTTGCGTTGGGGGTTAAAAATATAAATATATACTGAAAAAATATTCAAAGTGATTTAATCAAATATTTCATTTCAGTATTTTTACACAAATAAACGTATTAAAGTAGGTACCTACCTACTACCTATTTATTTAAATAATAATAAAAGATGTGATAATTATGTTTCAGAAAAACAATCCCCTACAAATACGTTATTTAGTAAGAAGTAGATTGAACCATAATAATATTTTTAGCGTTCCGTACCTCAAAAGGAAAAAACTGAACCCTTATAGGGTAATTTGTGTGTCTGTCTCAAACTCAAACTCAAACTCATTTATTTCTGTAAGTAGGCCTCAAGGGCTCTTTTACATGTCTGATTCTTTTCTTTTGGCGCTTCGGTAGATGACCTTCTGGTGAGAAGAAGCGCCTGAAGAAACTCACCAGTTTCTCTTTTAAAAACAACATTACAACAATTGTGACATTATTACATAAGATGACATTTATAAAATGCAACAAGCAAATAACTGGGCACAGTTTTTTTTTTACCTTTTACCGAGAGACGTATATAATCTCCGGATCCATTACATTACAAAACTTAAAACTACATTTTTAGAGATGTAAAGGGTCTCTAGGCGTCAAAACAAAAATATAGAAAATAGGCAAACATAGACTAAAATTAATGGAGATGTAAGGAGTCTCCGTTGTCAAAACATTATGTTTTGGAGGTGTAAAGGACCTCCAAACGTCGAAATACAAAATGGGAAACGTATGTTTCACGTCGAGAAATAGACTATTAAGTCTGTCTGTCACAGCCAATTTACTCCGAAAGTACTGGTCCAATTGCGTTGAAATTTGGTACATATATCAAGGTTAATAACCCAAACGCAGATATGTCACGAAAATATATCAATTTTAATCATGGGGGCCGCTTTTGGGGATCAAATAGAAAATTAAAACAAAAAAGCTAGCGAACTATATTGTGTGACATACTAAATGAAAGGGCTCACTGTGAGAATCTAAAATATATGTTTTTTTATAATTTTTATATCAACAGTTTTGAGGTTATTTAAGAAAATAGGCAAAAATTGACCATTCCACCATATCTCCGAAACTATAAGACATAGAATTTTGAAAAAATATGGATAATAGTCTTACATCTATAGATTATAAGAAAACCTATAAGCCTAGAAGTCTGTGCAGTAAAGTATAATTGTTTTATATTGTTTTGAACGTACGGAACCCTCTCCACGCGAGTCTAACTCGCACTTGGCCGGTTTTTTCATGTATCTATTCGTCCATAGAAACTTTCAACTTTTTTAGTTGCACATACGAACTATCTTTGGTGATAAGATTCATTTTCAATGTTTGATTTTAAAATCAAAATAGGTACTTTTTCTGTATTCTATCTTTAAGCAAAACAGGGCATGCATACCAAACAGGTTTGGCTATAAAATTGATGGATTTACAATGCAGCTATCCGATTTTTTTGTATTTCAGATGCACGGAATGTGTTTTCCACGTATTCCTGCAACCGGTGCATGTATACCAACTGTTTTTATATTTACCTATGCTAGCCTTGTATGGGGATTTATTTCAGCTTAATCTGAAAGACATAATAAAAAGAAAATACTTACTGGAACTAATAAAGCTTGTAAAGAAGAGTGTAGGTACTAAAAACGGGAACGGTGATTTAAGGTTTTTTTTGGAAAGAAAACAGCCAATCATTTTTCTTATAATCTATTTTTTTGTCAATGATTTTAATTTTTCTCTGTATCTCAAGAATATTAACTGCAAGCCAACACATTATGCAAAACTCTAGAACACTTTTAGTCAGGTGGACCTAATACCTATATAAAAACATAAACACACACACATGCCACATTTGCCAAAAGGGCCCTTATAAACTAGAGGTTTAAAAAAACTACAAGAAAAGTTACCTAAAAAGCCTTATTCAAAAAGAATGCATAAAAGACTATGCTGTTTTAAAATAAAAATATTTATTTAAAAGAGTTCAATATTAAGGTACCGCGATTGGAATATTACCACTAATAAAAACCTGTAAAAACAAGAATAAATACATTCAGAACTGGTATGCAGATGACTCTGCATGCTTAGGCAAATTCGATGAAATACTAGAATGGTTCAACCTGCTAATGAAAGAAGGGCCCAGATACGGCTATTACCCTGAGCCAACAAAGAGCTATCTAATAGTCAAAGAAGGCCTCGCAGAAATTGCCAAACAAAAATTCGACAAATTAGGAATAAAAATTGTAAAATCACAACGATTTTTGGGAAGTTTTATTGGTGACACATACGACAAAATCGACTATATACGACAAAAAACAAAAAATTGGACTGACTGCATCCTTAAGATCACAAAAGCCTCGGAAAAATATCCTCAAGCTGTACATACCGCATTCACTAAATCACTACAATGCGAGTGGCAATACCTACAAAGAGTGACCACCGGAACAGATGAAAACTACAACGACCTAAAGAACGCAATCAAGACTCATTTAACGCCCTCTATACTGGGCAGAGAAGTAACATCCATAGAACACGAACTCTTTGCACTTCCAGTGAGGCTGGGTGGCCTCGCAATTAATGATCCCACAAAGCAAGCTAAAACCTCACATGCAATATCATTAAATGCAAACAAAATACTAATAGATGCGATTCGATCCGGCGAAGAAATCAACATAGAAGACCATCAAAATCATGTATATGAAACTCTAAAGGAAGAAAGAAAAAAACGAGAAAATAATGAACAACATGAACTAGAATCAATCATCAATAAACTGACAATAAAAACAAAAAAATGCATCCAAAGGGCGATTAACAAAAAATCATCACAGTGGCTAACAATACTACCGACCAAAGCTGATGATACCGACCTAACAGCTACGCAGTTTCGCGACGGCCTTGCGATCAGATACGGACATGAACCTTCTGGCCTGCCACTAAACTGCGATGGTTGCGGCGAAAATAATTTCAACCTCAACCATGCACTTAATTGCAAGAAAGGAGGTCTCGTAAAAAGAGGCCACGACCAACACAGAGACGATATCAAAAACTGGGCGGAACCAGCATGGGGTTCGGCTACTACTGAGCCAATAATGCGAGCCGCAACCTTAGATCAACCAGGGCTAATAAGCGACTTACTATTGGAAAGCGTGTGGGAGCCAGCGAGGAAGGCGTTCTTTGACATTCGCATTGTAAATGCCGACGCCGCATCGTATGGTCTACTCACATGGCCCACAATTGCCCAAATACACGCTCGTGAAAAACATCGCAAATACGATCTGGCTGCAGAAGATCTTAGAGCTTCATTTACTCCCCTTGTGGTCTCTTGTGATGGCGTTGTCGGAACTGAATATGAATCCTTCATAAAAAAAACATGTCTTAAGCTATGTGAAAAATGGTCCAAGCCACACTCGCAAATAATAAACTGGATCAAAGTCAAAATACAAATATCAATCATCAGAGCGGTCTCTATTAGAATCAGGGGAACGAGAAGAAAGATAGGAAGATTTGGATGCGAAGATGGCTGCGGAATACCCATCCTGGAGCACTAGATTTCTCCTCTTTTTACTATATTTTACCATACTCTGTTTATTAATTTGTATTATTTAACGTAATAAAAACATATATACTATATTAAGGTACCTACTTATTCCAGTCTTTTGTCTTATTTATACCTTGAAAAGTTGTAATAATACCTACGGGAATACAGGCAAGTAGGAGAAAAAATATGTTTTTCTCAGTCTACTTGCAACTAGGGATGTAACGATACCTACATAATTTTGCCGATACCATACCGATACCGATATTTGTAGTAAATTATCGGCGATACCGATACCGATATCTTAGCTAACTAATGAAGTATGAACTTCAGATTAATTATTTGTATGTCCTTATTATACATAAAACTTGGCTATATTTAAAAGAGAGTCAACCTTGAAGGCGTAAAGTAAAAATAAATAAATTGTCAACTCAAAATTATTATTTTTTTATTATGAACCAAATATATAATTAACATAGTAATTATTATTGCACAAGGTAATAGACCAATATATAAATTAAGTCAGTAATTGAAATTACTTTTAGCAGATTTTTTTTCATACAGCAAATTCTTTTCGCGCTCTTCAAATATCAGTAGTATATAATCGGCGATACCGATATGTCGGTATCGGTATCGTTACATCCCTACTTGCAACTAAAAGCACTGTAAAGGGTTACCAAACGGGCTGTATAATTAAGTTATATTAGCAATAATATTGTCTTCGGTTTCCGCGATTGTCACTCATTGTAATAAAACAACTGAAACGGATTAAATCGCGTGTAGGTATCAATCAAACCACCCTCGTACATTGTTAAGTCCCGTTGTTTTATTTCAATATATTAGCGGTTTAATCTGTTCAAATTGTTTAAATTATAACAATGAGCGATAATGGCCGAAACCAAGACAATATTATTACTTGAGATTATCTGGATAATGCGCCAGAACCAGGGTTTTCGTTACATACTTCTTTACACTTTATATTTTTCATAACAACATTTGATATGCATAATAATTTCATCACACCTAGGTCGTGATTTATAAATTAAAACAGAAATTATTTGATTGTTCACAACTAGCTTGTTAGTTATGCACTTTAGTGATGCACATAATTTTAACAATATTTTTTGAATTTTATTTTCTGAAATTAATGTAATGAAAGGGAAATAGCGAGCGTCGAGCACGGCACAGTAAACTAGCTCACAGTAATACGTATATATATTTTGATATCTCATTAAATGAATTGACCGTTTTAATCGCGTTACACATACTGTAACCTAATTGTTCAATGTTATATATTTTTAAATACATTGACGTTGACTTAATCGCAAATCTTATTTTCCGTGCAAGCTTATAATGAATGTAAGATCTACAACTACGAAAAGTAAAACATTCTTTTCATCACACTTGCTCGAAAATGGTGTCATTACACGTAGGTTCTGCGGGCCGTAAATGACCTATTACGCCCTAGGGCGTAATGGTTTTCTTTTTAAATTTGAAACGATGGTTTTGTTTTACTCTTATTTGTCGTGTTCAAAGGAAATGCCATTTTACTTTTTTAACTTTTATCACTGAAATATTTAATTAAAGAGAACTGTTATTGCAAATACATATAAACACATATTTCTGTTACATTAATTTTATGTTCAAATAGTGTATTTCAGTATTTTGCAAATATAAAATCAACCGTTTTAGGTCTTTACCGTTATGGGTTCCGAACGTGTCTTGACTTTCGCATTGTCTATGGATATGTCATTGTCAGTTTTACAATTTTATTTAGGTTAAGTAAGGTTATTTTAATTAGATTTCCTCACAAGTGTGATGAAAAACATTGTGTGTGCCACGGGCGGTAAAGGAATTACAAACTCGTGTTATTAAAGCCCTCGGCTTCGCCTCGGCCTTGTAACAAACACTTGTTTGTAATTCCTTACTTACCGCCCTTGATACACAATGTACTATTGTGATGTATAGCTTCATTTCATAGAAATGTATAAAAGTGTTCTTAAAGACTAGTGTTAACCAGAAATATTGTTCGGCAGGAGTTAAATACAGAATCAACATGATGGCGATATTCTTGTATGCATTTTTATATTTAAACTGGTTTACCCATATTTCACAAAAAACATTTCACAAGTGATCATTTAACAAATAACGATTCACAAACTATTCATTTCACAAACATAACATTTCTCAAAATGCTCATTTTATAAATGATTATTTGACAAATGTACATTAAGCAAATGTAACAATTTGCATATACCTATAATGTTAAATAATCATTTAACAAATGTTCTATTCACAAATTAATCTTTTTTTAAAGTAGTTATTTTGCAAAACTCCGATTGATAAATTATTGATAGGTAGGTACAGTATTAACGTACCTACCTATCTATGTCTGCAATTTTTATTAGGGGCAAATAATATACAGGCAAGTACTTGTTTCATACAAATACACGTTGTACAATATACATTATTTTAAATCCTGGTTTGAGAGGACTCAGCGGTGACTTCGGGACAGTAAAATACTTACAATCATAGTGTTTATGAGGTAGTCCTACTTTAAATGCTAGAAATATGGTTTTATTGTGGTTGCAAGATACCTAACACTCCTCCTCGCTTCGCTCGTCGTCGTACCTAATGGTGACTCTGGAAATATTTTTCTTTATTGTTAATACGTCGGAAGGGTTGCGGATTAAAGATTTGTAATACGCAAATAACACATATTCCAATCGTGTCATATCTTGGCTAGGTCAAACTTTGCATTTTATTAAACGTTCATTTACCAAACGTTGTTTTGTCAAAAGAAGTGAATATCAAATGAATAGCTTGTTAAATAAAGATTTGTAATATGAGGTTTTTTCAAGTAAATAATTTGTTTAATAAATGTTTTGTAAAACGTAATTTTGCGAATCGACTAATTTGTCATTAGTTTATTAGCCAAACGTTATTTTTAAAATGAATATTTGTGAGAGGTTTTTTGTGAAATGACTGAACACCATTTAAACTATATTACACGGAACAAATAAACCTAAGTAAAAATAGTGGAGTTAATATCGAATGACATTATCTACTAGACAAACAGAGACGCATAATGAAGGTGCGATTTTAAAAGAAGTACAAGTAGGTGTAGTCCAAATTAGTATTTGTCGTTAGTTAGGTACCTACTTATCATCACTAACCTACTTACTTCCCAAATAGTCGGTAGCCTACTTATGTAACGTTTCAGGGCTATTGAATTTCTAGTTATTCTGAGAGACTTTCCGCTTCGTTGCAAATAGGAAGAAAATGGCAAGACGGGCTCATCCACTGCGGTCCCTTGGGCGAACATGAATGCTCTAAGAACTCGGCCACCTAGAAAGCTTACATAGAATTCCACGATCTCAGAAATACCTTCTAGATATGATAAATAACGGATTATTAAGGTGGTAAATTAGTAAAATATAAATATACGTGTGCACGAGTATCTTCATTGTCAGTATCACTTTTGACGGAGATGTCGTCTGCCGTCTAAAGTGTAACGATAAAAGCAGTAAGTACAGTTTAGGAGTTTAGGAAATGAAAAAAGAAAAATGTGTAATAATTACCAATTATGAATATCATCCTGAATATAACACGAAAAATATAATGATTTTCCTAACTTGCATCGTTTTTTAGAAATTCACAAAAATCATAACACAAACTTATTTGCAGTCGCTAAACTAACCGCAACCTATGTCGATGTATGGGGGGCCTTGTCCAACGGTAAAGTTAACTTTGTGGCTCAATACGGTTTAATCTTGATGAAGTTTTCACATATTTACCTACAGGTTTGTACAAAAACCGGTTTTTTTTGTTACTACGCTATGCTTATATACAGCAGCTATTCGATACAGCAAAATATAAGCGTATATACCTACCTACTTCAAACTTTTTTACTTTTTTTGTTTTATTTCATTTATGCTACTTAGGTATGTTATTCTTAGCAAAGAAATTTATTTTGGTACTATTAATAAACTGCAGACGTGCGAGAGATGCTACTAAATATAGAACTCCTCAACTCTGATAATAATAATAATCTCAGCAGCGTACTACAAGGGATGTACTTTCCATACTGATTCTATAATTAAATGTTAATTATGATAATGTGTTAGCTTTTTCCCCTAGATCGACTGTTACGGGATTCTCTTTTATGCCAGTCTCATTGTCTGGTTTTGTCTTTAACTTACAATGGAGTTTGGGGAATTGCGGAGTTTGGAAATTCATTATCGAAGTACTTACGTAAGCGGAAGAAACACAAAGGGTTGGTTATTGCTCGAAAATTTATAAGACACGTTAGCACTGGAAAAGTAGGACGGACCATTAACGATGCGTTTGCGTACCTGCCAGTCATGCTTTTATGTCTCCGTTATACATCATTTAAATATACAGTTAGGTATGCATTGGATAAATGAAATCAAAGTGAATCAAAAGAAGTCGAATGTTAATAATCCGAAACGTTACATCGGATAACTGATAATGTAATGAGATTTAGGCCAAAATATAATTTGTCGAATGATTAAAAAACTGAACCAATTAATGCCTAATCATAAGAATTCGCAATGAATTTTCGGACAAAAAAGAAGAATTGAAACGATATTTTTCGAAACAAAATTCGGACTTACATTTTTAGTGTTTCATATGACGACGATTTCATATGACATTTCACTACCGCTTTAGCTTAGTTGGTAGTGACCCTACCTACGAAGCAGGAGGTCCTGGGTTCGAATCCCGGTAAGGGCAATTATTTGTGTGATGAGCACGAATATTTGTTCCTGAGTCATGGATGTTTTCTATGTATTTAAGTATTTGTATCTATTAAATATATCGTCGTCTAGTATCCATAACACAAGCCTTATTGAGCTTACTATGGGGCTAGTTCGATTTGTGTAAGATTGTCCCCTAATATTCAATATTTATATAGGTCACCATTGTTGGTGCATAATGCCATTTTAGTGTAGTATTTTTTTACACTGAGAAGTGTCGAATTCAAGGTAGGAAACTACGAAAAATTTCATTTGTGGCTCTTACGTCGTTTTTCAAAAGTTAATTAACTCAGACGGTGTTATGATACGTACACGTTCATGTATTATAGATTTTACATTTGAAGAGTTCTCAGAGACGGCTCGTAGGTGTTTAAGGGTTAAAGGTCTTCGCCTGAATAGTGTTTCCGTTCCGGCCCAAGCATAATGGCCGCCTATTGAATTCAGATGATTTCTGAAAGAATATGCCACGTTTGAAGTTGACACTTCTAGATGTCAATCTGTGTAATATCATTAGTCAGTTTTGACGTAACCGCCAAAACAATGGGGATGAGTCGAGGAAGACGTAAGTAAATCTGTGATTATCTTTGCTATCTCGGCATATTGCGTATGTATTTTTGTTGTGAGTGTTGCCTAAGATGTTAATTTTTGTTTAACTATATTTATTTTATGCATTTTTAATTAATAGGTATTATTGTAAATACAACAACAACTGATCGGATGACATTAGAAGGCATATGGGCGGCAACATAATTTGATGATTTTAATACGTCTACAGGCTTTAACCGCTACGCTATTTTGGTTCGCAAACAAAAAAAAATTTAAATTGTCTTCTAATTATTGATAAATTGTAATGTTAATTGTTACTATAATAATAATGTGATATGTTCGATATATGGTCAAGTTTGGTGCCTAATTGTCAGCTCATTTTCCATTTGATCAGTCTTCCATTGTATTATTGGTAATAAATATATACAGCAGTCTTACAATCTAATAGTTGTGGTTGTAAAGTAAAATAATCAGCTTGTGGCCAGTATTAATGGTAACACGTGGCAGTCGTAGGCATAAAAATAGTACATTGTGTATCAAGGGCGGTAAGTAAGGAATTACAAACGAGTGTTTGTTACAAGGCCGAGGCGAAGCCGAGGGCTTTAATAACACGAGTTTGTAATTCCTTTACCGCCCGTGGCACACACAATGTTTTTCATCACACTTGTGAGGAAATCTGATTAAAATAACCTTACTTAACCTAAATTATATTGTTAAACTGACAGTGACATTAGTGACATATATCAAGACGACAAGTCACGTTCGGAAACCATAGCGGTAAAGACTTAAAATGGTTGATTTTATATTTGCAAAATACTGAAATACATTATTTAAACATTTAATTAATGTTACAGAAATATGTGCTTACATGTATTTGCAATAACAGTTCTCTTTAAATAAATATTTCAGTAATAAAAGTTAAAAAAGGTAAGTTGGCGTTTCCTTTGATCATGACAAATAAGAGTAAAACAGAACCAGCGTTTCAAATTTAAAAAGAAAACCATTACGCCCTAGGGCGTAATAGGTCATTTACGGCCCGCAAAACCTACGTGTAATGACACCATTTTCGAGCAAGTGTGATGAAAAATATATTTATGCAATGCGTTACTTTTATTGCAATATAGCTAAAATATACTACAGAAGGTTAAAGCATTAACCGATTCCGTGCCGATGACGCGCCAGGCGTGTCATAAAAAATCACGCAACAAGGCTGCATGACGCGCCTCGCGCGTCACGTGCGCGTCACCATCTGCAGCATGGGGCGTGCTTGGCAGATTTTGAAAAAAGAAGGTGGCAGCGAATCGTTTAACATTATAGGCACATAAGTTATTAGAAAAAACTCAGAAATACACATTTTAAATTTTTTCTTTTTTTTATGTTACCTATAATAGCGGCCCGGGTCCTATAAAAAAGACATTGAATTTAGGTGTTTTTGTACTCTTACCGCCTTTTGTACATTTCACTTAAGATACCATAAAAACCACACATTCATACGACAACGCTAAGTCAAGTTATCATCAGCCGAAAGTCTTGGATTGGAACCATGTCAACCTATAAAAAGGACTTTGGGCTGCTATCCGATCTTTGGCCGAAAAATTCTGGGCGGCAGGAGGATACATCTCTTTTGCAACCTGAAACTTTGGTCTTTATTGCTAACATTTCGCCACAGGATGATGTCGTATCGGAGATTCGACATTACGTAAGAATGGAAAGCTAAAAGGGCAGTTTTTCTAACGAAACCTATCTAAGACGCTTTAGCGCATAGAGAAATCTACTCTGATTCCCAATTAGACATTCCTGATGTTTGAGCCAATTTGTGCGGGAGTTGATGATAATGCCCAAAAACCTAATAGAATTCACGTTCTCAAATTGATAGCTATTGTAGACTACTTTGATTTAGGTTGGTTTTCCCTGGGGAGAATAAAATTCCAAACATTTTGTTTTTTCTAAGTTAACCTGAATATTATTTCTCACCAGCCATTTATTGATGTCATGAAATACTGTGTTTACTTCGTCGTTGTATTGTTTAGTATCGTCACTTCTCATTACCAACGAACAGTCATCAGCAAAGAGAAGGATTTTATGACTAGTCACGTTAGGCAGGTCGTTGATATACAAGAAAAACAGCAATGGTCCAAGCAGGCTCTCTAGTGGAACACCGGTTTAATGACTCTGTTCTTAGATCTATAAGTAGTAAATGTTTTTGTACTATCTGAATAAGCTGTTACTTTGGTACTCTGCTGTCTGCCTTTAAGAATAGGGCTTTAACCATTCAAAACCATTTCCTATTAATCCGTAATGATAAAGTTTACTCAGAAGAATTCTATGACATACCCTGTCCAATGCTTTTGACATGTCTATAAAAGTATTTTTATAGACATGTCAAAAGCTTTGGACAGGGTATGTCAATGTCATAGAATACCAATAGAGGGAATTCTACTGTCTTTTCATTGGGAGTTTATTTTAATAAGCTACCAAACACTGTGCACTAGTAAGAACGTTGTGTTTGTTAAAAAAATGTATTAACCTTTGGTAAATTATGTTCTCGAAGATTTTTGAGACCACAGGAATAAGGGTAATTGGTCTATTATTCATATCTGAGGTGATTCCTTTTTTGAAATTTGTTTTTTTATATACAAGGTGTTGTACACCACCTATTGAAAACCTCAGACACCCCAACTGATTTATATTATTCTGAATTAGTCTACAGTATTTGTTTTTGAATCCGTGTATTATTGCCAAAGATATAGTGTGTTGCACTCGTAACTTTTGGTAGTAGTCGTAGACTGGGCAAGATAAAAAGAGGAAATTTAAAAAATAAACATGTGTTAAAATATAGTGTAATTGATACTACTCTCGATTCTGAATAAACAGTTTTCAGGTTTTCAGTTGGTCGTATAACACGTTGGATATTTTTTTAAGTTTGTAATATTGTTTGTTAAATGATATATGTCAGTGTTGATCTTTTGAACACTAGATTTCACAAAAGACACATATGAACTTATCGCGTTCCACACAATTAAAATACCAATTCTGTTATTATACATCTTTAATTCCACCATTTTCCGTGATATAATTATGCGTTTTATCTGCTTATAAGCATCCAATCAAGTCATGACAAGTTTTGACAGATATACCAATTGGCACAATCGTAACTTTGTTATTTTAAGAGATAACTTAGATCCGTTTACACCAAACGACAAGCAATTTTTTTGAGAATTTTCGTATATATTATTCAAAAAGTTCAAACGTGCACTTGTACCCCTTTTTACTAGAGCCACGGAATTGTAATGTCTAACTTATAAGTTATATATATACTTGTCGGGGACAGCAGCGATAATTCAAGAAATCTATGATCGTCAATTGACTACTGTAGTACTAAGTAGATTTAAAATGGCGCGAACGCCGTGTGACGTAACGACCGGTTGCGGTGCACGTAGACGGGCTCGTTGGACAAGAGTGTCGATTCTCTTTCTGACTGTCGTGGCGACAACACTTGTCTTACGATTCTGTCAGTTCGTCTGCCAGTAGTTAAAGTTGCTACTTGATAATTGTAATTCTGTCGATTAATAGTGAAAAGAATCATATTGTGTAACGTAATTGTCTATTTGCTCTCTTGAGTATCTACGCCATAATATTGTAACAACTATTGTAATGCCTGATGATTGAAAAGAGAACCTGGTGAGTTTCTTCGGCCCTTCTTCTCACCAGAATGTCATTACCGAAGCGGCCAAAAGAATCAGACGAATAAATGATTTGATCTGACATGAATCCACTTCTTTAACCAACATACCTCAACGGCCAGGATTGTGCAGCTAACCCATCCTGTTCTGACAGACAGTCATTGTCGCGTGAAAATCTGACATCAGAAGTGGGATGTAATCAGCGCCCACAGGATGTGAATGATTTCCAGTGTTTGAGGCATTCCACATCTTCGTCAATATCCAGTGACAGGCAATTATGAGATTTTGTGTCTAGCGAATTGGACATTCTTTGCAAATGCTTGGATCTCATCAGTGGACATGTGAATCAATGATAATCAACCGAACGGATGCATTTACTGCGTGTAGAATCATTGTGACAAAACAAAAATGGTTTTACTAGAGAAGAAGACAATTTCTTACCTTCAAAGCAAGCCCAGCAACTGCAGCACAGCCTACGTTAATGTATTCAGAATATCCAACACTGCCGGTTTTGTTTAAATGCAGTCTCTGAAGAAAGTGTGACCGCAACATCATTAATTGTGATCTCCGAAAATAAAGAGGCACTTGCACTGCACAACAGTTAACACCGTGAAATACAGTCGAAGCGAATACAATGAAGATTCCTTCAAGAAGTACGATTTGAAGCCACAACAAATATCATCGTTTGATTTCGCGAGCAAAAGAAGATTCGTCGTTTTGGACTTCATCACTACACACCACCAGCTACGGATGCGCCACTACAAGGTGACATGGGCGGCAACGGCGCTTCAGGCGCGTTAGTCAACAACAGACACCAACACCTGCAAGATTCTCGAGTGTGTGGAAATCCAGTGTGATCTGGTGAGTCGTATCCATTTTATAACGATTCTTGGCCCGAGTATTTTCTCACAAAGCGAAACTTTACTTTTAAATTGTCAGAAAAACTTTAGTTTGCCATTTAAGATTAACAATGAAAAAGTTAATAGTAACAAACGAAGATTACGAAGTGGCTATTTATGACAGTCACTTATTTTTACGTTCTACCCGCCAATTGTTCGAATTACGATATTGTAACTGTTCGAGCTGTTTCGGATATAGTTTTCTCCGTTATAAAATCGAATCAATACTACTACGTTTATCGAAAGGAAAATAAATGTTGTCAACCGTTGTTTTCAACTACCTTTAAATTTAATGTTTTTACAAATACCTAGTTACGCATTCATGTTTGGAAGTAATGTAAAGTTTACTAATGTGAGAAAAAGCGCGGTTCTATGGATTCTAGTGATTGAAAATATTGCGATGTGCTAAAAATGGTCTTGAGTCAAATACCCGTTAATTTTAGTAATTCAGAATTTCCGTATAGTACAGTTTGTGTGATTTTTAAATTTGGTAATCAAGATAAATGTCCTATGGAGTCATAATGATCTCAGTGGTGATTGGATGTATCGCATAGGACTACGGAGTTGGTTTTATGCCGAGTAACCACAAGGATGGTTGTAACACTACAGAAATTGCCGGACAAAAGCGGTACTTACCTTGATATTTTAGTTTTTGAAAAAATGTTTGGTTATAATTCGTAATGGGTACTTGAACTCTAACTTTAAATTTTATTTTGATTTAGTAAACAAGAAAGGAACTAGATAAAGTTCGCCCCAAATTCAAAGGTCCATTTGATATCACAAAGTGGTGTTTTGTTTTGAAAGTACTAAACTCTAAACACACTATGACAGGTTGAGGAAAATGCCAGAGACTCACGTACCATTTTTGAGTTAAATGAGGATGTTAGCGAGACATAAAATGAGGTTCTTAGTTCGGCTGGTCGACCGAACCGGAGGCTTCGCCGTAGCCGTAGCCCGTTAGAAGTCGGTATCTGCTCTGAGTAGTCCGTGGGTGCGCGGTGCGCGGGGAGCTCCGGCGGAGGTCGGGTCTCGTGGAGACCGTAGAGTCTAAGGGTAGACTCGGCGATCCCGTGGGGATGCGCGTAGTATGGGTGGCTTGTTGAAATGAGATACCTGTTTTGTTGTCTAATAGTTTTCGTGATTGTGATGAGGCCATAAAAGGCAGTCGAATAATGGTACTTGGTTGTTCTTGCATTTAGAATAGTTTTTTTTTATCTGGTTTAACTTAAGGTGTAACTTGAAAAAAAAATTATCACAATTTAGTCGCATTTCCACCACGTGTAATTTTGTCGACTCTTTCGACTCAACTATTTCGACTATAGTTGAATGTTTGAAATGAATTAAACGAAGAATTTGAGTAAGAAAGTGTCACTTACGAAATAAGAGATAAAGTCAGGAATGACCGACTGGGCGTACTGTGTTGTTTTTTTTGCTTGTTTCAGGATAGACACACGAGGACGTGTGCTCAGCAGGATGGCCGTGTCGGGGACAGCAGCGATAATTCAAGAAATCTATGATCGTCAATTGACTACTGTAGTACTAAGTAGATTTAAAATGGCGCGAACGCCGTGTGACGTAACGACCGGTTGCGGTGCACGTAGACGGGCTCGTTGGACAAGAGTGTCGATTCTCTTTCTGACTGTCGTGGCGACAACACTTGTCTTACGATTCTGTCAGTTCGTCTGCCAGTAGTTAAAGTTGCTACTTGATAATTGTAATTCTGTCGATTAATAGTGAAAAGAATCATATTGTGTAACGTAATTGTCTATTTGCTCTCTTGAGTATCTACGCCATAATATTGTAACAACTATTGTAATGCCTGATGATTGAAAAGAGAACCTGGTGAGTTTCTTCGGCCCTTCTTCTCACCAGAATGTCATTACCGAAGCGGCCAAAAGAATCAGACGAATAAATGATTTGATCTGACATGAATCCACTTCTTTAACCAACATACCTCAACGGCCAGGATTGTGTAGCTAACCCATCCTGTTCTGACAGACAGTCATTGTCGCGTGAAAATCTGACATACTTATAAGTAACCATCTGTTAGCGATAGGTTTATAAGGTGATCAAAAAGACTGCGCTTCAAAGATCTTAAATATAAAAAGGTGGAATGGAAATTTTGGGACACCATTTTTCTTGTACATGTAAGGTTCGAAAGCACAAAGGATTCTGAGTAATAAAAGCCCAAAAAGTTGATATTCTAAGAAAAAAAAACACATGTAGGTACATTTTTTTAAACGTAGTATTTAGTAGTCAGTGTCTCAGTTTTGAGAAAAAAATATTACGCTAAAATTCTTCTTGTTTGCTATTTTTAAGTGTTAGATTGAAAAAACTGAGTTAAGCAATTAAAACTTTACAAAGGGCACAAAACAGGAGCGAGACGAGATTAAAACTCAATTATGCAAAGCTTTTCTCTTAAAAAATATTATTTGATAAAATGCTTCGCATTATTACATCAAATCAAAGTTTTAATTAAAAAGTTCAGCAAATAACCAAATTTTGTGAAAAAATCTTTCTCTATGTTTATTAGCGTAAAAAATTATCGTTGCCTGCGTAATTTTTGTAACTTAACAGAGATTGCTACGTGTATATCTGCCCTGATAATTAAAAATACCTTACCTACCTTACTTTACATCATCATACTGGTTATCAGTGATTTTGTTGCTCTTTATACAGAATGTCCCAAGACTCTCAAGTATTGTAGATAGGATATTTTGCTGAAAATAGGCTTTATTTTGATGTTAAACATAATTGGAACTGCATTCACAGATTTTTGAAAAATCACCTGCCCTAACCAGGAATCGAGCCCACCAAATATAAAAAAAAAACAAAAAGTCGTAAGTGTTACCTACCCATTAGCAGGCGTCGTACTGTTGATGCTGATGACAGGCAAATGACGTCAACCTACATACAGGCTGATTTAATTAAGGTATTAAATTAATTTACCGTTACCGTAAATTACCGGTATCGTTTAAGTTATGAATTAATTACATTTTTTACTTTCATTGATTGGTGTCAATGGCAGAAGACATTTTTTTTTATTTTAACGAAAAATTGGAAATATCAATCCGCATCCGTATTTATTATATTTATGCGTTCGCTTCTATATCAAAATGCGTTTTTGATTTATTTTCCAATTTCCCGAATCAATAAATAAGATAACACAGGCAGAAACATCTTGCTTGATTTATAAAATGGCTTCACCAAGTAATGACAGTAGTGATAAAATTAATTCATAGCTTTTACGATTCCGGTAATTGCCGGTAACGATAAATCAGTCTAAAACCTAAAATAAATCATGCTGTCATTTTTATGTCATCGGCATCAAAAGTACGACCCCTGCCTATTACCTAGTATTGTTTTTTCTTGAATAACACAGCATCTTAAACAAAAGGAAGACCATGAAATGTTTGAATAAAGTTCCAGTTATTTTTAAAAATGAAATTAAGTCTCCTTTCAGCAAAATATCCATATCTAAAATATTTGAGGTACTTTCCCTTTATGTCGCATAGTCTTTGGACACCTTGTTTATATATGCTTTTAAAATAACTTTGCAATACCAGTACTTAGTATTAGTACCTACTTACTAGACCTATAAACATTTTTGTTAATACTGGCTCTCGATTTTTTGAAAAAATAAAACACTTTGCGCTATTCTGCCGTGCTAGTGATATATGCAGTAATTACAGTCTAGCGGTATAGGAAATGTGAAACGTATTCGATTGGAGTAAGGATGACATTTCCTATACTTCTAAACTGCAAATACTGCATATATCGCTAGCACGGCAGTATTATTCTCCTGTGATAATAATCCGTAGGCTTATGATGCTAAGCTTTGTCACGCGATAAATACTTAAATGATAAAGCATCCGTCACGTTCTAACAAATACTGTGTGAGAGTGACGGATGCTTTATCACTTATTTATCGCGTGACAAAGCGTAGCATCATAAGCCTACTGATTTTTGAAATTATTTAGTCTCAATTACAGAAAAAATTAGGGAAGCAAACAGGGTTTTTTTGACCTGTATTATTTCAAGGTAACCAAAGTTTTGCTATTTCCAAAAGAAACGTAAAGAATAAAGCTACATCTGTAGTTTGAAGTCGTCACTCTTTTTGCTCCTAAAAGACACATCAGATTAGTCGTATATCTTTATTATCTTAGCTTATGTTTTTTACAATATATGTATGTACTAGCTTTTGCCCGCGACTTCGTCCGCGTGAAATTCTAATGCCCATGTGGGTGGTTAAAGGTGCACATGTTTTACCGCAGACTAAGCTAGGGTAGTACCGCTTTCTACTTTACTAAAATCACGTAAAACTGGCCGTGCGCGAAGCAACCCCCCTAAGAAGCAACCCCTTTTAGTCCCCCTGGGGATGAGTTTCGAAAAATGTTCAATTCACGTTTCTTTTATTGTAGAAACGTAATAAGTCTCAGATCTCCCATTTCACACATAGGTAACCTCTACAAACTTTTAATCCGCATTAAACCCCTTAGAGGACGACTCATTCTCTATACAAACTTTAATACCTTTAAATTCTTTATAATACGAATTTTCAAAAACCCTTTTTTATTATTTTTACGTTGTCCCATATATGCCCATTGGGTCGAAAACGAACCAGCCCAAAAAAACCTCCTATGTATGGTATTGTTAGTCAATAGTATATTCGAATTGCTCAAAAAAATATATGAGCAAGAAAAAATGTTCTGGGCATATGTAAGTAATGTTTATAATCAGCGTATTTCAAGTTTCTAGGTTTAGTAGTTAATGACTGTCCAAATTGAAATTTGCAAATTCAAATATATCTCCATTTACTTCACTTCCATTTATGTATTTCGAAAACCGGCGGAGTTACTTTTCTTGACATATAATGAAAAGAGTACATATCAAGTCGCAGATCTCCTACTTTGAAAATCATGTTCCAAGTATACAATTTCAACCCCGACTTTAGTCCCTTAGGGAATGAATTTCGAAAAACAGTGGAATCACTTTTCTTTAAATTTAATAAACTCATTCAACCCGTCTAAACCCCCAAAGGGGAATAAGAACCTCTGCACGTTTAAAGTTTCTAGATCTAGATCTATAAGTTTTTGTTCTGTCTTTCAAACTTTCAACCTCTATTTTATTCCTATAGGAGATGAATTTCGGAAAAAGGTAATATAGCTTTTCTTGGCTCATTATAAAAAATCTATCTATGATTTGTCTTAGATCTCCTAATATAAAAATCATATATTCCCGATACAAACTCTCAAACCCTATTTAAGCTTTTCGGGGATGAACTTCAAAAGACGGTGAAAACACTCTTCTTTTAAAATTCTGAAGAATTTAAACATAAAGTTTCATACCTGTTACTTTAAAAATTGCAGACTCTCTATACAAACGTTCAACCCCCATTTAAGCCCTTAGAGGATGAATTTCAAAAAACGGTGAAACTACTTTTCATAGATTTAAATAAAGTATCTAATCATGAAGTTTTAAACCTTTTACTTAAAAAGATCTTAGAGTCCCGATACTAACTTTCAACCCCATTTAAACCCCTTAGAGAATGAATTAAAAAAAGACGGTGAAATTACTTTTCATTGATTTAAATGAAGAATCTAAACATGAAATTTCAAACCTTTTACTTAAAAAGATCGTAGAGTCCCGATACCAACTTTCAACCCCAATTTAAACCCCTTGGAGAATGAATTTCGAAAAACGGTGAAACCACTTTTTTATATTCTAATGAACAGTCTAAACATGAAGTTTCAAACCTTTTACTTAAAAATATCGTAGCGTCTCGATACTAACTTTCAACCCCCATTTTAACCCCTCAGGGGATGAATTTCGAAAAACTGTGAAATCACTTTTCTATGTTTTTTATGAAAAGTCTATACATGGAGTTTCAAACCTCTAACTTAAAAAAAATTAAAGTCCCCATACTAACTTTGAACCCTTTAGGGGATGAATTTCGAAAAATCCGTTCTTATCTCTCACCTACGTCATATGAACATTCTACTGTGAAAATTTCAAGTTCTTCGCTTCAGTAGTTTCGGCTGTGCGTTGATGAGTCAGTCAGGACTTTGCCTTTTATATATATATATATATAGATAGATAGATAGAAGATAGATATAAGATATATGACGAGGAAGGCCTACAAACATTACCTAAGGGTTATGGATCACTTTGGTCACCTCGGTGGTGATGGTATAATCCAATATCCGCACCAGTTTGATTACTGGTGTAGTATTTGCTCTTGACGTGTGTCGCTACACAATCTTAATATCGCGTCAACAATACGCGTTACACGATAAATTTGCAGATACCAGCCCAATTCGTTACATTTCCAAAGAAGACTGACATTCCATCTTTCAACTTCATATTTTGTCTTTTTAACCTACAACTGGCTGCATTTCATAACCAACCTCAAAAAGGATCTAGTAGTAGGTAAGTAATAACTAGCGCCCTCTCTGCGACTTTATCCAAGCCAATAATCAAATATTTTTGACTACTGTAACGTTGTTATTTTATCACGATACAACATACCCAACGACGGTACGACGGACGAGCCCAAGCTATCAGTGGTTAGGGCTGCAGAGCTAGGAACTTCCCGACTATGCGCGCCGACATCAGGACATCAGTGTTATTATTTTAATTATGATCTATCTAATAAAGATTGATAAGCTAAAAAAATAATCTGCGTAGAGTCTATATCTGGTTGTCTATATTTTTTTGGTCTATTATTTTTTCGTTACATATTTTTTTGCATACTGACGTTTTCTTCTAAATTTTTTGGATCAATATTGTTTGGTCAAGAATATTTTAAGTATAACATATGTACCTATGGTATAAGGTTTTTTTGTCGAATATTGTATTGCTTACCTTTTTTATGTCGAATTCCTTTTCTTCTATTATTTATTGGTATACTAAACACAAGTCCGAATGTAGTGTTTTTTTTTGTAACAGCTCGTTTTTGCTGGGGACGCAGTTCAAACCTAACCTAACCAAGTTTTTGAGCAGTTCGTTTTTGTTGGGGGACGCAGTTCTAACCTAATCTTTAATTTTAACGTGAGGGCCTCCGCCCCCCCCCCCCCCCGTCCTCCCATTTTTTTGGTGTCCTTAAAACTTACTAACCTAACCTAGTTTTTGATATCAGTTCGTTTTGTTGGAGGACGGAGTTCAAACTTAACCTAACCTACTTTTTGAAAGTCGTTCATTTTTGTTCGGGGACGCAGTTCAAACCTATCCTACTTTTTGATAGCAGTTCGGTTTTGTTGGGGGACGCAGTTCAAATTTAACCTAACCTTCTTTTTGATAGCCATTTGTTATTGTTGGGGGACGCAGTTCAAACCTTACCTACTTTGTAATAGCTATTCGTTTTTGTAGTGAGACGCAGTTCATACCTAACCTAACCTACTTTTGGTACTAGCAGTTCGTTTTTGTTGGAGGACGCAGTTCAAACCTGACCTTACCTAATTTTCTACCTGAATGAACCTTTGATTTGTATTTGTTAGACTAAGCAGAGTAAATAAATAAACGCCTAGTATAAACATAAATTCTTTCGGCATTTAAATTTTAGAATATTGAATATTAGGCATAAAAATAAGTAGACCTAACAATATTATGCATTTAACCTTTTAGCAATTTAAATTTTGGACCAAAAATGCTTAGACCCAACAATATTATGCATTTAGCCTTTTAGCAATTTAAATTTTAAACCAAGAATGATTTATGAGAGAAAATATATATGCCAAAAAAATATGAAGTATTGATTATTATAGTAAACATTTCGGACCAAAAAATGTTAGTCCATTAAATTTTAGACGATGTGAAGGGCACCCATCTGGGTATGAAATTCTGAATTGAGGCATCTATCGAAATCTACAAATGGAAGGTACCCGTCCCCGTTGACCCGGATCGCTGGTTTGAAAAATTAAATTTGAATAATGGTCTAAAATTTAATTTGTTTGAGAAAGTGAGATAAACAACGCTGGTAACTGGGAAATTCGCTGTCGAATATCAGTTTTTCGCAATTTTTTTTAAGCTTTCGTAAACAACATGATATTTTTGTATTATGAAAATGTTGTTGTTTATATTTCCGGCTAGTAGTAAACTGTTGACGTTTACAGTATTATAATTCAATTTTGTCATAGGTATTAAGTCGTACGATATCCTTGGGTAAGCCGGTGCAGATTTGGCGTACATTTTCCTCAAGAGCTGTAGAATAAGGTGCTCAAATGCCTGATATTAGGCAAGCCGGTAGGAATCGAGTTCTTTGGAGTGGTTTGGCTTTGAAATATGCCTTTAGTTTTTGAATGGAATTCTAGGCTAATCTTTATTTAAAATGTGATAGGAACAAAAAAATAATACGTGTCTAATCTTTATAAATCATTATCAATGTACTCACCTCCTGTAGGCCCGAAACAATTTGGTGGCAGCATTATGAAAAAAATAAAAAGAAATCATGAAAATACATTCTTAAAAAAATAGTTTAAATTATTGTATGTCCATACATATTATTTTAATAAAAAATATTACTCCTGCGTTACATGGATTACATTTGACCCATATAACAAAACGTGGAATCATAATTAGACTCAGAGTACTTAGAGAGCTTTGAAAAAACTGTAACAAACCTTAATAATCAAATCATTTGTTCTGGATTCGAACAGATGCTCCAACATAGCCGTATCCAATTTGACATCGGGCAAATCGTCCCATATGAAACCACCAATCTTCGTTCTGACTGTCGACGGCGGGCACTCTTGGATCTCTCTCCAGAACAGTTTAACAGTCTTTTTGTTCTTTTTAATAGTTGAGCTATCTGAATCGTTTGAGATCTCTGAGAGCGAAGGCTTTAGGGGTGGCGCAGGAACGCTTCTCGAAAATGTGGGAAAGGAACCAGGCGGGGGAGGGGGAACACCAACAATAGGGAACATCCCTGGAGGAGGAGGTGGTGGAACACCGGGTGCGTTTATAGTCGGTGAAGACATTTCATCGTCAGTATCTTGACGTAAATCTGAAAAGTCTAGATCGCAGAGATGGAACTCCCTGTTAAGACATCCTTTTTTCAGTTCTTCCCAATGGAGATCGTTCTCGGATATCTTAATTTCGTGGAGTTTTGGAGCTTTCTCTATTGTGGGAGTCTTTATTACTTCTGTAAATAAACAACGATATTAGATATTGTGTTCTACTAAAAGCCTATGTAGAATAAAATTACTTAATAGCGAAGGAGATTAGAAAACCTACATCGCAATAATAACAAATAATATTAAGCGAGCCACTTACCTTTAGATTGGGATTTAGCTAATTCTTCTTTGGCTTTCGACACTATTCCGGCCATGTCAGATACTCTCAAAGGTTTTTCCTCAGTCGTCGGGCTGACGGGGCTCGTCAGCCGTTGGGCCAGGTCCTTGATACTGTGCTCCCTGTTCAGTAATACCCCTCGGTCATCCAGGGACTCTACGGGAAGATCCATCTTCTGGCGCATGACGGTGAGAGCGTCGGCGGGGGTGACACTGTGACCTAGGGTGCCGTTTTGTATTCTTTGTTTCAGACCAGCTGTATATCTTTGGTTTCCTATAAACGAATAAATATTTTAATTTTTGAAAAATTAGGGCGTAATAAACGGTAGTGGGTCTGAAAGTTGTAGACACGATTTATGTTTTCTCAATTGTGTTTACTTAAAATATTTTCTTTAAATCATGATCAGTAGTTAAATAATGTGTCCCCTATTACCCAATTATTATTAATAAAAAGCAGAACACAGAAATCAAAGCAAACTGCATGACAACACGCGAAAAAGGTGCATGAACATCGAGGGCCTGCTTTCACAACTACACTCTTGCATTTGCTAGCGGAAGAAAATAAAATAAACTTAGGTTCCATTGAAACCTAAGTAAATATTGGTTTTTGTGACAGCAGCCCCACGAAATGTAGTATGGTTAGCAAATGAACAAACCGTTTTTGAGTATATCGCACAGGTTATTAATATGGGGTCTCTCTTCTTCCTCCTGATGCCCATTGACACCATTGCTATAGACTATTCCGTTGCTGTTGCAATAATTTCCATTGGAATAGTCCCCGTTGGAATAGCTGCCGTTAGTAATATTGCCATTAAACCCGCTAAACCCATTGGAGTTGAGCATTTCTCGCTGCTGTGTTATGTGATGGGCTTGTCTCGCGAAGCGATCTCTCCTTCTCCTTAAAGCGGTAGTCAGTTCTTTGTTCTCTTTGTTGTCTAGTATCGAGGGCAGGAAAGGTGGTCGGATGTTGTTCAGTGGTTTTGGCTCTCTTGGATTAGGCTCCGGTTCCACGTGGGTGGCTTGTTTGGCTGTTGTTAGTAAAAATGCGAGGAGGTAAGCACACGTAACATGATAAGTAAGGTTTATGTTATATGGTATTTTGTAAAGTATAGTTTCGATAGCTGAAGCGACTCAGTTTTTCAAGAGAATATTTACTTCGATTGTATCTTCGATTAAAAATGCATGGATGTGGAACTTAGTGGGTCCAACCATACAACATATTATATTATATTTAACACGTTATTATTCGTTATCTTTATTATCATTATTTAGTAGTAAAGTATAAATAAAGAGGTAAAGAGTGTAAATACCTAATTCAGATTAGGCCGAGTTTCTTTACTATGTACGTGTCATTTTTTCAAAACTGCTGAGATGCTAAGGAATATAATATACATATATATATATATAAGGAATATATATTTGAGCTAGGTTTCAAATAGAATTGATACACATTACAATATGAACCTGGATAAGCACTCACAAAAGTCACAAACAGGAATAATGTGGATGAGTGGCATAGTTAAAGATCATGCAAAACGATATCAAACAATAAAGCACTGATATGAAACGTTCAAAAAACAATGATCACCCTTATTTATTATAAACGATAAAATAATACCTTTATCCTTCATTTGTTGTTTTTTAGACTTCCTCCTCTCTGATGTGTTCAAATTAAGACTCCTCCGATGCATAGAGTTGATCACAGATTCGTCTAATTGTCTAAAACATACAATAACATTCGATATACTTAGAAGACACATAGATAAACATTGGTTCAATATGCCTGCCATTAAAATTGGAAAGTCTAAAAAAGTCAAGGCCTAAAATTTTACTGTTTGCCCCCTTCTATCGAAAAGCTATTAAATGTAACTAACTGGCACTTACTTTAGAGCCGTCCCACTCTCGTCTCCATCTTCATAAAGTAGTACGGCCTCAAATATCTGCAATTGCCTCAACAGATCCAAGTCGGTCCCTTGCTTCGACATATACAACTGCACAATATTATCCATCCCTTGATCCTGCAAGGAATCTACTTGGTCGTAGTACATGTCTCTATCCGGGACACTGTTCAGACACCTATTTATCAACGTCGTCGCGTAGATCAAAAGTTCAGTGTCTGACGCGTCGAAGTCCTGTAGTATTGTCATGACGTTGTACCACGGTTTATTTCCTTTGGAGGAGTCGACGTTGTTAATAGCATCTATGAGGAGGAGGCAGTTTTCTTCAGTGTACTCTATGAAGACTAGGAGGAGCTTGAGTGCTGTTTTGACGACGTGGCGAAACTTGCTGGAGATAAGGGAATAGAGCCATTGGATGCAGCGTTTGTTCGCCATCACCCCGTGCATGCCGTCGACGTACAGGAGTATCTAGAAATATATCATTTGAAAAAATATATAACACTATCCATAAGGTTCATTTATGGCAAGTAAAGCTGGAATTTGTTAAATTTTGTCAAGCTGGAAAGCCAATATCAACTAATATCATAAATGGAATAAAATATCGCGGTTAAGGTGTTACTTTTTAGCGTTCCGTACCTAAGGGGTGCCTATAGTGCAGAGGTTCTTAAACTTTTTTTGGTCACGGACCCCCTACATTATTTCGGGAGCCTTACGGACCCCCTCCGAATACAATCAGAGAAAAAGAAAATTAAGGGTACATGAAAGTTTGTGTTGTATGCGTAGCCACGGACCCCTGGCTCTCGTATCACGGACCCCTAAGGGGTCCATGGACCACAGTTTAACCCATTCACTGCGACGTCCGAACTCCAGAAGCATGTACGGCGCGCTGTCATACATTCGAACTAGCTGCCGTAGAGTCACGACAACGTGTCGTTACTCAGTGGCTCAGCGATGCGAGCTTTATATTGAATAGCGTTATGCGCGATTTCTCTTTAGCCAACATAATGTTTTGTTTTAATTTTAAATTGTTTTTTGCTTTTTTTTTATTTAGCATAACTTTATTTTCTCTGGGTGTTTTTTTACAATACATAAAATAAAAAGTAAAAAACCTAATCTAGGGTGCCGCTGGCAGCGGTAGTTATTTATTTTTAACTTGGGTAAGGTGTTTTTAGAAGTAAAATACAATGATTGTATGCAATTTAAATACTACCGAATTTAAACATTCTTTTTTATTCAAGAATGTGAAAACCATACGTTATATACAATTCCTTTAAAACTTTGAACAGGTTTCGCTAACTCGAATTATACACCGTGTTTTTATTGTTTTCCGTTAACTTATTCGTATATTCTTCAGATCTAATTAAGTTCATTTCTCCAAGAAAGTAATGTTGTAACTCATACCGTTTTTAAAATATTCATAATTTTAATTTAATCACCAACCAGTATAAATGAGCTGTCATAACCCCAACACTGTCATAGTTGACATTAACTTGTGACTAACACAGAAGTGTCTTTTAAAATGGTCTATACTTCAATAATCATCTTGCCCCTAGTCTTGTTTCGCTCCCTGTGATTAGCTTTTTTCTCCAACTGCTGCAGCACTCGTTCCCTCGAGGTCCTGTACTCCAAAGCAAACTCCGCAATCACCTTCAAGAAGTCTGAAGGCTTGGTCTTGGAGATGTCAGCTGTGGGGACTCCCAGGAACAGTAGGAACTTGGTATATCTGAAACAAAACAATGACTGTGTGCAAAAAGCTGCGTCTACGCAAGCAAACAGCAGAGAGCGAGAAAAAACGATGGAAATAGTAAGCTTGCTTGCTAATGGCAGCTTAGTTGGTAAATTAAAAGTAAAGAAAACCTAAAATAAAATGACAATCGCGCAGCGCACACACAGTTACTAAATTATTCACTTCGCTTAGCATTGTTCCTTATATTTCCCTAATATTTCAGGCGACTGAGACTGCTGCTCGCTAGCCTTCCTTTGTTTTTCTGAATCTATTTTGAAAAAAGCGAAATCGGCTTTTTTTCATTACCTGCTCATCACCCTCTTCTTTATAATTGTCAGCAAAATGATTCTCTCAGCCGCATCGGTCAGGAATTCGTTGATCTTGGTCTTGATTATCTGCGAGCTGTCGTGCTTAGCCACTCGCTTCATGTGGTCCCAGGACGCCTTGCAGTCGGATTCCAACTTGGAAAGGTTGGCGGCTAAGATGTCGAAGTCCACTTTGGAAGCTCGTATTACTGGGCCCACCTGGAATACCGCGGATATTCAATAATAGCTGTCAATTGACATAAGTTGTAAATTTTTCTTCAAACTAATACTATAAATGAGAAAGCAACGCTATCTGTCGAAGGCGATAGTTTGAGACCCGAGAATGTACATAGGACACTTTTTATCGCAGAAGAGTGAGAAATGGGGGTGGCCATTTCTATGGGAGCGCGAAAATTTAAACTGCGTTTAAAGGAATCTAATAGCAAACATCCCTTAAGGCGCTTAACGAGTCTACATGGATGAAGTCGTGGGCAAAAGCCATTTGCTAGTAATTCTGAAATCTCAAGACACCAGCACCACTCACCTCACTAAAGAAATCTGTGCTGTCCGGAAATTTCTCAATGATCATCTCACAAATGTGGTATATCAGGGGATGTTTGTGCACCGTATCTTTCACCTCCATAACCTTGGACAGATATTCTAGGCGGAAACCCCTGACTTGACTACCGTTGAGAAAGGATCCCACTGACCGCAGCGTCGAGAGGATGACCTTAAACGTCTTATTGATCTTGAGCAGCTCTATACCCTGCTTTAAGTCCATCAGTGGTTCGGCTACTTCTTTCTGTAATTCGACAAATAATTGAATTTAAAAATGTACTTAAAGTTGTGTGCACCAGATGGTTCAAATATAGACTGATTCCGCGTCAGAATAAAGCCGGTGATCTTGATAAGGGGACTCGACCATTATAACGAAAATGCGCTGACTTCGAACAAAATCAAAAGAGAGTAGGTAGACCAAAGTATTATGATTTTATGAGAACTGTTCCAAATAAAATGTAATAACAGAATATGTGGGAAATATGACTGAACTTACTTCTAAATTATCAAAGTCCAGTTTGAAGACCCAAAGCTTGAGCCTGGAGGAGAGCTCGTTGATCGAAGCCAAAGTCAGAAGAAACTGCTCGGCACTACCCAGAGGTAGGTCGGGATTGGCGTACTAGAATAAAAGAATCACAAAAAATTAAATAAACTATTAGGATTAATATAAAAAGATCAGTTACCAGATATTTCCGCGATAGCAACATGATGAGTCTTTGAATGTTGTGCTCTTTAAAGAAATATAAAACTTATTAAGTCTCCATACTGAGTTTAGACTTCACTTACTTGTGCCTCCTGAATTTTGACCTTTTCCTCTTCAGTTGGAAGCATTGTCAGCAGTTTCTCTATGCCCTCTCTGCCAATGACCGTGGCGTCCATTTTCATTATTGCCGCTTTGATGGTCTGCGGTGTGGGTAACTTCTTCATAGCTATATTAATAGCGTTGGATCGTTTGGCGTCTAGTATAAGATTCCTCTTTGGTTCCATTAGCTTCTGGAAAATAAATATGCCTTTAGTTTTTGAATGGAATTCTAGGCTAATCTTTATTTAAAATGTGATAGGAACAAAAAAATAATACGTGTCTAATCTTTATAAATCATTATCAATGTACTCACCTCCTGTAGGCCGGAAACAATTTGGTGGCAGCATTATGAAAAAAATAAAAAGAAATCATGAAAATACATTCTTAAAAAAATAGTTTAAATTATTGTATGTCCATACATATTATTTTAATAAAAAATATTACTCCTGCGTTACATGGATTACATTTGACCCATATAACAAAACGTGGAATCATAATTAGACTCAGAGTACTTAGAGAGCTTTGAAAAAACTGTAACAAACCTTAATAATCAAATCATTTGTTCTGGATTCGAACAGATGCTCCAACATAGCCGTATCCAATTTGACATCGGGCAAATCGTCCCATATGAAACCACCAATCTTCGTTCTGACTGTCGACGGCGGGCACTCTTGGATCTCTCTCCAGAACAGTTTAACAGTCTTTTTGTTCTTTTTAATAGTTGAGCTATCTGAATCGTTTGAGATCTCTGAGAGCGAAGGCTTTAGGGGTGGCGCAGGAACGCTTCTCGAAAATGTGGGAAAGGAACCAGGCGGGGGAGGGGGAACACCAACAATAGGGAACATCCCTGGAGGAGGAGGTGGTGGAACACCGGGTGCGTTTATAGTCGGTGAAGACATTTCATCGTCAGTATCTTGACGTAAATCTGAAAAGTCTAGATCGCAGAGATGGAACTCCCTGTTAAGACATCCTTTTTTCAGTTCTTCCCAATGGAGATCGTTCTCGGATATCTTAATTTCGTGGAGTTTTGGAGCTTTCTCTATTGTGGGAGTCTTTATTACTTCTGTAAATAAACAACGATATTAGATATTGTGTTCTACTAAAAGCCTATGTAGAATAAAATTACTTAATAGCGAAGGAGATTAGAAAACCTACATCGCAATAATGACAAATAATATTAAGCGAGCCACTTACCTTTAGATTGGGATTTAGCTAATTCTTCTTTGGCTTTCGACACTATTCCGGCCATGTCAGATACTCTCAAAGGTTTTTCCTCAGTCGTCGGGCTGACGGGGCTCGTCAGTCGTTGGGCCAGGTCCTTGATACTGTGCTCCCTGTTCAGTAATACCCCTCGGTCATCCAGGGACTCTACGGGAAGATCCATCTTCTGGCGCATGACGGTGAGAGCGTCGGCGGGGGTGACACTGTGACCTAGGGTGCCGTTTTGTATTCTTTGTTTCAGACCAGCTGTATATCTTTGGTTTCCTATAAACGAATAAATATTTTAATTTTTGAAAAATTAGGGCGTAATAAACGGTAGTGGGTCTGAAAGTTGTAGACACGATTTATGTTTTCTCAATTGTGTTTACTTAAAATATTTTCTTTAAATCATGATCAGTAGTTAAATAATGTGTCCCCTATTACCCAATTATTATTAATAAAAAGCAGAACACAGAAATCAAAGCAAACTGCATGACAACACGCGAAAAAGGTGCATGAACATCGAGGGCCTGCTTTCACAACTACACTCTTGCATTTGCTAGCGGAAGAAAATAAAATAAACTTAGGTTCCATTGAAACCTAAGTAAATATTGGTTTTTGTGACAGCAGCCCCACGAAATGTAGTATGGTTAGCAAATGAACAAACCGTTTTTGAGTATATCGCACAGGTTATTAATATGGGGTCTCTCTTCTTCCTCCTGATGCCCATTGACACCATTGCTATAGACTATTCCGTTGCTGTTGCAATAATTTCCATTGGAATAGTCCCCGTTGGAATAGCTGCCGTTAGTAATATTGCCATTAAACCCGCTAAACCCATTGGAGTTGAGCATTTCTCGCTGCTGTGTTATGTGATGGGCTTGTCTCGCGAAGCGATCTCTCCTTCTCCTTAAAGCGGTAGTCAGTTCTTTGTTCTCTTTGTTGTCTAGTATCGAGGGCAGGAAAGGTGGTCGGATGTTGTTCAGTGGTTTTGGCTCTCTTGGATTAGGCTCCGGTTCCACGTGGGTGGCTTGTTTGGCTGTTGTTAGTAAAAATGCGAGGAGGTAAGCACACGTAACATGATAAGTAAGGTTTATGTTATATGGTATTTTGTAAAGTATAGTTTCGATAGCTGAAGCGACTCAGTTTTTCAAGAGAATATTTACTTCGATTGTATCTTCGATTAAAAATGCATGGATGTGGAACTTAGTGGGTCCAACCATACAACATATTATATTATATTTAACACGTTATTATTCGTTATCTTTATTATCATTATTTAGTAGTAAAGTATAAATAAAGAGGTAAAGAGTGTAAATACCTAATTCAGATTAGGCCGAGTTTCTTTACTATGTACGTGTCATTTTTTCAAAACTGCTGAGATGCTAAGGAATATAATATACATATATATATATATATAAGAAATATATATTTGAGCTAGGTTTCAAATAGAATTGATACACATTACAATATGAACCTGGATAAGCACTCACAAAAGTCACAAACAGGAATAATGTGGATGAGTGGCATAGTTAAAGATCATGCAAAACGATATCAAACAATAAAGCACTGATATGAAACGTTCAAAAAACAATGATCACCCTTATTTATTATAAACGATAAAATAATACCTTTATCCTTCATTTGTTGTTTTTTAGACTTCCTCCTCTCTGATGTGTTCAAATTAAGACTCCTCCGATGCACAGAGTTGATCACAGATTCGTCTAATTGTCTAAAACATACAATAACATTCGATATACTTAGAAGACACATAGATAAACATTGGTTCAATATGCCTGCCATTAAAATTGGAAAGTCTAAAAAAGTCAAGGCCTAAAATTTTACTGTTTGCCCCCTTCTATCGAAAAGCTATTAAATGTAACTAACTGGCACTTACTTTAGAGCCGTCCCACTCTCGTCTCCATCTTCATAAAGTAGTACGGCCTCAAATATCTGCAATTGCCTCAACAGATCCAAGTCGGTCCCTTGCTTCGACATATACAACTGCACAATATTATCCATCCCTTGATCCTGCAAGGAATCTACTTGGTCGTAGTACATGTCTCTATCCGGGACACTGTTCAGACACCTATTTATCAACGTCGTCGCGTAGATCAAAAGTTCAGTGTCTGACGCGTCGAAGTCCTGTAGTATTGTCATGACGTTGTACCACGGTTTATTTCCTTTGGAGGAGTCGACGTTGTTAATAGCATCTATGAGGAGGAGGCAGTTTTCTTCAGTGTACTCTATGAAGACTAGGAGGAGCTTGAGTGCTGTTTTGACGACGTGGCGAAACTTGCTGGAGATAAGGGAATAGAGCCATTGGATGCAGCGTTTGTTCGCCATCACCCCGTGCATGCCGTCGACGTACAGGAGTATCTAGAAATATATCATTTGAAAAAATATATAACACTATCCATAAGGTTCATTTATGGCAAGTAAAGCTGGAATTTGTTAAATTTTGTCAAGCTGGAAAGCCAATATCAACTAATATCATAAATGGAATAAAATATCGCGGTTAAGGTGTTACTTTTTAGCGTTCCGTACCTAAGGGGTGCCTATAGTGCAGAGGTTCTTAAACTTTTTTTGGTCACGGACCCCCTACATTATTTCGGGAGCCTTACGGACCCCCTCCGAATACAATCAGAGAAAAAGAAAATTAAGGGTACATGAAAGTTTGTGTTGTATGCGTAGCCACGGACCCCTGGCTCTCGTATCACGGACCCCTAAGGGGTCCATGGACCACAGTTTAACCCATTCACTGCGACGTCCGAACTCCAGAAGCATGTACGGCGCGCTGTCATACATTCGAACTAGCTGCCGTAGAGTCACGACAACGTGTCGTTACTCAGTGGCTCAGCGATGCGAGCTTTATATTGGATAGCGTTATGCGCGATTTCTCTTTAGCCAACATAATGTTTTGTTTTAATTTTAAATTGTTTTTTGCTTTTTTTTTATTTAGCATATCTTTATTTTCTCTGGGTGTTTTTTTACAATACATAAAATAAAAAGTAAAAAACCTAATCTAGGGTGCCGCTGGCAGCGGTAGTTATTTATTTTTAACTTGGGTAAGGTGTTTTTAGAAGTAAAATACAATGATTGTATGCAATTTAAATACTACCGAATGTAAACATTCTTTATTATTCAAGAATGTGAAAACCATACGTTATATACAATTCCTTTAAAACTTTGAACAGGTTTCGCTAACTCGAATTATACACCGTGTTTTTATTGTTTTCCGTTAACTTATTCGTATATTCTTCAGATCTAATTAAGTTCATTTCTCCAAGAAAGTAATGTTGTAACTCATACCGTTTTTAAAATATTCATAATCTTAATTTAATCACCAACCAGTATAAATGAGCTGTCATAACCCCAACACTGTCATAGTTGACATTAACTTGTGACTAACACAGAAGTGTCTTTTAAAATGGTCTATACTTCAATAATCATCTTGCCCCTAGTCTTGTTTCGCTCCCTGTGATTAGCTTTTTTCTCCAACTGCTGCAGCACTCGTTCCCTCGAGGTCCTGTACTCCAAAGCAAACTCCGCAATCACCTTCAAGAAGTCTGAAGGCTTGGTCTTGGAGATGTCAGCTGTGGGGACTCCCAGGAACAGTAGGAACTTGGTATATCTGAAACAAAACAATGACTGTGTGCAAAAAGCTGCGTCTACGCAAGCAAACAGCAGAGAGCGAGAAAAAACGATGGAAATAGTAAGCTTGCTTGCTAATGGCAGCTTAGTTGGTAAATTAAAAGTAAAGAAAACCTAAAATAAAATGACAATCGCGCAGCGCACACACAGTTACTAAATTATTCACTTCGCTTAGCATTGTTCCTTATATTTCCCTAATATTTCAGGCGACTGAGACTGCTGCTCGCTAGCCTTCCTTTGTTTTTCTGAATCTATTTTGAAAAAAGCGAAATCGGCTTTTTTTCATTACCTGCTCATCACCCTCTTCTTTATAATTGTCAGCAAAATGATTCTCTCAGCCGCATCGGTCAGGAATTCGTTGATCTTGGTCTTGATTATCTGCGAGCTGTCGTGCTTAGCCACTCGCTTCATGTGGTCCCAGGACGCCTTGCAGTCGGATTCCAACTTGGAAAGGTTGGCGGCTAAGATGTCGAAGTCCACTTTGGAAGCTCGTATTACTGGGCCCACCTGGAATACCGCGGATATTCAATAATAGCTGTCAATTGACATAAGTTGTAAATTTTTCTTCAAACTAATACTATAAATGAGAAAGCAACGCTATCTGTCGAAGGCGATAGTTTGAGACCCGAGAATGTACATAGGACACTTTTTATCGCAGAAGAGTGAGAAATGGGGGTGGCCATTTCTATGGGAGCGCGAAAATTTAAACTGCGTTTAAAGGAATCTAATAGCAAACATCCCTTAAGGCGCTTAACGAGTCTACATGGATGAAGTCGTGGGCAAAAGCCATTTGCTAGTAATTCTGAAATCTCAAGACACCAGCACCACTCACCTCACTAAAGAAATCTGTGCTGTCCGGAAATTTCTCAATGATCATCTCACAAATGTGGCATATCAGGGGATGTTTGTGCACCGTATCTTTCACCTCCATAACCTTGGACAGATATTCTAGGCGGAAACCCCTGACTTGACTACCGTTGAGAAAGGATCCCACTGACCGCAGCGTCGAGAGGATGACCTTAAACGTCTTATTGATCTTGAGCAGCTCTATACCCTGCTTTAAGTCCATCAGTGGTTCGGCTACTTCTTTCTGTAATTCGACAAATAATTGAATTTAAAAATGTACTTAAAGTTGTGTGCACCAGATGGTTCAAATATAGACTGATTCCGCGTCAGAATAAAGCCGGTGATCTTGATAAGGGGACTCGACCATTATAACGAAAATGCGCTGACTTCGAACAAAATCAAAAGAGAGTAGGTAGACCAAAGTATTATGATTTTATGAGAACTGTTCCAAATAAAATGTAATAACAGAATATGTGGGAAATATGACTGAACTTACTTCTAAATTATCAAAGTCCAGTTTGAAGACCCAAAGCTTGAGCCTGGAGGAGAGCTCGTTGATCGAAGCCAAAGTCAGAAGAAACTGCTCGGCACTACCCAGAGGTAGGTCGGGATTGGCGTACTAGAATAAAAGAATCACAAAAAATTAAATAAACTATTAGGATTAATATAAAAAGATCAGTTACCAGATATTTCCGCGATAGCAACATGATGAGTCTTTGAATGTTGTGCTCTTTAAAGAAATATAAAACTTATTAAGTCTCCATACTGAGTTTAGACTTCACTTACTTGTGCCTCCTGAATTTTGACCTTTTCCTCTTCAGTTGGAAGCATTGTCAGCAGTTTCTCTATGCCCTCTCTGCCAATGACCGTGGCGTCCATTTTCATTATTGCCGCTTTGATGGTCTGCGGTGTGGGTAACTTCTTCATAGCTATATTAATAGCGTTGGATCGTTTGGCGTCTAGTATAAGATTCCTCTTTGGTTCCATTAGCTTCTGGAAAATAAATATGCCTTTAGTTTTTGAATGGAATTCTAGGCTAATCTTTATTTAAAATGTGATAGGAACAAAAAAATTTGATTTATACAATAGTTTTCTATTTTGAATCAGTATAAACGTAGTAACAAAATTTTTGTTAGGAAATTCAGGCCACCAAAATATTACGTAAATTGAAAACATGATTTTTATGTTCATATAGTTAGGTAGATATTGTGTAGTTTTCAATGTGATCTGATAGGTTTAGGTCTAAAACGGATAGGGTAAAAGAAATACTAAACATAAGTACCTATTGTAAGTTGATTTTCTACTAAAACACTTTAAAAATAACTGGGTATGTAGGTACTTGCCTTGATTCATCCAACGGGAATCTGTAAAACTTTCTTTTAGTTTTGTCATTTATAGAGCTAAAACAGCCGTACACAGCACAACACACGCCCATTATAAACGTATTTGTAAATATTTTTTGTATATTACGTTGCCTCCGCTCTGCGCACCGTGTCGTCGCGTCCTTGCGAGCCGGTAACTGTGAGGTAACCGAGAGCGGGGGAGCGGCACTTTTAGCGGGAGGCAGGGTGTGGCCATACTGTACGCTAGTACTCTTTTTTATACTGTGCTTTAGGAAAACGTGACGAACGACGAAATACGAAAGTTAATGTCGCGGAAAAGTTAAAACGACAACGTTGTAAAAGTTTACTGAGGGCGAGATATAAGAAACACCACATCCCGTCTCAACTTTTATGCAATAAAGTAACGAAAGTAAAATAAATTGTAACCTTTTTTAATTTCTACCCTTACTATGAACTTAATATAATATTATTACACTTTAGGAGAGCAGAATGACATTTAAATAAAAAAAAAACGGTCTTAGGTTAGGTTTACGCTAATCGAACATAATCGCTATTTGACAAGTTTTTTTCTGTGGTATGTTATAGAAAAACTCTCGATAACAGAAATATTAGTGAAAAAACTACTTCAATACCTATCATAAAAACTCGCCGAGATACAACAAAGTTAAAATCACATTTTTGGTTTGTCGTGTGACGTCACACGTGAAAAAGTAAATAAGTGCGTTATAGTGAAGTGATTTAGTACAGTGATTTACTTAGTAAGTAAGCCTTGTTAATTAGGAATTTTGTAATAAAGTTTGCATTTTTAATTAGTGGTTAATTAGTGCATTTTTCTATCCCATTACCTACCCCACGGACGTAACAATATTATTATTCAATTTAATTTTTAAACTACTTTAAATTGTTTTTATTAAAGACCTCGTTCGCGGAGGTAGAAATAAGTTAAATGTATTTTTTTGATTCGTAGAAAAAAATGGGTGTGTAATGATTTGCATACAAACAATTTGCGAAGTTTCATTTTGCATAACACGGATTGCATAATTTCAACGTGTATAAGTAGTTAACTAGTATAAAAATGAAATGAATAAAAACAAATTGCATAATTTCATTAAATATAATAGACAATACTCATAATGTAAATTTTTATAATTACCAAATACTATAATAGTCATCCTGTATAATATTTAAAAAACATAATATTCATTTTTTATAACAACCAAGCGTATAGTTTCATAAATCATAACGAGCAATTTTCATGATAAACTAATTTTATAATAGTCACTTCACCTCACCTAACCTAACCTACTTTTTCTTCCAGCAGTTCGTTTTTGTTAGGGGATGCAGTTCAAACCTAACCTAATCTACTTTTTCTGCCAGCAGTTCGTTTTTGTTGGGGGACGCAAACCTAACCTACTTTTTCTGTCTGATATTTTTTTCATGCCACGAGCCACCCTTTTTTAGCCTTTCCATAACTAAGAACTCGTGCAAAACTCTACTTGCTTAAATGTTTTAACCTAATCTAAGCCCTATATCTATCAATTGTTTATTTTGTAAGGACACAGTTCTAAATCTAACCTAACTTTTTTAGCAACAGTTTTTTATTATGAGGTTTTTGAGGGATCAAAGTCCTAACCTAACCTACTAAGTTAGGTTAGAATTGATAGATGTTAAATGTTATTAGTTCATCGTTATACTGAATGAACATTATGTCCAATGGCATTATATAACTTGATTATTATAATAAATGTTTTTACACTACTTAACAATTATGCTAAATGTATATTATATCAAATATTATTAGACCATGTGATCATTATACTTCTTACACATTATATCAAATGTCATTCGGTTTTTTAACGTTATACCAAATGTTGTTATGGTAAATGAGTATTATGCTAGTTGAAAATGATGTAAAAAAATATTCATTTTGTTTGTATGCTAAACGTGCATTATGTTGTTCGAACGTAGTTAAATGAAATTATGCAAAATGTTTGTATGACAATTGAACGGCACCCAGAAAAACACATATTTCGTCACAAAATTACAAGCTTGCGAGTTTTCAACTACTGCGTTGACGCTTATCTATAGTGCATTCAGATTACGTGTTCAATAGTGGGGTGGCGTAAAATATATCCTTGGGCAAGCCGCTGAAGATTTGGCATACATTTTCCTTAAGAGCTGTAGAATAAGGTATTCAAAATACCTGATATTAGGCAAGCCGGTAGGAATCGAGTTCTTTGGACGCCACGCTACTGATGTAAACAAACATTTTTTGAAGACATTATTACATTTTACACCTGAATTACAGTAATCATCACTTAAAATATTGTTGTATACTTGATATTATTGATAATCGAAGATTGTCTAAAAATCGTAATGATGGGATATGTTAATTCTATCGATGGGCTTAGGTATAAGGCTGCGGTTCCACTGAGGCGGTGATTAGCGGAGCGGAGAGGAGTTGTGTAGGATGGACAATTACATTAGTTGAACATCTCGTTAATGTCAATGAAAACATCGACAAACATATTATATAATAATATACATATTATATAACAATTCCTATACGTTTCCTCTCCGCTCCACTCGTCTCCGCCTCAGTTGAGCCGCAGCTTTTGTTTTGAAAGTACTAACGATAGAAAAACCTCAAAAGTCGACATTCTTGAAAGTATCTACATACCTCGGGATTTTTTGATAGTCATTTACGATAATAAATGTTGATTAACATTGAAAAGAAAAAGTTTTCGAGTTTTCATTTAAAAACAAGGATTTTTCTTTCAAATAATCAGATATAGTGTCATTATTCCTGAAACGAAATCAAAGTTGAGGAAAACACAGACTGGAAAAATTATATTAAGTAAAAATTAATGGCAAAGTCACTTTACTATTTTCTTCAAATTCAATTATCAGATAATTAAAACATACAAAAACACAATTTACTCCTATCTGTAAAAAGCTAAGTCATGAATACGGTAGTTTTAAACGTTTTAATATTTAGGAAAATTTCAAGACGTTATGTTTTTCAAGGAGTGATGAATATTTATTTTTATAACGATTGGCTTATCAAGTCTGAAAAAATATTTTTCATCACACTTGCTCGTAAAGGGTGTTATAACACGCGGGCTTATAGACCAGCTCGAGCCGATTTACCTCCCGTGGGTTATAAAAATTTATAACTCCCACGGGAGGAAAAACTGTATGAAAATCTATAACTCCCGTGGGAGTTATGAGTTTAGTTTTAAAATGTAGAACCAACCCGTACGTCACTTCAGACTAAGGAGGTTTCAAATCAGCCAAGGTTTATTTCACATCTTCAAAACTTGGCTACAAAACCAATTTTAGAGTATATAAAACTTATATGGTATATTTTACTATTATTTCAGTAATTTTTGCAATTATTTTAATGCAATTAAATTAATTTAGTTTAAAATTTTATTTTGAAAATCGGTACAATCTGGCGGCATTGCCTGTCAAGTTTAAAAACTAAACGCAGTTCTTAGCATTATCTGTGGAAGACTATATTGAAAAATGTTGACAGCTGAAGTTGTCTCTTAGCGGGTGCGTTTAGTTTATTTGATTTTTATGTTTTATTTTTATTTCCTCGCAAATGTGATGAAAAACATTGTGTGTACCACGGGCAGTAAGGGGATTACAAACTCGAGTCATTAAAAGCCCTCCGCCTACGGCGTCGGGCTCTTAATAGACTCTCGTTAGTAATCCCCTTCTTACTACCCTCGGTGCACAATGTACTATTTCTTTTAAGATATCACTGTTTTCGTTTCTCTTAATGGTGTTATTTTTGTACTACTTACATTTATATTGTCATAACCATATAATGTTTACACAATAAATATTCCATATAATAACAGTCTGCTCAAATTGGATCAAATCTGTAGAAATTCTTGGAAATATAAAGGAATACTCAGACAAAAATGAACAATGTAAGCCGTGATGGCCCATTTGGTATGGAACCGTCGTAATTTCATTGTATTGTTCTCTGTTTTGCCATATTGTCTGCTATTACAATAAAATTGTAGGTTGTGTTTCGATATTTGCAAATTTTGCACGTGATATAAAAATATTAGTTAAACATCAAATTAATAACTTTTTTAGATACTAAGTTGAAATGAAGTGTCTAACTAATCTTAAAACAATAACAGTTTTATTTTATTATCCTAATTTTATACAAAAATAAATTTGTGTTTTTATTTCCTTCTAAATTTTCTTTTATAATAAAAAGAAAGAAAGAAATAATTTATTTAGCGCAAATATATAAGTAACACATTAAAAATAACATCAACAATATACCTTGAGCAGGTACGCGCTAAATAAGTCCTCACTCATCATGCCTATTGCTACGGCAAGCCGTGACGCTGATTTTTGGTGAGGCCCTTGGAGATTAAAACTGTTTAAATTAAATTAAAACTAACCATTTAAATACATTGTGGTAATACCTACGGGCAGGGCTCGGATACCGGTAATTTCTCCATACAAAAATACCGGTATTTTTTTCCATTCTTTGGTTTTTTATTTCATTTTTTAATCGGAAAAACTAATAATACGAAATCATTGTGCATAAAAAATACATGTTTTGAGAGAGCCACTTGGATTTTCACCTAACTTTTTGAAATGAACAGCACTACCATTTTATTTTCGTCTGGCAACATTGATAATCTGCGACCCACAAAGATTTGCCAGTTCACCAAAGCGTAATGGCGGAGCAGGACCTCATCGATTTTTTTTTATAGTATAATATTTTGATTTAGCTCTAAAATGATGTTACAAGTTACGACTAGGGTATGCATTTACTTCGTCACACATTTTGAAATCTCCCTTTGACTCAGCCATGGTCTGGGTATGTCCATATTAATCAAACCATATATTTGTTATTTCGATTATTTGTACTGTTTTTAGATTAAGTTTTTACATGTTTTTTGTTCAATGAGAGAAAGTTTTGTTGTTTTATATTAAAGCTTATCTAATGAATATGCCAGGAAATTAAATTTCTCTGGGTTAAACTTGCTGGTTGCTGTGATTTTTCAATATTTCGTAAGCAGTCATTTTGCATGAAAAAAGGCCTTTTTTAAATCATTTTTTACTTGATATCTACTGCACCTACAATAAAATTGCATTGGTGACGGCTAGTTCATGACTTTAATTCTTAGTTTATACATGAATTTAATAACTAGGTGGTAGTATCCCTCGACAATCGACAATTCAAAACCCCCTTACAACACCATCTCTAGGGTTGATATCATTTTGGTGAAGTTTTGAGATGGTGTTTATTGCACATTTTTAGTCTGAAGCCTGCCTTTTTATAACTGTATTATGTGTATTTTATATTGAATTACATAATAAAAACACCGACGTAGCCAGAAATCTGTTTTTATTTATCAAAAATCAAAAAATATGGGAGAAATTTAGGTACCCCTATAATTAACTCATCTGTTCAGATATCACACTTCAATTTTGATTGGTATTTTACAGTGGCAGTAAGGTAATTTAATAGAGAGCTGATTTATTTCAAATTATAAACTGTAACTCCGTAAAAAACTGAATAAAACGTTATTTTCCACCTGGATCTGCACTTTGAAGGCCTGTCTGTGGAGCAGGCCCCGCGGGCTTCCACAGATGAGGGCTTGCTGCCATATTCATTTGCCACAGTGGAGGAGAGGTATAATGTTACATATAAATCCTGTTTACTATAAAACCAAGAAAATATATCTACACATTCTTAAAAAGTCGTCCTCTAAGGGGTTTAATGTGAATTAAAACTTAATAGAGGTTTAGGTACCTATGATTTTTGAAATGGGAGATCTGAGACTTATCACGTTTCTTCAATAAAAGAAACGTGAATTCAACGTTTTTCGATACTCAACCCCAGGGGGTTGCTTCTTAGGGGGTCTGCTTCGCGCACGGCCAGTTTTACGTGGTTTTGGTAAAGTAGAAAGCGGTACTACCCCTAGCTTAGTCTGCGGTAAAATATGTGCACCTTTAACTACCCACATGGGCATTCGAATTTCACGCGGACGAAGTCGCGGGCAAAAGCTAGTTTAAATATAAACTATGTAGTTTTATTGTGTTTTAGATATTAAAATGAGTTACTTTCTATAACTGGCTACTGCATGCATACCTTCGCCTAACGGGTGATAACAAAAAATGAGAATACTTTTAGAGATATTTAAAAGAAACTCTTGTTGTGTCAATGAGATTCAGTTATTATTATGGAACATATACAAGATTATTATTTTCAAAAATCTTAATGAACATTTACATAAGTCCCGTCATCCCGTGATTAGCTGTTCGTCGAAGTCTGGACATTGTAGGGGGTCCCCCCCCCCTATATATAATTAATAGTATATGAGTATGTATAAGTGTGTATAGGTATATGACCTCTGACTTATAAAATAATCGAACCAATCGAAGATTCGTATGTACACACATTAAAATCTGATCTGAGGAATTTTGAGTAAAGGGTAACTAAAATAATACTAGTAATGAAATGCAGAAAGGAGTTAAAATCTATTTATTATTCGTAAACTCCAATAATGTTATATTTTCACTGAGTTTAATCGAAACTTTGACTAATTAATCAAATAAATCTAATTAATAGTCTTTATTTGATATCTGTTCTAATTCCCTGGGGCAAAACCACTGTGAGGAGAAAAACAGAACAGATAAAGAGAAAAACCTCACGCCCTTTGTTTTAAAAGCTAGATTTACAGTTCACTATATAACGACTATTACGTTATTTATAAAATGAGGAGAGGAGATACGTCAACATTAGTTACATACGTTTATACATAGTTGAACAAATGAGCTTTCAGACATAAGACACACATTATAATGACTAAACACCTTCCTTCAAACATATAAATTGAACACAAGTCATTTCGGCAAATTATAAGGTTAAATATGGTGTCTACGCTGCCAGACTTCCACAATTTGTATCAGAGTTAAACACATTAATAACTCAACTTATTTCACATTCCAAACATAAAGTTAAAACTACCACGGAAGTCGAATCCGGGTATATTAATTTTGAACATTATAAAAATACCACAATAAAACGCTCTCATTTACAAATAATGAAAGCCCAATCAATACAATATTGTGCCACATATCAGCACTGGCTCTGATATCAATATAATTATGTACTTATTTGAAATACATACTTCAACGAGGGATCGAACCCGTTAAAGAAATAAAATCCATAATTTTCACAGGCAGTTGGCTATAGAATTAGTATCTCGTAGATACTACATACGGGAATCGAACCCGTCAGCTTTTCTAACGTATTTGTTATTTTATCTGAGATTCGAACCCAAACATTAAACAAATAAAATCCTTCAAAATCACAATAGCATTCCATAAAAGAATCAGTCGCGGTTATTTGGAATATTTAATTGAACAGTAATCCAGGATAGCAAGTTCTTTGAACATCTGACAATACTTCTGATTATACTATAACATTTATTATCAATTCATCGTCAAATTACATTATACTTTATTTCCAAATAACTTTAACCGTGGTTTAAGAGATTGTACTTAACTTGAAAACCGCCGCCTCCGAAATTCACTGATTTTATTTTTACTCGATAGACATAGTTATAATAGAATATACAATCGCGACTAAAACCATCTCTTCGGCCACCAAACTCCGCCGACCTCCTCTCGTCTCGTCTCAGGATCAAGTGCCCAGCCTCCCTTCTTTTCCTATCTCTCACATTTTTGAAAAGCCAACCGTCTCGCCTACACACACACAAACAACTATCTTATACTATCTTTATTTACAAACAATAGTAAACCCTATGTTCTTAAACATAAGTTCTTCTTCGCAAAGCTACTCCGCCTCGTGTCATTCCCTGCACCCGCGCCATAGCCGTGCTGCTTCCACTCGTAGCGAAAGGTTGCTCCGTCCTTTTCTTTCATTGCAACCTCGCCTCGTGCGTCTGTCGGCGTGGCTCGTTCAAACCAAGCGGCTACGCGTCCCTCGTCAAGTGACCAACACGTGTTTGGGTTTTGCCTGGAATGCGTAAGTTTCGAAAAGATAGTTTCATGTTTGCACTATTGTACCTTAGACCATTAGGTTTAAGAACCATAATATTCTGCATCAAAACCTCAACATGTCACCTTGTGTATTCTGACCATATCTTGTTGTCTAGTGTCGTGTATCCATACCATTCCATCTTGAAATAATAAATCTGTCTTAAAAGCAATTAACGCATTTCTTATGCATTTAAAAACACGATTCTTTGTAATAGACAAAAGCTTAAGCTTTTGGTTTTTTTGTGCTATGAGACTCGACATCTAAATTTATTGCGATCACTAGTGTCTTTGCAACTTAAATTCTTTCTGTGAATTTGCTGTTATTTTTCACACGCCTCTAAGGACTGAATACTCATTTACCTCAACATTTACCACATATAATTAAATGAAAATATAGGTATACACGTTTCCCACCACAACATGATGTTGGAACAAGACCGTTGGCCGGCATTTTTGTCCATTTTCCGAACACATGTCTTTTTCGTTTTATTATCTGGGCACAATTTTCAGCTCTCCAATTGTTTATATGAACCAAAGCGCTCAAATAACCGTAAAAATCTTCAATCGGACGACATTGTGGAAGATTTTTGAGGTTACGTAGTTTTGTCACAAATGGGATTATTATCTAAATATATAAAAGAAGAAACTGACTGATTGACTGACTGACTGACTGACTGACTGACATATCAACGCACAGCCCAAACCGCGGGTCCTAGGAATTCCAAATTTAGCATGTAGGTTCCTTATAAGGTCTAAGGGTGCACTAAGAAAGGATTTTTCAAAATTCATCCCCTAAGGGGTTCAAATAGGGGTTCAAAGTTTGTATGGAGAGTGTACGATTTTAGAAGTAAGAGATTTGAAACTTCATGTTTAGACTCTTTATTAGATTACAAGAAAAGTAATTTCACCGTTTTTCGAAATTCATCCCCTAAGGGGTTTAAATGGGGGTTGAAAGTTTGTTTATCAACGCACAGCCCAAACTGCTGGTCCTAGGAATTCCAAATTTAGCACGTAGGTTCCTTATAAGGTCTAGAGGTGCACTAAGAAACGATTTTTCAAAATTCATCCCCTAAGGGGTTTAAATGGGGGTTGAAAGTTTGTATATCAACGTACCGCCCAAACCGCTGGTCCTAGGAATTCCAAATTTAGCACGTAGGTTCCTTATAAGGTCTAGGGGTGCACTAAGATAGGATTTTTCAAACTGTACCCACTAAAGGGTTCAAATATGGGTTCAAAATTTGTATGGAGAGTACGATTTTAGAAGTAAGCGGTTTGAAATCTCATGTTTAGATTTTTATTAGATTACAAGAAAAGTAATTTCACCGTTTTTCGAAATTCATCCTCTGAGGGGTTTAAATGGGGGTTGAAAGTTGGTATATCAACGCACCGCCCAAACCGCTGGTCCTAGGAATTCCGAATTTAGCATGTAGGTTTCTTATAAGGTCTAGGGGTGCACTGAGAAAGGATTTTTCAAAATTCTTCCCCTTAGGGGTTTAAATGGGGGTTGAAAGTTTGTATATCAACGCACAGGCCAAACCGCTGGTCCTAGGAATTCCAAATTTAGCACGTAGGATCCTTATAAGGTCTAAATGTGCACTAAGAAAGGATTTTTCAAAATTCATCCCCTAAGGGGTTCAAATAGGGGTTCGAAATTTGTATGGAGAGTCTAAGATTTTAGAAGTAAGAGGTTTGAAACGTCATGTTTAGACTCTTTATTAGATTACAAGAAAAGTAATTTCACCGTTATTCGAAATTCATCCTCTAAGGGGTTTAAATAGGGGTTGAAAGTTTATATAGAGAGATCCGAATAGGTAGAGTAAATTTACCTAAACTTCGAAGAACAAAGTCGAAAAGTGGAGACTCCCTTACAACTAATTTTTTTTCCGGGACTTAAGTCCCGGAATCTTACTAAAAAAATATATTATTGGTATCCTTTCGCACATTTCTCGAGCATTCTCAGTATAGCTGTCTGTTTCTAAAAGTGCTGTCTCTTTCACTCCTTCGAAAATTTCGCCATAACTATACTGAAGTGTAGTTCAAAGGCCCATAAGGGGTCCTGAAAACGCCTGAAAACGGGTTTTCAGGTTATTACGCCATCTTATAGAGGGTGTTCTGAAACGGACTGAAAACATGTTTCAGGCGCCTGAAAACAACGGCAACTTAGGTGAATTTTCGATCTTCTACTATGTGAAAGAGCCACCGGCGCAAAAGTAATGTGTGTATGTGTGTTGCGCCGATGGTATAGGTTAAAACTTCAAACGTGATTTTCCGTGCTTTAGAAGCGTTTTCAGCAGGCTGAAAGGTGATTTCAGGCCGTTTCAGAGGTGGCTCTTTCACATAGTAGAAGATTGAAAATTCACCCAAGTTGCCGTTGTTTTCAGGCGCCTGAAACATGTTTTCAGTCTGTTCCAGGACACCCTCTATCAGATGGCGCAAAAACCTGAAAATCCGTTTTCAGGACCCCTTATGGGCCTTTGAACTACACTTCAGTATATGGCGAAATTTCTCGAAGGAGTGAAAGAGACAGCACTATTAGAAAGAGACAGCTATACTGAGAATGTTCGAGAAATGTGCTAAAGAATACCAATAATATATTTTTTTAGTAAGATTCCGAGACTTAAGTCCCGGATAAAAATTTTGTTGTAAGGGACTCTCCACTTTTCGACTATGTTCTTCGAAGTTTAGGTAAATATACTCTACCTATTCCGATCTCTGGTTATATTAAATTGTATATTTAAACTTTTAACATTGAAAATCTTCACACTAATATTATAGTTAAATGTGAAAGTTTGTGAAGATGTTTGTTACTAAAGAACGGGGTAACAACTGGATGGATCAAGCAGAAATTTGGCATGTAAGTAGACCAAGTCCTGGATTGAAACAAAGGATACTTTATATCCCGGTAAAGAGTTTCTTTGGGACAATAACGGGAACAACGCGGGCGAAGCCGCGGGAAATAGCTAGTTGGTTTCATATTAGTATTTTTTTCAGACACTCATTTTGGTACTCTTTTTGATTGACCGCTAAACCACTCGGCTTGAACCGCAGTTTCGATACACCTTTTTCAGAAACAGTGACATAGAGCATAACTTTTTGCTCAAACTTGTCTTTTATATTCTCTGGTGTAGTAGAAATGTTGCTAGTATAATATCGGTCGTTTCCAGGAATATGGGTTTTGCTCAAAGGAAAATAACTTTCATCGTCCAAAATGAATGAAATTCCTTTGCAATTCCTGGTCATCCAGCGACATTATGACATAACAGTCGATTTTTGCTGGTCAGTGTACCCTGGTGCTCTCAAATTTTTTCTGCATTCTAGACCAACCTTTTTCAACGATTGACAAATGTACGGTTGAGAACATTTAATTTTTTTGCGGCATCTCGTTGGCTTATGGAATCTTTATCATTAAAAGTACTATGATGTAAGTTCAGCCTCCTCTCGGTCATTATTTTCACTGGTCGGCCGCTGCCACTTTTGCAAGCTACCGTCAACGATGCTAGAATCCTGTAAACGGTAGAAATTGGTACATTATCCTTGCTTAAATGGTTCACTGTGTACTTTTTACCCAAATAGATATTGGAATTATAAAAATGAACAACACGTAATCTCAGAGTTTCTTGCTTCGACGCCATTTTTGGCAAATATTAATGCATGTGAGAAAAAACAAATGAAGTCACTGACTCTCAAAAGCGGTAGCAACAGTTTCTGGACACAGCTTTTTTTTCTATGTGGACAGTATTTATTTTAGAGCTGTTTAAATGTATTTTCATTAAGCCATTGCGGATCAGGTACTCGTAATGGCAAAACACCCAAACTAAAATTAGGAATAAGTTTAATGCTGTCAAGTTTTGTGTAAAGATGATGTATTTATTATGAGTATTAAGAGGTTCGATGGAGAAAAATAAACAGCAAGGTAAATAAAACCTTGTAGGTAATATACGAGCAAATTAAAAGCGCGTACTACTTTTACGCCCGGCGTTGGGACACGTAAGGCATAATCACCGAACATTAGCACCCCATTCACGACACTGTTAATTAAGGAGGGTGTTTACTGATTAAACAGATTGAAGGCGTCATAGTTATCTAGACACGCGGCAGCGTGTCAAGCCAAGTTCAAAGCAAAATTGGCTAGCCAGCGCCAAGTGTAATATTACACGAACCACTTGGTGCCACTTTTCACCCTTCTATAACTCAAAACCTCTTTAACGTAAACACATGCAACTACGTGTGTTTTATTATATCCACAAGGACATCTAGAAGCCCAAATTTCATTAAGCTAGCTCAAACGGTTATAAAGATACGGTTATAAAAATAAAAAAAAAGTAAAAAAATAGGGGTGCCCCCATACAATTTTTTTTTATAATTGTGTCGTTGGAACCGTTAATGAAATCTCACATTTTTAAAAAACACCAATTGTTATTGGTATCCAATAAAGCAAAGAAGAGTTCAATACTTGTTCATAATGTTATTTTGTTCCTATAAATACATATTTGGATTTTGCATAGAACTTGGCACTCATTTAGATCTTCATTCTTTTTGCGGCGAAGCCCACAGCCTAGCATAATTTTTGTATTGAACTTGGCTCTCCTTTTTTACATTTATGTTTTTGGTGGGATACATAACTACGCAGACTTCCTGTGGGAAATTAGAATGTACGCGGCTTTTTGATTACGATTCAAATGGGAAAAAGCATAGAAGCGACAGTTTGGTGTTGATGTTGGGATACCCATAGAAATCGACGCGTTAAAATGATAAATGTGGCTAATTGTATTAATATGTTACTGTCAATGCATAGTAAGAGCAAACATTCAAACAAATTCAAAAATTGGGTAGTTTTTCGTGTGTTGCTCAGAGAGCATCACTTTTTTGAAGTTGCAAATTTAGATGTACGTTACCCTAACTAGTCCATACAACATACTAATAAATTAGAACGACGTCATGCTTTGCGATTTCTATGTCGTTTTCCACGGGGCTAATTTGCCTATGCCGTCCAAAAATTGTATCGAAAATGTTCATTCATTTTGTCATTCCAAGATAAAATGCGCCAATCGCTGGCTTGTCAGAAATAATACGGACTTGCTTGCATTTTCATAAAATCACAAATATGCGACAAGAAGAAAAAATTGCTTCATTCTTCTTAAACGTTTTACATAATATTAATTCATGAACACACTCAAATAAAACAAATTTACTTGATAGGTTTTCGATTACGAGGAAACTCAGTGGAGTCTTGTTTTAACTTCTTTGAAACGACAGTTTAACTTGTTTATAAGTCTGCCCGTGAGATTTCCCAGAGACAGTTACGTTCTGTTGTGCTACTCGTATATTAGCACATAAATACGACTCGTGTATGAAAGCCATTAAACCCGAACTGTAGGGCTATGATGTTCGCGTCTTATTCCACTTTAAATTAATGATGAAGCACTTATCACATTTCGATAAGTAAATGCGAGAGTCGGGTGCTTTACCATTTATATATTGTGCGTGTACTATTATTACCCTATAATGTTTTTCAATCTTCAGGAATTTTACTTTCATTCTTACCACCGAACCGTTGTGCTGGCCTTCTTGTGGTTTTAGGTATGAGTCTTTATTTATATACCACTTTTCTTGCTTGCTTTTCTCTTCACAAATAATGATTATAGTTAAAGGGTGACAATCCACCACAAATCGACCTAGTATATACGACAATACCTATTGATACGTAGGTTTTGTTTTTATTTAAAATGTTGTCATTCGGGTAAGGCTCTGGAGCGTCTCAATCCTATCCTACTTATTCCTATTTGATAACTAATATTTATTTATACGATAAAAATTGTATAAAAAATTGAGGAATTTGACTGGTGCATAATGCCTTATTATGTACAGTCGTATACATTATAACTTTATCTACATGCATATTATAAGTTTTCTACAATATGTACAAAATATGGCCTGCATTTTCAAGTGTTACTATTAACCTATTTGTAGGTATAAAACCTAAGTTTGAATAAAACACAAATAATAAGTTAAAACTTTATGTTTAACTGTGTATAAATAAATAAATCTATAAATTTAGTTAAGTTTAGTTTTGTATATAAACTTTAGTGTAACAATACCTCGGTAGATGGCGCTGTTACATCTGTGACATCTCCATACTACAGGCTGCATGCATCGCGCTATTAAGGTTTTTCCGGAATGAATGACTCCCGCTCGGTATTGTTTATTATTCCGATACTGTAATATGAACATTAAGATTCAGTGTGCTTTATTGTAAATATTAAGAATTAACCTCAGGTACGGGCTTCTTAATGTAGGCCATTTGCTTATCGTTTCTGAACATATTGTAGGGAAATTACGACATGGATGTAGGTAAAGAATTTTAGCTTATTCTCTATGTATATGTCTGCTAATTTTCAGTTAAAAGGTCTAGCCGCAATTCTATAGTGGAACTGTCCCTGGCTGAAACGTATAGCTTTTTTAGGAGCTTTTATTTGTCTTATTATAAGATATCATTTTACCAGATTTCAAGCCTGGAATCCTCTTGGTTTGGACAAAAATAAAAAGTAGGTTTTATTTTGGATGAAATGGTTTGTTTGGAAAAAATAAAAAGTAGGTTTTATTTTGGAAATTTGGATGTCACGTGTACCTTATAGTACTTAACTCATTTAAAAAAAAACCAAGGTTCTAACTTATTTATAAAGCCTTAAACCCGATGTTTTTATTTTTAAGATTTATTTAAAAATACTAATGAGATAGGGACAACCTCAATTTTTAGGGTTCCGTACCAAAATGGTAAAAAAGGAACCCTTATGGTGCGACTCTGTCTGTCTGTCTGTCTGTCAGTCTGTCTGTCCGTCTGTCACAGCCAGATATCTCAGGAACTACTGCTGCTATCGGTTTGAAATTTGGAATAGTGTTAAAAGTAGCTAACCCGAGCTTATTGGACATAAAAAAAATCTTGTACCTTTATTACTTTTTTTTAAAGGGCTCCGTAATGGGAGTTTGAAAATTGAAAGTAAGGCTAATATATCGAGTGGGGTATCAAATGAAAGAGCTTAATTTGTAGATTAAAATACCGTTTTTATTTTTTTCTTAAATAAATAGTTTTTGATTTATGGCGAAAAAAGTTTAAAAAAATACCATTCCCCCCCTATTATCTCCGAAGTTACTGATCAGAAAAATGTGTCATAATTACCAATTATTAATGTCGTCCTAAATATTACAGGAAAAATATAACCGTTTTCCTCACTTGCACCGTTTTTGAGAAATTTGCAAAAATCATAACACATACTTATTTGCTCCTACTAAACTAATCGCCATACAGTTTTTCTTGAACTATTCATGTATCTACTTATTAGGATTATTATTATTATTAGGAAGACCATTATATTTTCTCTTCCTAACTTGAATACTTTTTTAAAAATTTACAAAAATCTTAACATATTCTACCCTCCCTACGAGAGCCATCTAGCGGAGAGTAGCAAAACTAAGCGATGGTTTATTTTAGATTACATAAAAAATGACTATTAAATACAATGATCACTCATCAGGAATCGGGAAAAAACATAAAGTAACAATAATTATTAAAAAGTCTAATAGGAGTATGTTAGGAAATTTGACACTAGTAAATACCATAAAAATGAAATACCACTAGCGCCATCTAGGGACACAAATCTAAAATAAAGTGTGCTTCAAAACATGATTCCTTCATGAAAAATGATACATGAGAACTAACTTAGTTGACAAACAATTATTTAAATCAGCCAATAACAAAAAGTAACGTTTAATTTTAATTTACAAGTAAAATTAACGCGCTATTTAGTATCAATAGATGTCGCTGTAGCATACGCTGCATCGCGCTGTTAAGATTTTTCCAGGCTTAATAGGGCTAAAGTGGGTTTAAGGCAGGGTTGCTGTTAGCCGTAAGGTTGGTCTACTTATGAGTTTATACGGAACCCTCGGTGCGCGAGTCCGACTCGCACTTGACCGGTTTTTATTAGTTATATAACGTGGAGTATATGATTGCATACAATATTTTTTTTTCTAAAAAAATATTTTATGGCAACAAAACTCAATTTTGGGGCAACAGGGCAAAAATGAGCAGTTTTCAAAAAACTTGTACATTTGATCAACTATGTGTGTCCCCTTTAGTAAAAAATATGTTATAAAAATACCAAGCCCCTGAAATAGATTTAATTTGTAAGTAAATGAACCAATTTTGTCAGTTTATTTATCTATCTTCTTTGACGTTAGCTATTCTTTCTCATCCGCTCAAGGGGTGTTGGCTGGACGAGATCCCTTGCAGGGATGGGTTCGACTTTGTACATAACCTTTGACTGTTTGCATCTACCTTCGTATTGTTTTTGTTTGTATAATTTTACGGTGCAGTAGTGTTTAAACATATACTACCATACACCATATGTTTCACGAACGCGACCCATTTGATTTGATATGTGTCTATTATCGTTAACGAGCACTTATTTTGTTTGCGCATCTTAACTATGTTTAGTTTATAAGTAACTAATGGATAGCTATTATTGGCCTCATATTATGTATCAGAAATAGTCTTTAGTATATTTACGGCTGTTGTTATCCTAAACACCAATAAAATGAATAAAATAAAAACAAAGGACATATGTGTTGTTCATAAAATATAATTCAGAAGGTTTCTCATTAATCCATTCACGATTAAACTAAATTTTGAGGTCAGTCTCCCTAAGAACTCGGCTAACAACGAAATGTCAATCCGTTTTGATTGCTAATATCAATAAAATATTGTATTTGAGAAATAAGCTTAAGGAAATGAACTAAAAGAATGAAAATTTCCTCGAGTAAATTTCGTTGATGGCTCTTCAAAGAAAGAATATATTAGAACCTGGCTTCAAAAGGAATAGGAATACCTTTTCAAATGAAATGTCGCCTTGAGAAAGGTGTTTCAATCTGATTTTTTATATAACTAGTACCTATCAGACAACGAGTACCGCCAAATCTTGTTCATTTTGGTTGAAAAATTAATTTTTACAATAGTGCAATATTCTAAGTAGAATAAAAACCAGCCAACGGAACCAGCGTCAGAAGGTCAAAGGGCCGTTTACCGTCCGTCCGACTCAACCCTGGCGGCTCCAAGACACACGGCTCATTGATCGATACCATGGCCCGCCGGATGATTTCATTGACTGTGTGATGTCTCGGGAATCGGCCAGCGGATCTTTGGCAGCTGAGACCGTGTTGGCCGTTTTCCTCTGACATTAGCCCCACAGCAGCAACCATAGGCTTCACATACCTTAGCACCTAATCCTGCTATGCTGAGGGAATTGTTAGCTAGGGAAGTGCCCAATTGAGGCGAAGGCAGAGCGTGCAGCCATGCCCGACTCGGGCTGTGCGAGGACTTTGAGACGGGTCAAAGCTGTCCCCGAGGCACCCTCCAATAATAAGTTGTACGACCGTTTGCTCAACAAGTATAATTAGAAAAGTAAAAATCATAGAAAATTATCAAATGTTACTCTTTTGCCGAAGCACAAACAACTGCCCAAAGAGGAGTCTATATGTGAGTGTCTACACTATCTATATTCCACAATAACTACTAAACTCCTTAGACGATTTGAACGTGTTCCAATGGTACCTACCATTGGAATCCTTACGTTATTCCGCGTGTAGAAGGCTATGTAATGTCATATTTGACCGACTAAGCGCGAAGCGTCTCCGTTTCAGCATGGGCAAAAATTCTCTACTACATATCGCATTTCTTAACCAATTATCGTGTAATGTTGTGAGCATGTTTGATAATTAATTTCAATTCAATTTTGAAATTTTAGTGACTCACGAGTCACTATTAAAAAGAATATTATGGCTGTTTCTATATACGCCATCTTGCCATATACCGACCTACAATAATTTTAAAATCGCGCTATTTGATTTTTTCTCGCAGACGTATAAGACGACGTGACGCTTACAATCTTTTCAACTGTCAGTGTACTACAACTGTCGTTACTACACCAATGATCAGCTCTTGCGAATAAATTACTGTAAATTAAATTTGTAAAATCTTTTCTCGCCTTGGCCTTGTTAAGTAATCTTGCCTGATGTTTCAAGCAGCCTCTATATATGAAATGAAATGAAATATAATTGTCCACATTTATGGCACCCAAATCGAGAATCATTTAAACTGAGGACAATTTGCGGTTATGGGTTTTCGGTCGTTTTTTGACTAGTTCTCAAAACTACCAATTTTTTTAAACTGCAGTACCACAGGACTCACAATTCTCAGAATAGACAAAATAAGCCGGGTACCGATAAATGGTCAAAGGCAACGTCAGGGATTGGCCCTGAATAACCGTACCATGCCATAGAATTCCTTTCAGCGCTGCTTTCCAATACCCAATTATTTTGGGATCGGCAAAGGTACCAACCAAAATTTACAGGACACAGGAGAATTTAGATTATCCCTATCTGTATAAATGTTCTGATACTGTTGTTGTTCGTTTGATTTTTATTACAAAATCTGTAATAGGTATTTTCTTTATTACTGAACCTAATGGAATTTCATTACTGAGTTTTCATCATCACTTAAACCCGGAGTCATCTACTGCTGAAAAGATTTCATCAAGGAACGGTCGCACACATTTTTGACCTCCATTGACTACGGCAATCTAAACCAAGTCTTCAAACCATCTTGTGGGGAGCCGACCCACGCTGTGTCTTCCAGCGTGGTATCTATTCCAGAACCTTATTGTTATTGCCTAATTTGCCATTCGTTCTTCGAACTATATGCCCTGCCTATTGCCTGCCGGTCACCTCAGTTCTCCTACGGATTTGCTTATTTCTAATTCGATTACGTAACACTTCTACTCCATATGTATATGGCAACAGGCACTAGTCAAAGACCTTAGTTAGTCTTGAAACATTGTAGGATTTTGAAATGCGAAGATGAACTTCAGAGTGCTACTGAGTTGAAATAATTTAATAGATGTAAATAAATAGTTTAAATTTTTTATTTGTATATAATTTTGTTATTTTTTTAAATTTTAAACAAAATATCATCCTGGGTTAAGAATAATTTTATGTTAGATTTATTTGTTTATGATTGCGCTTTAGCTGACAACGTTTTAACCTCCTGGGTCCCCCGGTACTCACATGAGGACATAACATTTTAAAAAATCTACTGCCAAATGTCAAACCGGCTTAATAAGTTAACATACATAGAACGTTTTCGAACGAAACTGTCAACCTACAAAAATAAAAACCAAGTCATTGATGGCCAATCAGCGATCAGTGCGGCTTTGTTATCTGACACCATTGGCCAAACCATGCCCAGCGGTATGTAAATCCAGAATTATCTCACCGAAAGTATAATTATATATTTTTGTTTCGTTTTGATTAGTAAATTTTTGGTGTATTTCATATGTTAGTAAGTTAATTTCCTCCAGAAAATTAAAAAAACATTAGCCAAAAATAGCTGTGATGTTTACGTACTCGTGCGAGTACAAGCGGTCTTAAAATGGTATGTTTATGTTCTCGTACGAGTACAAACGGTCTCAACGATGTCAGATTTTTAATCTTAGATGAATATCAACTATGTTTTATTAGCGATTTTCAGGCTAAAAGGACTGTGAAATAGAGGAGTACGTTAACTTCGACGAATCCGACGGTTTTTTCGAAGGCGAAGACGTTTAGTCAGAAATAATCTGGAATCTAATGATTCTGTTATATCTAAATCGTAAAGCAACGACGAAGATAGCAATATTTTTGAAAATATTCAAAGGATAACAGAAGATTATATCTTCGGCGGCTCCTACTCCAGCCTTGGAAATAGAAATAGAGGGGATCAAGATTTTTACAAGCTTTTATATAACTTTCAATGTATGTATACTGTCCGTATGTACCTATGTTTGTTCGGGTGGAATCTTGCAACTCAATTTTGAAGCAGATATCTTCAACCGAATGAGCTAAAATTTTGCAAAAATACGTAAATCAGATGACAATGCAATATTATCATAACATGGAGCTGACCAGATGATGGAGCTGGATGGTAGCTAAAGGATCATCTAAATTACAAGGTAAATTCGCCGTGTTTGGCTTAATTTGATTGGTTGTCACGTGCAGATTGCGATTATATAAAAAAGTAAAGTCGTCCATAAAAGCTTATCTAAAAATAAACATTTTTTAACAGAAACTTATTCTAGTCCAAGTTAACGTAGTGAAATAAGCGCTTAGTCAAAGTTTATGATACGAAGTTCTTTTTGTTACTGACTTTAGAATTATTTGATTATGACACCGAATTTTTAATTATGTGCTATAATAAGTACAAATAAGTAATTTTTGTATATATACATGAAAATAAAGTTGAATAATGATAGTATTTCTGTCTATTTGATACTGTTCTCGAGTGAGTACAAAGTCCCCACGTACTCGCCTGAGGACATAAAGAAAAATCGAGAGGGAAACTCTATGATTTTTTTACTAATTTTCCGATATTAGAGGGCACTTACTAAAACGATTTTTTGAAAAAAGTATCAGTATCGGCGAAATCGATATCTCCAGGACCCAGGAGGTATAATCTTCTTCTTCGGCGTCACATTCTTGGCAGAGTGGTCGAGGCCGTCATGTCGTGGTTAGTTGTATGTTTTACAAATCAAATATACTATTATGTTTACAGGTAAAATAAAAGAAAAAACCTAAGGAAGAAAAATGTGTCACTTTCACTTTGTCCTCTTTCCACAGCCACACAAGAGCTCGTATTTAGGGCCCAACTGATTTCCATATAACTAGCATATGTTTTCGTAATGCGTTGTGTCCGTATAGTTCTTATTTACCTTTTATTTAGATTTAGATTAGATAGGCCGATATCCCTGGGTACAATAATGGGCAAAGTGTTTGTGAGATTGCTGCAGCCTGAATTGACGAAAAACATAAAGATAAATGATGCGCAGTTTGGTTTTCGTACCGGCCTATCTATAGAGTCCGCAATACTGAGTTTTAAAACTGTGGTTAACTATTACGTTAGCAAACACACATCTGTGTATGCGTGTTTTCTAGATTTAAGTCGCGCCTTTGACTTAGTAAATTACGATTTATTGTGGACTAAGCTTTTGAGATCAAACGTATCGGACGAAACAGTAAACATCCTGAGGTATTGGTACGAAAACCAAACAAATAATGAGAAATGGGGCGACACCATCTCTAACGATTACAGGCTAGAGTGCGGTGTGCGTCAGGGGGGTATTACCTCCCCGGACCTCTTCTGCCTTTATGTGAATGAGCTGATTGAGGAGCTGAGAAGCACCAGAACGGGTTGTCATGTTGGTAATGTGTGCGTTAACAACCTGAGCTACGCTGATGACATGGTGCTTCTCAGCCCCGCGAGCCACGGCATTCAAAAACTGCTAACGATCTGCGAAACGTTCTCAAAAAAGCATTATTTGAAATATGTTTTAAAAACAGAAATGCTCGTTTTCAGATACGGCAGGGGTCCGGAGGTGATACCTCCAGGCTGTTTGAACGGTTCGCCAATTCAGGTTGTAGCGTCATTCAAGTATCTGGGCCACTACCTAAGCGAGAGCCTTCGCGACGACATGGATGGACATGGAGCGGGAGCGCCGCGCGCTCGCGGTCCGTTGCAACATATTGGCGCGAAGATTCTCTAAGTGTACCAGAGACGTAAAAGTCACATTGTTTAGGGCATTTTGCCAATGTTTTTATACATGTGCACTATGGTCCAGCTTTACCAAACGCTCATACAATGTACTAAGGGTTCAGTATAACGATGCGTTCAGAATACTCATGAAACTGCCTCGTTACTGCAGTGCCAAAGCTATGTTTGCTGATGCGAGAGTACCGGATTTCTATGCAATCCTAAGGTCCCGCATAGCATCAGTTTGGGCTAACGTCTGGCAGAATCCAATGAGTAATGATATTCTGGAATTGTTTACTGTGAACCCGAGCAACAAAATCCTGAAGCATTGGATTTCCGTGCACCAGGATGTGAATGGTAGGTAACTAGTATTAAGACAAGTGTCAAATTTTGAAATATGATATTTTTAATTATTTTTTAGTTTAATATTAGTGTGTGTTTATGAGTTTATTGTGACTTGAAATAAAAAAATATTATTATTATTATTTAAACCTTAGCTACTTAATACCGTGTAACATTATTGTGTTCGTGACTCGCGATTAATATAACATTTTTTATTAAAATACCTACTAGTATCTATCTACTCAGCTTACTAGATGCATATTTTTATCTTTCGTCCTATTTTATTGTTGTTTGTAGGTAAATTGCAAATAATTACTACTCTTTCTACAGAAATTTACTTTAAAGCCACTTGATTTAAACGTATTAACTATGTAATTTCTTTTGAAATCGCTATTAATGCTTTGAATGGCGTCCTGTGCTTGCCTCAAAGCTCAAGAAAATCTTATGGTAAATAAAAATATAAGTAGACCAACGGGCGCTAGTCTCCGCTTAACGAATTAAGGATATCATCTTTTAGTTTCTTTGCGTTTTCCTGTTCCCCCTCGTCTGCTACAAATATTGCGCTTTGCGTTGGGGATTAGACGTCGGATCATAAAAAATAAATGGTATTAAGTTGTTTACCTCCGATGGTGCCACGAGTTTGACCTCGTTTAACGGGAATACCCGTGGGCCATTATTATTAGTCTGATCTTTTACATTGCTAGACAAGCATTTATTATTTTTAGTTTCGATTTCAGATCCTTTGAATCCATTTATTTATATTGTAACTACGTACTTTCATTCGGGTGGTAGGCGTGCAGCACTTCAGTAATTACTTTATTTTTTTATTATATTTATATTTACAATGAATGGTACTGTAGATGTGGTGTACGTGGTCGGTGAAGATCATTCACTTACTGTTGGGAATCGCTGCAGGCGGATTAATCAAACGTCCAAGTTTTTAGCACTTAGCATTTATTGCTAGGCAAGCTCACACCAAAGCATTAAAAAGCACAGTTCAAACAAATAGTCAGAAGGAGAAGAAGAAATTGCACAAAGCTAAAGCACTTAAAACTATACACAGCGCTATATTTATGACAATAGCGAGTTAGCGGCCAGGCGACATGCGTAGTATAAAGTGCCTTTTCACACGTCCCGGTTGCCGGGTAGCCGGCGCCGGGTACCCGAAGTGTATGGCCATGTACGTTAGCTTTCATACATACCGGCGTAGGCTAACGTACATGGCCATACACTTCGGGTACCCGGCCAGGGGCGTATTTTGAAATTAGGCGCCCCGGGCCAATGTACGTTTCGGCGCCCCAGAAGTCAAGGAAAAAAATTATTGAAATAAAAAATACAATATTTTTAATAAATTCTGATCGCACGCACGCAGGCGAGCTATCGCGCGTCTGTGTGAATACGTGTCGCGCGCTCCTAAACGGCTGAAATTGGACTACTTGTTCGTCTTTATACTTTGCCTCGAGAGCGGAACTTAACTTTGTCAAAAATCAAAAAAACCGTAAAAATAAGGAAAGGTCTAGTTTTTGGTAGTACCTTCTCAGGACGTTTTCAAAGTAGACTAAATTTGCTACAATACCCATGAGACTAGATCTCTGTAGACCCAATAGTTTCCGAGATGAAGCCTTTCAAAGTTCACCATTTTTCCGCACTTCGCCATTTTTTGCAATTTTCTGTCGTTCTGAATGAATTTAGACCCTGATTCTTCGTAACCCCTGTTATACAATCGAAGCCTTGTACGTTATGTTATGGGATGTTAAAAATGAAAATGAGAAGTGTGAATGATGATGTTTAATGATAAGCTAATAAAAAAGCAAGGACAACAAAAGTTAATAGGTTTATTAGTTAATTAGTTAGTAAATTGAATTATTCAAAATCAATAAATTAAGTTATTTTAGCCCTCTTGGAAGGGCGGCGCCGATCGCAGTGAGGATGATCAGCAAATCAATGTCCTCACCAAAATAGCGCAGTTCAAAAAATTATGAATTTTGAAAAGCATAATCTCGAAAACTATTGTGTCTACAGAGATAATTTTAATATTTCATATTGTAGAAAATTTTGTGTACTTTTAAAACGTCCTGAGAAGGTACTATCAAAAACTAGTCCTTTAGGGTCATAATCTCCAAAATCTGAAAACCGAAATTTTCGCGGTTTTTTTTCGATTTTTGACAAAGTTGCATTGGCGCTCGAGGTCACAAACTTAGATTATTCATTCAACATCATAAACAAGTCTGCAAAAAATCAGAACTACTGGATTGGCGCAAAGTACCCCGTACTTTCAGGTGACAAGGTTACTGGATTATTCAATGTTTTGCAAAATAGGTTTCAATATTGAAAAACGCCCCCTCTTCCCTCTGCGCCTCGCCCGGGCCCTTATTCAGAACATGTACTTATTGTACTTACCACGCCGTATGTTTTTAATAACAGACGCGCTCCGTAGGTATTGACGAAAATTAACTTACGACCGTATTTTCGATAAAATAAAAAAAGGTGAGAAGTAAAAGTCAGTTGAATGGCGCCAAAACCAGAACAAAAGGCAATCGGCCCGGGGCGGCTACGGCGCCCCTGGCCGATTGGCGCCCCGGGCCATGGCCCGGATGGCCCTAGGGTAAATACGCCCCTGTACCCGGCGCCGGCTACCCGGCAACCGGGACGTGTGAAAAGGCACTAAAGAAGAAACGGACTGCCGGGCGGGGGCGAATTGCCCGGCTCAGGCGCATCGGTAGCTCCAAACCGGCTTCAGCGCATGACGTAGTTGTCGCCAGGCCGCGCGAATAAAAATAATAAAAAGTTTAAGTTCTCAAAATATTTTTTTGCAACGTAAAAAAGTTTTAATAATACTTCCTAATTGTATCGATCAGAATGTTTCGTGATAAGTATACTTTATATGTTTTTAGCCACTAAATGTATTTTTTTTTAGTTACATTATCTAATGAGAATATTTACCAGTATGATCGAAGCCTTACGATAACTTATGTAACGTTTTATGATAACGTCACGTATATTTTTTTATGTTACTTCTATGTCACATTGGTCAAAATCCGCGGTCTTACCCATTTACTTTCATTTAATGTAACAAAAAATGAAATAATATTTTTTCAGTATATTTTCAAAAAGCAGCACAAGTAATATTTAATGTGCTTCTTGTCAACTTAGGTACTGTAAAAACTAGTGTTTAATTTGTGCTTTTACTTTATGCTCGAGATCCTCTAAAATCGCTCAGTCAAGTGCAGCATCTAAATTTATCGCTATTATTATTCACTGAAGTGAATAACGTCTGTAGTTCGGGTAACAATAGTTCTTTCAAACATTCTCGGTCTGTCGTGAAAGTGTACTTGTCTTACGACATCCGTTTTATAGGCAATTAATCAACTTATAAAACACAAACCAATATGAACTGATATCTCTTCTAGTTATTACAGTTCCTTTATTACTCTACGTATTTGGTCGTAAAAAAATAAATGAGATCTTTTGTCTCTAAGGAAGAAATCCTCTTTGCCGCGATGGAATCGCAGACCATTCAATTTTGCGAGGACTTCATCGATCAATACTCCGTGGGATGATATATAGCTGATAGAACGTGTCACAATCTATCCGATGAAATTATATTGGCTTGCCGCTTGAACTAAGGCTCCTTCAATAAATCTTTATTGGTTTATATGAGTGCCTAAATTATAATATGCAAATAGTTTACACGTTAATAACAATGTTTTGAGATTGTTTGAGCTTTGTCATAAATGTAAGATTGATTTTCATGAAAATATTGGTAGCTTAATAAAAAACAAGACTTTTATGGGCATTTTTATTTTAAAATGTACGGTTAGATGAGGTTAGTTCCACCTGTAGCATGGTACCCATTACGATAGCTGCGTTACCTATCAGTTGGTGAAAAAATATATACAGGGTGAAACATGGGTCGTAAACAGAAATTTCCGTTTGTATTGCAGTATATTAAGGCAAATTCATTGCATTAACTCTTAAAGCAAACAATAAAACTTTTTGATATTAAGTATCAATTAACTCATAATTAGGAGATTTTTTTCGCGATTTCGTGGTTGTCTCCATAGTGAAAGTTGCTCAGTGTGACTCTCCCCAGTACCCCGTTCACTCCTGCTACATGACCCCAAAAACGCCCTCTAGATACAAAGATTAAATACGTAGAAAAAATCAAACGTACTTGTAGTCCCTGTCATAAAGGGACAACGTGCTATTTGCTACTCCACCTGGGTATAAGTAAACCCGTTGAAATGTTCCATGCATTTGCAACAGCGTTACTAAAGATATTTGTATCAATTTCTGTTTCAATATAGTCGTAATAAAGAATTGTGGTGTTTTCCACATTAAAAATTCTAAAAATACAGTAGGTAACTTGCCAACAAATTCAGTAACATCAATAATATTACACTGTTTTATCCCAGTAATTTTAGCTTGATCTATTTATGGCCTTTTTAGGGTTCCGTAGCCAAAATGGCAAAAACGGAACCCTTATACTTTCGTCATGTCCGTCCGTCCGTCCGTCTGTCCGTCTGTCCGTATGTCACAGGCATTTTACTCAAAAACTACATGATAGATATTGAATTTGGAATATAGGTATCTTGTATGAGCAGCTACTTAGTTTGGTAGTTAAACAACTAAAATAAATATTTTAGGGGGGGCACTCCATACGTGTTACAGTTGGGCGATTCCGCTGGAGACGAACCTTGACATCAATTTTCAAGTCCCAATATTTGTTACTTTCTTTGACACCATCGTGTAGGGTGAGGTCTTAAATTAATTGTTATGGACTTAACTTCATATTAAGGATGTTAAAGCGCTTGAAAACCTTTTCATTCTAAGATTGATTGATTATTGCATTGATTGTTTATTGTCTTTCAGTATAAATAGGCAAAACATTTTAAATATTTGACAATTAAAAGAAATTTATGTTTTTATACTATGATCCGGAGAGGTGGGCCGATTTGGTTGCACCCGCGATAGCACTTTAACCCTCTCTTGTGGCTATTTAAACATTTATTTAAAATTCTTATACACAAATCTATAGAACAAAGGTTAGAAAGTAATCCTTAAAATAATATTTTTATAAAAAATGTTTTTCGTTTTATTAGGAAGCGGCCTTGAATGAGTCAGAATGTTGCACCGGCTATAATGGAATCGCCCAGAAGCTAAAAAAAAACTTTAATTCGACAATAACTCAAAAACCGTGCCACTTTTAGTGGGGTTATGTTAAGTTGGTTTGGTACCTCTTGACCTGGTCTACCTCCAGTGTCACTGTGACGTGTCAGTTATGGGACACCCTGTATAGTTTAAATCTTATATGTCAATGGGCAGAGCATGTTTCTTGTAGGATTGAGGGCCAATTTCCCAACTGCATAAGAGAGAACTGATGGTCTGATGAAGGTCAGGTCTCTGGATGCGAGTGGTGCCGAACGACTCACCATGGCGTTATTTGGGGAAGGCCTATGATAATATTATTACAACTATACTTGAAAGATACTACGTCAATCAATAGAGGTATTTTTTGATACAAAATTCAATCAATTGCACGGCTATCTGGCAAAGAAGACGTACTCGGTCGGGTTGGTTCATGGTAATAAAAAGACAGGAAGGTGCTAGATTAGCATGAGTGCTAGTAGCAAGCTTCTGACGTGACCGAAAATTATTGTTTTAATAGGAAAATTCAGTTAAAGTAGCACATTTCGTTAATTGTACTTAATACCGGGATCCCGGTATTGCACCGTCAATACCGGTATTGAAAAATGGCCCTAAAAAAGCCGGGATCACGTGATCCCGGGATCCCGGTATTGGAAGCCCTATAGCATACTGCGAGCATTTTCTAAAAGAGAAGTACCAATTTATGTAGGCTTAGTGAAATCTAATAAGGAGAACGATCTTGTTTTAGTCTTTTTTCCGTAGTTGGGCTTAAATTTTTTTTTATTTACGTCTCGTTTTAGTTATTTTTGGTTAGCTCCCAGCAAGCTTCACTACAATAGGCTGCGGATTAAATTTAAGTTACGGAACAAATAAAATCAACTTACCTATTCCCATCACCACTTATTACTTTACGTATTTTTTTACAGATTTGAGAAAAATCAACAAACAAAAATAACAACAGACCTTTTTTCAAGGCCAATCGCAACACAAATACAACCCTTGATTTTCCGTCGAGTTTTAAATACAAGCAAATCGTGTCAAAGCTAACCCATGTAAATGAGCTGAAACTGAGGCTCACAGAGAATTACTTATCAGCGTTTCAGGATCAAATTTATTTGGAACTTGGATAAAAGGTTCGTCTGATTTGATTTATGTTCGCTGTTACGTATATGGTCCTGTTTGATAAATTTTAAGATGTTTCTTATTTCTTAGGTAAGTACTTAAGTAGAAATATTTTCCAACTATTTTTACTTTTAGTTTCATAATAAATTAACTCTCCTTAATCTAGCACTAAAGTGTATGTGTATATAAGTACATACATATATTTACCATGTTAACAATACCCTTTCTCTGCTGTAATACTTTTAGGTTAGGGAAATGAAAATAATTAATTAGCCGAAACAACCTTCCCCTCCTTTGTTTGCCATGTTAACTTTCTTGTTACGAACTCCGAGTAGTTATAATCATCTGAACAAAAGAATTTAGATTACTTACGAGTATTCAAAGCTTAAAGTTCAGTTCAATCAATCACATCAATCGGGGCAGTTAAATCTATAAATAAACAATTAGCAGTGTGTCCGTGCGCTTGACAGTGCTTGGTTTGCGGGCAATTTTAATATAAAATGGCTTAATTTAGAAAGGGCGGAACATTTTTTGGCAATATTAAAAAAAATGTAAAACCTCATGATATTCTGAGCTCATTAGTATGGAAACATCAATGTCATAAGACCAAAGATCGGTAATGAAGTAGATCTTGTCAAGTCCGTATATAAGCTTATTGTTTTCTGCCTATAATTTATCAATATTTTTCTTATTTTCACTTTCGCAGCGCTGTCATGCCGCATTGTACCGTTTCTGTCACGACCTCATACGAAATGAGATATAAATCTCTTTACAAACCTGCCAGTAAAGCTTGAGCTGTGACAGGTCTAAGGGTTTCCCTGCTTTAATATTGATTTCAAAGTTATCGGGAAACGGGGGAGGTCACTGCGGATGGTTTTTCGTATCAGTGACACACGTTTCTAAGATGCTCAGTATCGCGTGGTTGCCTTCGATTTCTATATTTTCTCGGCCTATTGTGGGGAGGATTAGGGTTTATTGAGTTACTTTAGGTTGGTTTTGGCAGCACGGCGTGTTATCTGAAGTGTTTGTTGAGTGTTTGGCTCTTTGCGAGAGAGAGTATAATTCTGATACAATACATTTTTAACGCAGAAACGTATCACGGAAGGTGATTAATACCTTTATGAAATTAAATTAAGATAAAAAGAGCCGTATTTTGTATATCCATTTATTGATGTATAACTTTAAATACAAGTTTTTCAACGAGTAGAAACAATTTTCCATATAGCTCCAATATGGACCGAAGTGTCAATATTACAAACTGTGTCCCATAACATAGTTGTACCAGTATTATTGTACCCCAAGGGATGAAACCTTGTGCAAATGTGTCACCAGAAGGGTGCCGATCCTGTAATTATTGATTTACTTGCGGTTTTCCCTCTCGTCGACCGGAGGGCTGCGCAATTTGTATACAAAAAGCAATTACTTATGAAGGACTAGAATGTAGGATTTCCTCGCGGTTTTGGCTATCGTTAGATCTTCTAGGCTTTTGTTTGAGTGATGCAAAAACATTAACGTAATCCAGCATTTACTAAATAGAAAAATACGAGTTGATTGAAAATTTGTTATGTTTTATTGCAGTTGTTTCCGAGAGACTTTATCCTACCTAAATTGAAATATACTGCGAGATGAATCTTACAAATGCAAAGAAAATACTAATGTCTTTACACAGTAAAATATCAAATAATATTAAAACATGAGAGGCTAAGCTGCAGATAAATTTACGGAACTCGGTTCAACGTTTGATATCAACTAACTGCATACGACAGAAGTCGAGCGGTGTTCCAGGTTAAACTAGGAAATTTCCTGCGGTTGCAAAACCAAAACAATAATTCATAAAGTGTCAGCTGAAACGATTACATAAACATTTTTTATAAGCTGTTAGACGGTTTTTATTTTTTAAGTTAGGTAAGCATTTTTGTCTTAAAGATTTTGATACAGTACCATTAAATATACAATTTTTCCAACTTATATTTCATTATTTGCCAATTTTCAAAATTAATTTGTATTTTGTGAAATAAGGTAAATAAAAATAAGTGATCACTAATATATATATTTTTCTTTTTCCAGGTACATTTATCTTATATCATTTATTATATGGTAAAGAAACCACCAGAGTACAAAGTCGTGAGTATTGAGTTTCTGTTAAATAATTAGTATTACAAGTCAATGTGTTCTGCAAATCTATAGGCAGTACCGACAGCCAAGTGTGGGATTGGTGTACGTACACATGCTGGTTGGTAGATCATCAATTTCTTTTTGTAAAGTTTGAAATCGTCTTTCTCTATTGGAATGAAAGACTGAATACCTAATATTATAGCTTTTATTTCCACGTTGTAAAAGTCCAACTTTGTATGCTTCAACAAATAAGTAGGTACTTTTTTCTTCCTTTAACCGATCCTTACCTTCTATTAACTTGCCGTGTACGTCAGAGCAGCAAGTATATTCGACAATTCAACCAAAAATATTGTGAAGCCGGCTAATCAACCGGCAGTACGATCCTTACCTCTCGTAGAGTTTCAATCTGTAACCAGTTGAATGGTTGAAAGAAATATTCAAAGTCAAAGAACTTTATTCTTTAATTTAGGCATATTAAAATGCACTAAAAATTGTAATAATATTAAATTTAAATTTTATTTCAAATACCCAGATATTTGATTTCCATTCTTATATCTTCGCAACGAAACTGTAGATTAATCGGGATCAGGAAATAAGTCTATTTCAGTGTGTAAATATTGTAATTGTTCGCTTCGCACGTGCCCCGATTTACGGGAAAAAAGTTCACATCCGCATACCAGCACCAAATTTTAGTATGTTGTTAGGTATGGTCTCTGGACCCCAAAACTGCCGGGAGACAGTCTCTGAAAGGTCAAGGTCACCGAATATGACGTCATTCATCTAGCCCCTCCCGCGTTCTTAAGAATGTTTAATTGTGACAAAACTACACAACTCAAAAAAAATATACGGAAATTTAGGTTTTACAGCAAAACTAAAAACACTAAGTTATGTAAATGTAGTACAAAAACCTCCGGATCCATTACATTACAACACTTAAAACTACATTTTTAGAGATGTAAAGGGTCTCTAGGCGTCAAAACACGATAAAAAAGCCTTTCATTTGATACCTCTTATGTGAATGTGAGATGTGTAGTTTTGTCACAATTAAACATTCTTAAGAACGCGGGAGGGGCTAGACGAATGACGTCATATTCGGTGACCTTGACCTTTCAGAGACTGTCTCCCGGCAGTTTTGGGGTCCAGAGACCATGCCTAACAACATACTAAAATTTGGTGCTGGTATTCGAATGTGAACTTTTCCCATAGAAGCATGTCCGTAACTCGGCGCACTAGTTATCATACTCGTATGTTAATTTGTAGCTGTATAACCGTTAGCGCACGATTGAGTTTCGTCCAAAGATTTAATGGAGTTAAGTCTACATATTATTAAGGGTTCTTATTTACAAAACCGAGCGTGAGACAAGCGTTACGGAGATGTTTAACAAACAGAATTAATGGGAGCCTGCCGTGGAACGACATTAAATACACAGGTAACCGGTTTCAGTGACATATAGCCTTCGATCTCCTTATAGTATTTTCCTGTGAGACATCAAAATTTAGACTTAAGTATTTATTTTTAACAACGACATTAACTAAATATCTTTACGAAAAAAAACCCGATCGCGGTGCGCTTTAAAAATGCATAAAATCCGCCATTTTGTTTATTTTAACGAACTTTATGGCCAAGTGTGGCATAAAAAATATTCTTTGAACACTTAGATTGCAATAAGATTACATTAGATTTCTTAATGAAAATTCAGTTTTAGACTAGTTAATTGGTCATAACGGACTAAAATGAATTGTTGAATATCACGTAGATATTGCGAGTTAGCATACAAGTGTCTTAGAAAAATTAACTTTATTTGACCTAAGGAATGCTCACTTAATATTCGTATTATGGCTTTTTGATTGACTGTAGAGAATTCAAAGTTGACACTTAAGATGTGAGTACATGTTTCTGTTTGAAATACGACATTAGGTGGGTCATATGATATTATATATCGTGATTGTACCTATAAATGTTTGCTTTAAACATGGATTGGATAAAGTATGGTTCAAACTACCGATCCCATGTCACACGATTAACGTACGTTCCTCTGAGTTAAAATCAAATAGGTATATTGCATACCTCAATCCGAGCGCACTTAAGCCGTTTTACACTACAGAGATAACATTCCAGCATTAATCTCTTGAATAATTCCTCTCGGTAATGTGAACTTCATACATAATCCTGTCAAACGCCTACCCAAGGCGTGAAAGCTGATGTTACACACTGTAACTGACAACGGAAAATGTCTCATTTGGTGCTATTTGAGACCTCGTTTGGGAATAAATAATAATTTCTATTCCTAATATTGCAGTCATAAAGCTAGTAAAATATTATGGAAGTTTTAATATCTTTAAACATTTTGAATTTTTTATAATTTTTAACTAACGTCATAGTTTCGTATTATTTAGTATGAGACAATGTAAAAATCCTTGAGAGCTCAATTTTCTTGTAAAGGTTATAAGGGCTATAAGAGACTTCTGAGGCATCATTCATTATGATTTTATCAGACATTTTATTGCGATCTTGAATAGAAAACAAATTGAACTTGGTAACTTATTCATTAAATTTTACTAGGGGATATTGGATCACGCCAGCCAGATTAAGATATACTTGGTATTCGACTACCAATCTTAAAACTTTTCTCTTTATTATCTTTTCGGATTCATCAATAATTAAGCGATGTTCCACATGCACAAGTGTTTTTTATTTGTTGTGGGGTATTTTATTTAGAGGAATTATAATTAGTTTAAACTTAAATACAAACGTACCAAAACTTAAATAAACATGTATACATATATTATATATACGTTCTGATTTGCAAGAATTGTATGTTGAAAAAAATTTTTCTCTTCAACTGCATGCATGAAGAAACGAACTAATTAAATCCTTGGGACATAAATGTACAGCTAATGTATTGTGTCCTCTGGTACCTTAACTTGCATTAAAAATACATGTCAACAGCTTTAGATGTTTCCTAATAATAGAAGCTAGTACACGGTACATATACGGTACGGTACGGTATATTTTCACGTATGTTATATCTGAATTATATATCATATTTTTTTGAACTCGATTTCCACCAACTTGCCTATTATTTAACCGGGGAAGATTCTTTGTTTGAGAACTATAAAATGTGTTCCTCCTCGGTGCTATCTCTTAGACCAATTCATATCTTAAATCAGTAATATATAAACGTGTATACTCCATAGCTTGCCCTTCGACCTTTTCCTTTTCTTTGTCTCCACCTGTGACTCATAACATAATGTACGCAAGGAGTGAAAATACGCGTCTGTTTAGATTTGATAGTTGTAAAACTCCGGCCCGCGGTCTGTAAGACGACAGGCAGGTGGTTACGTGATTTCTGTTATACATCTCTGGCGGTCTTTGAGACCGGTGGTGGTTGGTGGTTACGTGATAAAAAAATCCCACCAAAAACATAAATATAAAAAGGAGAGCCAAGTTCAATACAAAAATTATGCTTGGCTGTGGGCTTCACCGCAAAAAGAATGGAGATCTAAATGAGTGCCAAGTTCTATGCAAAATCCTAATATGTATTTATAGGAACAAAATAACATTATGAACAAGTATTAAACTGTATTTCTTTGATTTATTGGATACCTATAACAATTGCTGTTATTTAAAAATGTGAGATCTTATATTTATTTTATATAGCAAATATAATAATACATATATTGGGACACAATTAAAAAAAAATTGTATGGGCACCCCCCTATTTTTTAACATTTATTTATTTTTAGATTTTTTCCTACGCTTACACACAATTACCGAGCTGGATTCCAAATTTCATTCTTCTAGGTCATCTGGAAGTAGGTTGGTTAGATTTAGGTACTATATGTCAGTCAGTCAGTCAGTGCTAAAATTTTGGACTTTTTGACCTTCATATCTTTATAACCGTTTGAGCTAGCTTCATGAAATTTGGGCTTCAAGATGTCCTTATAGATATAATTAAACACACGTAGTTTTATATGTTTACGTTAAAGAGGTTTTGAGTTATAGAAGGGTCAAAAGTGGCACCAAGTGGTTCGTGTAATAATTCACTCGGCGCTGGCTAGCCAGTTTTGCTTGAACTTGGCTTGACACGCTGCCGCGTGTCTAGATCAGTCAATATATCTCAAAGAAATTAATTGAGTCTTCCCAAACGATAAGAAATATAACATAGAGTTAGTTGTCTGCGCAATATTATGGTTTCAAAATAAACTTTTGCGCAATTCGTGCGCAAAAGTTTACAAGCGAATTATTTTCCAAAATTTCTATAACATTAGACGAAAGGGAAAGTATTCAACAAAATACTATTTTAAGTTGACTTTGAGTGAGTTTAAATTAATTTTTTTATGCTATTTTCTCTTCTTAGTCGTATCCATCATGACTGATGATCGTGGTTGGTGGTCGTCTTTCTGGCACGAATACATTCCTGCCATCGACTCCGGTCCATCGCGTTCCTCACTACATCGTAGAATTTTGAGATAGTTGCTCGCATTTAAGCTGGTCGGTCCATCGTGCTGGCGATTGGGCACGTGATCTTTTGCCTTCTGTATTTCCAACAACGATTAATTTTTCCAAACTTTCGTCTCCCCTTCTCATTATATGGCCAAAGTAACTCAGTAGGCGCTGTTCGCAGATTGTGGACAATCGCAAGTTAATTTTGAGTTCCGACAGTATCAATTGGTTCGTGCGCCTAGCTGTCCATGGTATTCTCAGCATACGCCTCCAACACCACATCTCGAAGGCATCGATCCGTTGTTTTGTTGTATGCTAGCTTGTTTATTTTCGAGAAGAATTTTGTCTTTTTAGTAAGTATAATTGCAGGTATAAAGTATTGACAATTCAATATAATGTATGAACAGACCTTGAATTAAATAAACGTAAAATATTTCGCACTGCAGATATTTCTGCACCAGTTTAAGCACACTTAACTGTCAAAGACTGAACGAGCTATCAATTCAAAGAACCAAGTTTAGCAATTCGCGTTCAAGTCGGGGCTAGGACGAAATGTTCTTAGCTGTAATTATCTCGAATCCGCTCTGACCGGTAGGGGAAGTTTTAAACACTAGATATAGATTTGAAGACTTGAATGTTCTGAAATTGCAAAAGTTAATGTAAAGTTGATTCCGATCCGATAAAGTATTGAATGATTTTTGAACCAAAATTAAACCCTGTTTGGGGTTTTGTTGAAAAGGACAGGATTCTACCTTTAAGTCGCCGTTAAATAGCTTCGTGGGAAGAATAGCAAGTCATCATCTAAAAGAATGACGTAGATAGTGGATTTCTAAGCTATCATAAACGTACTAGCTACTTTATGAATAAAGGTGAGGCTATCCGTAACTGACTCTCGAAATTTAATTTGCTACATGAATTTAGCATCACCTCCTACATCGAGATGGCTACTTGGTTCTTGGTATCTTCTGAATCATGGCAAATTTGTGGATTTAAGAGATAATTGCTAGTTCTTATTTGATGGCGATTTCGTAAGGACAACGAGTTTTGGAACTAAGTAGATCAAATTCATAGCTATTTTGATACTATTTTTTTGAAGACTTAACAAGAAAGAACGGTCGTTTTAAAATTGCACGCTATCGTTATAAATACGTAAAAACGTGTTTTGGTAGATTCACCATATTTAAATGAATAATTTAACGCCATTTAAATCTTCAGATAGTGAACAGTTTTCACTTTATTTTCTCACACATCTATCAAGGTGCGACCCAAAAAAATGTACAACTCTGCCGTTCAAAATAAATTACTTGCGGTAGATTTAAGAAGCGATTCGACTGCCTTCTTTTTTCTCGACAGCTGCAAGAGATATGTGCACCTACAAATTGGCCGGAAATTGCCACGTGTTTGAGTTGCAGCCCACTTAGCTTCGCTTTACGAGGGTCTCGGATTCTCATTAATTTTAACTTTTTCGTTCCCTCAGAGCTATATGGACTAGTGACAACGAAATTTCCGTATGGATTTAAGTTTCGTTTCGACTACCAATCAAAAGTGTTTTTGGTGCGTCTTTATACTATCCTTATTATTTTAATCTGTCTTTTTGTTTATATTTATTAGCCATAAGGCTTACATTTATAAAAACGTAAAATAAAATCCATTTTAATTTAGCTATTTGGAGACTTAATAAACTGAATACCTATTTAAGAAGTGGTTAAGTTCGAGTATTTTTTTTTATATTGACTTGTAGCCAGTTTTCTTGTTTACTCCATTGACCAGATAAATCTTCCCTATTTTCGTCACGACCTACTTTCTTCATTACGGCAATCATTCATCTCGCTTTGTTCTTTGATATATAGGGATGTTTAAATCAGAGATACCCAGCCTCCTTGCTTGCCAAGCTACGTTAATGCTGCCCGAGGATTCGTTTTCCTGTTTGCATGTTGATATTAATTATTTCCTTTGATTTCATTCCTCGTCTGGGATGGAAAATTAGGTAAGTAAATTTATCGGTGTTTTTAGTAAGTGTCGCCCTCGCAATGTCACTTAATGGGGATTTTTATAGTGAATTTGAGGAAGGAAACTTAGGTCAATGGTCCTTCAAAGGTTTTTCAATGCTGATAGGTATCCTCGTTTGTTACTTTCCATTAGGCGATTTTCAAGACATTGAAGACACTCAAAAATGGTTTTGAGAAACTTATATTATGATTTTTAAAATAAATATTAAAGATAGTGGTGTTTCCACATTAACAATTCTAAACTTCTATTATTTTCAAAGGACCTATCCAATGACTTCCCACAGTATGGGATAGAGGAGAAGAAAAATATTATCCCCAATTTACGTCTATAGGGGAGATACCCTAAATTTTTTTTTCAAGATTTTATTTTGCCACTTTGTCGGCATGATCAATAGGTATGCATACCCTTGCCATATTACAGCCTTTTAGTACTAAGGATCTGAGCTAAGCCGCGGACAGATTGACGGATAGGCATGGTGAAACTATAAGGGATGCTACTTTCTAGTCGACTACGGAATCCCAAAAACCCGGTATTTCTTGAAGGACGCCCGTTTGTATGTACTGTCCTACCCGAGAAATTTCATGAATCATTCTAAATCATGTAAAAATTGTGGATAGCTAAAAACATCGAAAGGAACCTATATATCAAAAATTAAATACCTATACATAGCGATTTGTGAATTCTCACCGACGCTATGCTAATAGGTACATATACAAACTAAAATAAGCAATCTATTTATCTTGTACATAAGAACACTCAAAAAATAATTGTATGTAGAGAAAATCAGCATTAAGCAGAAAATTATCAGTTTAATGTATACTGTCATTTTTCTAATTACATTCTAAGTTGTCATCGAGCGTCCTTAAATCACTATGACAGGCTCAAGTAACTACTATTATCATTGAATTTCCCAAAATCACACAGCAAGCCTTTGTACGTTTCGCTCGACGCTAGGTATATTTGAATTTAAATGGCCATTGTCACAAAAGGCCGGTCTCGGCGAATCGATGAGCTGAAACAATCATATACATATTTATAGGCGTGTGAATGAATAGGTATGTTTAGTTTGAATTACAGTTGAGCGAAGTATTCCGAAGATATTTTAGTAGATTAAGTTGTTCCGGCGTAAAATTATCCAGTGCTTTGTTTAAGTTTGATTGAGAGTAGGTATGAATAGTTTGAAGTAAATTTATCTTATCCTCATAAAATTATCGTTTTGCTTCATGTTTTGGTAACTTTACATTAGAAATAATAAATATGATCTTTTAGTGTGTCTTGTTATACAAGCAATTAATCGGGTTGTACTGATTCATTTCAAAAATCATCACGGGTATCATCACTTGTCATTTCGCTACCCGGGATTATGAGGGCGCTTGCTTCTATACATGCTGCTATCAATAAATCCAATACATAGGTACCAACTAAATGGAATTTCTACAAAAAACCACCATGAAATTTAGTTCACAAAATACCGCATGAGAAATTATCAACACTTCAGCACCAAAATCAACAAAAGGGTTTCACTTAAATGTAATCAGACAAGTAGTCAAACTTCGGTCGTTTAGCAGCGCGCGATACGTATTCAAGGTCAAGGTGCAGACAGTCCGTAGTAGAGCATTCTTACGCATTCTTAAAACTTTTCTTGTAGTGCGTTCGTTGACGGCGCGCACACATACAAGCCCGAGATTTACCTTTTGTAGGAATAATCAAGTATTTTTTTTAAACAAAAAATAAACACCGACTTCCAAAAACTTAAACTAAAAAGCAGTAAATAATATGTCAATTACCCCAAAGTAATAGACAATCAACGATTCATATATACATATACAGATATTTATAGTTTTTAATTTCAGAAACAACAGGTTAAAAACTTTAAATATCTGTATATGTATATATGAATCGTTGATTATCCATTTCTTTGGGGTAATTGACATATTATTTTCTGCCTTTTTGTTTAAGTTTTTGGAAGTAGGTTTTTATTTTTTGGTTTAAAAATTTACTTTTGTTTTAAATTTCTAGTGGCGCTGGAAAAATATTGTTCAACCAAATAGACTTAAGTATATTTCTGCCGTCCTATGACTAAAACTGGACTAACCTCTATAGGTTAGTCTAGTTTTAGATATCGGACGGCAGATTTAGTTAAAAGAAAAAATTTCAAATCGGTCTAGCCGTTTTCAAGTAATCGGGGAACAAACCTACATAAAAATTGCTCTTTGTTTTGAATTCGGTTAAGACTGGAAACTTATTTCTAATGATAAATGCACTAGAAACTAACAAAAATACCAAAATGATATTTGACGGGGTCCCTCGATTTCTCCAAATTCCATCATCAGATCCTAATTTGGTTGCAATGGGACCACCTCGGAGGTGTATACCGACTCGCACTTGACCGTTTTTTTTGTTTTAAAGAGTATTCTTTAAAACAAAAAAAAACGGTCAAGTGCGAGTCGGACTCGCGCACCGAGGGTTCCATACAAACCCGTCAGTAGATATGTCAACGGAAATGTATGTAATCCGTCATTTTACCACAGATTATATAATAGTTCTTCGAACAGATACGACACTCTCCCGCAAAACAATAGAAAAGAACATTCTGGAATCATAACGTCCGAAGTGCGGTCGCCGACCCCGCGCGCCGTAAAATAAGTGCTAGGGCTGTCGACCGCTGTTGTTTTTTGTTCGTGAACAGGCTTAAGGAGCTGTCAAAACTATCGGACTTACTTCGTAGCGGTAGGCGGCACGCATGCGAGCGCGTGGCAACCAACTGAGTTTTGTACCGCCGGCGGTAAGTGACGTCACTCAAGTTCGCGCTCGGCGAAAAACGAGTGTCGGCCCCCTGATTTTACACAATTCCTAGGAAATGTATGTAATTCCTAAAATCGCCCGGAAATTTGTGAAATAAATTATATTACACAAATTTCCTATGAAATCTATACATTTCCTAAATGGCAATCGGATATGTGTTTATCAAGCCATAATATTGATGATTATAATTACTTTTAGGTACGATTATTAGTGAAGAGTGATCACAACATACCCCCACTTACTGTCCAAGATAAAAAAAAAACTGTAACAGAGCCACTGTGACAGAGAAACTGTGACAGGTATCTTACGATCACAACATATCCCACACACTGTCCAAGATAAAAAACTGTGACAGAGCCACTGTGACAGAGAAACTGTGACAGGTATCTTACGATCACAACATACCTACCTAAAAAACTTTTTATACATTTCCTAATACGATATTGGAATTATATACAATTCCTAGGAAATGTATACATTTCCCAGGATATGTGCGTAATAAATAATTTTTAAAACAATATTTTATACATTTCCTAAATAGCTTCGGAATTGTATACATTTACTAGGATTTGTGTATAATTCCTAGATTTCATACATTTCCGGTAACAGATACATGGATAATTCAAGACAAACTGTATGGTGGGACTCAACTTTGCTCTTAAAAAGCTGTAGTCCCCATACATCGACATATGTCGCGGTTAGTTTACTTAGTAGGAGGAAATAAGTTTGACTTACAATTTTTGCAAATTTCTAACAAACGCTGCAAGTTAGGAAAACCGTTTTATTTTTCCTGTTATATTTAGGATGATATTAATAATAGGTAATTATTACAGATTTTTCTGTTCAGTTACTTCGGAGATAGAGTATGTGCGGAAAGAGAATGGCATTTAGATTTGAGGGCGCTGTAATGCTTTTCTACCGTATTTGCCATACTGGTTAGGTTAGTTCCGTTTTTCGCCACGCCTATTCTCTTTCCGCACAGACTAAGGGGGGGATGGTATTTTTTTAACGTTTTGTGTCTTAAATCAAAAGCTACATGTCTAAGAAAAAAAAAAACGGTTTTAGAATCTACACATTAAGCCCTTTCATTTGATATCCCACTCGATATAATAGCTACTTTTAATTTTCGACATCCCAATTCGGTCCCCTTTAAAAAAATATTAAAAAAGGTATAAGATTTTTTTTTCGGTCAAATAGGCTCGGGTTAGCGATTTTTAAAACTTTTTCAAATTTCAAGTCGATAGCATCAGTAGACCCTGAGATATCTTGCTGTGATATACGGACAGACAGACAGAGTCGCACCATAAGGGTTCCTTTAAACCCTAAAAAGAATTTTCCAAATAGGTTCAGCCGTCTTCAAGTAATCGGGAAAGAAACCTAGATAGAAATTTACTCTTTGTTTTGAAGTCGGTTAACACTAGAAACTTGTTGCTAATAAGAGATAGACGAGAAATTACGAAAAATACCGAAATCGCTATTATGTGTGCCTATATTATAATGTTTGAAGAGTTCCCTTGATATTTTCTCCAAGATTCCATCATCAGATCCTGATTTGGTTGCAATGGGACCACCTCGAAAGTCTACCCTTTCAAACAAAAAAAGAATTTTCCAAATCGGTCCAGCCGTCTTCAAGTAATCGGTGAACAAACATACAAAAAAAGAACATACAGACGAATTGAGAACCGTCCTTTTGGAAGTCGGTTAAAAACAACTGCTTTATACTGTGTCATAATTCCAACTGGCGTCTAAAATCAAGAAAGTTTGTAGATAAGTCGATTATCCGGTTGACGTCACCCCTAATTGTATTAGATACTATGTTGTTGGCCGTACGTAAGTGAACCACTAACAGGGGCACGTGGCGTGGGAGTGATTGATGATACAGCCTGGCTTTGGCCACGGCTGTGATTGGTCAAATCTAATCATAATTATTTATAGCATGGTATAAAAAACACATTTTTTTTTCTTCCCAAGACAACATATAATTTTATTGGGAAATCATTACGTCACAAACTTGATATAGTAATATTTCTTAATAAAAAGAGTATATTTCTTATTTTTTTTTAATTTATTTCTCACAAACACAGTACATAGTTACACTTTTCATGACTTCGCCAAACTGCGGAACAGTTTGTTGGCGAATAATAGCACTCGTTACTTAACCTACACTGTGCACTGTAACATTACTATACTACTACTACTAATGGTACCAGAAATTACATTACTTATCAAAAAACTAAACTTAACTATGAATTTTCTAATAATGACGCTTTTAATTTCTTTTTAAATATTGCTTTGGATGGACAGTCGTTTTCTATCCGTGTTAATTAGAATATGAGAAAAGTCACTTTTCCCTAATGTGTGTGCCAATAACTCCATTTAGGTCGAGTCGGGTATCAAAGAGGAAAGATTTTGAAGGCTAAAAATGTATATATTGGGAGAAAAATACGATATATTCAAAAAAAGTGCTTTGAAAACTGACCCAGCAATATAGACACCTTATACCTACTAGTATACTTAAACTTACTTCTAGTGAAAAAAATCGAAATGTTATTGATTTTATCCAAGCAGTTTTGGAGACATTATTTGATGATTAGTGTTAGTTAATTTATTTTGATTGTTGTCAAATACCCTATTCTAAACAACTCTCATATACCTACGCAGACAATTATTGAACGTCGAATATACACAAGATATTAACAAAACACTATCTTGATGTGTCTCTCATATTCTGGCATTTTCAAGTAAACCGAAAAAAGACGACATTGCCAACACTCTTAAAGGGATGTCAGTAAAATCGTAATATTTCGTGCCACATTTCTGTCTCTAGATACCTATAAAATAAATTTACTTCATATGTGTATGTGAGCTTTACTTTAGATATTGGATTCGAGTTATGTACAGTCTCATGTACATATTGATGGCCTTCGAAAAACGTTATCGATAGTTTTATTTATTTTTAACTGACTTTCAAAAGAAGGACGGTTCTTAATTCGCCTGTATATATTTTTTTCTTTTTTTGTGTTTTTGTTACGCGATTACTCGAAAACGGCTGAACCGATTTAGAAAACCAATTTTTTTGTTAAAGAGTTCCATTCCCATTGTAACCAAATAATTATCTTATGATTGGATCTTGGAGAAATTGAGGGAACTCTTCAAATATTACGCACATATAGCGATTTGGATATTTTTCATAGTCACTCGTGCATTTCTTATCGAATAGCTTCATTTGATGTCTGTTATTAACCGACTTTCACAAAAAAAGTTGGTTCTTAATTTAGATTTGTCACGTGATTACTCGAAGGCAGCTGTAAATTATTTATTTGTTTGCGAGAGTACACCCTTCGAGGTGGTCTTATTGCAACCAAATCAAGATCTGATGATGGGTTTATGGAGAAATCGAGGGAATTCTTCAAACATTATAGGCACATATATAGCGTTTTGGATATTGTTTATAGTCACTCGTGCTTTTCTTATCAAAATAGGTCCATTAAAAGTCGGTTGCTACTTATAAAAAAAAAATTGTGGTTGTTATTACAGGTACATTAAATAAATACCTACTTTCTTTATTAATCATGTTGTTTTGTTTATTCTAAGCTGATTTATATTTGATTTGGTCTGGGCTTTTTAAGGTCACTTAGACTCTGGTTCTTATTAAATGTCTACTATTTTACTTACATAGTCGGTAATGTAGATAACTTACTGGTTGTTCATATTGTATTGTGTTCATTTATTATGATACTGATCCTGTTTATGTTTTTTAGGAAAGGTGTAAACCTTTACACCATTCCTAATAAAGACTCAAATACAAGTAGGGTAAGTGTTTGTTGCATTTATTTTAGGTATATATTCGTAACTGAGAATTGAACAAACAAAAAAAAATGCATCCGGTAATATAATCGACGAACAAACAGCACTAGAATATATTGAAAGTGCAACTGCCTTAGGACAATGCGGGCGGGGTCCCCTAGGAATCAGGAGAGGTAAAGCGTGTCTGATGATTCTTTGATCCATCGAAAAACAATTTGTAGTCACGATAGAGCGACAAAGCATTCACAAAACCGAGCTATCTGAATTCCTTTCTAACTTTAAATTGAATACTATACAGTATAAGCCTTATTTTCATTATCAAATCAAGACATTCGCGTATTTAAAAAAAAATGACATTTTTGTTTTTTTATTACAATATAGACTTTTTGAGTTTTTCTCACTCACAATCGTTTGTACTTTCGAACTTAATACACGAAAATGTTGCCCCAAATTGTTGTATGGGGAAATAGGTTTCCATTGCGTAACGTCCGTAGAAATAAAAAAATCTTAAATACAAAAAGGTGACGATCTTAAAATGGAAATTTTGGGACACAATTTTTTTTTGTATGAGGTTCGAAAGTACAAAGGATTCTGAGTAAGAAAAGCCCAAAAAGTCTACTTTCTGAGGTAAAAAGAACACATGTACATATTTTTTAAACAAGTCCGGCCTTCGTGGGTTATTAGCTGCGAGTTATAACACACATACCATTTAAGGTCATTTATTCATAGTATAAAAACACAAGGTAGGTACATTTATTACTCCAATTAATTAAAATAAGTGAAAATGTGTAAAAGTTAACAATAAATCACATGATTTCTGTTTCAATTTTAAAATATTCTCTATCCATGTAAGTATACATTTAAAACAAAAATGTATTGGTTTGTCCGTTTTTTATACAGCAGTATAACAAAAGACCGATGTAATTATGGCACAAAGTAGAGTACCTTCATTCAATCACGAAGTAGATAGGCTTCATTTTATCCGAAGTAAATACACGGTCCTTGAAGATACGTTTGCTACATGGGAGTAAAATACTAGATAGTTGACGTATTTTTTTCAAAATCATTAAATCTGATTTCAGTTGATAAAATCTATTCTTATGCACTTATGTTTTTTCTGCATTTTTTATGCACTTATGTATACTTTGTTTTATGATATTTAATAAACACAGACACGAACCTGAATCCACCGCTCCCTCCTCCGTAATCTGTAAAAACTTCGCAAATAAAATGTCCTTTTTCCCACGCCATGTTGATTCGCTATTAAAATAAATAATAAAAATCTCAAAACGTTCACAAACTTAATTAAAGTTTCTCGTACAAAAGTGTGTCGTGTATTTTATAAGGTTTCGCCTAGCTTCCTGATACTTCGTGGTTCAAGTTAGAGGTGGACTGATTAATGTTATGAAGCGAAGTTTTAATTGAAACTGCTACGGTTTTAAACGAAGCTTCGCAAAGCGGACACGACATGTAGCCTCAGGTAGGTTATCTTAGGTTTTATATAACTGAAAGCCAGTTGCTGGTTAGTAGTTTATAATTGGTGCACAAGCACATTTACTAGCTGGACAGAAGTTTCGATACAATTCATGAAATTTTACTTCAAGTTGCGAATACATAAACAAACGATACAAAATTAATGTTATTTAGTACACTTTGACATAATTTTCATGTATAGTAGATTTATTTCAAGCATTGTTGCAATGATTTTGCACTCTGGATATAAGTACAGAAATACTTGATAATAAGCTGAAGGCACCGCGGGAAATTTTAATATGGACATGATTGTAATCCGCGATCTTGTTAAAAAAATTATTCTATCCAGTGTTATGTATTTATAAAAAGACATTTAAGTATTTAATAAACGCGTAAATAGTATTATTCATTAAAGAAATATTGATACAATTTGAATGAGTAAAATATTATTTTAGTTTGAAATTTTAAGTGCATCTTATTTACTACGTACTGTAATTTAAATTTATTTTTTACCACCAACCATTTAACAACTCGAATTCCGAATTCCCAGAGCATATTCACATTAGCATAATGATTGAGGTCATTGACTCCTTGGTGTACTGTAGGTGACGATCACTGATAATATGATTTGATTTCACTTGACCTATATACACGGTGAAATTTAATCGGTGATCAGGAGTAGACAAATATTAATATCTAGCTAAAATCAAACTTAATAGGCGAGGTCTCACACACATACCTCACTGTTTAATTAATTAAAGGTTAAAACATAATTTTAACTAATAACCACTGGATACATGGTCACCTACATAAATTATTGAAGTAAAATCACGTGATCACGATACGTCAAGTGCCATCGCTTTCGCGGAAAATTTGACAAATCTTAAGTAAATAAACTTTTCTACGAGTATGAGTAGTTAGGGCGTGATAGATAACGAATTAAAATTGATAAAATGGCCGAAAATTAAAAGAATGCAATTCCGACGATTTAAGTAGCTGCCACACGAAGGAACATGAAACCTTCTCGACTTTTACTTTTCTCATTCAATATTTGAGCGTTTTCCAAATAAAATACCGGGGTGGCTACTTTCTCAAAATATGGACTTTTGAGGTTTTTCTGGCTCAGAATCGTTAGTACATTCGAACCTTATACGTAAAAAAAAAGCTTCCAATTTTTTTTTTCCATTACGTCACCATTTTGCTTAGTGTTTGTATGAACGTCTCGTAGTGGAAAGACAAAAACCCCATATAAATTTTGGGACACTATTTGTTACGTATAAGGTTCGAATGTACTAACGATTCTGAGCCAGAAAAACCTCAAAAGTGCATATTTTGAGAAAGTAGCTACCTCGGTATTTTTGTTGGAAAACGCTAATTTGCAACTTCTATGACTTTGTTTACATACATGACAGTGACAAGTTATTACTCATAAATTATTATTGCCAATAATTTTTTAAAGAGGTTGTAATTTCACAGATACAGATTAGTAAGGTGACAAGGAATTTAGGATAAAACTGATTTCGAAATAAAAAATATCACAGAAAAAAAAAATGTTTACATGTAACTAATTACGACATCAACATGACCGCCATCAATTACTGAGTTAGAAAAATTGGTACCTCATCACCGATTAGATATCATCGTGTATATGCCTTCTTTGATTGAAATAGGAACGTAAGTTAATTATGGATTATATGTTTAAAATTATCAGAGTCGTATCGGTAAAAGTGAACAAATGAAAGATGGTATAAAAACCTGGTTATATATCTCCAAACTGTAATCACACTCCATTATTTATTCAAACACATAAATATCACATCACACAAGTTTTACGTAACGTACGTAAAACTTGTGTGAGGTACACCACATAATTTACATGCAATCAGGAGTACACTAAATTACCAAAAAATTAATCGTTAAACTCAAGAATCCGAAGACACGTCAGTCAAAGAAGATTCTAAATTAAGCAAATAGTTTTCTGCAATGTCGTATACTGACACGACGTCTCTTTATACTACGACGCGACATCGTATCGTGTAAATTGTGTTCGATCATCGTTAAAATTGCAACAAAATTAAAATTGACCTGTTATTGCTTCACTGATATCCGTTGGATTCCGCAGATTTGCGGTCAACGGATGCATAATAATGGTAAAATATTCGATTTACAGTTTAATACAACTATTGACACGAAAACAGTGATTACGACATATCAACATTATTATTTAATACAAACTGAATGATACACCTGATTAATGTCAAGTGGAATTCAGGGATTTTAAAGGTAAGTTATACGGGCTGTGTAGAGACTAGCTTGAGCCAGACGTTCCCCTCTGCTAAACAACCGTCAAACAATCTGACCAAATTGGTTCAGTCGTTATGTGTTCGTATCTTAGTAATAGACTATATTTTTATGTAGACATGTACCAAGAAGTGTACGTTACGCTAAAACATCCCCACAAAAAATTGCTGATTATTTTGTACCGGAAAATTGCGCTTAGCGACCCTCTTTCGTGTTGCTTTATTGTTTCAAGCATGTGTCAAAGTCCAGTTTACCCGACAACTATACTTAAATACGCAATCAAAAAACTCTCATGAACTAGAGTTCTTTTCTAAAAACGTACCCTCTTAACCCTCGACACAAAAAGAACAGACTATAGAAGCTTACTTACACGTTTTAAATTAGTTAAGGTAACAAAGGTTCATCCTCATTTAAGTGACTATCAATTTGGTTAAACAAATTTGATGGTACGTCCATATCAATATTTCTTACAGTTTATACAAGCTACGTAATGCTTTCATATACGCCTACAGATGTGCAAATTGCGGAAAGTTTCCAAATTATTATTTTGATATACCTTAAAAACATCTAAAAAGTCTTATTAGATTTTACGCCCTATTTCTTAACTTATACCACACGAATAAACAGTACACCAGAAATGATTTGGCAACAAGCCAAATGCCTGCTATGTTTCTTACAAGCCGAGGATTTATCATCACGATGAAGAAAACACGTTTTAATAAGCCTTATTATTCTGAAACCACTTCAAAATAATGTAATATTTTGCAGATATACTTGATAGGTACTTTGGAAATTTAAGTTGTGGCAGGAGTGACTCACTCCGCGATTCCGTTTCGTGGTAATTATTATTACATCACACCATTCTAGGTGGTAATAAAGAGCACGCGTTTTGCTATAGAGACGGTCGGATGCGGGTCAGCTCCGTCCGGTCGTTGGACGCGAACGGCAGTTTTGCTAGGAAGAGAGGTCTCTGTACATAGTACTAATTCTTATTCTGCGGTTATGGATACATAATTAAAATAGTTGAGGCATGTGTGACGATAGTCAGTAATTTTAATATTGTCATACATATACGTACAATGTTTCGCTAATAAAATTTCACAAAAACATCAAAACTTTGTCGTAAAAAAAATATTTTTTGTTTTTTCATAGAAAAAGGTCAAAGAGATCATAGAACTGCAAATAAGTAAATCAAAGGTCAAGGCCAGGGGATATTTCATAATATATTACACACCAAGGATGGTAAAATAGAGGCCTTGCCAGATCGCAGGAATTTGTAACCTGAACCGTAGGTGGGGTGACGTGAGGCTTTTGTCGACAACCCTAGCGGTGGGTGTGGCGACCAGATAGGGCGCGCTTTATGCGTTAGAGCGAGATGATCGGAGCGGGCGGGTAGCATTTTTGTAACCCGACTGTAGGTTCTATTAGACAGAGAAGCTTCTGTACGTAGTGCTAATACGTATTCTGTACCACAGACAAGAGTTATATCTACTAAGAGGCGGCTTTAGCCCATATATAGCGCCCGTGTGCAATCAATAAAACCCTGGCGCCCTCTCGTAGGTGAAAGGAGCCGCTTGTTGTGGTGCTCCTTGCTTACCACTGGGACAGGCAACAACGTGACGGCCCGGACGGCGCAGGGCCTACTCCACAAGCACGCCGTCGACTCCGCCGGCGGAGTCGGCCACCGCGGTAAACCTACACTAAATGCTTCCCCTTGGCTATCCATGCAATTCACATAGGACAAATATCACTATCATCACTACATAGTATAAAACAAAGTCGCTTTCTCTGTCCCTATGTCCCTATGTATGTTTAAATCATTAAAACTACGCAACGGATTTTGATGCGGTTTTTTTTAATAGATAGAGTGATTAAAGAGGAAGGTTAACATGTATAATATGTGCATAATATAATAGAGAAACACCGTGCGAAGCCGGGGCGGGTCGCTAGTACGCTTAATACTATAAACTGCAGCCACGGATAAGCTTGTTGAAGTCGCAATGGGCAGGGCATATAGCACGTAGATGGCCGTTGGGGCCGAAAGGTTCTCGAATGGAGACCACGAATCGGCAAGCGCAGCGTCGGACGTCCACCAACAAGATGGGCAGATGATCTGGTTAAGGCTGCTGGCTCACGGTGGATGCAGGTTGCTTCCAACCGAACTAATTGGAAATCTATGGGTGAGGCCTCTGTCCAGCAGTGGACGTCCTATGGCTGAAATGATGATGATGATGATGACTACAACCATACTTAGACTAGGTACCTATTAATTCGTGATCTAGGCCATACATTATTACTGAGGTGGTGCGGTGTACCGTGGTGTGATGTGGATTAACACTGGCTTGCCTATTTTAAAGCATATGACCGGAGTATCTACTACTTCTGAAGAAAAAGTAATCCAAATCTGCTCCGGCTTTACCAAGAATATATTTGACGCCACGCCACTGGTGTATACATAATTTAACGTCTTTCTGGCCAGAAAGTAGGAAATACTCTCTGCGTAGCGGCACAGATTAGAGAATATACACAGATATTTCAGTGTTGCGCGTTTCCATACAAAAAACAAGAATTCCCACGCTCGTGTTGAAGCCTATTGTTTTGACGCGAGCGTGGGAATCCCCACCGCCACAGCCACAGCACGGAAACTTCGCACAGTACAATACGTTTTCGCTAGCGGCGTTCGGCCGGCATCAACGGCGTTTGCGTACTGTCACGATAATTATATTGTGAAACTGTGACGTTTTGGACTTTAATATTTGGTAAATGCATGTTATATTATTAAATTTCAATTCAATAATAATGATGTTAATACAACACGGTCTTCATCAACTGCAAAAGTGTGAGATACAGAACCCTAAATATAACAAAAATCATTCCGCCACAACCAGACACTTTTATATTTAGTACCTGGACGACCGAGCTTTGTTCGGAAAAAGACAAATGAAAACTCGAAATCTCGTATTTTGCCAGAGATAAGAGTAAGCTAGATCGGTTTTATGTGTTAGATTTCATTGTTTATAGTTTTTGTGATTTAATCAATGATAATATTATATAATTATGTTTATAAATAAATAGCTAGATCGATTTTTGGCCCCCCAAAAACGGAATAAAAAAAAGGAATTGCTCTATTAGATAGTTGGCAAAACGATCATTATCTGTTGCGGATTTTTTTGTGATATGAACCAGTTCAGTAGTTTTAAGTAGTCTAGAATAAAACACTCAGGCTAAGCTTAAGTTAACACTATACAAGGCGATATAAGCCCTAACTTTGTAGGGCAGACTTAATTTTGGCGATAATACCAAGTCCCATTAGAGCTCTTGCTAGTGTGAGTATCTTTATTCTTAAAGCGTAGGATACAAGGACACATAAAATATACTGTAAAAACTCCCTAATGTCAGCTGCTGTGCTTAAAGTTGGCTGAGGCTTCGACCCACTTGGCAACTCTCATAGATACACGCCTCAGTTTTATATTTACTATCGGAGTAAACATCGCCTTGGCTTTGAGCAGTGGCCATTAAAAAGATAGATGCCAAATTTGTTAGAAAATTAAAAAAAAGGTATTAGCGAATGATGCTGCAATTAAGTTTGTATACTCATATGATAAAACATATGCGAAATTATAACACCCTGCGATTCTTTTTATTTCAACTAAATTAATTCGTATTTAGTTCAAGTTACTAACTACTAGATTGTTACTAGGCGTAAATATACCGCAGGGGATATTATGATTTGGCGTATTTATGAACATAAAACGAAGTTGATATGTCAACATTATAAATTATCAAATCAGGAATCTTCCCAGCGTTTCGAGGCTTAGTTAAACACTTTCATTAACGAGAAGGGGTTAACAGTGCTGAATAGCACATGAACAGGATAGACAAACAGCAACATAACCAAAACTTCATTATCTCAGTATAGTCAACCCGTAAAACTATTTCCATTTGCCCCAACCTCACTTAGCGTAATCAAATGAGTATCGTTAAGCGGTGATCTACATCAAAATGGTGACCAGTCATAAAGAAGGCACCAAGGGTTCGAGCGATAAATTCCTCAATTTATACGCATTCGAGATGGCGTAATTTAATTCAGTCAAGTTTACGTGGTTTGGTGCAGAAATAGACTGAGGGAGCGTAAAGATGCCTGCTGCGTAAGAACTGCGTAAATATATATATTATACAACTAGGGTGGCAAACAAGCGTACAGCCTGCAGTCACCGCAGCCTATGGACGCTTGCAACACCAGGGGCATTACGTGCGTGTTACCGACCCTTTAAAAACCTATTCACTCCCCTATTGAAGAACTCCATACCCTAGCTTTCCGGGAAAACCGCGACAGGCAGCTCATTCCACATTCGGATTGTGTGCGGTAGGAAATTTCATTGGAACCGCACGGTGCTCGACCATTTAGGTTCCAACGTGTGTGAATGAGTACCCTGCCGATGGCGAGCGGTGCGGTGGTAGAACGTGGCCGTAGGCATCATGTCGAACAATTCCTCAGTATACAGCCCATTATAACAGCAGTAGAACATACATGAGGAGGCAAAGTCTTATCGGTATATTCTACTTTTAATACACGTATATTTTATACCTATGGGCAATCCCGGATCCCGCTTTTGTTCATACTAAAAATACCAACATTGGAATAGACTAGAGCTTCCAATGCGTTCTTAGTATAGTTTCTTGACTGTGGTACTAACGCACAACATGCAGCCTAAAACACTGGAAAAGAAACCTAGTCGTAGGCTCTGAAACGGGGGATAAATGGAAATTCGGGTCAAAATCTCCACACCACAGAAAAGACGCCCGTTCTCCTGAACCTGGCGTCTTTTCTGTGGACAATACAAAAGTTAACGACTTGGGTACATTTTACTTATCATTTTATCATACAGATTTTAGGAAAAAGACGGTTTGAATAAGTCTATGAGGATCCAGTAAGAAAATAAGGCTTTAAAGCCTAACAATTTTATAATGTCCACAGGAAAGACGTATAACCTAAAAATGATTTTGACCCATTCACACGAAAGAAGTCGCGGGGCGGTATATACTGAAAAATAATGAATTGCGACAAATTATTTACTTTTTTTAATATTACTGTCAAACATGGCAATTTTACCACATTTTGGAAATAAACTAAAATTAGACAAGACTTTGTATTTTACCCAAGGACCTTAAAATAAATAGCCGGACGTAGCATCGCCAACAGAGAACTAAAGCCATTTCTAGTAAGCCGGTTGCGTGTACTTACGAGCCGCGCGCACACATCAACTAGTTTTTTCCTACTACCCGCAACACGCGCAAATTGACCTGACCAATCAGTGTTAAGCAACTGGCTTACTAAAGGAACTTCAGTTCTTTGTTAGCAATGCTACGTCCGGCTATTTATGTTAAGGTCCTTGATTTTACCTATGTTCGTTATTCTTTCATAAAATATTATTTTGTGGGTAATTTTAATAAGTTGTGTGTAATACAAAAAATGAAGACCCATGCACATGTACATGGGTCTTTATTTTTGATAATATTTTATGAAGAAAAAACGAACACAGGTAAAATTTACGAATTTATTTGAGTTAACTATGAGTAAATCTCGCGGTTCTTAAGTCCCTATCAAATTATTCAACGTAACAAAGTTGATGTTTCCTTTCATTATGTATGTATTTGTATATGAAACACTAAAACCGCCCACGTTCACGGTGCCTCTGCTTCAGGTATAGTGGAAATTTTAGTGGCAGGAGGCAAATTACAGTCATCTTTAGGGTTTACAGTGTCATGTCATGATGACATATTTCTGTCAACAAATATTTATTACTAAAATCATTTTGATTGTTCGGTAGTACACTATGCTTTATATTTTGTACTTATTTTATACCGTACTATTTTTAAATCATCACCTATTGAAATTTTGTGTAAGGCTGAGTAAAATAAAAGCCAATGCGTACACTCGTCCGCTTCCCAACTTGTCCACTTCGTATTACAGCTGCAATTCCAGTTCATAGCCTATAATGTAATGTTTAGAAATGTGGACAATAAAGGAATATGTAGGAACAGGTAGGTATATATGGAATCTGGACACATTGGGTATGAGGACAAGATAGAAAGTGTACGAATTGGGAACTGTACATGAGTTACGAAGTGGACGTAACGAGAATGTGAATAATGTGAAGCCGAATTTTTGAGTACATTTTAACTACAGCAGTTATGTGTCAGCATCTCTATTTTAAAAGCAGCAATGCAAAGCTTATTTAAAAAAAAACTTCAGTGTTTTGGGATGTTTAATAATTGTATACCGAGATTTTCATCCTTGGACCACACACCATCAGTAAGTTTGTTTAGGGCTGTCCTTCGTAGCAGGGTCCGAACTAAATTTAATTATATAATTCAAGTGTAACCCTTCTAGAAGCTGTGCAGGTCAAACAAGGGGCTCTCAAGCCTGGACACCTTTCTTAGTGAATGACGTTGTCTATTCTGTATAAGCTATAATTAACAGGCCGTTAAAAACCAGTCCTTCAGAGTTTTAAGAATCTTGAAATTTTAACTGGTCTATTGCATTAATTTTCTAAATTACGACAGTCCAATGTTAATTAAATCAAGACGTTAGCAATGTCACGTGACATTATAGAACTTATTTTTTCTCAATATTACGAAATTGATTTCTAAGTTATTTATTCCAAAATTAAACGTAGGTACATACAATTTGTAATCTAAGAATATGCAAAGTACCTAAATTTTGTAATAATTTTACATTTTCGTATTACAAATAGGTAATATAACTGCAAAATTGATGTGCTATTTTCTGACGTAAAGGGCAGTTCTTTTTAGGTAAATGTGCACCGTAAACATTGTTAGGGTATCTGATATTTATCCCAGGGTAAGGGATGACTTTGATAAGGGTGGTTCATGCATGCAATATGCTCTTTGCATGTCAATGCGGATCCGATGTTTTATAAACGCGCCTTATTTTATATCCCAAGGATTTGAATATATCGAGTTACTATACTAGCTTTTCAAAGCATTCGTTTACTTACTATTAATGGTCTGGTTTTAAAAGAAACTCTTATTGCTTAAATGTAAGCGGATATCATTAATTTGCCTTATTATTTTTTTATATACTATAATCACCCTAAACTCAGATATAGGTTCTGGTTGAATTATACGGGGTGTGAGATCTTGACTGAACGTGATAAGGTCTAAGCCAAAAGTATAGTTTCCGTTTGCCATAGGAGTGCGTATTGATCGGTGAAAGTGGAGTTTGACATAAATAAAGGACTTAAGAAACGTTGCCACAAAACACCTTAACAATCATTTAATTTTTTTTCTCTTAAAATAAAATATTCGTTAGCAGACATTACTGCTATAAAAAAAATATACTTTTACAATCGACTGCAAGGCTGTACCTAGAATAAGCTTTAATATTTTAAACAAAAATGGACATCCTTTTTGCTCCTGATTAATTTCAACCGGCATTAACTAAGACTTTAAAGACAAACGTTCTCCTCATTACAATAATTACACGAATTTCTCACTCTAGGCCGCGGTATTTGTTAACATTAATCCCTGTTATTTAGCGTCGCATGATCCATTTCAGTAAAGTTTTACCGCTAATGTCTTATCAGACATATGACTTGTGCGTATTCGGGAGTTACCTAACCATTTGGCTGATGGGCAACACATTAAAGTTTAACGATTATGATTCTTATAAAAACCAGAGATTCTTATAAAAACCAGATACTGTTCAATTCTCATCATCAGAAATCACGAATTTATGTTTAATTCTCTTGGCCTAGTAAATATACGGATCGCGCCCATAATTGGGCGAATGCTGATACATAGGGTGATTACCCGAAGATATATTCTACATGAATTTAAAGTACTTCAAAATGTACCAATTGCATGCATACATTATTTATGATAAGTGAATATACCTACCTGGTAGGTAAAAAAACTTACTAACTAACAACATTGAATTTTTTGGAATATAAACCGTGATATTAGTCTATTAAAGTCGATTGTTAGGTACTTTAATTTTTGAACGTAATAGTTAGTGACTTTTTGGTTGTCACCCGACGCGTCACAATGATATACAAGGTAAAATTTTAGTGGTTGTTTTCCGTTTAAGGGCATGTTCAGTATCGTGTACTGATTAGGAAAAAGTGGAAGAAATTTTTTTTAACGCGAAAAAAAAAAATATTTTCTATGGAGCAGGTCGTTCAAATTAGCCGACCCTCCATACAAAAGACAATACTTTTTTACGTCAGAATTTTTTTCTTCTTTTTCATAATCAGAACACGATACTGCACACGCCCTTAAACGGAAAACAACCACTAAAATTTCACCTTGTATATGTAATACGATGAAAAAGAAACAATGCACCCACCTACCACAGCATAATTTAATTTTACTGCTATATTATTTATCAATTTATTCAAAGTTTATAAAAAATCTTTTGACATCGTTACGTTTTGTTGACAAATCTAAAATGCCTTTTTTGTACATGAACTTACTATAATAGGGTAACTGAATTAAGTCAACTTAAAGGACTGTAACTCACGGGTTATACTGATTTTGGGAAGAATTAACAAGTCTTATCAAACCCTGACATAAGTTCCTAACTCCATCTGCCCCATTATCTGCACGTAAATACGCATATACTCAACACAATGTGGCGTTAAACTTAAACTAAGTTCGAGGGTTGTTGTTTGACGATTAGGAGTAGGCTTTTTAACATTTAAACATTTCAATTTAATAATCAGTTAATTTGGTAACACAAAAATATGTATACAATAGTTATAAGAACGCCTTCATATAAGTTTACTTTTTTTCTGTATATGTATGTGTAAATTACTTGTCGAACGTAAACAACAATAAAAAGATGAAGAAGCTGCTGTAGTTACTCTCAAGGTTCATATTGAAACGAATTAGTCCTGTTTTGTTGAAATATTTTTTATATACTTGTTCGTAAAGCTGTACCTTTTGTAGCTATGGATGTTGAATATTTTCCAATTTAATTTATTAAAATTTAATAAAATAATGTAGGTAAGTACGTTTCGTGTACTGTTTTTCCAATTACACCATACCAATTTTCATTCTTTCTTTGTATTTTATTCCTTCATTGAAATTATTGAATGTACACATCTGGAATATGTATAGTAGTTTATGCAACTGATACACAATGAGGGGCTATAACACACGAGTGTTTTTATGCCTAATTGTGGACAGTTGCATACATAATTGTTTCTACACACATATTAAATTGCAATATTTGATTGCAAAAAATATTGTAATAAAACAACTTAAACGGATTAAATCGCATATATTACTACATTTTAAGTCCCGACGTTTCGTAACCCTTTTCAGCGTTCGTGGTCGCGGGTAGACTGAAACGAACGCTGAAAAGGGTTACGAAACGTCGGGACTTAAAATGTAGTAATATACGCGATTTAATCCGTTTAAGTTGTTTTATTACTATGAGTGATAATCGCGGAAACCGAAGACAATATTAAAAAATATTGTGTTCGGAAACCGCAAGAATAACCACTATTGCAAGTATTGCATCGCCATGGCTTACTAGATTTCAAAACATGACCGATTAGATTGTCAAAATAATCAGTTTAATTATGCGCATTAATCTACCTACCTAAAAGTTTACCTACTTGTAATTGTACCTACATACTTGTATTATTTCTCCAAGAGCATCATAATCATAACTACTATATTCAAATAGTTAGGTAGGTACAGTGATCTAAAAGTTAGATCGCATAATTATAAAGGTCAGGGTATTAACAGTGTAAATAGAACTCCGAATAGTTGATGGAAATTCTGTTGGCAATAAAGTTACATGTGGACTATGCTCAAAGCTAAATCTTCATATGATTACATTTAACAAGATTGTAAATAGGTCTTAAATATGAAAAAAGGCAGGCAATCATGCAGGTCTCATCTCAAGGGATGGAATATTTTATGTGTAAAGGCTGCTTACGTTATTTCAATTGCACAGTTAATTTTTACATTAAATGAACTTACTTTGTTTCTATTATGCCTGCTGATTGCAGCGGGACGGAACACGGGAGTAACAGATTCTATACTTCCAACTTAATTATTAATATCGATTCTCGTCTCCATGTCTCGCAATAAGATTGAATTCTTTAATCAATTCTTTCAAAGGAATTCCAGTGTTGTGGTAAATAATTTCTTTATAAATAAATTAATTCAACTTCGTTCGGCCGTGCAGTTCTGCGTACAAGCACAAAATTGGATGAGTTCGGTTCTTCACGAAGCAAGTTCGTATGTGGACTTACAAATTAAGAATCGTCCTACGTGTCGAACTTGAGTTTTATCTTATTTGCTTCCAAATAACATCATGAAAGAGTAATTTTTTTTATTTACTTTCAATTTCTACTCATTTAAAATCTCATTTGTACGAGTGAATGACATGGGTGTCATTCAGTACTAAACACGAATACTTTGTACCAGTATATGACATGCCTCCAAAATACTAAAATAATCAAAATTAATCATTTAAAACACAGAATATCAACGTTAGTTTAATTATCTTACAGTTTAAATAATCTATTCTCATGATAATAAGGGGCACTGCATGGCCTCTATTCAGAAAATATAATTACGACACAGAAACATATCCATTATCATGACTAAGCCTCGTACATTGGCTAGCGATTTTTTTCTTTACTGGCTTAAGAGGAAACAGTAAGGTGGAGAGAATTGAAAATTAGGTATTTGTAAAATGTGTCGCTGTCCCGTACTGCCCGCCTCTCCCGCGCAGAGCGCGATGGAGACAACTGCAGCTTGGACCGAAAATACCTTTTAAAATTTCATGAAAACAACGTTTCGTAGTCCCCTGATTTCTTCCCCAAAACTTAACCTATTTAACTAATTTTTTCATTAAACATTAAAGAAGCTTTGGCCGTGTTCCTATGTTTTCTTTTTTTTTTTAATAATCTAGTCAAATTTGTTTTCTGGATGTGTGAACACAGCGGAAAATCTGGCATTTTTTTTAGGTTTTTGAAGGTTAATATCTCTTTTGAGAATCAATTTATCTTAAAAAGGAAAACATAGGAACATATCAATAGTAGCCATAGATTTTTGGACAAAAAATTATTGCTCTACTGGCATTATCCAGGGAGGAAACAGGGGACTACGTTTGTATGGAAAAACTGCCCTCCTATTTCCTCTTAAGCACTGCACAGTCAAGGGCAAGTCAATGTATTCATAAACCTTACTGCCATAATAATAAGACATGTATACTGAAACATTGTTGTGTATACATATTGGTGCCTTTGACTGTAGATATTAATTGAAAGATTTATTGAAGCCAAATACCCCGACTACTATTTTATTTTTATCAGATGCCAATAGATTAACATTACGGTAGGATTTTTAGTTAATTATTTTACAACATTAATAAAATTGTTACTGGAACAAACCTGTTACTAGTTTGAGCTAGGTATGAATTGAAAAAAATATTCACATTCTGAATCTAAGCATGCTAATGCGTCTGTTTGTATTAAAATAAAAGAGAAAGTCATAATAAACAACGCACTGTAATATTCAAGTTAGTCAGCTAACAGTGTAAATCAACGTAATCAGGGCTAAAATATTTCAGCGAAATACCTGCTTGTTTTCACCTGTTTCTCGCTGGATTTGGGTAAAATATTTTAGGGTCGAGGAAAAATATACAGCTGATTGTTTGGATTACGCGCTCGGAGGATAATTTAAAAATATTGTATCGTAGGTCACAAAGGTTGACCGGCAGAAATGTTTGTATAGGCCTTTGTACCCTAGTTATAACTGGGGATTAGGAAAAAAGAATATACATACGAGTATGTTGGCCATCTAAATCCAATGAACCCGCTGTCTAGATTACGTCGTACGAGTCGGACATTTGAAATTTAAATTTAAAGCTACTTTGCCTTTCGATAACTTAGTAACTTATACAAATATCAACCTAACTTAAACCTAATAGCAAGCCAAGTTGAAGCAAAACTGGCTAGCCAGCGCCGAGTGTAATATTACACGAACCACTTGGTGTCACTTTTGACCCTTCTATTACTCAAAATCTCTAACGTAAACACATAAAACTACGTGTGTTTAATTATATCCATAAGGACATCTAGAAGCCCAAATTTCATGAAGCTAGCTCATACGGTTATAAAGATATGAAGGTCAAAAAGTCGTAAAGGACCATGGGTACTTTAGTATGGAGTCTGGTCCATATCCTCAATACTTATGAAGTCTATGCCAAATGATAGCTTCAATGCTATCATTTATTTCATACTATGACAGTTAAGTCGAAGTCGCGGGCCAACATTGTCTTTTTTATATAAATAGAACCCAGTACGGCAACGGTTTCACCATAGTATGTTTTATTATAATAGAAAGAAAACGACACGTTATGCATTTTATTATGATTGTATTTATATTAATCAAAAAATAACAAAGGTATTATAAATAATAAATAAATAAATAAATAATATTAGGGGACAATCTTACACAAATCGAACTAGTCCCATAGTAAGCTCAATAAGGCTTGTGTTATGGATACTAGACGACGATATATTTAATAGATACATACATACAAATACTTAAATACATAGAAAACATCCATGACTCAGGAACAAATATTCGTGCTCATCACACAAATAAATGCCCTTACCGGGATTCGAACCCAGGACCTCTTGCTTCATAGGCAGGGTCACTACCAACTAAGCTAAAGCGGTCGTCAAGTATTATTCGGTATTATATATAGGTAATATTAAATATCTACAATTAAATCGTCTAGATGAAGTGCCGGTGGATTAAAAACACTAGTTTACCTCGAGCTAAGAACCACAATATAGAAATAACATGAGCACAGCTTCCTGTAGTACGTCTACCCGTAGTAAGGCACGTGCAATAGTATGGAGTCATATGTACATTATGTCTTACTAAACCGTGAACAAATGGGCCTAGAAGCGATATTGCAATACTATAATTAATAATTTTCAAATTTTTAAATAATTTTCGCCAACGAAATATGAATGCTCGCAATCTCAGTGTCAAAGGGTAAATATTAAGATTCAATTTGTGTATCAGGCAATGGAAAATGACTTTTATTGCGATGATTTTGAAATGCTGCCTTAATGTTTTTAAAACTGAGTTCGTTTGGGAATTTGTACTGATTTATTACGTGTATCAGATATTGGCTTAATTGTAATTTGTAGAAAGTATTTTGTTATAATTGAATTACTTAATTTTACATCCTAACGTTTCGTAAACCTTTACAGCGTTCATAGTTGTGGGTAGACAATAAAAAGAAAATAGTAGTATTTTTAATAAAATATTTTTGCTTTCTGAAATAATTTTTTGCTTTACCGATTTGCAAGTTTTATGTTTTTGACTGTACCTATGCCAATTTATATTTATTGCCTTACATTATACACTTTACTATTTTATTGACATTACCAGTTGCAAAGTTGTAGTTATATTAGCGACATAATACACGTCTACAAATTAATTAGCGAGATTATGATACGGAAGACTGAACATCAAGTACATTGTTTAATTACCTACCTATGTCATCTCTACACTTGATTAGAAGGCATCTACTTTTATAATTAAATGTGTTACATTGCATTTATCGACTTTGTAATGATTTTTTTTATACTAAAGTCACAGAATAAGTAATAGTACTACCTACAGAAGTCTCCCCACAAAACTGCCGTTCGGGTCCGACCACTGGACGGAACGCACCGAATCCCACCGTTTGTCCCTAGGAGCATTTCACCAGAATGTCCCGCACAAGACGTAATTTTTTTCATACTTCTGACAAAACTAGACAAATTTTTGATAAATGTAATTTAGGACTTTCTATATATATTAAGGTAGCTGCCATCAGTCGTCTCGTGCGGGACAAAGAGTAGTTGATTTCGTGGAATGCTCCTCTATCGCATAACGCGTGCTAATACGTGCTCTTTCTGGTAGCCACTCCTGGTAAAGTTTTAATTTACTGATCTCGTACTTTTAAAAGAATCATCTTTTGTCAACTCTCTTGAGCTTTTTAAAGCTAACACTAACACAAGCCAGAAAATGAGAAAGAAACTTTACAGTACCAATTTACTGATCTCGTACTTTTAAAAGAATCATCTTTTGTCAACTCTCTTGAGCTTTTTTAACGCTAACACTAACAAGTCAGAAAATGAGCAAAAACCGCGTTTCATCCAAAAGTACAATAAAAAATCTTATCTTTTTACGACAATCCAAACAATACCTCGAGCAGAATTTACCAATGTTTTTCATAATTCAGAACAAACAACGGCTCAAAGTGTACCCTTAGAACTTGTCAAAACAAAGTGCTATTTTTCCCACTAGAATGTTCTTGTTTTCGAGAAAATGTCATTCGGCCGGATGTTAGTTTGTTTTGTCAGTTTGTTTTGTGCGAGGACTGAATTGGGTAATGACCAAGAGGTGAAATATTGCGAGCGCTTGAGATTCGGCGATAATGGTCTGAAAGGGATATTCTCTGCAAAGGTCAGCCGTAAACAAAGTAAAATTTAATGATGTGACAAGAAAAATGGGATTAAGATTTCCAAGCCATACCTACAAACAGAGTATTTAGAGATACTCAGAGTTTTATTGAAATAGTTAATCTTTTAATGAACGTTATTAAAGTGCTGTTATGCAATAAATATGTATATAGTTTTAATCTCGGTAGAATTTTCAAGTTATGGCCGGTGGGGCGTAAATGTTCTCGAATGGAGACCACGAATCGAAAGACGCAGCTTGGGTCAGCCAAGATGATCTGACGTCCTGGTCAAAGTCTTCAGAAGTAGATGGAAGGAAAAGGCGTACGACCATTCATTGTGGAAGTATTTGGGGACCGCTCAGCTCAGCAATGTATGTCTGAATTTTTTTATTATATTTTCAATTGCACCTTTTTAACTTTGGTAGTTTGTATTGGCATTATTATATTATTACTTTTTATATAAGATAACGTGCCTAAACCTCTTTAAAACAGTGACAGGACGCTCATCTTTTAAGTTTCCATTTAAAACAGTATTATGCTCAGAACGACCGCGCCGATCCCTTTATCAACGGGCTTTAATGGCAATTATGCCTCAACGCTTCGTTGGGTGAATCACGCAAAATGTTAATTTACTTCTTTATTATATAATAAAAATAATTGTATTTATTTGTATGCTCGTGACCTAGTGAAACATAAAACTAACCAACTCGTCTGAGTGTGAAGTGATTTCATACTTCTTATAGGTTTTCCTGTTATCTATATGTGTAGTCTGTGTAATCTATAGGCAAAGTAGTTTCGAAGGCAAGGGATGGTAAATTTCGTATTTTTTTTTCCAAACCTAATTATCTTAAAATTATAATACAAATATATTTTTGAGATTCTCACGAGTCATTCGTTACCTATTATAATGATATGTCACACGATATCGTTTACTAAGGTTTATTTTTAATTTTCATATTTACCCTCTAAAAGTGGTCTCCATGTTTAAAGGAGAACCGGCAAAAATGTATGGAGGCTGGTCCAAGAACCAATAGCGACGTGACATTTATCATTAGAAAGGTGTTTCAATATACTACAATAGTTACTATGGGAGCTCATTTCAAATCAATGTGTGAAAAAAGTTATGGCAATATAAAAAAATCTTATTACCCGACTGCGGCGAAGCCCAAAGGAGAGTAATGTGTTTGACCTGTATGTATGTATGTATGTCCGTTCCTGTGTCCGCTCGTAACTTCTCAACGGCACAACCGATTTTGATAGATGGTACATCATTGGATTCGTCTTGACGGCGCGAGTGTCACTGGGTATAAAGTTCGTTAGAATAAACAAAATGGCGGATTTTATGCACTTTTAAAGTGCACCGCGGTCGGGTTTTTTTTAGTAAAAATATTTAGTTATTTTCATAGACGATTTTAAGCAAGAAAAATGAATTATTTCGTATTCCATGACGTTACAGTCCAACTGTCAGGCGTCCCCGGCCCCCCAGGCACCCCCGGCACCTCCGGCCCCCCAGGCTGCCGCTAGCAGGGCACCGAGAGGCAACCCCCCCCCCCTCGTCATTTACCGATCGATATAAAAACCGCAAGGACCACCTATTCTTGCAGCCAAAACAGGAGTGGCCCACCGTCGCAAAAATCATGCGACAGCGCGGCATTCCTTATCTCGAAGCGTCAGATAATCGCTTAAGCATTAACATCGTAGTATTATAGGTTCGAATAATTACCGCGCCCTCGACGGCTCCTCGATGACCTGGATCTGCGCTATAAACGGAACCAGTTCGACGATAAGAAGTCTCTGCGCCTTATGATCCGGGGAATTCCGAAGGAGTTCGCCGAATCAGAGGTCAAGGAGGACCTGGTTAGACAGGGGATAGCAATTCGCGAAGTTCACCGCTGCTATCGCCAAAACGGTGGCAAAAGGTTCGATATTGTCATCGTCAAAATCGACCCGAATCACCCGTCAGCCCGCACGATTAGGAAGTTGAAGGAGATCTGCTTGCTGACGGGTTTCCGGGTCGAAAAACCGCGTCGCCTAGAATACACTAGGCAGTGTCACAACTGCCAGTATTACGGTCACATCCAAACGGGCTGTTTCCTGCGCCCTCGTTGCGTGAAATGCACGGGCGACCACTTGACCCGGCACCTGCGTTTTTACGCGTGCCGGGAACCGACTCCTTTTCCTGTCCTCGTCAGCGTCGCTGCGCGCAGAGCGTGGGCGAGATTTACGGGGACCCGAACGGGAGCGAGAGCGGGCCTCAGTAGAGGCCGGGGTGGCTGAGACGGACGCAGCCGTCTTTACGGGGACTGGCGGCTTCTTAAATGAATCCGCGGCCGGAGGGGCGGGGTGGGCGGGGGCTGCCTTAGTGGCGTGTTTGCTTCGGGCTTTCGCCTTGCGGACCTTCAGCTCGAGTCCCGTCAACGGTGCGGGGGGTGCCTTAGGGGCCTTCGGTGCCCTGCTAGCGGCAGCCTGGGGGGGCGGAGGAGCCGGGAGAGCCTGAGGGGCCGGGGACGCCTGACAGTTGGACTGTAACGTCGTGGAATACGAAATAATTCATTTTTATTGCTTAAAATCGTCTATGAAAATAAGTTTTCTTGTATTGCCATAACTTTTTTCACACAGTGATTTGAAATGAGCTCCCATAGTAACTATTGTAGTATATTGAAACACCTTTCTAATGATATATGTCACGTCGCTATTGGTTCTTGGGACCATTTTGTCCGGTCCTCCTTTAATTGATTTACATTACAATTCCATTTTTGGCTCACTGATTTACATGTGTGCCAAATTTCAATTTAATCTATCCAGTAGTTTCGGAACAGATTGACGGACGGACAGACACGCAATAAACCCTATAAGGGTTTCGTTTTTTCCTTTTAGGGTACGAAAACATAAAAATGATTGTGAGTAAATAATTTTCGAGATAAATTAACGAGATAACTTATACTTATTTTACTATTTTCCGAAATATTTTCCAGAAAACTATTAAAATTTACAGCAGCGTGGCGTCCAAACAACTCGATTCTTACCAGCTTGTGTAATATCAGGCATTTGACCACCATTCTACAGCTCTTAAGGAAAATGTACGCCAAATCTGCACCGGCTTGCCCAAGGATATATTTTACGCAACGCCACTGATAGCTTATAACATCAGGATTTTAGCTACAGCTTCTAAATTTAAAGCATAGATTTATCGCCATGTCCAACGCAATATTATGCGGAAACGACTCGAAATTCAGTATTTTGGCATAGTCACAGACATAGCCATAGAAATATATTGAGGTAGGAGGAAATAGTTCATCGATTTGTACCTATGGGAACCAAGCGTGTAAGATTTTGCGGTAGACGTTTGACGCCAAGACTGTAATTTAGTGATGGAAAACATACATTTTCCATTTCATTTGGTGGTATTTGAACAATTAATTATACTATTATTATCAGATTTGTCAAACCCGACAATAATGTTGACGGCGACGACTGAAGTAAAGGTTCCCTGCCCCTTCTTTTTAGCACGCGACTTCTTCAGAGCCGTCGGGAATATTGTTCCATGTTGTGTATATTTGACTGTTAGTGGCATTGCTTTGAAATAATTATTGATGAGATTGAGACAGAAATGGAATGCTGATTCCACAAGATTGTATATACGTTGAATGTCATGTAATAAGAATAGATACATTAAATCGTAGACATAAGTTTTTTTTTTTAATATAAATCAAAAGCTTTTAAATGCATTGTCAAAAAACTAAACCCATCAAAAACATTACATGTAAAAAGATGCAAGTCTCGCAACGCAGTTCTCCTACAACAAAAAAGTTTTGAGATGTAAGTTAAACCAAGTCAGTACCGGGGGGTATCAACAGAACTCGATTTCCACCGACTTGCCTATTATTTAACCGTGGAGGAACACATTTTATAGATCTAATAATAGGCAATGTCACATTAAACTGTTTTCTTGACTGACACTGACACGACATATGTTCGTAATTAGAAAACCGTAGTGATAGCTTTTTGCAAAGAGGTTACCATTTCATGGGTCGATTCGATAAGACATTCTGTAGCAATTAGAGTGTATAATAAATTACCAACGGAACTAAAACAATTACCAATGCTACATTTTAAGCGAAAATTATTGAAAATACTTATAAACAATTGCTATTATTTAAATGATGACATAAATTTCAATTAGCGTATTAATATTGTATTTTAATTTGACATAAAAATCCTGCACTTCACGTTTTCAATTTATTAACATTGTTTATAAATGCTTTAGTTTTAATTTAGTCTAGTGGTTTGGCTTCGGATAAAATGTAACGTTTTTGTACGCCCATCGGCAAAACATAGCGGATCATATATATATATATATATTTTTTTTAACAGCTCTGTAAGTTTTCAGATTTACCTATGTTTCACAAATAAAACACTGAGTTTGACTAAAAAACTATGTAGGTATAGTCTATCCGGCGCCGTTAGAGTAAAAAACCATAAAATTTGTTACAGTAGCATTATTACTTCGAAAGGTAGTGAATTTCGACTTAAACACTTTCTATTAAAGTTCAAAATGCTTTTTATGTTTTAAATACATAAGGTATCTTCACACATGCATAGGGTTGTCAAAACTGTAATAAGTGAGTAAAATATTAAAACACAACCATAAACCACTAAACTAGATTCAACGGAATAGGTACTAGTTGAAAATTCCCTATTTTTGCAAACCTATGTAAATGCAATAAAAAACATTGGAGGGTATGTTTTTTATTGCATTTGCAATTTTTGCGGTGTCATTTGATATTGTTCCTTAGTACTAACTATTACGTTAGCTTTTTGTATACGTAAGAAATCACTTACACTCTTTCTATAATAGATAACAAATTAGCTAATTTTTATGACTCTTTAGTCTTAAGTCGGCGGTAAGACTATACACAAATACATTCATAACTGTAAAAGAATTTTCGACCCAGTGACCTTCATGTTTCATGTTCACACAGCGTTTACTGATTTATAGCAGGACCAAGATGGCCGCAACGCCGGAAATCGAGGATACAAATCTTCCCCTTAAGGTCATGTGAACGTGTGGAATATATGGTTCCGATCACTTTGAATATCCGCAGTGATATAATGACCGATAAATTTCTGTGTTACGAAATGTCATTTGACTTGAACTATACTTATTATTGTTCTTGCTGCTGCATTGCACGGGCATAAACATTGCCAATTCATTTATATGCCAAGAGAGATGAGACTCCTCCATTTTTTGAATTCCGTAGCCACAATGGCAAAAACGGAACCCTTACAGTTTCGTCATGTCCGTCCGTACGTATGTCACAGGCGTTTTACTCAAAAACTATATGACGTATATTGATGTAATTTGGAATGTAGGTGTCCTGTATGAGCCGCTACTTAGTTGGGTATTTAAATATCATAAATAAATATTTCTAGGAAGGGTTCTCCACACAGAAAGTGATTTTTTTTTCATCAGACATCAACATGTGGTACCTACATAATTCGACAGTTCTTTTAAAAACACTTTAAGGTTCTTAAGTAATATTTATGATTAAGTGAATACTTTCGCAAATAATCGCTCCGAATGTTGCAAAAAATTATCTTTTAAACCGTATGTCCAAAAAATATGAAAAAATCAGAAAGGTAAAGGTACGAAATTTGTTTTTAACATAATCGAATATACCGTTTTTGAGTTATTGCCGATAAACCGCGCTTCTAAACAAAAGTACGTAATTACTACGAAGATAAGCTCTTTCTTTGATGCACTTTTACACATCGTATTATTTACTCAAGTATGGCGAAGCGAAAAGGATTATAATTTCAGCGCCGCATGTATACATGTATTTATATATGTTTGTATGTTCGTCTGTCGTCGTCTTAACTCAAAAACTACTGAACCGATTCAAACATGTGGGGTATCGTTAGATTCGTCGTGATTTGGAAGTTTATAATAGGAATCAAAATTTGGTATTTGGAACTAAAATTAAGATAGAGACCATTGATCTTCATAAAAAGTGAAAGATTGAATAAAAGTCATCAAGTCGCATCGAATTATATGATGATTTAATGAGTTTTAAAAGATCATTTCAAAAATATATCACACATGTATATTTCCATTTCAATTCAATAACAACAAGAAACACGTTCAATAGCCCGCGCTCTTCGCCGATACGTTTACAATGTTATAGCACACCCACGTCTTGGTGCACCAATACGGGGTCATTCTAAGTTAAGAGGTACTTTCGATGTCTTCGATGAAAAATCATATATTTTTCGGTATTTTTTCGAAGTAACGTTGTTATCTTTTAAAACTTACCACCTTCTTTATAGCCAGTCAAATTCATTATCTTAATTTAGTCACAATTGTACTTTAACACCCAAAATGTCTCTCCCCTCGCTTGTCCCTGAACGGACTCTCACCATATATCAGTCATTTTGAATACATAGAAATCGAATAAAATATTTTAGCCATCCATTAACCCTTTCAGTGCGCAATGACGCCACACACCAATCTTCATGACACGCCTGTCACTTTAACTTTTTGTTAGTATAAATAAATCATTCTAATCCAACAATTAACATTGTATAAAAAATCGTAAAAAAAATTACGTCCAAAGTCCCACGTATTTCGTGTCTCTCCCCTGGCTTTTAGTATTTCTTGAAACAAGAAGTTTATTTACTTTAATGCGAAAAGTTATGACCTTGAATACAATCTATCGGATTTTGTGTTAACAGAAAGCTTCGCAATAAGCTGTAGTCACGTAGTTATTTTATCAGTCATTTCGTAACTTCACTTTTTCGAAATACTTGTGCTCAAGTGAATGTAAGTATATCTCCCCTCGTAAGCTTTATTTTGTGATCATCATCATCATCATTTCAGCCATAGGACGTCCACTGCTGGACATAGGCCTCCCTCATAGATTTCCAATTAGTTCGGTTGGAAGCAACCTGCATCCACCGTAATCCAGCATTTTATGATTGTTCATGAAAATACTTTAATTTAATATGTGTACTTACGGGTATTTATGGATAGATTATGAAATATTTTTCGTTAATTTCGTACAATAAATACTATTGGAATTATTTATGTTTTTAACCAAAACTGTGGGTCTAGTGAAAAGGGGTACAAGTCAAATTTATACCAGGACCAAAAGGTCACAAATAGTATGACTTAAGCTATTTTGCTCCTAGGTTGTATGTGACTTTCACAAGACCCACAGAAAAAGTCACTCCCCTGGCCAAATAGAGCTAGATCAAGCAAGATCAGGCCGACTCGTATCCGTATACGGCTTGATAGGACTAATTTTCCGCGGGCCGCTACCTGACACCTCGAACAGCGTTACCACATCGCAGTGAAATGTGACCTAGTTGTTAAGTTTATTTTGTAATGTGATTGATGTTATATTGTAAGGTATTTATCTATGGGCCTTTGATGCCTGAAATAAATAAATTATTATTATTATATCAAGTTATATTACGTCATGGCATATCAATAACGTCAAAAAATATATATGATTATATTAGACCAGATAATATGACCGTATGAAAGAGCTTCTCAAGGGGGACCTCCCAATACTGCCGTCCTAGTGTAAAAGGCGACCTTTTACTATGGAAGTTCATAGTAAAAAGTAGCCTTTTAGACTAGGACGGCAGAATAACCTTAAAGCCAAAACTCGTCAATATGTGCATTCTGCCTGTCCTAACCTGCGGTGCCCAAACATTCTAAATTAAAGATTTGCCAAAGAGCGATGGAACGCAGCATGCTAGGCGTGAAACGAACTGACCGGGTTCGGAACACCACGCTGCGTACTCAAACCCGCATTGCTGATGTTGGTGCCAAGACCGCCAGATTGAAGTGGAACTGGGCCGGCCACGTCTGCCGCATGCATCCACAGTGGTGGGCGAAACTAGCCACGGAGTGGGTGCCACAAGACGGGTGGCGAAGACGTGGTAGGCCGCGGCGAAGATGGCGGGACGACCTGGACGCATTTCTTAACGGCTGGCCAGATTTTGCTCGGAGCCGGGACGGTTCGAAATCAAGGGAGGAGGCCTTTGCCCAGTAGTGGGACACTACGATAGGCTAGAAAAAAAAGAGCCTTGTGAAATCACTTTTTCACGGAATTAAATGGTGAAATTATAATTTTATAACTATTTTGGATTGATAAATAATTATAACTTGTTAATAATTATTTGTAAGGACAAAGAAAGTATCTTTTTATATACATTTAACATTGTAAAACGTTTCATGAAATATCGCTACATGAAGAAAGACGAATAATTAAATTTGCGATCATGAAAAAATGCGATGAGAAAATTCGCGACTATGAAAAAACGCTTTTGTGAAAGTTATCGAACAAATCCTTTCGAATATTTTGTGGGTAAGAGAATTGGGTCATATATTGAGCGTTTAAACCGCCTCACTTCTGTGGACACATTTTGTCAAGATTGGTGCAAAATTTTGTGGCGTTTTAATCTATTTGGTAGTGATCCCAGACTTCAAATAAATAGTCTGACATCCCATTAAAATCAGCTGGGATTTCGACAAAAATGTGTCCACAGAACTGAGGCGGCTTAAACGCTCAATTTATGACCTAATTATACCCTTCAAGAATCACCCACTTACATGAAACAAAGTGTATTTGCGATTGCGATTCTTAATTGATAACGTTTTACCATAACGCATTAAAATAATGACTTTGAAAACACTACGGCTTGTGTAATTAAATGCGGGCTACATTACACAAACGAACATACTTCTCTTAGTATGTATGTCTACTATGTCAGCTAATTGACCTAAACCGCTTAGCTTAGCTGCCTAATTGGACTTATGATCACAAAGACCATGTCCTAACGGTAATCTAGAACCCAGAATGTCCATTTGTCGGTTTACTTAACCGGGAAATGAAACTGAAATAGTTATGTCTGTATTATACATACGGCAGACTATGATAATGTAATAATAAAGAAAACCTCAGATTACTGTAACCAAAATTTGCGACATACGCTCAAAAAACAAGTGTATAATTTAAAACCAGCATAAAGATAAGCTGTTCTGATAGAGCAAATTTCTTATCTGCGAAAATGTTATTATTGCTTCATAATAATATCGAATTCGATCTTATTATGACATTCGAATTTCGAACATCTCTGAAATACAAAGCATTTTTAAGTTTAGGCCGACTCTAGTTTCTCTGAATAAAAAAAAACCGGTCAAGTGCGAGTCGGACTCGCGTAACGAGGGTTTCGTACAAATACCCGTTTGATTCTTTGTTCAATTTGTATGTTGTACTTATTGTGCCAGTAAATACTGTTTTATATCAAAACGCGTTGCTTAATATAATTAACATCCCTTTTAGCAGTGAACCCTAAATGGCTCAATAATAAAATTAAAGCTCGTGAATGTACTTAAATTGTAGTAGACATCTTAGTGTATAAGTAACTAAACGATTATATTTTACAGCTAAATAACACACAATTCATGTAAGAATATACATATTTTAACCAATAAAAAGAAACAAAAAAAGTATCTCTTGTCGGTATAGCTAAAAAACGTGACACTTTTACAATTAAAACAAAGGTAAGTAGTTAAAAATCGAATCATTACAGCGTACAAATTAAATCAAAGTCAATCAAAAAAAGTCGGATCATTAATAAACCGAAAGATTACTTCGGATAACTAATATTATGGTGAAATGAGATTTAGGGTAACTGAACCAATTAATGCCCAATCGTAAGAATTCTAAGTGAATTTTCGGAGTGTGGCGATATTTTTCCGAAAAATGTTTTGCCTGTAGTAATCTTTCCATTCGCAAAATTTACCATTCTTTAATTTGTTTGTAGCATATTTTCCGGTATTTTCTTTATTCTTATTAGAAATAATTACATTCTCAGAATTTTCCAACCCGTATTTATCTGCATAGTTAATGTGCCCTTTCTGTTTTTTTTTCTTTGCGTCCTATTTCTGTTTGCATATCTTTTTAATATTTTTTTTGCCAAGGCTACTGTTTATGTTTATTTTACTACTGAGTAAATGTAAACTAGGATTTACCTTACATTTTAACAACTTTATCTAAAGTCTCGAGAACAACCACTTTAGATAGATAGGACGCTGGCACAAGAAGCTAGTAAATTTCGCCGTTTTACAAAATCAAGTATGCCCTGAACTATTTCGTCGAAGAAATAAGAAATATATTGTAAGGGATATTAAAATAAAACATATATTACATAATTATTTATAAGGTTTATACGACACTAGTTATTTCCCGCGGCTTCGCCCGCGTTGTTCCCGTTATTGTCCCAAAGAAACTCTTTACCGGGATATAAAGTATCCTTTGTTTCAATCCAGGACTTGGTCTACTTACATGCCAAATTTCTGCTTGATCCATCCAGTTGTTACCCCGTTATTTAGTAACAAACATCTTCACAAACTTTCACATTTAAGTATAATATTAGTGTGAAGATTTTCGAATGTTAAAAGTTTAAATATACAATTGAATATAACCAGAGATCGGAATAGGTAGAGTATATTTACCTAAACTTCGAAGAACATAGTCGAAAAGTGGAGAGTCCCTTACAACAAAATTTTTATCCGGGACTGAAGTCTCGGAATCTTACTAAAAAAATATATTATTGGTATTCTTTAGCACATTTCTCGAACATTCTCAGTATAGCTGTCTCTTTCTACAGCTTTTCAGGCGCCTGAAACATGTTTTCAGTCCGTTTTAGAACACCCTCTATAAGATGGCGTAATAACCTGAAAACCCGTTTTCAGGCGTTTTCAGGACCCCTTATGGGCCTTTGAACTACACTTCAGTATAGTTATGGCGAAATTTTCGAAGGAGTGAAAGAGACAGCACTATTAGAAACAGACAGCTATACTGAGAATGCTCGAGAAATGTGCGAAAAGAATACCAATTATATAATTTTTTAGTAAGATTCCGGGACTTAAGTCCCGAAATCTTACTAAAAAAAATTTAGTTGTAAGGGAGTCTCCACTTTTCGACTTTGTTCTTCGAAGTTTAGGTAAATATACTCTACCTATTCCGATCTCTCTATATAAACTTTCAACCCCTATTTAAACCCCTTAGAGGATGAATTTCGAAAAAGGGTGATATCACTTTTCTTGTAATCTAATAAAAAGTCTAAACATGACGTTTCAAACCTCTTACTTCTAAAATCTTAGACTCTCCATACAAATTTTGAACCCGTATTTAAACCCCTTAGGGGATGAATTTTGAAAAATCCTTTCTTAGTGCACCTCTAGACCTTATAAGGAACCTATGTGCTGAATTTGGAATTCCTAGGACCAGCGGTTTGGGCGGTGCGCTGATATACCAACTTTCAACCCCCATTTCAACCCCCCAGAGGATGAATTTCGAAAAACGGTGAAATTACTTTTCTTTTAATCTAATAAAAATCTAAACATGAGATTTCAAACCTCTTACTTCTAAAATCGTACTCTCCATACAAATTTTGAACCCCTATTTGAACCCCTTAGGGGGTAAATTTTGAAAAATCCTTTCTTAGTGCACCCCTAGACCTTATAAGGAATCTACGTGCTAAATTTGGAATTCCTAGGACCAGCGGTTTGGGCAGTACGTTGATATACAAACTTTCAACCCCCATTTAAACCCCTTAGGGGATGAATTTTGAAAAATCCTTTTTTAGTGCACCTCTAGACCTTATAAGGAACCTACATGCTAAATTTGGAATTCCTAGGACCAGCAGTTTGGGCGGTGCGTTGATATACAAACTTTCAACCCCCATTTAAACCCTTCAGAGGATGAATTTCGAAAAACGGTGAAATCATTTTTCTTGTAATCTAATAAAGAGACTAAACATAAAGTTTCAAACCTCTTACTTCTAAAATCGTAGACTCTCCATACAAACTTTGAACCCCTTAGGGGATGAATTTTGAAAAATCCTTTCTTAGTGAACCCTTAGACCTTATAAGGAACCTACATGCTAAAGTTGGAATTCTTAGGACCAGTGGTTTGGGCTGTGCGTTGATAAATAAATTTTCAACCCCCCCTTTAAACCCTTTAGGGGATGAATTTTGAAAAATCCTTTCTTAGTGCACCCCTAGACCTTATAAGGAACCTACGTGCTAAATTTGGAATTCCTAGGACCAGCGGTTTGGGCGGTACGTTGATATACAAACTTTCAACCCCCATTTAAACCCCTTAGGGGATGAATTTTGAAAAATCCTTTCTTAGTGTACCTTTAGACCTTATAAAAACCTACGTGCTAAATTTGGACTTCCTAGGACCAGCGGTTTGGGCTGTGCGTTGATAAACAAACTTTAAACCCCCATTTAAACCCCTTAGGGGATGAATTTCGAAAAACGGTGAAATTACTTTTCCTGTAATCTAATAAAGAGTCTAAACATAAAGTTTCAAATCTCTTACTTCTAAAATCGTAGACTCTCCATACAAATTTTGAACCCCTATTTGAACCCTATAGGGAGTAAATTTTGAAAAATCCTTTCTTAGTGCACCTCTAGACCTTATAAGGAACCTACATGCTAAATTTGTAATTCCTAAGACCCGCGGTTTGGGCTGTGCGTTGATAAACAAACTTTCAACCCCCGTTGAAACCCCTTAGGGGACTAATTTTGAAAAATCCTTTCTTAGTGCACCCCTAGACTTTATAAGGAACCTACGTGCTAAATTTGGAATTCCTAGGGCCAGCAGTTTGGGCGGTACGTTGATATACAAACTTTCAACCCCCATTTAAACCCCTTAGGGGACGAATTTTGAAAAATCCTTTCTTAGTGCACCCCTAGACTTTATAAGGAACCTACGTGCTAAATTTGGAATTCCTAGGACTAGCTGTTTGGGCTGTGCGTTGATAAACAAACTTTCAACCCCCATTTAAACCCCTTAGGGGATGAATTTCGAAAAACGGTGAAATTACTTTTCTTGTAATCTAATAAAGAGTCTAAACATGAAGTTTCAAATCTCTTACTTCTAAAATCGTAGACTCTCCATACAAACTTTGTACCCCTATTTGAACCCCTTAGGGGGTAAATTTTGAAAAATCCTTTCTTAGTGCACCTCTAGACCTTATAAGGAACCTACATGCTAAATTTGGAATTCCTAGGATCAGCGGTTTGGGCTGTGCGTTGATATGTCAGTCAGTCAATCAGTCAGTTTCTTCTTTTATATATTTAGATGAAGAAAACTGTTGCTTTTTTATCTTATTTAAAGTATTAAAAGTTATTTCGAATCATTCCTTCACTTTCACTTCAACAAAACATGCCAGGGGGAATGTGGACGAATGGAACCTGAACAAATGAACCGAAATAAAACTATTCTCAATAAGGAATATGTTCCCTGCGATTTTCGTACACATATAAGCGTGTAATTTATTTAAGAGCAGAAAATGAATGTTTTATTTTTAATTATTCCATAATACATATATGCGCAGCAATTGTTTTAATTTTGAGTTATCGTACCGTAGAGAGGTAGGGCATAACGAGATCCTCGTTCAAACTGGAGCAGTCCGTCTCTAAAATGATTGATGTGCGACAAAGATTATATAATATAAATAGAAAAATTATCGAAAGAAAACTAAGCTATTGTCAAAATAAAAGACTGGTAAAATACGCGAATGGATTAATCGCTTAAAAAGGAAAAATCGTTATTGGCAAAATAATCTTTGGCAATTTAAGCGAAATGGGTTAATTTTGCGAATGGAAAGGTACTCCCAGGAAAAAAAAATTGGGATAAATATCGCCACACTCAATTTTCGGACAAACGAAAAATATACGTCATGTTCTTTTTGAGTAAGATGCCTGTGATATACGGACGGACGAACGGACGGACATGACGAAACTATAAGGGTTCCGTTTTTAGGGTTCCGTAGCCAAAATGGCTAAAAAGGAACCCTTATAGTTTCGTCATGTCCGTCCGTCCGTCCGTCCGTCCGTCCGTCCGTCCGTATGTCACAGGCATTTTACTCAAAAACTACAAGACCTATACTGATGAAATTTGGAATATACAGGGTGATTGGAAATTCGACCTATTCCTTGAAAGGGGTTATTCTAGAGCTTATTTGCAATGATTTAAGGCCAATCAACCGGGGGTCAAAACTCAATGGTTATCAAGTTATTTGACTTTTAACTTATTTTTTTTAAAACCCGCCTTTCGATCTAAAACTGCTAATTGTGAAAAAACTACTTAAATTAGGAACGAAAAAGAGCCATCATCTAATAGCCAATAAATGGTTGATTACGAAAAATTCAAAAAACATGCCAAAACCTTTGAAAATGTTACCAATAAAAGAATTTGAAGTCAAAAGTTTTTGGATTTTGTTCAAAATTTTGTAATTCTTTGAGGCATTACTTAAAAAAAAATTCCGACACTTCGCGTAAAAATTACTAAAATTAGTTCCTCAGTTCATAAGCTTTCTAAAAAGGTAGAATTGTTGACATTTTTTGCATAACTTTTTAAAATAACATTAATAATAAGAGAGGGGGTAGGGAATATCACCTAGCGTACCGGACCCTTAATCAGTTTGTTTGTGTCACTTTAGTTTATCCGTGGGTTTTGTTTGTCTTCGGTTTTTTATTTTATTTCATCTTCTTAGGATTGGAATCACTAAAAGTTGCCTTCGGTGATATTTCAATAAGTAATTTATCAATCAGTTCCCGGCTGCGTTAAGTTTGCACCTAATTTGTAAGTTACACCAAGGAAACCAGGTGCAAACTTAAGGCAACCGGGAACTTACAGATAAATTACTAACCGAAATATCACGGAAGCTTACTTTTAGTGACTTCTAACCTAAGAAGATGAGATAAAATAAGAAACCGAAGACAAACAAAGCCCACGGAGAAACTAAAGTGACACAAACAAACTGATTAAGGGTCCGGTACGCTAGGTGATATTCCCTACCCCCTCTCTTATTATTAATGTTATTTTAAAAAGTTATGCAAAAAATGTCAACAATTCTACCTTTTTAGAAAGCTTATGAACTGAGGAACTAATTTTAGTAATTTTTACGCGAAGTGTCGTAATTTTTTTTTAAGTAATGCCTCAAAGAATTACAACATTTTGAACAAAATCCAAAAACTTTTGACTTTAAATTCTTTTATTGGTAACATTTTCAAAGGTTTTGGCATGTTTTTTGGATTTTTCGTAATCAATCATTTATTTGCTATTAGATGATGGCTCTTTTTCATTACTAATTTAAGTAGTTTTTTCACAATAAGCAGTTTTAGATCGAAAGGCGGGTTTTAAAAAAAATAAGTTAAAAGTCAAATAACTTGATAACCATTGAGTTTTGACCCCCGGTTGATTAGACTTAAATCATTGCAAATAAGCTCTAGAATAACCCCTTTCAAGGGATAGGTCGAATTTCCAATCACCCTGTAGATGTCTTGTAGATGCCGCAACTAAGTTTGGTAGTTAAATAATAAAAATAAAAAAATCTAGGGGGGCACTCCATACATGTAACAGAAGCTAAAAAAAAATTTTTTCACAATATGTCAACGTGTGGTACATAGTTTGACAGCTCTTTTGAAAACATTTTAAGGTTTTTAAGTAATGTTTTTGATTAAGTGAATACCTTTGGAAATAATCGCTCCGAAATTTGTGAATACCTTTGGAAATAATCGCTCCAAAATTTGTGAAAATTGTGCCCCCCCCCTCTATCTTCTAAACCGTGTGTTCGAAAAATATAAAAAAAATTACAAAGATAACGCTCAATTAATACTTTCAACGAAAATTATTTTCAACAAGATCGGATTAACCATTTTTGAGTTATTGCCGATAAACTGCGCGTCTCAACAAAAGGACGTAATTGCTATGAAGATACGCCCTTTTGTTGTTGTACTTTTTTTACCTTATAGTTACGGCTATGGAACCCTACACTGAGCATGGTCCGACATGCTCTTGGCCAGTTATTGCCATTTTGGCTACGGAACACTAAAATTTAAAGCGATAGGTATTTGTCGAATAATTTTTGTCGATGCGAAATTCGGACTATAAGTTTTAGTGTTTCAGATACGCCATAACCATTTAAAAATATTACAGTCCTACTTATTTATTGTTGTATCATAATTTATGTTCAGGTTAAAATAATATTCTTTATTCATTTCAGGTAATTTCCACTGTATTTGCTTCGCTGTTTGAAACAGTAGGTAAGCAAAGCGTGCGAACATCGGTCCCAATGTTTGTGTTTGTTTCCTGTCTTTTACCTAAGGCTTGTTTACAAAGTTCGTTTGTGAATTGCATAAATAAAGTTACTCTGAAATTGAGTTTAAGTTTACCAAAACTCGTGTTGTGTATTTATTTATCGTATGAATTGTACTTTATTTTTGCACATTGCACGCGTAATTTCTTAAATTGAGTAATATTAATGAGAGAGTATGCTCATATTGCTAAAAAACTACTATTCAGACACCTCAAAACTATAAATAAAACCGGTCAAGTGCGAGTCGAACTCGCGCACCGAGGGATCCGTACGAACTCATAAGTAGATACATATGAATAGTTCAAGAAAAACTATAGCGATTAGTTTAGTAGGGGCAAATAAGTATGTATTACATACAATTTTTGCAAATTTCTTAAAAACTGTGCAAGTTAGGAAAACCGTTATATTTTTCCTGTTATATTTAGGACGACATTAATAATTGGTAATTATTACAGATTTTTTCTGTTTAGTAACTTCGAAGATAATCGGGGGTGAATGGTATTTCTTTAACGTTTTTCATCATAAATCAAAAACTACATAGGTATTTAAGAAAAAAAATCAAAACGGTGTTTTAATCTACAAATCAAGCCCTTTTGATTTGATAACTCACTCAATATAATAGCCCTACTTTCAATTTTCAAAGTCCCATTACGGAGCCCTTTAAAAAAAAGTAAAAAAGGTACAAGATTTTTTTTACGTCCAATAAGCTTAGGTTAGCTACTTTTAACACTATCCAAATTTCAAATCAATAGCAGCAAGTAGTTCCTGAGATATCTGGCTGTGACAGACGGACAGACAGACGGACAGACAGACGGACAGACAGACAGACACTCTCACACCATAAGGGTTCCTTGTTTACCATTTTGGTACATACGGTACCCTAAAAAAACCCGTGTGACAATTTTTTTATGTAAGTAAAAATTATGATTTATTTATAAGTTAAACAACCACATTCGAAGTTTATATTTTAATAAATAGGGTTGACGACTGGGTTAAAAATATATCATTATATTTAGTCTTTCAGTTAGATTATGGAAAACGTATGCGGCACGTATTTTTTGGTTTATCAAATTATTAAAAGTCGACAAAGGTATTTGCTGGGTGCGAAGTATAAGGTGGGGGAACCACGAAACGATCGCAGCGCGCGTCATGGCATCTTTTTACTAGCGAAATTTACGTTTTTAGTTGGCACTTTGCAGCAAAAGCCACAAAACACAAAAAAAAAGTCCGCCGTATTCGTAACCGCTAGTTGGCACTGTCATCGCGCACCCAGCGAATAGATCATCAAACTTCCGGAGTGGGGGCTTTGTGACATCACCCCTAGGTGAAAATTGTTCCAAAGAGTGAAGTCACTCGAAACTTCTAAGCACTGTATCCTCGTCATTTAGTTAAACTTATCATAAACTAGCTTATGCCCGCGACTTCGTCAGCGGTGTAAATTATAATTAGGCAATTAATCTTTATAATAATAAAATTTTATTTATTAAGACATCAAAGGTCCACATTGTTAGTAGGTACTTAGGGCTAGGTTAGTTTTAATTTAATTTATACAGTAAACCCTCTGAGAATGAGGGTTTATTAGTTATAATTAGTTGCTGATATTTGTTCATAAACTTGGTAGTAATAAAACAAACCCCTTAAATAATGGGCCCAAAACTGCACAATGCACATTTACCGCGAAAATCAATTCTTTAGTCCATTTAAGGATTATTTCCCAAAAATTAAATGCACTTCATAAACCACCTGTTACTTACATAAAATAAAACAATCTACTAATTGCTATATGCTATGCTTGGAGTTAGAAACCTTTTACTTTAAAATTTGTACGGTGCCTAAACAAACTTTCAACCCCTACGTACTCAACCCGTTTTCGAGATAAATTTTAATGAACGATGAAATCATTTGAGTTCTATTCAGTTTAATCAGTTTTAGATACCCTTTTTTAAAAATCATTTGGTCCCTTTATAAAGTTTTAACCCCCATTTAACCCCTTTTGGAGATGAATTTGAAAAAATGGTTTTACTTTTTTTCTGTACCCTTATTGAAGGATCTATGTACGAAGTATCAGATTTCCTACTTCAAAAATCCTTTGGACCCTATACAGAGTTTCAACCCCCATTTAAACCCCTTTGGATATAAATTTCAAAAAAACTGCAATCACTTTTCTTTTCTCTTTTGCATGAGTTCAAGATCTACTACAAAAATCGTTTGCTCCCTTTACAAAGTTTCAACCCTCGTTTGATCCCTTTTTAGGGATGAAAACACGGTAAAACCACATTTCTTTGTTCTTATTATGGAGTCTATGAACAATGTATCAAATCTCTAACTTCAAAAATCGTTTGGTCCGTATACAAAGTTTCAACCCCCATTTAAACCCCTTTGGGGATGAATTTCAAAAAACAGCAGTCACTTTTCTTTACTCTTATGGATGAGTCTATGTACGAAGTTCAAGATCTACTACAAAAATCGTCTGGGTCCCTATACAAAATTTCAACCCCCGTTTGACCTCTTTTTAGGGATGAATTAGGAAAAACGGAAAACTTTTTTTTTTTAATTCTTATTGAGGAGTATATGTACGATGTCTCAGAGCTCCAACTTCAAAAACCGCTCGGTCGCTATACAAAGATTCAACCCCCATTGAACCCCTTTTGGGGATGAATTTCGAAAAACTTACTTTCCTGTACTCATATTGAAGGGTTTATGTCCGAAGTCTCAGATCTCCTACTTTAAAAATCGTGTGGACCCCATATAAGCTTTCAACCCCCCTTTTAACCCTTTTGGGGGTGAATTTTACAAAACGGTGAAATTACTTTTCTTAAATTATATTGAAGAGTCTATGTTCGAAGTTTCAGATTTCCTACTTCAAAAATCGTTTAGTCCCCATACAAAGTTTCAACCCCTATTTAACCCCTTTGGGGATGAATTTCGAAAAATCCCTTCTTATCCCTTACTTACGTGATATAACCACCCTACTGTAAAAATTTCAAGTTTTAAACGGTAACACTACTTTCTTCGACCTTTATTGAAGAGTCTACATACGAAGTCTCAGCTCAGATCTGTTACTTAAAAATGATTTGGTCCATATACATTATTTCAACCCCCGTTTAACCTCTTTTAGGGATGAATTCCGAAAAAGGGTAAAATATATTTTCTTTACTCATATTGAAGGGTCTATGTACGAAGTCTCAGATCTCCAACTTCAAAAATCGTTTAGTCCCTATACAAAGTTTCAACCCTCATTTAACCCCATTTTGGGAATGATTTTCGAAAAACGGTAAAACTACTTTTCTTTACTCTTATTGAAGGGTCTATTTACAAAGTGTCAGATCTCCAACTTCAAAAATCGTTTGGTCCCTATACAAAGTTTCAACCCCCATTTAACCCCTTTCGGGGATGAATTTCGAAAAACCGTGAAATAACTTTCCTGTACTCACATTGAAGGGTCTATGTGCGAACTCTCAGATCTCCAACTTTAGAAATCGTTTGGTCCCTTTACAAAGTTTCAACCCCCACTTAACCCCTTTCGGGGATGAATTTCAAAAAACCGAGAAATTACTTTCCTGTACTCATATTGAAGGGTTTATGTCCGAAGTCTCAGATCTCCTACTTTAAAAATCGTGTGGACCCCATATAAGCTTTCAACCCCCCTTTTAACCCTTTTGGGGGTGAATTTTACAAAACGGTGAAATTACTTTTCTTAAATTATATTGAAGAGTCTATGTTCGAAGTTTCAGATTTCCTACTTCAAAAATCGTTTAGTCCCCATACAAAGTTTCAACCCCTATTTAACCCCTTTGGGGATGAATTTCGAAAAATCCCTTCTTATCCCTTACTTACGTGATATAACCACCCTACTGTAAAAATTTCAAGTTTCTAGCTTCAGTAGTTTCAGCTGTGCGTTGATGAGCCAGTAAGTCAGTCAGGACTTCTTCTTTTATATATATAGATAAAGTAAAAACATACTTATGGGAATATCTTACACATCTAACAGAATTACAGTTATTTTAAATGTACTAAAAAAAATATTTATTTTTTCCTGTATATATTTAAAACACAGTTCCGTTTATTTACAACTTCAGGGAAATGTAAGCTTGTTTCCAAAAGGAAACAAGCTTACTGAACATATTATGTCGCAATCTTAAGAAACTTCTTGGAAGTCGAACCGTATCCTGAATTTAATTGGAGCATTGATTTATACGCTTCGCTTTACGTAGAAAAACAAAATCTATTTTAGGTTTCATACTGTATAATTGAACAGTCTTTTCAATGTTACTAAAATATATTGATCTACTTTCAGTAACCGACTGATTGATTTATTACCGAATTATGATAATTAAGCCTCGTTTCGCCTAGCCTTGTCTGTTTTTTTAGTGTGCAAATGGAAGGACTTTTAAATTGCTAGTTTTAGTTCGACGAAATTCGGGTTTAAAAAATCGCAAATAACTTGAAAACCAAAATTTAGACACTTAGTTGACTGGGCTAAATGACCATAAAACAGATAACCGGTTATAACCTCGCTAACAGATAACTGAAGCACCTCAAGTGAGCCGGTCGCTTTGTACTTACAAGCCGCACGTACGCATCAACTAGCGTATTAGCCTACTAAAAACAGCACGCACACAATGACCTGACCAACTAGCGTAAAGCGACCGACTCACTAGAGGTGGTTCAGTTAGGTGCTGTTAGCGAGGCTACGTCCGGCTATTTCTTTTAAGGTCCTTGACTGGGCTAAAATAATAGATAAATGAAAAACTACTGAACTGAATGAAACTTGCGCAGAGGCTAAAATGTCTTAGATAAAATGATACATTGAAAATCTGTCAAAAACAGTAATGGAATGTCACACACACAGCATTAGCGCCTACAAAGGTGAGCATGTGAGATATTATCTGCCAATTCGATCGACAACCCTATCTAATACTTTCCGAGTGTTTTACATAGGGCGTGAACTGATGCTACGAGGGTGGTTTGATAAGTACCTGTTTTGAGGTATTTAGAGCAAAGATAGAAAAACCTTATGTTAATACAATTTGTAGCTAGGCTATTTACTAGCTGAATACACTAGGTATTAAAGTTGTGGCATTATTTTTTTTCTTAAAAATTAAAAAATTGTAAAGTAGTCGCATGACAGGTTTCTCGGTATCTTTACTAGGGTACAACTTTTTTTCTTTTTCTATTTTTTTAACTTGGTGAAAACAAATAACTTGCTAGAAATCCAGTGTAAACAATGGTGATAGATCAATAAATACTCACTATCCTGTTTTTTCCTGAACCCAATTGCAAGCTGAGATCGTGAACCCATTTTTGGTGCTCATTTGGAGCCACACTCTGTTGCTTATCCCATTCTTGTGAATAATGTGTTTAAGTTTCTTAAAATCACGAACACGTAAGTCAAGGCTTTAGCTATCTTCGAAATCGTCATCATTGATCACTAGACATGTGGTTTCCGATTTTTTTATATATTTTATTAGTCGGTGTCCATTTTGAGCCAATACTGTCAAGAATCGGCTCTTATTTAAAAAAAAATCTATATTCTAATAAAAACACTGTGAACTATAACAGTTAGAGAGTTTCCAAAAACAGACATAATATTTTTTTTTCATTACCTATTAAATAAAAAAAATATGAGTGGATCTTGCGGCGAACTGTTTTAATTTTTTCATAGTTACGTCCACGTCGTCGTCGGAATCGTGCAGTTTGTGATCCATAATTCAAAAAATAAAGATGCGACTATATTGAAATTTGGCTCAAATCCTTATAAATAATGTGTCATACAATAGCCGGAAACATGAGCATGTAGATTCTAGAAGTACTAAATAACAGGTACTTATCAAAGCACCCTCGTACAAGATGATTTTGGGCATGCCACGTCAAATAGTTTTATTCGCACTGCCGTTATTCAACGAAGTGGGATTCGAGTTAAAAAGTTAGTGGACCCGGGTTCAAATCTTTGAAGATATCAAATTTGTGTGATGCAAACAAGTTCTTGAGTCTTGGATTTTCCTATCTATTTAACACTTTCACGACCAGACAAAAAATTTAAAACTACCCCAGAAACTGACTGTGCCTGCTAGGCGGGTTTGTGAGGCCAATAATGCGGTACGAAAAAAAACGACCGGCATCTAATGGTTGTTAGTCGTCAAAGTGTTAGTGATAGTCTTGTGCCCATAGTTCATGCAGTTTTTACTTTGAGATTAGGTTGATTTATGTAAGGTTATCTGCCCCCCATATTTATAACTTTTTCCTATATTTGTAATAATTAACCCAGCCACGAAGAAAAAGCGTGTCTTAACAAATTCTTTTTATAAAATTGCAAGCGTATTGAACGTCTTGTACAAAATGTATACAAAAGTCGGATATCGTGCCCTTGCTTAAAAATCGCTTAACTGCATGAAGTATAGTTTCGAGAAAAACGCATTCAAGGGTTTATGTGTTAAAAAAACTTTTATGTTTAGTACTACAGCGTGACCGTAGCCTTTGGACATACCCTGAAATCCCAAGTAGAGTTACTTCTCAGGAATGCTGTAAGTATACAATGTACCTTTGTGTTTTTTATTTAGATAATTTATCACGGAATAAGGCTGTACGTAGTAATTTGCTCTAAATCCACAATGAGTAGGTAAACATTTTATTTAATAAAGGATTTACTTTAAAAGGTACCGCAGATAAGCGGTTTTGATTTTTGTTAGTGAAGACACATTTTTATGAAGCTTGCAATTCTAAAGATAACGTTATATCTTTAGAATTGCAAGCTTCATAAAAATGTTTTGCACTGAAATAAGATCTAAAATCACAATATAGTTAATATTATAGTACTTGATTTAAAAGTCACAGGTCATTTAGGCGGTTTTGCCTGTAGTAATTTACGAATTAAGTGCGTTAAAAATGCCAACATACAATTAGGCGTTTTTAATTCTTAAGTTATATTCCTGTCTGCTATCCTCATAATCAATGTAGTAGCTTCAAGTTTCTTAATGTATGCATTGCTCTGTACCACCTTTGTAACCTATGCTTCACAAATAAAATATAATTTTCTTTACTTTCCTTTAAACATACTCTATGTAATAAACTCCTAAACTAAGTATAATTCTCCTTTGTCAAAGCTCGTACTTAATAATATTATTACTCTTGGGACAAATTACCGCTCTAGGTCCCGGGACATAGAATATTTTGCAAGCATTAAGAATGAAAATAATTACGTTCGTTACTTCAAGTTCGCTTTTTAAACCTTTTTTAAATGGAGCCCAAAAGTATAATATCGATTTACAGCGTTTTTTGTTTCTGATCGTGTTTCACTCAAACGCTTGATGATGTTCAAAATCGCAGTTTTTTAAACAAAATGAGCAAAGACAAAAGGATGCCTTTCTGGAAATTATTGTTAACTCCTCTTGAATATTAGCGATTTTCTCATGTCCGAAAGCACGACATAGGTACATAATTATAGCACGAATATAACAATTTGTTTTAGAATGAATATGATGCACTATGAGAGATTTTGAATAAAAAGAGTTAACATCGCATTTCTTTTATGATTTCTTCATTATTTAGCAAAATTTTAATATTTTTTTTGTTATTTTTTTTTTTACTATAAACATGCTTAACATCAACACCGTAGTTGGATTTGAATTTGTTTTGAAACTATTTTTTTTCCAAAATGAAAAAGAAAACTAATGAGTACCTGAGACAACTGAAATTTTCTTGCACATTCTGGTACTAAAAATATTAGGCATATCTACTCTTCTTTTTTACCTTGACAATCCACAATTGACATTCTTGGTCAAAACTAATTTTATTATGTTCTATTACAAGTTTGTTACCACAAACTAATACATTAATCATCATCAGCCTGTATTCACTCTCATCTATGAGAGTGGACCTGTGTGCAGTGGAACAGAGGTACTTAGGTGTGTACGTTTAGCCTGACAGTAATAAATTGTTGATTGTTGGTATTAAGAAAAATATGCTTTTCCGCAAAACAACTTCAGATTAATGTTAGAAAAAGACAATAAAAAATATATCCAAATTAGCGACCCGCCCCGGCTTCGCACGGTGTTTCTCTATTGTATTATATTATACATACAAACCTTCCTCTTCAATCACTCTCTCTATTAAAAAAAACCGCATCAAAATCCGTTGCGTAGTTTTAAAGATTTAATCATACATAGGGACATAGGGACAGAGAAAGCGACTTTGTTTTATACTATGTAGTGAAGAGAACAAATAAAAAATTAAACAGATTTCTGAAAAATTAACCTCGCCATCTGTGACCGCCGTAGCATGGCGTTCACTGAGTAGCTAAATCTGCCTTTCTTTGTGGCTGCATGCGGTACGGTGTTGGTATTTTGCAGCTTGCTACTATAGAAGTGTTTTCTTCTCCGTCTATTTAACAAGCAATGCTGAGAAGTAAAATAATGCGTCCCTTTTGTACGGAGCCCCAGCTGTCGCCCTAACGCAATTACGCGATCGATTACTACCAAATCAAACGAACTCCTATGCTGAATACATCAGTAACTTCAGACGAACGCAACGCAATTATTGTTGCCACATTTTCTGCAACGGATAATATATTGGTATTTCTTAAAAACTGTGGCTATTGGTAGATGTTTTCTTAGTTCCAAGAATATACAAGGTTCTCGAATGGAGACCACGAATCGGCAAGCGCAGCGTCGGACGTCCACCAACAAGATGGACAGATGATCTGGTTAAGGCTGCTGGCTCACGGTGGATGCAGGTTGCTTCCAACCGAATTAAGTGGAAATCTATGAGGGAGGCCTATGTCCAGCAGTGGACGTCCTATGGCTGAAATGATGATGATGATGAAGAATATACATGTATTATTAGGGTGGCGCCAATACAACCCGATTTACACTTGCCTGTTTTTAATGCAATCGAGCACCTTATCCTACCTTACTAGTCTTGAAGAAAGTGTAAACCAAGTCTGACCCGGCTTTCTCTCTGAGATGTTTGATGCCACGGCACTGTAACTTTATTATTAATATTTTATAAATTAAGTCGAAATCGATACGTAAAAAATCAACGTGGTGATATTAATAATTGAACTTTGTTATTTACAAACTTATAATTGTTTTGTACGTTGATTTAATACCCAGTTATATACCAGACAAACATTTTAGAAGCAATATTACCTACGTAAACATTTTGATATTACCTAGTTGCTAGACTGTAGGAAAAATGAATATGGATATATAATATTATACAGCCATCGGACCAAATTCGCTCACATAATATTTCACAACCAAATTTCTTTAGCATGTCGGCAATCAATATCTTCTATATATAAGGCAAAGTCCTGACTGACTCAGCAACGCACAGCCGAAACTACTGAAGCTAGGAACTTGAAATTTGCACAGTAGAATGTTCATATAACGGTGATAGATAATTTTTCGAAATTCATCCCCTAAAAGGCTCAGATAGGGGTTTTAATTTGTATGGGGACTATACGTTTTTTAAACAAGAAATTTGAAACTTCATGTACAGATATTTCCTAAGAATTATCGAAAAGTGATTTCATTGTTCTTCGAAATTCATCCTCTAAGGGCTTTAAATACGAGTTGAAAGTCTCTATAGAGTGCCTACGATATTTAAAGTAAGAGGTTTGAAACATGTTTAGAATCTTCATTAGAATAAAACACAAGTGATTTCACTGCTTTTCGAAACTGATCATCTAAGTGGTTTAAATAGTGGTTGAAGGGACTAAGTTTTTTTTAAAGAGATTTGAAATATCATGTTAAGACTCATCCTTAGAATAAAAAAATAACTTCACCGTTTTTTATAATCATCCTCTAAGGGGTCTAAATAGGGGTTCAAAATTTGTATGGGGACAATAGATTTAAAAAAAAATTGAAACTTCATAAGAATGCCAGAAAAGTGATTTCACCGTTTTTCAAATCTCATCATCTAAAGTGGTTTAAATAGGGGTTCAAAGTTTGTACGAAGAGTCTACGATTTTTTAAAGAGATTTGAAATATTATTTTTAGACTCATCTTTAGAATAAAAAAGTAACTTCACCGTTTTTTGATATTCAAATAAATATTATCTCATCTTTTTACAACGTGAATGATCCGTTTTTTTAATTCAATAAATATCATAATAAATTCTCGTAGTAAAATGTCTACCGTTTAAATTGCATTGATTAGGCAGATTTTCTGAAGTATTGGTACTGGGTTCATTTTCCCACAGTTTAAACATGTTATAGTATTCGGTTTCAGAATAACTCTGTACTCGTTAACAGTTGGGGCACAAATCGACATAATATAAGCCTGTAAAAATTCGCAAAACATATTATTTTAGAAACACGTGAAGTGCAATATTGGCAAAAAACCTCAAACTATGAATCATTGTCTATCGCCACACCAGCCTGCGTAATTGTTTTACAACCGTACTTGAAGATAACATTTAAACAATAGGTGGTGGTAATGGTTGGTTTCGAGTGCTTTTCATACTATACAAGGAATTGTAAGAAAACTTTGGTCACACCCTTCTGGTATGCCATGGTCATCTTGCTCTAAGATCAACTAACATTTACCTTAGTAAGGACAAGTAGGTGTCCAAAAATCATGAAGACAATATATCTGTGTGCACTTGTGCAGTTTAGGTTAAAATGTTAACGGCTAAAGCCTACTGCCTATACCTCACGATCATAATGTCCCGTTAACTCTTGGCTTCACACCGAGCCAGTTGGCTCGGCTCCATACCGCTCTTGTTCTATGAAACATGAGAGTATTAGCCGCGATGACGCCATGTTGATAGCTATAGCTGTGTTTGTAATTATACCGCTGTTATTCGGCAATTCTATTTTTGTCTGGTAATTTTTGGGTTACTTTGCATATATATAAGTAGTCTCAAAAATATTAATGTTCCTAGAAACTGATAAGTATAACATTGATAAAATCCGATTTTCGTATTTGCATTAAGTACTCTATTATTCACATTGATAAAAAGTATCTATTTTTATATTTTGGACTGTCGCTTTTTTAATTCACGTACTACCAAACTTCCAGCTGCTTTCACCAAAATAGGTGTAACGTAAGTACAGGCACCAGTTTTAAATGTGTTTACCTTATTTCTCCTCGATACATGTATTAGTAATTGACCCATCCCCTAATGTTAAAGGTCTCTGCCCACTACACCGTATCATACATACTATGACCGAACTATGAACGTATAATCAGAATCAGAATCAGATTATGAACGTATAACACGGTATGACAAATGCCGGTCGGTGACGGAACGTGCTAGTCACGTGCTAGTGGCCATAGTCTCATTATTTTCAATACAAGGAATATTTTGCCTGAAACGTTCATAGTACGGTCATGGTATGATATGGTGTAATGGGCAGAGACCTTTAAGAGTAAGGCTTAAACTTGGGTGAACCCTTTCTATTAAAAACAATACCTTCAAATTGTTTTGAGATAAAGGTTTTAACATTTTGTTTCGTACAATAAACAAAGTATCATAAATAAAAATAATCATTTTGGTTGCTCAATAATATTGTTTATCGCAAAATCAAGTAAATGCTAGTAGTAGCGTAGGTATGCTTATACTATCTAGTACTAATAATACTCTTAGAGCTTAGTGCGTTAGATTAAGATGAGCTCGATTAATCTGTGAGGTAGGTACTAAAACTTGATAAACATGGTTGAAAAGTTTGTCACATACATACATTTTCTACTTTTACAATCAGCAGTTTTATTGCATTATGTGCAAATCATTCATATGAACAATTGCATAATTACATCCAAAAAAATAATGAAAAGTAACATTAATTAAATTAATAAGCTCGTAACCATCTTTTACACTCAATATTAGGCATGGAAATGCCTAATTGTCCTGTTACAAACTGAATAATACAATCAGGATACAGACAATCACCAATAAAGACACTGCAGTCCGACCGTATTAAGCTTGTTATCGTAATTCAATAGCATCCTTATCGAGCATCAGACAGCTCCATCCAGTTTACCACTGTTTTTTAGGGCTCCGTACCAAAAAATGGTAAAAAAAGGAACCCTTATGGTGCGACTCCGTCTGTCCGTCTGTCACAGCTAGATATCTCAGGATCTACTGATGCTATCGACTTGAAATTTGGAATAGTGTTAAAAATCGCTTACTCGAGCATATTGAATAGAAAAAAAATCTTATACCTTTTTTACTTTATTTTTTAAGGGGTCCGAAATGGGATGTGGAAAAACAAAAGTAGAGCTATTATATCGAGCGGGATATCAAATAAAAGGGCTTAATTTTTAGATTCCAGAGCCATTTTTATTTTAATGCACTATTTTTTAAGGAATCATCATATTTACTGGAAATATTTTGAATCCTCATAGCTTAATGTGGAAACACCACAATTTTATTATAATTATAAATACATTGAGCAAATGCATTGAAAAATCAAATACGATCACCAAATTTCTAATTGGAGAAATTGGATAACTCGCTGCCCCGGAATGACAGAGGTGCGGGTTCAAATCCAGCATTAGCTGTAGTCGATCGTATTTGATTTTTCAATGCATTTGCTCAATGTATCTATAATTAAATTTTATTTTTGTTAATATTGTACTTTTTGATTTATGACCAAAAAGGTTCAAAAAAATACCATTCCCCCCCTATTATCTTCGAAGTTACTGAACAGAAAAATCTGTAATATTTACCAATTATTAATAACATCCTAAATATTACAGGAAAAATAAAACAGTTCTCCTAAATTGCGTAGTTTTTTAGAAATTTTCAAAAATCGTACACACACTTATTTGCTCCTACTAAACTAACCGCCATACAGTTTTTCTTGAACTATTCACGTATCTACTTACGAGTTTGTACGGAACCCTCGGTGCGCGAGTCCAACTCGCACTTGACCGGTTTTTTTGTTATAGTTGCCCTGAATTGCGAGTAAGTTGTTCGTAGAATTGAAATTTAAGAGGAGGAGGATCAGGAGGAGGAAACGTCACACGGGATATCGTTGGACAAATAAACTACAAAAATAGAACGTTGAAACGAACTAATTCCTTGTCTATTTACTCAGGAATCTAAGATGGGGCGAGCGCACTGTTTTTTTAACTTTAAGGGTTTTTCTTTGCTTAACTGGCAACCTGTTTTTCATTGTTCCTCGTTTTTTTCTCTTCTTTAATATCCCACTTGGCAGAGTGTGGTAGTGATCGTTATTATATAGCAAATCTCACGCTCAGCTTGACACGTCGCCATTTGTTTCTGAGAACTGCTTAGTGCATCCAATTATTATTATTATTTATGTATTTCAAAAACCATCTTTTACAAGTTTTTCTTTAATCTTGAACTCTGCTCCCTAAATAGGCTAAAACCATTTTTAAGGTAGGCAGTGCTCCTCCCCCTTAACATTATTTGATGTTTATGATCATACAAGTACATTGTTTTTGAAAAAAAGGAAGAAGCAAGTAGTAAACTTTAGATAGGTACATACACTAAATTATATGAACATCTTAAAGCTATAGTTTGTATGTGTAAGAGTGTGTGTTTATGCCTACATATACATAGATGGCCGAGCGAAAGCGAGGTCAGATAGTTACGAGGCTGGCAAACCCATCTCACGCCGAGGTAAGTATAGTACTTTTCTCAAATATGCAATGCAATAAATTAAAAACACTCCAAAAAATCCAAATTTATTTTCTAGAGACACTAAACGTAAAGTAGACAAAAAATAAAAACAGGTCAAGTGCGAGTCGGACTCGCGCACCGAGGGTTCCGTACAAATTCGTCAGTAGATACGTGAATAATTCAAGAAAAACTGTATGGTGGGACAAACTTAACTTTGCTCTTGTGAAACTGTTGTGCCCATACATCGACATATGCCGCGGTTAGTTTAGTAGGAGCAAATAAGGTTGTCTTACGATTTTTGCGAATTTCTAAAAAACGCTGCAAGTTAGGAAAACCATTTTATTTTTCCTGTAATATTTAGGATAATATTAATAATCGGTAATTATTGCAGATTTTTCTGTTCAGTATCTTCGGAGATAATAGGGGGGGAACGGTATTTTTTTTAACGGTTTTTGTCTTCAATCAAAAACCACATGTCTAAGAAAAAAAATAAAAACTGTTTTGGAATCTACATATTAAGCCCTTTCATTTGATATCCCATTCGATATATTAGCTCAACTTTCGATTTATGACATCCCATTTCGGTCCCCTTTAAAAAAAAAGTAAAAAAGGTATAAGATTCTTTTTCTGTCCCATAGGCTCGGATTAGCGGTTTTTAACACTATTCCAAATTTCAAGTTGATAGCATCAGTAGATCCTGAGATATCTTGCTGTGACAGACGGACAGACAGACAGACAGACAGACAGACAGACAGAGTCGCACCATAAGGGTTCCTTTTTTACCATTTTGGTACGGAACCCTAAAAATAGAATTACAGAATTAAAAAAATTCAGTTTCCTTTCCAGTAACAGATTCAGTATACATTTTTACTGCGAATATTTAGATGGCTTATACAGGTCGCGTCACGTAAAAAGAACGCTGGTGGTGGGGCTGCGCAGTAGGCAATTTATCGGTCTATTTGGTGGTATGAGGTGCGGCGCGGGGAGGGCGGGTGCCGCGCGGCGCGCCGCATCATTGCCGGGGCGCTATTGGTTCGTCAGTCGACCTTTGCTTTCCGCACTGTGTTCACGTCACGTTCGTTCTCAAAATACTGTCGCGCACAAAAGTGTCTTGTTTATTACAAAATGGTTTTACATAGAAAAATGATTTATGATGTATATTGTTTTTTTTATTCCATTCTACACAGAAACATGTTTTTAATTCCATTTAATAATATATCAACTAATAATACTCAAGGATCCCACAGTCAAACTGTGTAAACAGTTATGGGGGACGATGTTTTACTATTAAGCGTCATACCAAAAAGAAAATTAGGTTCATGAGACGGGACTTTCAACGTTTTAACATACAATATAAATTTAAATATAGACCAACCATTTTTTAAGGGCGTTATATTTCAACGAAGATTAAAAGTTGCGGACAGCTTTGTGTGGGTTAAAAAGTTGATTCACCCTATTAATAAATAAATAATAGATACATATACTTTTTAATCGAACCGCGCCGCGAGCGAAAGGCTAGTTCAAAAATAAAACAATAAACATAGTACTTTCGTGCGCGAGTGTACCAATGCGCAAACATACCCCCTCCACTTTCTTCCAGCGTTCTTTTTACGTGACGCGACCTGTACCTCGCGTGAAATAGGGTTGCCAGCCTCGTAACTATCTGACTCCGCAATCGCTCGGCCATCTATATGTACTCGGCCGGCAATCCCTCACTTCCCGGCCTCTGTAGTAGTGTACTATTATTAGAATAATACAAAATATAATTTTCTACGATTTTATAAATATATTAGATACAAATATGGAATGTCATATTCAAAGGTTACTGTAACATAATTTTCATCACACTTGCTCGAAAATGGTGTCATTACACGAAGGTTCTGCGGGCCGTAAATGGCCTATTACGCCCTAGGGCGTAATGGTTTTCTTTTTAAATTTGAAACGCTGGTTCTGTTTCACTCTTATTTGTCATGTTCAAAGGAACCGCCAACTTAATTTTTTAACTTTTATCACTGAAATATTTATTTAAAGATAACTGTTATTGCAAATACATGTAAACACATATTTCGGTAACATTAATTAAATGATGTATTTTTTTATTTTGCAAATATAAAATGCCGCTTACCGCTATGATTTCCGACCGTGACTTGACTTCGCATTGTCTATGGACTTAAATGTCACTAATGTCACTGTCTGTTTTAATATTTTCTTGTTATACTGGGGCGATTAGTAAGGTTATATATTAAGATTTCCTCACAAGTGTGATGAAAAACATTGTGTGTGCCACGTGCGGTAAAGGAATTACAAACTCGTGTTATTAAAGTCCTCGGTTTCACCTCGGGCTTATAACAAACACTCGTTTGCAATTCCTTACTTACCGCCCTAGATACACAATGTACTATTATGCCACACCTGGCCATAAAGTGCGCGTACGGAAAAAGCCGCTTGCTGGACAAGTGTCGACATAAAATGCTGTACATAACACGGGAGGTAATAAAGAAAGCCCTCGATCGCGTATTTACGTCCCTCGCTCGGGCCGTAAACATCTGCGATCTCGGCCTTTTTTTGTATGACCACCTTAGTTGTGTGTGTATTGTTTTATTTCATCACACTTGCTCAAAAATGGTGTTATTACACGTAGGTTTTGCGGGCCGTAAATGACCTATTACGCCCTAGGGCGTAACGGTTTTTTTTTTTAATTTGAATACGCTGGTTCTATTTTACTCTTATTTGTCATGTTCAAAGGAAACGCCAACTTACTTTTTTAACTTTTATCACTAAAATTTTATTTAAAGAGAACTGTTATTGCAAATACATGTAAACACATATTTCGGTAACATTAATTAAATGTTTAAATAGTGCATTTCAGTATTTTGGAAATATAAAATCAACCATTTTACGTCTTTACCGCTATGGTTTCTGAACGTGACTTGACATTCGCATTGTCTATGGATATACGTCAGTAATGTCACTGTCAGTTTTACAATTTTATTTAGGTTAAGTAAGGTTATTTTAATCAGATTTCCTCACACAAGTGTGATGAAAAACATTGTGTGTGCCCCGGGCGGTAAAGGAATTACAAACTCCTGTTATTAAAGCCCTCGCCTTCGCCTCGGCCTTGTAACAAAAACTCGTTTGTATTTCCTTACTTACCGCCCTTGATACACAATGTACTAGTGTGTGCCACGGGCTGTAAAGGAATTACCAACTCGTGTTATCAAACTCGTGTTTCTAACAAACACTCGTACGAAATGTACTATTTCAATGACTGAATCAAATTGTATAAGGTAAAAAAAAGCGAGGGCGCCCTTCTTACTCGTTGGCGTGGAAGAAGTAAACACGTCGCAATGTTCAATGCACTTTTCAATGAAAGTATCGCAGCATTACCATAATAGGATTTCTCATCTGGATGATATTTACATTACAGTCTTTTTCTCAGTTTTCAGTTTGTGGAACTTGTATGTCTCGGCATAAATAGACTCCTGCAGCGTAATTTAAGAGATTAATATTATTTTATAAAATGGATAATAATGTTAATGACTATTTATGCTAAGCCCAAGCAATATTATAGCTTAGTTTAAATCACCGTTCTCTTAATAAAACTCGTTCTTATAAATATTTACAATAGGATGAGTCCAATTTATTTTTCAATATCGAATCGATCGTGTTTTTCTGCGAAAAAAGGGAACTAGATATTTTATTACTACCTTCATATTATATACTCCTAGTCGTTTTCGACCACAGCGACAACTTCTAGATTAATAAACATAATTATCTCATGGACGTTTTTTAGGTTTCCGTAGTCAACTAGGTAGTCTTATAGTTGTGCCATGTCCGTCTGTCTGTCTGAATGCTGCAATGGGTATACATATATATACCGAATGGAAAAAATCTATGGACCCTGGAGGGGAATTACCTTAAATGCTTTAGTTAGCTTATTTTTCTGAAAGGAAACATTCCTTTATTTTTAAAGAGATACAAAACTGCATACAAAGATTTTTTTAAATTATCTTGGCCTTTGTAATGGAATTGATTGGCTGATTTATTTTCTTAACCATCATATACACTGGCTTTAAATCACTTTAAAACAAGAAGTTTTCATCAAATATTGTGCGTGCTTCTAGCGGTGGTCTAACTCGAATGTTAAGAGTTGATAAAAAAAGAAGAGGGACAGGTACTAAATTTAGGTTAATTGAATGTTTTCTTAGTTGGAAAAAACTAAGCTTTATATTGATTTACAGTAATAATATAAATAACTGGTCAAGAGCATGTCGGATCATGTTCAGTGTAGGGTTCCATAGCCGTATCTATAAGAAAATGTGCTACAGATAAAAATAAAGCTAAAAATAAACAACTGACAAAAGGTCTTAAATGCCGTGTAAATCAATGGCATTTAAAACCTTTTGGTTGGGAAGTTTTTCAGTAATAACTTCAAAACGGTTTATTCCTTACTATTCAAAATAATTTTCGTTGAATGTATTTATTAAGCGTTACCTTCTTGATTTTTTTCATATTTTGTGGCCTTACGGTTTAAAAGTTAAAGGGGGGGGGGGGGGGGGGACACAATTTATGCAACTTTCGGAGCGATTATTTCCGAAAGTATTCACTTAATCAAAAAAAAATTTTTAGCTTCTGTTACATGTATGGAGTGCCCCCCCTAGATTTCTTTATTTTTATTATTTAACTACCAAACCTAGTAGCGGCATCTACAAGACATCTATATTCCAAATTTCATCAGTATACGTCTTGTAGTTTTTGAGTAAAATGCCTGTGACATACGGACGGACGGACGGACGGACGGACGGACGGACGGACATGACAAAACTATAAGGGTTCCTTTTTAGCCATTTTGGCGACGGAACCCTAAAAAGAACGCTTTTTTTATTAACAAAAAATTGTTACAGACTTTATGGGCCAACTAATTACTTAGTGCATTTTTTGATCTGACTGATCATGGTCCGACATGCTCTTGGCCGGGTTTTACCCAATTGCGGCGAACCCCAAAAGGAGGGTTATTGTAGGACTAATGTAACCCCCGATGCAGAAAGAGAGGTGTTATAAGTTTGACCGCTATATGTGTATGTCTTTCTGTCTGCCTGTGTCTGTAGCACCGGTAGCTCTTGAACGGTAAAACCAATTTGGATATGGTTTTTTTTATTTAAAAGTATGTCTTCAAGCGATACTTCTCAGATGTTTCATCAAAATCTGTTCAGCCGTTCATGAGATATTCTAATTTGAAATAAAAAAGTCGGAGATTTGTATGATATGTGTTCTACTCACGCATATGTATTTAGAACAGAATTAACATTTAAAAAGCATGTACGAGTAAATCCAAGCTTTTTAGGATTTTTTCAGAATAGGTTTTTTAAATTTTATTTTAAGTTTTATTCATTAATGTGACTGCAACAAATTTAAATTCTGAATTCAAAGACAAGTGGACATTATAATACAGTTACATTTGACTGTTGAAGTTTGAATCTGATATTCAATATTCATTAATGTGAACAAATAACCGATTCGCAGAATCATTTAATTTAAAATGATAATTAATAACGACTTAAATATCTGACGTGATTTAATAGTAATTTGATATTGCTGGTTTTTAATGCAATGCAGGTAATTAAGGTAGATTTGTAATTGTTAATTCATACTGAATTTATGTTATCTCTACTACTGATTCATGGGCTGTTTCATTTAAGTAATTACAATTGTTTACCTGAGAATGTACTCAATCATTTCTATATGAAGAAATATTAGAATTTACTGTATATTTATTGGAACCGGAATATTTAAAAAAATCGTACTGTAGGGTATTTGGGAGTAGTTAAATTACACAAAACGTCACGTCGTTAATGCTTATTTTCGTTATTACTTCTTAGTAATTCTCTCATGTTTTACACATCAATGATAACACTGCATATTAATTTTAACACTGACAATACGGATGCAATTTGATATCACGCAATTACGTTAAACATTTTCGTTTATACAGAATGTCCCTAAAACCTACGTTAATGCGAAAAGGGCTGATAGACCATAACATAAGACACCAGAGATTAAGTAGATTTGACTTTAGTAAAACTGTCTTAGTTTTAGAGATTATTGACGTTTATGCAAAACTCGTGCTTAAGTGATACCCGGTGTTTCGAAAGTCATTACTGCAAATGTAAGTATTTTTAGTATCTATTTTTGTTATGGGTTGCTATTGAACGTAATCCAGATTTTTTTTAATTTCTTCCTGGCCACAGAAACTATTATGGCCATTGTAAATAAACAAAGAATAGTGTGCAGATTTTTCAAAATTTCACCTCTGATGTCAAACGAGTGTGGTGAAAAAAAAAGTACCAAGATATCCTGGCACATGACATAAAAAATTAGCGCACTTATTGTATTTTCTAAAATGGTATAATATATAATAAATACCTACTATAATAATTTTTGAGATAAAGATAATTAGTTACAAAAATAAATTGATAACCCACATTTAATCAAATAAGGTAAACGTCGTAGTGCTCGACAAGCTAATGCTCAAAATAGTCGACACTCTGCTGTCACCTCTATTGGTAATAACTTAACATTCAAGATGGCTACTACTGGACAGTCTTGAGCACTCGGACGTCTACCTTTAATGATGAACACACAGACCGATATCAAATTTTAGATAAAAATAAGCATTGCAAAACAAGTCTCGAGCATTAAAACATCGCGAAACCAATAAGGTCACTAAGTTAGTGCTAGAATTTAAAAAATCAATGGGACTTGTCTGAGTAAAAGGGTCTGAAAGTTACTGTTCTGTGGTAGACAGGCGTTCGGGTTACACGAGAAAGTACGATTTTTTAATAAAAGGTTCCGGTCGTTTAAATTAAATAAAAAATAATTTTGATTAAAACAGTTGAATTATTATTATAACAAAACGGGACCTAATCGCGTAAAAACATAACAAACAAGCGGAAATATTACACGAAGACGCGCGCCATTTGAATTGTTTTAGTCCCAACATTGATGCCCCAAGTAAAAACAACGGTTTAACGTCTGCTTTGCTCTTTCAGCGAAGAATCTTATATTACATGAAAGGACAACGTTAATAACAACCAAAAAACACTGGAGTGTGTGAACAGCACCCGTTTGCCTCGGCGGTCCATACTGAGCCAAGTCACATTCAAAAAGCGCAACATTGGACTACTCATGTTGTGATTTAAGGACTGTGTAAAACACTACATGGTTGTATTTAGTATTAAATGCAACATGTGGCACACCGCGACGAATGCAGAGGAGATATTGTTATGGAAGGCTGCAAAACCTACGACAACGCTTTTGGTTTCGTAATCTGGTCGAAAAGTGGATGAAAACGCAAAACCACAGAATTTTATTCTGTAGATCTTGATGTTTTCGATTCGCGTGCCGTTATTGTGGAGCATATACGTCGATCCCGGATTGATAAATTAACGAAAGGCGGTGCCCTCCTTATACAGACACTGCTTGAAACATCTGTCCAGATACAAAAGGACTTGTATGTAGATATCGTTATTTAATTTGCAAAATTACCGTGCACGCTCGAAAATTCCCCAGAGATAATCATTAGTTCAATAGGTAGGTAGTAACAACAGCCGTACAGTAAACGGCCGTAAAGAATGCACATCGGCAATCATCGCATTTCCGAATACAAACGAATGCTAATTTCCATGTACATCAATTATTAGATTAATTGATCATCAGAATTTGAATTTAGAACTAAGTACTTTATTGTTGTTTTGTTTTGATTTCACGTGGAATATATAGAGCTGTAAAACATGATGTAATTATATTTAATTATTGCTTGTTGCGGAAAAATAATATACATAAATATATATATACATATATTCACGCCCATATTCCTAAAAGGGGTTGACTGAGCATTAGCAACTGATGTTATACTACTAGCATATTTAAATGTAGGTTTAAAGATCGACAAAAAAGTGTAATAGTGCGGTGACGGTATATAAACATTGTAGATAATTTCGCATGACTGGCAAGGTAACGGCTTACCTTTTTTTCCTATAGATGCCATAGTACAAATTTAATTTTGTTAAAGTTTTAGCAACTCTATATATATATTGACTTGGATATGCGACTGCACTCTCTCGCATTTGAACCACGACTGACAAAACAAACGTCATGGTGTGTGCGACACAGATATCGCTATACGAAGTCGAAATAAGCCGATTGCCTCTTTCCAAAGATCGATGTGCATTCTTTATGGCCGTTTACTGTAGTTTTTTGAGCGTTGAAAAGATCATAGGCGCCGTGTGTGCTGTCATGTTTTAAAAAATGCCAATAGCGCGATGTAGAACATAATTATCGTATTTTTTTGCCAGGAGTAGGTAAGTTAAAAGTATATAAGTTGTATATTTGTGAGCAGCATTTAAAATGCTTTACTCTAATACCCGACTTGATTGGCACGAGTGCGGTCACTCCTTGAACGAGGTAAGAAAAAATGACAACGGTGCAATTTAAAACAGCAATTTTGTTCGCCATAAGTATATATTTTTAACCGACTTCCAAAAGAAGGCCGGTTCTCTATTCGTCTGAATGTTTTTTTTTTTTTTTGTATGTTTGTTACGCGATTACTCGAAGACGGCTGGACCGATTTGAAAAATTCTTTTTTTGTTTGAAAGGGTATACTTCCGAAATGGTCCCATTGCAACCAAATCAGGATCTGATGATGGGATCCTGGAGAAACCGAGGGAACTCTTCAAATATTAGAGGCACACATATAGCGATTTCGGTATTTTTCGTAGTTTCTTGTCCATTTCTTACTAGCAATAAGTTTTTAGTGTTAACCGACTTCAAAAAAGGAACAAATGTTTATGTAGGTTTCTTCCCCGATTACTTAAAAACAGCTGGACCGATTTGGAAAATTATTTTTTTGTTTGAAAGGGTATATACTTCCGAGGTGATTCCATTGCAACCAAATCAGGATCTGATGATGGGATCTTGGAGAAATCGAGGGAACTCTTCAAATATTAGAGGCACACATATAGCGATTTTGGTATTTTTCTTAGTTTCTCGTGCACTTCTTATTAGATATAAGTTTCCAGTCTTAACCGACTTCAAAACAAAGATCAATTTTTATGTAGGTTTGTTCCCCGATTACTTGAGGCTAGACCGATTTGGAAAAATTTTCTTTTAACTAAATAGACTTTAGTCTATTTGGTTAAAATAGTATTTTTACAGCGCCACTAAAAATTTAAAAATAAAGTAAATTTTTAAAACAAAAAATAAAAACCGACTTCCAAAAACTTAAACTAAAAAGCAGAAAATAATATGTTAATTACCCGAAAGAAATGGATAATCAACGATTCATATATACATATACAGATATTTATAGTTTTTAACCTGCTTTTTTGAAGTCGGTGCCAGCTAAGGATAAAAGGAGCTCAGCATAGCCAGCTTTGCGTGGCAGGCACCGACTTCAAAAAAGCAGGTTAAAAACTATAAATATCTGTATATGTATATATGAATCGTTGATTATCCATTTCTTTCGGGTAATTAACATATTATTTTCTGCTTTTTAGTTTAAGTTTTTGGAAGTCGGTTTTTATTTTTTGTTTTAAAAATTTACTTTATTTTTTTATGATCAGCTTTCAAATCCCTTCGTTTTGATACCCCACTCGATTGGATCAGAAGACTTTTTCTTCCGGCCACACAATATGGCGTACACAATCCGCCATGTTGCTTTTATGATGACGTCACAAAGCCTATGTCACTCGGACTAACGTAAGGATTCTACTAACGATACCTAACATGTCTAAATCAGTTAAGGGGTTCAGAAGTTAGTGTGGAATAAAGAAACTCACATGCATACCTACATAGATACTGAAAATATAACACTCCTTTCTTTGGGCAGTCGTGAAAAAGCGAAACTAAAACTTTCAAACTTTGTTTACAACACAGGCGTAAAAAGATCTGAGGGCACGGCAATGCGCCCGCCAAGTCGAGCAAAACAGAGGCACGGCCTTACCATCCTTTTCTCGAAGCCATTCAGGCCATTTTCAGCCTCCCGTAATTTTGTACTGGTTAAAGATAGAACCCTGAAATTTCAGAAATATATAGGGCACAATAAGACTTATATATATAGTCTCAATATTATTCAATTTGAACGTGTAGTTTAAGAACTATTGCATGTCAAAGTTCCTTAGGTTTGTCACTGACTGACTCACTGATTCACTTACTGATATCATCATAATTCTAAGGTACTTCTAGCAGACCTACAAGCTCCAAATTTTAAAAATAGTTAGTTTTAGCCTATCAAGTCCTAAAAAACCTAAAAATGTTGCAATTTCAGTCACAATTGCACACATAAGTTTGTAATCCTATACAGAGTTAGTTTTGCTGTTCAAATAGAAAAGAATGGATTGGAATGTAATGAATAAAGGAAACCACATACAAAAAGAAATTTTAGTTGTAGGAGAACTGCGTTGCGAGACTTGCATATTTTTACATGTAATGTTTTTGATGGGATTAGGTTTACACAATGCGGCGACAATGAGCCCTTTATGAGCGTAATGCTTTGCGAGTTAGTACTTATAAAATGTGCTTTGAGGGCACTTATAAAATGCAAAAGGCACAATAGACCTGACTTTGAAACTATGCATGTTGAATAGCCCCACCACGTAGTTTGAAACTAAAAGCTTTTACAACTTTCAAAAGAAAATAAATATGCAGCAAACCCAAGCAAAGGCTAAAAGGTCTTTACAGACTGGATGGAATGCCTTTCCAAAGAAATTGTTTTAAGGGTTGGTGAATTAGCTAACTTTTTTATCACTTCATTTGTCGTAATGCGTTGGCATGTGTGTAATTAAGTTCAAAACCGTGAAAGGGGAAAGAGTGTAAAGATCAAAAGGGTGAATGGGGGAAAGAATGAAAGGGTTAAAGGGTAAAATAATGACAGAGTGAAAAGGGGAAATGTAAGAAGGGGAATGTCGGAAGGGGAGAAAGGGTGACATCATGAAGGAGGAAAGAGTACGGGGGGAAAGGGAGAAAGAGTCAAATGAGTGAAGGGATAAAGAGTGGACGGGGGAATGAGGGAAAAGGGGGAAAGTGTGGAAGGGAAACAAGATGAAACGGGGGAAAGGTGAAAGGGAAAGATTGGAAGAACCAAAGGGTGAAATCGTGAAAGCGAAAAATTCAATGGATGAAACGATAAAAAGGTGAAAGCGGGACAGATTGGAATGGGCGAAATGGTGAAAGAGTAAGAGGGTGAATGGGGGGAAGGAATGAAAGCGGGAATAAGTGAAACCTTTTTCACTTGAAAGGGAAAAGGGTGGGAAGGAGAAAATAAAGTTCCACTAATGAAAGAACTGAAATCTAACGGGAAACCAAGTTCTTTAAAAGCTCCTTTTAGCTAACAGCTGCTGTCATGCATAATGTCGTAAAATTGCTTAAATTGTTATCATAATTGTACTTAATATTGCAACTTGGCAAGTTTTTAGACAAATATGAACATGGTGGAACGAAGTTCACCGGGTCAGTTAGTTATTTATAAAGGAAGAGTAATAAGAATACATAGTACTAGTATTAGCAGGTAGCAACGTCATTAGGTGGGTCGGTCGCGAGCGTTCGCGGAGCTAACACTGTTTGGCCTGTGCTCCCGTCTATTAACGGTTAAAATAATATTAAACAGTCAAGTACGGAGCTCATCTTTATACCAAAAGTTAGCGGAAAGAACGAACAAAGCGTTTATCTTATCAGTTTATCCGTTGGTGTCGTGTGATAAAAACAATCAGTGTGTGAAGTGATTAACGAATTAGTATTTCAAATGCAACTTGTCACCCAGTGCGCCTCGTGACCGGTGCGCGTTCAAGGTCGCCCGGTAGAGCGGGCATTCACCCGTAGCGACCCGTATGTCAAAGCGCACGATCGGTCATAGCGGTGTCTTATCGGGCGGTCAGCTGACGACGGATTAACGACTCTGTACCACTATAATACAAAACACAATATGAATTGCGCGGCCTGCCTTAGCCCGGTTACCACCGCGGAACTGCTCATATGCACTGGGTGCAAATGCAGTTATCACTATGCGTGCCTCGGAATTCCGAAGGATTATTATGACAATATTTTATTAAATGGAAACGAGAGCTGGCGCTGCACATCATGCAGTAACGTTACACGGCGACAGAAAAGTGACGGTACCCCGGCACGTAAACACTACGAGCGTGCACAGAATAATGAAACAGATATGTCAATATGCGATGAGCCACAACATGATGGCAGTCGGTCGATAGACCCCAACTTTACTTACAACAATACCTCTGCATCGGAGTTTAGCATGGACATGCTCGCAAGTTTATTAGATACAAAACTAGCTGATGTTAAGCGCGATATAGCTCTGATAGACACAAAATTAAGCTCTACAAAGCATGAAATTTTTACGGAAATAAAAAATGAATTCACGCGTGTTGTGGACCGCTTAAAGGAAGATTTTACGCAGACAACAGATTTCCTAAGTGATCAAATTAAAGGTTGCCAGGAGGAACTCTCGACGGTCAATAGAAAGGTCATAGACCTAGAACAGGAAAACTGCCGTCTTAACGCGGAACTGCTGTCGGTCAAAACCAACCCTAGCCCCGCTGCCAATACCAGGGACCTGCATGAACTGCATGAAGTGATTGATCAAATGCACTCTGAACTAAACGAGAGAGACCAGGCGTTACTACTAAATGATGTCGAAATATCTGGAGTACCAGAACACTCAGGAGAATCAACACTACATATTACGCAAGCGGTGGCTCAAAAACTAGGCATGACGCTAGAGGTGCAGGATATCGTCAGTGCGGAACGTGTGGGGCCATTAAGGACGACCAGTGACGGTGACGGCGACGGCGACGGCACGAGCACTAGACCGCACACCCGCCCCCTGGCAGTGCGCCTGACTAGGCGCCCGCTGCGTGATGAATTACTGCGGAATGCACGGGTGCGCCGAGGTCTCGACTCTAGCAATATCGGGCTACCGGAACACAACCCTTGCTCAGTATATATTAACGAAAGACTAACAAAAGCCAACCGCAAACTTCTATGGAAAGTGCGGCAGGCCAAGAATGCTACAGGGTGGAAGTTTGTGTGGACCAGAGAGGGGCGTGTTTACGCCAAGAGAACGGACAGTAACGACAGCAAAACAGTTCGAGTACGGAGCGAGAAAGAAATAGTGCGTGTTTTCGGAGTGGACCCTACGGCACCCAACACCTTATAACGATAGTTTTATATGTCAAAAGTTTTATTTTCGTCTTAATGTTGTATCCATGTTCCTAAAAATATTATTTTATATAGCATGTGTGTACAAAAATGTGCTGAATACTAGTCTGTGTGTGTACAGAAATCTGCTCAATAAGGAAAAAAAATGTGTTATTCATAGAGTTAAAGAATCCTTTATTCGCCAAATATTGACTTGTGGTATTTTTTATAATAAGTATAAGACTTTCTTTAAGGTTTATCTTACGTTTTTAAAATTATTTTTTTTAAATAGCTGTGAATTCAAAATGAGCTTCAAATCTAATCTTTTATGTGATTTAATGTTTTATATTCCTTGTGCTGTAAACATAACCAATTTCAACTTTCTTCCCAAAGAGATATTAACAAAAGTTAGGTGTCACCACTGTGTATCACTTTTTAACGTCCATAAAGCGGCTCACGATCACTCTTATACAGACTACTTTTTAATAATCTCCACTTGGTACAAGCTAATATCCTCTTTAATGCCCCACGCTGAATCGTTTGGCTTAATCTTGCTGTATAAAGAAAACAGGCCTCGCCATACCGTAGTGACACCTGAGTTTGTTCCACTTCCCTTTATGAAATACAATGACACGTAGCAAATCATATCATTTAACTATAGGCTTACTGAACATACGTTCTTTAAATACGGGCCGTGACGAGCTTGATGCGGCCATGGATAGATATAAACCGGACATATTAGCGTTAAATGAAACATGGCTGCGAACAGGAGAAGAAAAACACATACCGAAAGTACCAGGCTACACCCTAAAAAGCAATCCACGCTCAAATGGTTCTAGAGGTGGAGGTGTGGGGTTCTATGTACGAAAAAACATACAGACACAGATTAAACAACACCCTACATCTGCATTAGAACAAATGTGGTTAGAGCTGCAAATCCGTGGAGTAGGACGTTTCGCGATCGGCACTGCCTATAGGCCAGAATCGGTATCTATAGATAACGCCATAGACGCTCTTAGCGAATCCCTCGACATGTTTGCATCATGTAAATCCATATTTTTATTGACAGATTTCAATATTGACCTACAATTACAATCACAAGATAAGCCTAATGCAAAAAAGCTGCTAGCATTCCTAACTCAACGTAATTTGACACAACTCGTAAAAGAACCTACTAGAATCGCTAGAGACAGTTCATCCCTATTAGATTTAATCATTACAGATAGCCCGAATTTATGTAAAACTATACATGTACATCACAACCCCAAACTTAGCGATCACGCTATGATATTGGCAGAATTATTAATTGCGAAACCCAAACAATCGCCTTGTTACATCTACAAACGGTTTTTAGACAAAATAGATATGGAAGTTTTTAATAGGGATCTTAGACTTGTACCCTGGTGGGAAATCATGCAAATAACAGATATAGATAATAAAGTAACTCGGTTCAACGACCTGATTATAGGCATCTTCGACAAGCACGCTCCTGAGTGTAAACTGCGCGTCAGCAACAAATCCCATCCCTGGATTACTGATAATATTAAAACAATGATGAGCCTACGAGATAACGCTCTGAAGAGAGCGCAGAAAACTAAAAAAGAATCACACCGAAAGTATTACCAGGACTTAAGAAACTACACAACGGGAGCGTTAGAACGTGAAAAAACGGCTTACTTTACTTTCTACGTAAATAAAAACCAGTCGCATCCGAAACAAATGTGGAAGCACCTGAAAAACTCTTCCAGTCTGAGTAATACCGACAAACCGATTATTCCACATCACCTATGCGATCCTGATGAAATAAACAAATTTTTCTTGGCACTTCCAGGTAGCTCTGATACAAACCGCGAATTTTTGGCTGAATTTGAACACAAAAAAATAGGTAATCATAATTTTGAGATTGAAAATTGCACAGATAATCAAATTTTTAAGATAATAACTTCCATTGAGACAAATGCGAGTGGCCACGAAGGTACAACAGCGGAAATGATCCGCCTCACTCTAGATGTCACTCTGCCAATAATAACTCACATCATAAATTCATCGATTGCAACAAGCACCTTTCCCGAAACTTGGAAACTTGCCAGGGTAAAGCCGATACCGAAATCCAACAGTATGGAGGACTACAAAGATCTACGACCCATCAGTATCCTCCCGGTACTTTCTAAGGTAATTGAAAGAGCGGTTTGTGAGCAACTCACAAAGTACCTGGAAGAAAACAGTCTACTACCTTGTACACAATCAGGATTCCGTGGTAAGCATGGCACAGCTACCGCAATCGCCAACGTCACGGATGACATTATTGCGGCAGCAGACCAGGGAATGGGGTCTATCCTCGTGCTGTTGGATTATTCGCGCGCCTTTGACTGCCTAAATCCAACTCTACTGCTCTCAAAAATGGCTTATTATGGTGTATCTACGTCTTCGTGTCAATGGTTCAAATCATTTCTCACAGAACGAAAGCAATACGTCGAAATGCAAACTGATCAAGGTGAAGTGATTAAATCGAAGACTCAAATAATTAGCCGCGGAACACCACAAGGATCGATTTTGAGCCCGTTGCTCTTCATTCTGTACACAGCTGACCTTGTTAAACAATTGAAGTACTGTACTGCACATTTATATGCGGACGATACACAATTGTATCACTCTTTTGCGCCAGATGACCTGTATACATCACTCCAAAAAATAAACGGGGATCTGGCAATACTAGCGGACTGGTCCAAAAAGAATAACCTCATCTTAAATCCTTCAAAATCACAGTTTATAGTAATGGGAAACAAATGGCAACGTCACAAAATAAAACTCCAAAACCCCGTTGTGCTAGTAAACGCTGAGCCTATCACACAAGTCGACAACGCAAAAAATTTAGGTATAATCATGGATGGTCAATTGCGGTACGTAGAGCACGTAAACCTAAAGATCAGAAATGCCTTCTACCGACTGAAGGTACTATACAATATTCGCAAATATCTCTCGGTGAAGGTCAGGGAAGTTCTTGTAGAATCGCTGATACTCTCTCAATTTAATTATGCTGACATTGTGTACGGGCCAAGACTTCTTGCTATTACAAAAAAGTCAATACAGAGAGTACAAAATGCATGTGTACGTTTTTGCTATCACGTCCCAAGACGAGCGCATATTACTCCGTTTTTAAATGATAGGAAACTATTAAATATGGAGAACAGAAGAATATTGCATCTGGCGTACACAGTACGGAAAGTTCTAGATTTTCAGAAGCCCAAATACCTTTTTGAAAAATTAAAATGGGTAAAGGACAATCGAGTAAAGCCCCTGAGAAGATGCACCAAATTATCAATACCCCTGCACAAAACAGTATTTTACAGAGGAAGTTTTAAATTTGCTGCTGCTAAAATCTGGAATGACCTGCCTCCACCACTCCGGGAACCCATATCGCTGTTCAAGTATAAGCGGTCAGTCCAAACGCACCTATTAAGCCTACAAAGCAAGTTTAACTCTTCCTCTTAACGATAATGTTAGTAAAACACTGTTTTTCATTTATTTATTTTCTTTCCTTTGTCTTATGTCTATCTCATTTATTTTAGTCTTTCGCATCCAAATATACTCACACAAGCACACACACACACACACACGCACATATCTCTAATATTGTATTCTTTTTTTCTTTTCTTATAATAGTAGCTCATAATTTGTTGAAAGTACAAAACAATTGTTATAAATACGCTTTGTATAGGTATCGAGCACAGACTAAACTGACCCGTCCTGGGTAGGTTGGTTGGTTTCGTCTGCGACCGACCCACCTCTCTCTAGGGACCAATCTGAAAACCAGCGCTGGGCCTCTCCGCCCAGCATTCGCTGAGATTGGTACCCATTGCCAAAAAAATATTTAAGTTCCTTTTTTTTTTTTCTTTGTTTGTAGTTTTTAGTTTATTCATGTTTCTTTTTATTATTTTGTTGTAACATATTTTTTTGTGGCAATAAATATTTTCTATTTCTATTTCTATTTCTATTAGCTATATTTTTAACAAAAAAGAGAAGAATAGAATCGCAAAAAATAAATTACTGTGAACTAACAATTTAGGCAACTAAGGTCTATAAAGAAAAAATACTATTTACATAAAACGATTATAAAACCTATAAAAAACAATAAAATCGTAGTAATTTCATTTGATCATCGAGCAGGGCTAAACGTTCTATTTCTTGAGTGTTGCTTACTTCTGGCTCTTCGAGTATTTTATAAGGACATTTTCTTTACCTATTTTCAGCCAATTTAATTATTTTTCATCACACTTGCTTGTAAATGACGTGGGGTACTTCAAGAAGCGAGTAAACAGGGCACTCAAAGGTTGCCAACGTATAGGCAACTCCGTGTTTTGCAGAATGCATATATCCATGGGCAACGGTGGGTGACTGCTTTTCATCAGGCGTTGCAATCGTCTGCTCGTTTACCTCTTATTGCATAAAACAAACTCCATCTCCCATTCATCATTTGATAATAAATACATGAGGATTGTTGACGATATTATACTCGTACGTAGGTACTGATAGTGACAGATAATGAGAAGCATGATTAAAAACTTAATGACTGCTTCAAAACCTTTACCTCTCTGGGTGTTTTATTGTACGTACCATTTATTCCAACGATTACAAAAGTAAGAAAAAAAAAGATTATTTGTTTATTTAATAATCTGTGTAGAATAAAGAAGTACGCTATTTTATTTTTGTCTTTAAATATGTGAAATTTTGCTATAAAAAAGAGTGTTTGTTTACTATGAAATTAAATTATGACACAATACTACTGTAATGCACCTGTTAAACGATATCATGAGTAGATTTGTGGAATTCTTGCTAGTGTAAAAAAAACGAAGTATAGTAATATGAAAATCTAATTCTATGCAGATGACGTAACAGGTAAAATTAAGTTCCCTTCTAATTAAAAGCTATTTTTAGCGTTAACTTTGTTGTCCCTTTAAATACTTATCTCGCCAGGGAATTTAAATTTTCACCGGCATTTTGTCAGTAACCATAAAATTTCCGCATTAAGGGTCTTTTGGTATAATCGATACCAGTCTCTGTCAATGTTCATTCATTCGTTTTGATAAGATATTTATGTTTGATTGATCCCTCTGCGGCATCATGGTATGAATTGGGATCGACATTTAATAGCTCTTTTGTGTTTCATTACAGGCTTGGTAACGGACGAGTAAAGTTTTACGTTTTACTTTTGTTATGGACGATTTGCGCGATATTATTGTTCGATATTCATTCTACGCCTGTTAAAGCTTACTTTTTGAGTACCTTAGTATTTAAATGACATGAGAAGCAAAAAGTTAGTAGTACATTATTTGTATTGTATTTTTTTGTAATACTTTATTACTAAATTTAGGTTTATTAAGACCAAAACAACAATATTTTTACAAACTCTGAAATAGGCTGCTTTTTAAAACTGACGTTGAAATATCACCCGCGATCGAATGATTGATAGCTGCACAGTGCGTTTAAAAAACGATTCAGACGTTTAAATTTTCTTTCGTCAGATACCGCTGGTAATAAATTAGAAGGGCATAGAAATAAAGAAAAGTTTGACACTGGCATGCAGCAAAAATATTTTTTCTGTACAGAATATTGTTGAAAAAAATAGCTGACTTTATTCAATGAACGTTCGGTTTCAGTCAATAGACATAGTCAACATGCTACACGATTTCTGAAAATTATGTTTTTGAGATTTAACCAACTATTTACACTTTTCACGTATCAAATAAATTCAATAAAGCATTGCAATTGGTTTTGTAATATTTTTGGAATATTTAATTCACATTTATTATTTCTACAAATTTTAATTGGATTTCCAATATAGCTGACAAGACTATTCATGATTAAGATTTCTGTTAGGAAAATAGCTGGGACCCAATTAAGGGCCAATTCTGTTAAATGTGGGGCACATATAAATAGGCATAGGCTTACTAAGGTTCTTACCATACCGGCGATTTGCGAGCGTGTTTTCATACAGATTTCGATCGGCGCGGCAAGTTTTGTATAAAAACATGCTCGCAAATCGCTCGCAAATTGCCAGTGTGATGAGGCCCTTATTAAGGAATATCAGATTTGAGCAGCATATTTATATGAACTGAACTGATCGTTATCAGTTCTGTTTTTGTAGATATCGTAATTAATTTGGGTTAAAACAGAAAGTTACATTTATATGAAAACTCATATAAATGTAACTTTCTGTTTTAACCCAAATTAATTACGATATCTACAAAAACAGAACTGATAACGATCAGTTCAGTTCATATATGGCACCTAAGGCTCTTTTACAAGTTTGTTTATTTTTCAGGAATCGGCCAGTACCTATTTTATGAAGGCATCATCAGAAATGCTACTAATTGTTTAATTAGTAGCATTTCTGATGATGCCTTCATAAAATAGGTACTGGCCGATTCCTGAAAAATAAACAAACTTGTAAAAGAGCCTTAGGTGCCATATATGTTACTACTAGCATTTATTATTTCCATTACTATCCCAAGGTTACCTACTCCTTACCGGGATAATAAAAATATCCTATGTTTATATCCATCCAGGACTTGGTCTACTTGTATGCCATTTTACATTTCAATCATTTAGTAACAAACATCCAAACCACCAAACATCTTCATAAAATTTTACATTAAAATATTATTAGAAACTAGGATTAGGATCAGGAAAGATTCACCGCCGCTAGAAAACAATAATCCTAATTACCATAGCCATAATCTTATTCCGTAATTATTAGAAACGTTTAAACGTGTTTGTTGTTAGTAAAAATCGCCTGTACGACGTGTGTAGGCTAGGTATTTAGAGATAATTAGTCAATAACTATGACACAAAAAAACACTTATGAAAATACAGTTAGCGTTTCCGCAGTTTTCTGCAGGGATGACCTACATTTTGCTAGAATATTTCAAGTATGTTGTTATGTTTGTAACAAGTCGGTGTTGTTGCAGTAGCATTTTTGAGAGTTATGATTTTATGATAATGATGTGACAAGCTACAAGACGGATTGTTACTGTCGACAAAAGAAACCTTTTGTCGATAGTTTTCTACAAGGTATTTCGTTCTCTGTCGGAAAGATCAGATGATGAAATCAGGTAAAATATTTACAAACTAAAGCACAATACATTATTCTAATACTCGGTTAAGCAGCTCTTTTAGGAGCTTTTTGTCCTATTAGACATTATGGCAAACACGCATTTCATAATCATACTTACACACTTACGGGAACAAAACTATCTGAACACGAACCTATTATCAGGAGCATAAAAGCGTGTTCAGATATTTTTGTTCTCTTATATGTGTTATGATGTATATGAACTCGACTGTACCAACTCACATTTTCATTTTTTATTAGTCAATGATTCACTTCCAGCTATAAGCTTATAAAAACCGTTCCACGGGGCCTAATAAAACCGGTAACTGTAGATACACCGTCGTTTTTGCGCCAAGTTTTCATACTTATAGCCCCAGCACTCCACCCATAATTCCAAATAAGGGTAGGTGAGCCAAAAATGGCTAAGTCCCATTTTAATATTTTTCACATAACGTTAAAATTCAGGAGTGAAATATGCCACGCCGTAAATATAGCAAGTATGGAACCCCAAAACCTATTTGGAATGGTTCCAAATATTAATATACCGACAAAAAGTGGTAAACAGTTCGTTATTGTTAAAGAATCTCACTAAACGAGTTATTGAAGGAAATCACAAAGGATTTTTTGTTATGCTCGGGATTTTGTTTAGTGTCCGCATAGCAAAATAAGTCATTGTAAATAACTTTTGTCTCAAACCTTACAATAAATAGCCGGACGTAGCCTCGCTAACAAATAACTGAAGCACCTCTGCACAGTGCGTCCGTTGCTTTAACGCTGGTTGGTCAGGTCAATGTGTGCGTGCTAGGAAAAAACTTATTGATGTGTGCATGCGGCTGGAAAATACAAAGCAACCAGCCCACTAGAAGCGCTTGAGTTACCTGTGAGCGAGGCTACGTCCGGCTATTTATTTTAAGGTCTTTTATTTTCACTGCTCTTAAAGCAAATGTAAGCCAAATATACTCGAACGTTTCCTGCTTCCGATGTACTCACTGACATTAGTATATCACCAATGGTAGGTAGTATATTTATGCCGATTTTATTAACATTATTGATTTAACTTCCAGCTATGAGCAATATATATATATATATCGCTTCGCGGGCATCAGGCAGAAAATTGCAAAGATTCATAAATAAATCATAGATAAATTATATCCTGATTTTTTTTCTTTATCTCTACTAACTTTAGTCACCTATTTTACCACTTAATGAAATTATGCTACCTACAGTAATGTGTCGCAACTTTAAAATACAATTTATTATTCAAATAAAAACATTCAAAAAGTAATACCTAGTTAAATTAACAGTTTTAGGTATTTTATAAAATTGTATCAGACGGTAGGTAAGCCCTGAAATTTAAACCCGGCAGGTCTTGAATTTACGATATCCGCTTTAGCTAAGCTCTTTTTAATATTAAATGATTTAAATTTTGCTGCTTAAATTGCACGGAATTGGGTCAGAACAGCTTCGGTTTGAACAAAATTAACTTACTCGTTTAATGTAAATAATACCTATAAGTAATAGCATATTCACTTAAAAATTTATTTCAAAATTTTTGGTTTTTCAGGGTTCCGTACCTCAAAAGGAAAAAACGGAACCCTTATAGGATCACTTTATTGTCCATACGTCTGTCCGTCCGTGCGTCCGTCCGTCTGTCTGTCAAGATCCTTTATCTCGGGAACGAGTGGAGGTGTCGAGTTGAAAATTAAACCATATAGGTACCTACCAGTGGCGTGGCGTAAAAAATATCCTTAGGCAAGCCGGTGCAGATTCGGCGTACATTTTTCTTAAGAGCTGTAGATTAAGGTGCTCAAATGCCTGATATTAGGCAAGCCGGGAGGAATCGAGTTCTTTGGACGCCACGCTACTGATACCTACCTACTCAGTAGTCAAGGTAAAAAAAGATACGGCCGCAAAAAAACGTCACCGCGGTCTCCACTGTTACATTTCTTCCAACACGGTTTTAACACTCAGGATTCACAAAGTGAACAATCACAAAACTTTTTAATTTCAATTATCTACGGAAGCAAACAGTTAAGAAGGTAGTCAACATCAATGATTGATAATGGATAATTCATTTAATTACGTATATTTGTATCGGATTGCGACCCACGATACCTTAAAAGTGTTGGCACGCAATCGTTAAAAGGATTACATTAGTTCCCATTAGAATAACTGAATGTACGTATGTTTACTAGCATTAATAGTTTTTACCTAGTCTCTACTCGTATCTAACTAATGAACTTATAATTTATTGGCCCCATCATTATCATCATGAAAGTAAAATATTATATGAAATATCAAAAATATAATGAAATATCACAGGATTATACCTTTTTCAGAACTATGACGATTACTGAAACTTAAGCATTGTGGGAGAAGTTCCCTTATTACTATATTCAATTTGACCTGGGACCTATAGTCTGTTATTAAATCGTATTTTATTATAGATAATACCTTAAACAACTCGTAAATTTTCGTTCCTAAATCAACACAAAGTTAAAGGAAACTGCGCAAGAACATCGTAACCTACCTATATCAACATCAACAAGGAACAGATTTTATACCTTATTTTATTTGAGTCGCTGGACGTTATACATATTCCATCAAAAACATTATAATGTAAACAGATGCAAGTCTCGCAACGCAGTTCCTCTAGAACAAAAAAAAATTGAAATAAATGTAATGTTAAACCAAGTCAGTACGTGAGTCAAGGTAGAACTCGATTTCCACCGACTTGGATATTATTTTACCGAGGATTATTTATTTGAGAACTGCACGGTTAAATAATAGGTAGGTTGGCATTTTACGTGCAATGTTTTTGATGGGATCTCATTTCCTTTTGTAAGTGTTCTTCCCTTTATTTATTACATTAAATTCCAATCCATTATATTTCTAATTGTACTACAACTTTGTAGGATTACGAACTTACTTATTTCTTAGTTCGTATTGAAATTCCAATATTTTTAGGTTTTGCATGACTTGATAGGCTAAAAACTACTTATGTTTAAAATTTGGAGCTTGTGGGTCTGCTAGAAGTACCTTAGAATATGATGATCATCAGTGGTCAGTGACTCAGCGACAAAACTAAGGAACTTTGACGTTCTTCAACTACAAGTTCAAATTGAATGTTATTGAGAATATATCTAAGTTATATTATACCCTATATATATATATATATATATATCAGCGTTTTGGCTTTAGCCAGCACAAAATAACAGGAGTTTGAAAATGGCCTGATTAGATTCGAGAAAAGGATGGTACAACAGTGCCTTTGTTTTGCTCGACTTGACGGGGCCACTGCCGTGCCCCCTAGGTATATCGGGGGGGTGTGTAATGATTTGCATACAAACAATTTGCGAATTTTCATTTTGCATAACACGGATTGCATAATTTCAACGTGTATAAGTAGTTAAATAGTATAAAAATAAAATGAATAAAAACAAATTGCATAATTTCATTAAACATAATAGACAATTCTCATAATGTAATTTTTTATAATTACCAAATACTATAATAGTCACCTTGTATAATATTTAAAAAACATAATATTCATTTTGTATAACAACGAAGTGCATACTTTCATAAATCATAACTAGCAATTTTCATAATAAACTAGTTGTATAATTGTTACTTTGTATAGCATTTAAACAAATATTTTTTAGAAAGAAAAAGCTCACAACCTAACCAAAACAAGTCGCATACATGGCATGTAGTCGCATGTATGGCAGATATTTATATTCCTAATTTGAAACGAATAGCAAATGCCTTTTGGCATTTTTTTTCTTTCCATCCTCAAACGTAAACTATTACCTTTAGCAGAAGTATGATAATCATAATAATTAATATCTCGTTATAAATACTAGAAAAACCCGCCTAAAAATCCTCCGTTCCTTCATAACATTCTCAGTCTATAAGTGAAGTTTTTCTGCCAGCAGTTCGTTTTTGTTAGGGGACGCAATTCAAACCTAACCTAAACCTAACCTAACCTACTTTTTCTTCAAGCAATTCGTTTTTGTTAGGGGATGCAGTTCAAGCCTAACCTAAACCTAACTTAACCTAACCTACTTTTTCTGCCAGCAGTTCGTTTTTGTTGGGGGACGCAGTTCAAACCTAACCTAACCTACTTTTTTCTGTTAAACCTTTTTTTTATGCGAGGGGCTTCGCCCCCCGAGCCCCCCTTTTTTGGCCTTTTCATAGCTAAGAACTCGTGCAAAACTCTAGTTGCTTAAATGTTTTAACCTAATCTAAGCCCCTTTTCTATCAATTGTTTATTTTGTAAGGACACAGTACTAAATATAACCTAACTTTTTTTAGCAACAGTTCTTTATTATGAAATTTGTGAGGGATCAAAGTTCTAACCTAACCTACCAAGTTAGGTTAGGATTACTAGATGTTAAATGTTATTAGTTCATCGTTATACTGAATGAACATTATGTCCAATGGCATTATATCACTTGATTATTATAATAAATGTTTGTTTAATTAACACTGTTGTTAAGTTGTACTTAAGTGTCTGTACGTTAATGACTTTTATATTAAAATCACTATGGGAACCAAAAGTACTTGTGCCCCTCTCCTACAACTTTCGATTTCCCAAAGTGGCCAACATTGACCAAACGGGACACAGACCAACCAAAAAAAAGGAACCAGAAGTTATTATTGGATGTTTATACACAGATTTATGCTTTCCTTGTCTTATCACGTCAACATATTTTTTTTTATTTAAGTATCCGAAAGTTATTGGATATTTTTTACCCGACTATGGAAAAGTGACAGGGTTAGAATTTTACAACTTTGAGATTTTTGTGTTACATAAAATTAGAAGCTAAAACGCTTTCCGATGTGTTAAAATTTGATTCGTGTAAATGCAGCAGCAGTGTGTCTTATTTATATAATAAGTAGGGTTCATGTTTTCATGTTAAAGCTTAATTTATTTACTGATTGTGACAGAAATTTATTTCGTCGAGCTGTCATGTTTATAAAATTCCTTTCACAGTCGTTATTTTCATTCCATAATTCCGTTTTCATATATCTCAGTAAATTATGTATTTAGGGTAATAATATTAATAAATGTACTTGTACATATTTAACCTACTTCGTTGTTTCTGATGTTGCGACAACCCTGACATGACAGCTCAGTTCCTGTCCTAGGCGGCTGTGCCTGTAAAATGTATGAGCGTTGGACAACTATTAGTCCTTAAACTGTGACCCAGTGCTTTCAAAATTGTATAATATGGGACTTAAAAGGAAAATTATCGCTTTTCTTTTGGTTAGTTCTACCAAGTACCTAGGTATAATTATTGATGAACGACTCTCTTGGCACCCACATTTAGATTATTTAAACAACAGAATACGAAAACTGATTTGGCTATTCAAAATTCTCAGACACGTGGCTTCAGTAACTCTGTTACACCAAATTTATATATCGCTGGGACAATCAATAATGACTTACTGTATTCCAAGCTGGGGTGGAGCTTCCAAGACTAAATTTCTAGAAGTTGAGAGAGCGGAGAGGTGCCTACTTAAAACTATGTTTCGTAAACCCTTTCGATATCCTACCACTGATCTTTATAAAGAATGCAGTATGCAGTCTATTAAGTAGGCGCAAACTATATGTAATATATGTGATTCTTAAACTAGGTACACAAAACGCTTCCGTACAAACCACCGACTCAAGTACGAAGAAGGGCAGCAAAGGTAACGGGTTGTACCGCCAAACAAATCCGTCTTTGCAAGAAGGCAGTTTGGTGTACAGTCTGCATATTTATCTAAGGCGAAGAACACACTGAAATCGCCAGTCGCCGGCGACACGCCCGCGAGTCGCCGCGATTTACGCGCCTACGCGCGAGTCGCGACTTCAGTGTGCGCCACCCCGCGATTTTTCTATACAAATCGATGATTCTACATACAAAGTTGAAAATCGCTGAGTCGCGTGTTGCCGCGATTCGCGCTGCAGTGTGAGATCCGCCTAAAACATTAAACAGTGTGAAATATATTTATAGCCTGCGACTTGATGAATGTAAGGAGATAATTAATGAGTGGTTAAATGAAATGGATTATACAAAAATTGAAGAACTGTTGTTGCTGGGCTCCTAGAAATTTTAAATATTTTTTTGCAATGTAATTTTCTTTTGGTGTGCAATAAAGTATGATTGTATTGTGTATAGAAAGTTAATTACAACTATGTAAATTAATTAAAATAAGTTATGTATAAACTGACAACTTTAAGTAATGGTGTATTAAAACACTAATATAAAATAAAATTAGGTTAAATTAGGATAAAATAAGTAAAACCTGTTAATTTGGACTAGTGCATTGTTGTCACGTTCTATTTTTGGAAGAGCGAGACCTCCCAACACAGGTATATATACCTACCGGGAAGCCTCAACCTTGCCCTCTTTTTGTAACCACTGTGTTTGAAACAAAATAAATTATTTTTCATTATTTATTTACCTTTTCATACGAAATAACTAAAACAATGATAGATATTTATTGTTAGATTAACAAAATCACTAGAATCTGACTAGAATAGAATAGAATAAAATTTATTTGTAAAACATAGGTATGTACAAAAGATGTAAGATGTAATTATTAAGTTTCGAACCACTATGCTTTGCCTTACGGCAGACAAATAGCTATAACTAGCATGCAGAGAGCGAGCTTATAAACTAAACATGAAATTTAATCGAATTGAATATTTACATTATTTCTTATTTCTATTGTATCACTTGTCATTAAGATATTCTGATATCGAATAGTACGCTTTATTAACTAAAATTTTGACTAATGATAATATTCATACATTAACGTAAATTAACCAGTTTTACCAATTATTCGCATCCTCCAGTATTGAAATAAAAACTTGCCGGATTTGGTCTTATTTATTTAACAAAGTATAAACACAAACTTTATCTATATGTATATAATACAGTAATGTGGAAGCCAGAAAAATGAGTGATCCGAATTTAAGTCCATACTGCGGCAACCTTCCCCAATGTAATGTTTTTTTTTTCATCACACTTGCTCGAAAATGGTTTCGTAACACGTACGTTTTGCGGGCCGTAAATGACCTATTACGCCCTAGGGCGTAATATTTTTCTTTTTAAATTTGAAACGCTGGTTCTGTTTTACTCTTATTTGTCATGTTCAAAGGAAACTCCAACTTACTTTTTTAACTTTTATCACTGAAATATTTATTTAAAGACAACTGTTATTGCAAATACATGTAAACACATATTTCGGTATATTAAATGTTTAAATTGTGTATTTCAGTATTTTGCAAATATAAAATCAACTCAAATGGCCGTTTTAGGTCTTTACCGCTATGGTTTCCGAACGTGACTTGACATTCGCATTGTCTATGGACATATGTCACTGATGTCACTTTCTATTTTAATATTTTCTTGTCAAACTGGGTTGATTAGAAAGATTATTTTATTAAGATTTCCTCACAAGTGTGATGAAAAACATTGTGTGTGCCACGGGCGGTAAAGGAATTACAAACTCGTGTTATTAAAACCCTCGGTTTCAGCTCGGGCTTATAACGAACACTCGTTTGTAATTCCTTACTTACCCCCATACTATTGCATATTTCACGTTATTCATTTCGGTCGAGTAGGTACGTATTCGTAATACGCGAGCGACTCGGCGCGTGACTACCACTGACTCGCCTAATGCATTAGGCAAGAAATAATAATAATTACCGCGCAACAGAATCGCGTAGTGACATACGCCTGGCTACAGGCAGGTCTGTCCATGTAGGCCTCCCAGTCGTTGTTATGGTTTGTCCACCACCAAAACCTAAGACAGGGTAGATTTTGAACCGGGGTCAACTGACCACATACATACACCTCTTGATATATTTAAGTATAGCTCGTAAAAAAATTTGATATAGTAGCTTTGGTGTGTGGGATGTGATCTGTCTGCCAGTTTTTCTTCGTAAATAAATATTTACGGCACTCGTCTTCAAATCTACATGTGGCAGATATAAATGTTTCCGAGCTCTATTGCAAAAGAATTATTATAATCGCTCGTTTGTTCCTGAATGCACCAACGATACCCAAAGAGCTCATGAATAATATCGCTTTTAAATTATATTCGTGACTTCGAGCAGTTTTTGAATTGTGCACTGAAATCGGAAACATGACGAATGGGCTTATAAACGTTTCTACTTAGCTGTCATTGAAATGAAGTGAGGAGGAATAAGAGAGAAATAAATAATATGCAAATTAAGTAGGAATTATTTGTTCAACCCAAAGCTCAATATTTAAGGCACTTTAATTTAGTTTTTTAGGTCTGTTTAGTTTTAGGTATTTTAAATTTTATCTTTTTTCCCCTTTTATTGTGTTATTTAATAATAATCTGGTATTTATTCAAAACAATTGTTTATAATATGTAATGCCAAAATTAGATATACTTTTTATGCATTAACCTCGTCCTGCCCAATGTTCTCAATTAAGAACAAATTAGATTTGATAGTTCCTGCCCAAGCTTTTTTATTTATACTTCCGAATTCTGCCCAGTGTTCTCAATTAATCACATATTCAAATTTGCCGCTCAGCGGCCAAATGTTTCGCACTTTGCGATTTTATTTGCTTGTTTCTGATTGGTTGGAGTATTAGCCAATACTTAATCAAGCCCTTGTGGTGAACTGCCTTGGATTCGCCGATCAGTGTCACGCCACGTGTCAAGGATGGTGCAATTTCGCTGGAGAGGCAACTTCTATCCCTCTTTATCTTGATAATCAACCATGCGTTTTTAATAAGTACTATATCGATGTAAAGCTATATAGTTCTAATATGTCACGGTAGCTTTATTTTTGGAAAAGTGTTTATTTTAGATTTTTCAAGGTAACTCATCGAAAAGTGTGATTTATTGAGAACATTGGGCAGAACTGACTACCAATACCGCTTAACTCAAGTTCTATCTACGAAACAGTTAGACATGTCAGAGGTGGATGCGGTCGCAGATTTCACGGTCAACATGGTGGTAGGCGAGGTGGTGGCAGAGAGGTAGTTGAAGTAGAGACTTACAAGCTGGATCAACCAGAGGCTCTTTGCCATTGCAGTCGTCACCAGTTCCAACTCCTGCGTGGCGTGATGACTCATTTGCACCTAACTTGCGAGAACAGGTATCAGCCCCTAATTTGTTGCCCAACCGCACTGAACGTCTGTCAATTTTGGACTACTTTACTGAACATTTAAATGATGATATTTTGACTGTATGCGTTGAAAAAACTAACCAGACTGCGGTGCAAAAAACAGGAAATAGCATAGACCTGAATTGTGTGTAATTGAAAAGGTGTAATGGGGTTACTTTAATCATGCCCAGTGTGGACTACCAAGGTCTGTATACGTATTATTTTCCATGATAAAAAAGTAATTTAAATCTAAGCTGTTTAATTAATTTTCCTTTAATTGCTCAATAAATACTATATTTCAATTATGAAGTTCATGCCCAATGTTCTTAATAAATGACAAATCAAAGACAATAAATTTACTAAAATCTGCCCAATGTTCTTAAAAAAGAACATAAGATATCGATGAAATATCTAGCTCAGTCTATTTAATATGTAACCCCTATACCCTAAAAAATAATATAAAAAATCCGACTTAATTTTTACACACAAATTTCAGCAAATAATGTCTTGGGCAGAACCCATCAAAATTAACTTGTGCTTAATTAAGAACATTGGGCAGAAACTGAAAGTCTATTTAAATATGTTTGGGCAGGACGAGGATAAATATAAAAAAATCAAACAGTAAACCTACTTGCAATAACAACATTAATTTTACGTATATAGGATGCAAGAACTCAAAGTACCTAGATAAAAATATCATTATCACAGTATATCTTTATTTTCTTAGGTTAGGAGTTTTTCGATATATATTATACAGGGTGAAATTAAAATCACTGGCCAAATTTTTTCCTGACACTAGGTTACACTTAAGGAATCTATTTAGCGAAAAAAAAAGAATATTTATTTTTCAATTTTCATTTTTAAATTTTTTTATATTTTCCACGAGTCGTGGTCACCCTATTACTACAAATGTAACATACCTAGTAGTATGTTTTAATAACAACATCAACAAAACCCTTATCTAACCTACACTAAACCTTATATCGTAGCAATAGGGTCCACTATAGCACAACACTATTGCTATGGTAGGCAATTTTATCAATCTTATAAACGAGGGTAGTCTTAAACCATGCTAGAGGTAAACATAGCAAATGATTAGTCACTCGTCACTCGCCAACCGTAAAATAATAGTCGCGCGCGTACTAAGATTTAAAAAATGTATTCGAACCGGGAATATTACGAAATGGTGCGGTGTTATTTATTAAGTTGTGAATGTTTACGTGGTGCACAAAGATTATACCAGTTGGAATCAGTTCCGCGCCTTCGGAGGCAAGGATTGAATCCAAATGTACCATCTCGTCGAAGTGCGTAACAACGTTGTAGTGCTTCGCAAATTAAAAAACAATGTGCATAAGCGTGCCGAACTTTGTTTGGAGGTGCGTGGATTACAGTTTGAACATCTATTGCAGTATAACTAATACTTGCTTCAGTAAGTACCGAGGGTGATTATGTAAATAGTTTAATTGTGTCGATTTTTAATCAAATGTACATAAGTTGATTCAATTTTTTTAAATACGCCTGAATGCAAAGATTCCCGACTTAAAATTTACTCATTGTTTTAAACCACGGACCTTTTGTTAATTATCTATTAGTCAGATTTATCATTTTAGATTTAAAAAATGCCTTTGCATTTTGACGGTCCTAAGCCCGTTAAAGTATGAAGGAAAAATTAGCAACTTATGTAGGTAAGCGTCTTATCTCGCTGCAATAGGGTTCATAATATGGTGGCATGATTGCAAGCTGTGGGAGGGGCGGGTTGTCAATGACCTTAACTGATAAGGAAAGCGGGTGTAGTGGGTAGTTTGACGGTTCACCATAACGTACGAGATTTTAAGGACAACTTGATGATGATTTTAAAAAAAAAAATGTACTGAGCGGTATTAAAACAAAAAACACGTGTTTAATATTTTTTCGAGTTTTTTCGGGTGTTTCAATTTGGCCAGTGAATTAAATTTCACCCTGTATAGAAAGTAAAAATATAAACACATTATAAAAAACCTAACCTAGAGTGCCGCCGGTGACGGGGCGGGGCCCTGGCTACCGGTGGTTAGTTAGGGCTGCAGAAAGAGGAACAATGCGCGCAGTGTCTAGAAGTACCGCTTTCTGTATCTGACCCCTTATCCAGCTATCAAGCGAGAGTTTCTTGAGATGCTGATCGAGACTCTTCGCTATTAGCCCGTCCGCCCGTTCATTATCACCGTTATTAATCATTTTTTTTTATGTACTTTGATTTCTTGTATCTATATAAGGTACTTCCAAATCAGATGCCAATACTTTAAGAGCTGGTAATACTCGTCCTTAGAAGTAGACTTAAGTATAAAACTAATTTAAAGTTTATGTAGAAAATATTGTCTTCGGTTTCCGCGATTATCACTCATAGTAATAAAACAACTTAAACGGATTAAATCGCGTATATTACTACATTTTAAGTCCCGACGTTTCGTAACCCTTTTCAGCGTTCGTGGTCGCGGGTAGACTGAGAAAATCATAAATTTCCTCTGTCAAAATTACTGTTGTGCAAACCTACCCACTTTAAAAAATACAAATTCAATATTAGTGTTGCCAGATGGGCCTAATGTGTAAAGATGTTCACACACATGCCAGAAGGGCTTAAAAACCTAACCTTAGGAAAAAAAAAACTAGCGGCACTTCCAAAAGGCATACTTGATAAGAAAGAAGGCCAAGGAAACTTATCAGCCACGCCTTATGCAAAATAAGAAAATAATTTAAGCAAAAGACTCTAGGTATGCTATTTTTGGTAAAACAAATCAGAAAAAAAAAAAAAAATTAGTGTTGCCAGACGGGCCTAATGTGTAAAGACGTTCACACACATGCCAGAAGGGCTTACTATCCTAACCTTAGAAACTAGCGGCGCTTCCAAAAGGCATACTGGATAAGAAAGAAGACGCCAAGAAAACTTATCAGCCTCGCCTTATGCAAAAAAGAACATATTTTAAACAAAAAGACTCTAGGTATGCTATTTTTAGAAGAAACAAACACCGTTCAGTGTTAAGGTTTTACAGTGCCGTGTCTCGCCCGTCCCTTGATGAGATGTAATACAGGATCTCAGGCAGGTGGTAGAGACAAACCATCTTCTCTATTGAAATTAGGATACTTCTTGATTTCAATAGCCTCGCGAAGCATCCTTGGAAAATAGCGCTTCTCCTTAGCGAGGATCGAAGCATCATCAAACTTGATTGAGTGGCTAGGTTTGTCCATGACATGCTCGCAGACTGCAGACCTGTTACAGCGACGGTGTTTGACATCAGCCGCGTGCTCCTTCACCCGAGTGGAAACACTTCGTTTCGTCTGGCCAATGTATGAAAGACCACACTGACAATCAAGCTTATATACACCTGCACTTTGCAAAGGGATGTTACACTTCACGGGTCTGAGGTATTGTGACATCTTCTTCAGCGGCTTAAAATATGTCTTGATAGAAGCGCGCTTCAAAATGTGGCCGATCTTACCTGTAACCCCTTTGACAAAAGGTAACACAGCAGGCTTCCGCTCAACTGTCGGGGTCTTCACACGCGGTTTCTGACTGGCACGAGGTATCCTGAGACCATTGGCTCGAAGAGTACTCCTGACATGCCGCAGCTCAGCATCCAAGTGCTGGCTATCGCAGATACCCCTGGCCCTCTGAAACAAAGATTTGCCTACTGTAGCAAGTTGAAATTGAAACGCAGCAAAAATGGGCCGCACCGTAGCGCTGAACGTGAAAACGGAACGCACCCGTCAGTGTCAAACCAGAACAAGGTAATTGTCAACATCTCGGCTAAACAGCTGTCACAACCTCAGTGTTCTGCTTTGGAAAAAGGTCTCAATTATGTTGTGGCTCCGCGCAGCATTCCATTTGAGGATATTATTGTTGGTGTGGAGGATTGTCTGGTGAAAAACCACATGAGAAAGGAGGATTTGGAGGCTGTGCGCCAGGATGTGTCGTCATTATTACGACGAGCGAAGCCACCAAAGAGTAACTTATCTAAGACTGAGTTTGACGCATTGAAGAGCTTGCGTGAGGATCCGGACCTTACTATTCTTCGCGCTGACAAAGGGAATGCGACGGTTGTTATGGACACCGCTGACTACAACCAGAAAGTGAGTTCTCTTTTGTCGGACACCACAACATACAAACATGTCAAACGAGACCCAACTGCGAAAGTTCTGAAAACCACTACCGAGCTAATAAATAAGCACTCGGAAAACCTTAATTTGGATGTGTCAAGTTTGGTGCCCTCCTGCCCTGTGCCGCCTAAGTTGTATGGGTTACCAAAAATACACAAGCCCGGTGCACCGTTACGCCCTATAGTGAGCCAGATTGATGCTCCGACTTACAGATTAGCTAAGCACTTAGCGGGGGTACTGTCGTCACTTCGGGGCAAGACGGAAGCGTACACACGTGATTCCTACCATTTCGTCAGTGAATTACAACATCTACGTTTGTCTGACGATGAGACTATGGTCAGTTTCGATGTACAGTCACTGTTCACATGCCTACCGGTACCGGACTGCATTGAAATTGTGAGAAGGAGATTGAATGATGAGAATATGCCAATGGAATACGCTGAGCTTTTAGAACACTGCCTTACATCTGGCTATATGCTATGGAATGGTGAATTCTACGTGCAAGTCGATGGTGTGGCTATGGGGTCTCCAGTGTCTCCTGTGGTCGTTGATATCTTCATGGAGGACTTCGAGGAGAGAGCACTTGCATTGGCACCTGTCCGACCGAGGATCTTTAAAAGATACGTAGATGACACTTTTACTATTTTACCTAAATCTAGTGTTTCAGCATTCTTAGACCACCTTAATTCCATCCATGGTAAAATCAAATTTACTATGGAGTTAGAAAATCATTGTTCTCTCGCTTTCTTGGATGTCAAAGTTCTAAGGAAATCCGATAACACCTTGGGTCATACTGTGTATAGGAAACCTACTCATACTGATAGGTATCTGAATGGTAAATCTCACCACCATCCCTGTCAACTTGCTACAGTAGGCAAATCTTTGTTTCAGAGGGCCAGGGGTATCTGCGATAGCCAGCACTTGGATGCTGAGCTGCGGCATGTCAGGAGTACTCTTCGAGCCAATGGTCTCAGGATACCTCGTGCCAGTCAGAAACCGCGTGTGAAGACCCCGACAGTTGAGCGGAAGCCTGCTTTGTTACCTTTTGTCAAAGGGGTTACAGATAAGATCGGCCACATTTTGAAGCGCGCTTCTATCAAGACATATTTTAAGCCGCTGAAGAAGATGTCACAATACCTCAGACCCGTGAAGTGTAACATCCCTTTGCAAAGTGCAGGTGTATATAAGCTTGATTGTCAGTGTGGTCTCTCATACATTGGCCAGACGAAACGAAGTGTTTCCACTCGGGTGAAGGAGCACGCGGCTGATGTCAAACACCGTCGCTGTAACAGGTCTGCAGTCTGCGAGCATGTCATGGACAAACCTAGCCACTCAATCAAGTTTGATGATGCTTCGATCCTCGCTAAGGAGAAGCGCTATTTTCCAAGGATGCTTCGCGAGGCTATTGAAATCAAGAAGTATCCTAATTTCAATAGAGAAGATGGTTTGTCTCTACCACCTGCCTGGGATCCTGTATTACATCTCATCAAGGGACGGGCGAGACACGGCACTGTAAAACCTTAACACTGAACGGTGTTTGTTTCTTCTAAAAATAGCATACCTAGAGTCTTTTTGTTTAAAATATGTTCTTTTTTGCATAAGGCGAGGCTGATAAGTTTTCTTGGCGTCTTCTTTCTTATCCAGTATGCCTTTTGGAAGCGCCGCTAGTTTCTAAGGTTAGGATAGTAAGCCCTTCTGGCATGTGTGTGAACGTCTTTACACATTAGGCCCGTCTGGCAACACTAAATTTTTTTTTTTTTTTTTTTTTTTTTTCTGATTTGTTTTACCAAAAATAGCATACCTAGAGTCTTTTGCTTAAATTATTTTCTTATTTTGCATAAGGCGTGGCTGATAAGTTTCCTTGGCCTTCTTTCTTATCAAGTATGCCTTTTGGAAGTGCCGCTAGTTTTTTTTTTTTCTAAGGTTAGGTTTTTAAGCCCTTCTGGCATGTGTGTGAACATCTTTACACATTAGGCCCATCTGGCAACACTAATATTGAATTTCTATTTTTTAAAGTGGGTAGGTTTGCACAACAGTAATTTTGACAGAGGAAATTTATGATTTTCTCAGTCTACCCGCGACCACGAACGCTGAAAAGGGTTACGAAACGTCGGGACTTAAAATGTAGTAATATACGCGATTTAATCCGTTTAAGTTGTTTTATGTAGAAAATTAGGAAAACAAGTGCCACAAATAACACTCTGTTAATGAGATAATCAAAATTCAGTTATACCTACAGTCTTCTTTGATTATCGAATGAAACCTTTTAATCAATGTCATTGATGACAAAAACTTGGCAGAATGTCATAACCACCTTGTCGGTTAAATGCACAGAATGATTATGTTTGGGCAGAATTTTAATTTAATTATTTTTATCGGAAAATGAAAACAAAAATTTCATATAAAACGTTATCTAAATTCCTATTTAAAGTAAATTACTTTGATGTAAATTAACGTCTTTTCAAGTATTAACATCTAATTTGTAAGCAACTTATGTAACATATAAATGGGGTGTAATTTACCCGCCTTCGAAACTAATAAAGAAACATCATGTTTCTTTCAAATAACCCTAATTTTCTTTAGTTTTCCTTATCATTGTAAATTATGCATAATTATTACAATCAGATTAAATTTCAGTATACACACTAAAGCTGTCATTAATTTGGTTGAAAGCGAAACAGAATTAATCTGCTTAAGCAGTTTAAGAACAACCCTTTTAGGCCTACAGCAGGTGCATGTCAAACTAATATTTGAATACAAAATGCATAACAATCCTATGAATAATGTATGGGAACGATTCGGTGTAAATATCGGCGGCACAAAAGAGGGTTCGCGATCGCCTACGCCCATGTCCATCACGGAAAAAATATTTTCGGAGGGATTTGGAGGGATACATCATGAATAAATTCCCGGAAAAAGGCTTAGAGCCCTCCGCTTTAAGAGCCGTTTGAAGCTAGCGCTATAGGTCAAATAGATTCGAATGTTTGCGCGTACGTCTGTTGAGACGATTACTTTCTTTTGGCATGTTAAGTAACGTTTATCTTTTTTTGTATGTTTCACATTCAGTTTAATTTGACTAAGTATAAAACCAAATAATCAACCCAAAAAAGGGTGCCCAACGAGACTGAGATCAACTTTAAAACTGTGTTACAAATATCGTGCTCATTTTCCATATCCAAATTACAAACCAGTTATAAACTTTTTTTCTTAATAAAGTTGGCAGATTGATTGTTGGTTTGATTGATTGATGAAAGAAATTGAGAAATTAAAACAGTGATATTATAATACAGGATGTTTTAGCACCAGGCAAATAAATCTGAAAATAATGTTTTCGTACATAAGTTATATATTTTAGCTTAAAGATGCACTATAGTTAAGAAAAAAATCATACTCTGAAACTTATGTCGTCATTATGAGACGACCATAATGTAAAGTTTATCAAAAATATTTGCCAAATTAAAGTTAATTATGGAGATTCATAAATTTTATTTTTCATTACAGTCGTTAATTTAAATAACTAATCTTACGTTAATTCGTACCCCTTCATTGTTAATTTTAACCCCAAAAACAGGGCAAGTATTAATTGCGGACTTTTTTTTAAATGCTTCTTTCTCCGAAATTTTACTATTTATTTAAACAAAAATTTTGAATAAGGTCGTCATGTAGCTCAACAAAGAAAAATATTAAGTTTTTAAGTTTAGAAGATACATGCAATAGTTGGAAAACGGTTAATACTTGCCCTTGCTACCCTAAGGCTATTTACACTGTAGGTACTATAATTTTAATAAATAATTATAGTTAGGTATGTTAGTGAGTTATGACGACGAAATATCAATATTTAAATATTTTTTTGGAAAGTCTGTTACGTAATAATACAATATATTAGATTGTGAAAGAAATTAATCTCAGAGCTACCTCAAATATATATACTCGTATTCTAACAAAAAAAAATTAATAATAACATCACGCCTCGGCGTGGATCGCATATAATATTCTGCTTAAAATACTTCGTTTCTGATTACATCGTCACGCAGAGAAATACGTACTGAGAACTAAGAATCCACTTACCATGCAAATCTCGTATTTGTATGTAAAAGTTTACATTTGCATGGGTCCCGTGAAAAATTGTGTACGTCACGACTTACCGTTGGTACCAGAATTTTTAGGCGACCCGCAAATATGGAATTTAGTTTCCTTTGAAATTCTAGGAGAACAAATGTAACGTTACTACAGGTTTAAATCTCTGGTGTTACTAGTTTATTTGAATGCGCTTTTTTGAAACTAGGTAGTATATGAATGCTTTCTTTATTGCATTTGCATGTATTATTATGAAATGTAATGATTTGCACTAATTTTGTATAATATAAGTCGATCAGAAAAGACAAAATAATCTTTGGAACGCACCCAATTTGAATTATCTCCTTTACGATTACATAATGGACTGACCGCGTGCAGCGAAGCTTGTGTGAAGCCCTGTAACAGTAATAGTGTTGACATTGAAGCCTGTTTGCGCAACTTTTATAGTATAACTAGAAAAAACAATCTTCTGGGCTAAATTCATTCGACTACTCAATTTGCGCACCGCTAGAAACTGTGTTGTCAGTATTTAATACCTATTATTATTTTCTACCCAAACTTTTTATTTACTTGTCTATAAGGAGCGTCATTTTTATAATATAACAAACACACGTAATTTTGGGAAAAGCCGTGGGGTCCCAGAATTAAAATGATGTATTACGGAAAGCTTACCTTCGCGAAAGTGACTCCCCAAAAAAGGTGTTTCTCTAGAAACGCGCCGCAAAAGTGCCTTTGCATAATATGTTAGCCTACCCGGGGGACGATTTTTCTCTTGGTATGAAGACGAATGTGAAATGGCAGACGTGCGAATGAGTAAATTCCAGTAGGTTTTCACTGTAATACCAACTTTCTTTACGTTTATGAATACGAGTAGGTTTTTTAACACACAACGACCACTCATACTCATACAAAAGCGCATTGTTGAAATGAAAATGGAATTGTTATGTGATAGCAGATCGTTATACCTAGAAATATTATCTAACTATACAATACACAGTAAATAATCATATTAATCAGTAAAAAAGTTCACAAGTGTGCCTGCAAGTTATAAATTTTAAAGTAATGGGTTTCTCTAGACACAAACTTGAAAGTCCTTGTTTTATAAGCAATATAGAAGGCGAGCCTTTTAGCCCAATATTTTTAGCTCCGTAACACTTTTTAGAGCTGGGCTGATTGGAATTTATTTATTTATTTGGATTGGATTTATTTCATGGTTTTTAAATGTTAGTTTTGCACTAAATGCCGTTAGTAACAATATTATTACATAAAAATCTCTGACGTATTTATTTCAAATAAGAAGATCTCATACGTCTGAACCGATTTTGAAGAAACCTAGCTAAAAACATTCAATTAAGCCGCCTTAAAAAAAATCGGTTGATCCGTTTGAGAGCTACAATAACACAGGCAGACACACAAAGCCACAGATACACACGTCAAACTTATAATACCCTTCTTTTTCTGTTGGGGGAAAAAAGGTCCACAGCTTGCAACATTAGCGTAACGTAGCTTGCTTGTCGGTGTTCTATAGATTGTACCAAAACTGCACTGATCCCGCCGTCTCCTTTCCATCATCGGACATCTTCTAGACGCCCTGCTGGTTTTCAGCCCCACATTGTAGCAATACCGACCTGTCGCACAAAGCGGTACGCGTCGAGACCAAACTTGTTTATTATAAACCTTAATGACAGGAATAATATTTTAATTTAAATTATCTCTACCTCAATAATGATACTGCGGTAGTTGTGGTGGCCCCGCGTCGCTTATTTTCGTCAACTGGCTTGCTCGCACCACGGGTCTATCAATCCTTCAATTACCAATAATATAAAATCAATCAACTAGAAGTACATAAAATGCTTGAAGAGAATTCAGAAAAAGTAGGTACCTACTAGTACACACAATACATATTATGTATTTGTAAATGAAGAGACTGAAAACAAGAGAATATATATATAATTGTTAAACATAAATAGTGACAGCATGGACACAATATGAGCGAAACATTTATCATAATAAAAAAGAGATCACCTGGATGTTAGTTTCCTGCTACCTAGAAGAACACTCCAGAGGTCAAAAACAAGGCTAAAGATAAATTCATGAATAATTTTCCTCACGGACAAAAACCCGGCTCTTAAATATAAATGATAATATGCACTAAAACAGTCGCAGTACTCTAGATGGACTGACCAACCTATTTGCAGCGACTGAAATCTGACCATTATTTATTCCATTTTATTGCCAAAGTGAACTCAATTTGCACCCTCTTGAACATTGAAATCCCGCTATTACTAGTTGCATAATCCTTGCCCTATATACCAAGATTGTAAGTTTCAAACTAGCAAGCAATAAAATAAAGTGCGCTAAGTTTCGACTGAGATACTGACAGGAAGTTAGGAAATAATTTCTCTGAAGTCTGGAATAAACTGGCTTGCTTTGGAACTTTCGACATCCTTAACATATTATTGTTCATATCAGAGTATAAATGGTGGATATAATATTTAATAAACATAGATTTCATTATTTTGTTTACCTCAATCTGAAATCTATGAAATACTAATCCGTTAAATTATAATTGAATGTTTGGCTTCTTTTTTTACACTACATGTCGGTAGTGAAGGGATTCATCATCATCATCACCAGCCTATACACGTCCCACTGCTGAGCACAGGACTACTCTCGTAGATAAGAGTGAATGGGCTGTAGTTCCCACGACAGCTGACTGCGGAGTGGGGACTTATGGGATGAAGGAATTCACTGAATATTGATATTTCTTCCGATAACCATAAAAATAACATGTGTAGTTTAAAAGTAATAGCTAACGAGTTAATTTGGTTAAAAGTTTAAAATATCTGCCAATGCTCGTCTAAAATTACAATTCGGATGAGAAACGTTCTCGCGCCTGCTGGAGGTAGATTGCCTCCCGCATTTATTCGTAATTTCTTACACACGCGGTATCAGACGAGGTTTTTGCGAGATGAGGCGCTCAAGTGCCGTGAGTTAGGAAATAATTAAAGTATTTTTCTTTGTCAAAGATAACGCTGACACGTGTAACTGATTTTTCATTACACTTGCTCGAAAATGGTGTTGTTGCATGTAGGTTCTGCGGGCCGTAAATGACTATGACGCCCTAGGGCGTAAACGTTTTTTTTTATTTGAATACGCTGGTTGTGTTTTACTCTTATTTGTCATGTTTAAAGGAAACTCCAACTTACTTTTTTAACTTTTATCACTGAAATATTTATTTAAAGATAACTTTTATTGCGAATACATGGAAAGACAATATTTCGGTAACATTTATTAAATGTTTAAATTGTGTATTTCAGTATTTTGCATATATAAAAACAACTCAAATGGCCGTTTTAGGTCTTTACCGCTATGGTTTCCGAACGTGACTTGATATTCGCATTATCAGAAAAATGTCACTTTCTGTTTTTAAATTTACATTGTTATATAAATAAGGTACTACAACAAACAACTCCCTGTAGTCCATAACATTGTAGTTTATAAAACATTATTTCAAGTACATTTAAAATAAATCTTGCTTATGTTTGTACAAAATATGGATAGAAAACTAATTGGTACTCCGATCTTCTCCCATACTGGCCGATATTTTTTGACAAATCTTAAAATGATGATAATCATTTGTCAAAAAATATCGGTACACATACCTGTGACATAAAAATTTTACAACATTAAAAACTACGGTTGAAAAAAAATTAAGCCCAAGGGAAATATCTATAAATATTATAAAATATTATACAAGTAAAATTAAACGTAACAAAACAGTCTACATTTGTAAATTTTGTAAACACACTTACAAACATCGTAATGCGACCCGTATGCGACAGCATACTTTGAAATGCAAAAGATGCCCTGTAAATATAAAACAATGTTTTGGACATGAAGTTCCGAAACGGCAATATACGGCGAATGCTGTTGATAACCCTTCAAATTCAGAAGACCAGGTGCGAAACATGTAAGATTTTTCTGGTGTTGTTAATAAAGTATACCATCGTAGTCACATATTAGCCCACGCGTAAGTTTATTTTTATGGACGGACTAATGGAAGGACGAAATCCTTACAAGGATATATATATAAATATATATATAAAGTTTACGATTGCTTTAGAGAATTCATTCGGAGTTTGAACAATGAATCCTTAAGGCATATAGCTTCCAGAAATATTGACTACCTAAAAAGACAATTTCAAAAACCAGAAGACAGAGTACTAGAACCAGTTCATTACGCAGCTTGCATTTTGGATCCAAACAACAAAGGGCGTAATTTTACAGGATCTGAACACATGAGTGTGCTAGCATCTCAAAGTTTGGACGTCAGAATGTCAATACCGCTGAAGTATTTCAACAGTTTTCTGATTGCCAAAACAAAGGCCTTTGGAGCAATACATTTTTAGAAGACTTAGAGAATCGAATGGAACCCGCTGCATGGTGGAAATGGTTTTTTGAAAAAACTGAATTGGGCCGCATAGCAATCACAATTTTGACTATTCCTGCAATGTCAGCACTTCAGTAGCTGTGAAACGATCTTTTTCGGCATTTGGAAACATTCATTCGAGTTCAGTCAAGGAATGTTAGTGAGAACTTGTCCTTAGAAGTGGACTTGAAACAGATGTCGACGATTTTATGTAGTTCCGTTATAATTTAAATTTGCTACTTACAGATTGAATAACTACATAAGTATTCGAACGAAGTATACGAACTGAGTAAACGACTAAATGGCTTCAATGACATATGTGTTGGTTATTTCGAGGCATGCTTGGTTTGCCATTGGTGGATCAAACAAGTATGGAGTAGTAGGACTTGGGGATGTCTAGTCTGTAAGGCCGAAAGAGTATCGGAGGTATTGGAGGTATCGGGTAATAGCACGTCGTTGGAGAAGATGTTTTGAACATGATATTAGCTTGATACGCCGTACTCGTTGTGACGTATACTTGAAATCTATGAAAGTTGTCCGGCAATTCAAGTTCAAAGCTCACTGTCCTCTGATTTCTTTGTCAATTTTAGTAAAATAAAATAGGGAACGGGAACTTTCTGAAAGTGGTTAAAATAAACTTTTGTAATTCATCATAAGTTCATTGACGTTACAGGTGAAACAAAACAAAAGCTTATACATACAACGTTTAGACCAGTATCATTACCCATATATTTTAATTTTTATCTTCGAAATCCGAGCCGGTGATGTTTTAATGGAACTTGGCAGTCAAATAATAAAAGCTAGATGGGGAAATTCAACCAGTTATAATCATGTTGTTTTTTACGTCCTGGATCGGATTTTCGCTGAGATTTGGTAAAACGCGGTTCAGCAAAAACATATAGGCCAATGTCGGACCTGCTTACACACTTGTTTTTTGTTTGCCCTCCCAACCGTGGCACAAACACAAAGAAAATGTTCTCTAGAAGACATTAAAAGTTGCACGTTAGCAACGCTCGGGTGATTCAAAAAGACGCTTTAATGGCCTGAGAAAGTTTCATAACTTTCTTTGCCAGCGGTAAACTCACTAATTGAGAAGTTTTTGGTGGATAACAGGGGCAAGGGAGGGTAAAATTTCTTCAGAAATAACCCTGAAAAATGATTCGTGCATAGTGAAGGGATCATTGAGTTTTGTTTTAACGAGTTTGTTTTTTGGTTCAGTTCGGCTTGAGCCATTAAACGAGAGATTAAACAAGGAAAAGAAATGAAAAATGCCAGTTCTCCCTTTAACATTATTAGATCAATTTGAACAGATTGACCTAAATATGTCTTATGAATATCTTAAGCAATATACTCTCGTAACAAAAAGGCTTTAATGTTTTTGCTAGTCTAGGTATATAGCATACTATAATTGAATTATTCATGTAAACCGTAGATTGCCTCGGAAAAAGTGCTTTGAAAAGATATAGGTGCTTTTAAAAAAAACATATTTTTGTTATACTTTTCTTATCTTTTAAAACTATGCAAGGTCAACTGAAATAATTGCGTCTATGGGGGCAAATGCGTCTTTTAAGGATTTCATTAAATCCGAACTCTTAGAATTATTTCTACCATACCTGACTGTAGTATACGCTGTATTTTACAAGCAGGTATGGTAGGACTAATTTTAAAGAGTTCAAATTAAATAGAATCTTTAAAAGACGCATTTGCTCCCAAAGACGCAAATACCTCAGTTGCTTATTAGACTTTGAAAACCTATCTACCTTACTGGAAACTCAAATTTAAAGCAGTCTGTGATTGGAAATGCATTACGCATACCCCCTGGCATTACCAGTCCCTTTCCCAGGCCCTTAAAAGGATCCTTCGGGGAGGTTATGTGGGGCTCACCCCTCAGAAGGAGGAAGCATACCCACTAAAACCACACCGGTGATACAGCCTCTGCAGTGGCGCCTGCATCCGTGGCCCGTTCCTGCACATCGAAAGTGTAGAGCAAATTATGAAGCTAATAAAAATAAATAAGTGGCATTTGTTTACTTATCCTTTCTTTATTATTTTCATGGCTTTTTATCAGTTGTCAGTTTTATCTTTCAGAAAACTAATAAACAGCATTTTTATTTATTTGTGTGTTGCCCAGGGCTCTGTTGTTCTATACAGATATGATTATAATATCTTTTATATATAAAAAATATCTTTACTTTTGTGTAGGATTTTTTCTGGCCAATGGAGATTCATAATTAATCGATTCGACAAAAAAGGAGGATTTCTATATTTTTTTAGTTCTTGTAACGCCTGTAACTAAGAATTCCATGGCAATTTGAAAAATTCTTCCAAAGGTATCCTTCCAGATTGGTCTAGTTTTTATAAAATCTAATTCTAATCATGGGATACATGAGGAATTGAGGGAACTCCTCAAATATTATAGGCACATGTATAGCAATTTTTATAGTATCTCGTGAATTTGCTACTATCATAGATTGAATGTTTCAAGTCCTTTTTCTTAAGTTTTTAACATGTTTATATTTTGTTCCAGATATGTATCAAAAACGTACTAGATACGGAATTGTGGTACACAACGAATGGAGGATGGGCTGAGCCCTGAGTGCCATGTGGTGGACGTTAGAGATGCCGACTGGGCGCGTCAGCTACAGGCTCGAGATTGGCCTGGTGGTCATAATCATCATGGTACTTGGATTCTTTAATGAAAGTCAAGGTTAGTATGATTTCCACACCTCTTAACAATGGTTGGACTATTTAGACATGAAGTTAAATGAGCCGGATGAGCTTATCAAACCAGAAGACTATAACGTTGGTATTACTAGTATTATAAAAAGTCTTGTTTTTGAAGTCATATATCTTATCACTGCAACTGATCAAAGTTGACCTATTGAAATTCGGATCTTAAAGTACCTACCAATACAAGAATCAGAATATTTTAAATAAGATCTAGGATAAAATAAGTGTGAGTAAGTAGAAAGAAACTTACAAATTGATGTTTGTATCATGAAGTGTATTTTAAGAGTTGACAGAGTAATATAATATTCTATAAAAATAAATTTAAGTAAAGGTAAGATGGTCAGTATTACACTTGTTAAGGTGATTCGAGTCGGTCAATTTTCCATGCAAACTAAAAGAGGGTCATCGGTTGCTTCCACAGCATCAATTATATATTTAAAACGTGTACAAATACAAATAGTTTATTTGTTGAACACGGGTAAAAATTGTACATAGGCACAGATCTTATAATATTAATCCACCACCATCACCATGTTAGGCCGCAAGGCATACACATTTTAGCTATTAATGGGCTGTCTCTATGGGGCGTACAGTTACCATTAATTGCGGTCTGATAGAAATTCGTTTACAGAATAATATGCTTTGTCCACTAAAAATTGTATTGTTATATATATATATCCCTCTCTAAGTTTGTATGGAAAACTACCGACTCGAATCACCTAAGCGAAACTTATTTTTAAAGTAGGTATATTTGTCCAATTGCTGCACTTAAACTTAAATTCCTTTGCCACAATTCTTTCTCCGTTGGTTGGTCTATCAATTGATTGGTCTACGGAACCCCATATATTTCCGCAGTATAACCGACTCGTATATAACGTCATCATAAAAGAAATGATGATCATTTGACAACGTGATCGGTAAACCCGTGTTATAACGCTAAATTGATTATTTTCTCGGCTGAATGCCGTCGAGAATCCTCGAGGATTCTCCAAATTGTGAATCGTTAAACGTAATGACTCATCGTTTTTGTCGCTGGAAAGCATTATACAGTTAACGGCACTTAGTTAAAAGTTAATTGTTTCTGTATTCGAATAAGAGATCTAATAATTATATTATCCTATTGAAAATTAGTAGAAAAGGATATTCACCGGTTTCGATACCTAGTGGACTGAGAATCATATCGAGGATTATTTAATGTTTTTACAATTGCTAACGTCAAACTTGTAGGAAAATCAATATTGGCGAAAATACTAGTTTAAAAAAAAAACTAATAGACAACTTTCGTAAATTGCTCGGTATCAAGGACTCAGGGATTCATTTGATAGAGCGTTGGTCTTTGTGCATTTTTTGTACGGGCGTTGTAATTTTTTTCTGAAACCTAACATATTGAGTACATAATCTTCTTCTTGGGAACTGGGGTGCCATCTTCTATCGATGGCTTTGGCTATGGTGATGTCAAAAATGCATTTCACACTACGAGACGGCAGATATCATTTCAGGTCACGTCACAAATCAGCGTCCCCATAAACCTGGAGATATCTAAATCTGACGTAATAAAAACTGATCAAATAGGAAACTGACCTACTCGGAATCTGACGAAAGAGGAAACTGACGTATTCGAAATCTGACCTACTAGGAAACTGACCACCTCGGAATCTGACCTACTAGGAATCTGACGAAAATGCAATCTGAGCTATTATGAATCTGTCGAAATCGGAATCAGACATATATGGCACCTGACGAAATCGAAATTTGACCTCCATGGAATCTGCCGAAAACGGAATCTGACCTACATGTCATCTGACGATATCGGAATCTGACGTACACCAAGCCATCTCGAATGCATCGAACCTTTGTCTTTCTCGGGCTTGTATCGTCCATATTTCCACGCCGTATAAGAATATGAGGAATATTAGAGCGCGTACTAGCCGGGTCTTGGTAGTGTTGGTAATGGCCCTTTTCTTCCAGATGACATTTAGTGGGGTCATCGCGTCCTTAAGCCATACCAATACGCCTCTTTATGTCCAGTATGCAGCTGCCGTCATTGTAGACACTGCACCTAAATACACGTAGTGGTCGACTGTGTCAACTCCAGGGATAATGGCACTTATTCTGGGCAGTTTTTTGGCACGGTCTACTACCATTAACTTCGTCTTGCACCTGTTTACTATGAGACCCATGCGCTTGCTCTTTGTCTGGAGTCTTTGAAACAGCTTCTGCATATCTTTCACAGACATCTTATCTTATCTGAGCTTCGATATCCGCTTTCCTCCTACCGGAAATCCCTTATCTGAGTTTTCGAGCACCCTCCTCCTGCAGTAGCGACCCACTTTTTCTCGCTTGCTTTTTTGAGGCGCATTCCTTATGCGTCGCCTAAGGATGGGACGGTAACTGACTGATGGTCTTACGGCCCGCAGTCGAGCCAGAAGCTGAATTTTCAGTTCTGCCTCGAGTTTGCGCCTGATGAGGATGGAGTCGTCAGGGTCAGATATTTAAGGACGTGTTTAGGAAGTCCGATATTTGCATACCTAATTTATTTATTACCAACTTACATTGACAGCCCAAGCCAAGCATGAAAGGTTTTGGCTATATTACAGTATTAAATATAAAAGTATTAATTACATTTCAATTTACAAATTCATTTTAACAGATTTAAATTTTGATTACTACATTTTTATTTTTATTGTAATAAAATATGCATAGGTAAGTCTGGATTCAATCGATACACCCTAATATTGCACTGTGGTAGGGTAGGAGTGTTTATTGACTCCAGGTAACGAGTAGCTGTGGCCAGGAATCTCGGCGTCGACTGCGAGAACATGTCCAGAGTGGGGTCAAAAAGAAGGATTTTGTTGATGTGGTTCAAGGCCACGTATAAAGGACTGGTACCCAGTGTTACTGTGGAATAGGGATGATGACTGGGTTAAAAATATGTAATTCTATTTAGTCCGTCAGTTAGATTATGGAGAAATATGGGACACGTATTTTTTGGTTTATTAAAATATTAAAAATCGACAAAGTTATAGATCATCAAACTTCTGGAGTGGGGGCTTGTGACGTCACTCTTGAGTACAATTTGTACTCAAGAGTGACGTCACTCGAAACTTCTAAGCACTCTATCCTCGTCAGTTTTTGTTTGTCAAACAAAACAAAAAATACGTGTACAATATTTTTTCATAATGTAACAGACGGACTAAACAGTTTTTTTTAGTCATCTAGCCTATTGTGGTAACTACGAAGATCGGTCGCTGGCGTGGACGGAGTGTGCCTTTAGCGATACAAATTGGGTACTTGACTGTAACTGAAATTTGTAAAAATTATATAAGATCCTGTTAAAATAAGCATAATAAGGAAATATGTTCAAGTATTGAGTTTGATATCTAACGTGTAACTTTTATTATGAGCCTCCACAGCTAGGTGGGAAAGTCCATTTTAAAAGTATAATATTATTAAAAACTTTTAATACCATTAAATAACCCATAAAATTTATAGTAACTTTTGTTATAAAACCGTTACAATAAACGCAAGTTTTAACATAGTTGCAGAACAAAGTTTATTGATTTCCCCAAACAACGTATGAGTAGTGACGTCACTGTATAACGGGCTTCGGTAGGGAGCGTTTCGGCACTTATTTGGGAAAGTCTAAAAATGTGATTTTAACATTGTAGTATCTCGGTGAGTTTTTATGATATTGAAATGGTTTTTTTCACTAATATTTCTATTATTGAGAGGTGTTTCTATAACATATCACATAAAAAGTTGTCAAGTAGCCAATTGTAGCAATGACGGATTATTTATGTTAATAAAATAATTACTTATGTTATTTTCAACTTTTTAATTCGCTTTCATCCAAGGCAGTCGTGTTTTTAAATATTTTTTTATAGTAATTTTGAACGACCGTTATTAAGTTCTTTGTATCAATTCTCAATTACTACATATTTCGAATAAGTTTTATTGAAATATTTATTTGTTTCGTTTATTAACCTCCTGGGTCCTGGAGGTATCGATATCGCCGAAACTGATTTTTTTTTCAAAAAATCGTTTTAGTGAGTGCCCGTTAATATCGGAAAATTAGTAAAAAAAATCATAGAGTTTCCCTCTCGATTTTTCTTTATGTCCTCAGGCGAGTACGTGGGGACTTTGTCCTCACTCGAGAACAGTATCAAATAGACAGAAATACTATCATTAATCAACTTTATTTTCATGTATATATACAAAAATGACTTATTTGTACTTATTATAGCACAGGATTATAAATTCGGTGTCATAATCAAATAATTCTAAAGTCAGTAACAAAAAAAACTTCGTATGATAAACTTTGACTAAGCGCTTATTTCACTACGTTAACTTGGACTAGAAAAACTTTCTGTTAAAAAATGTTTATTTTTAGATAAGCTTTTATGAACGACTCTACTTTTTTATATAATCACAATCTGCACGTCACAACCATACAAATTAACCCAAACACGGCGAATTTATCTTGTAATTTAGATGATCCTTTAGCTACCATCCAGCTCCATCATCTGGTCAGCTCCATGTCATGATAATATTGCATTGTCATCTGATTTACGTATTTTTGCAAAATTTTAGCTCATTCGGTTGAAGATATCTGCTTCAAAATTGAGTTGCAAGATTCCACCCGAACAAACATAGGTACATAAGGTCAATGTGGCTAATTCCGTCTGGTGGGGCAATTCCGTACAGCGGCTTTTGCGGCCAAACAAACGATAGTATGCACTTGATGACTCGACTGGCACAGGAGCGAAACTTTTCACACTAACTGAAGAAATTAGAAGTTTGTTAGAAAGATAGTTAAGCCGTAAAAACCGCTGTACGGAATTGCCCCACCAGACGGAATTAGCCACATTGACCTTACGGACAGTATACATAATTGAAAGTTATATAAAAGCTTGTAAAAATCTTGATCCCCCTCTATTTCTATTTCCAAGGCTGGACTAGGAACCGCCGAAGATATGTCTTCTGTTATCCTTTGAATATTTTCAAAAATATTGCTATCTTCGTCGTTGCTTTCCGATTTTGATATAACGGAACCATTAAATTCCAGATTATTTCTGACTAAACATCTTCGCCTTCAGAAAAAACGTAGGATTCGTGGAAGTTAACGTACTCTTCTATTTCACAGTCCTTTTAGCCTGAAAATCGCTAATAAAACATAGTTAACATTCATCTAAGATAAAAAAATCTGACATCGTTGAGACCGTTTGTACTCGTACGAGAACATAAGCATATCATGTTAAGACCGCTTGTACTCGCATGAGTACGTAAACTTCAGAGCTATTATTGGCTAATTTTTTTTAATTTTCTAGAGGAAATTAACTTACTAACATATGAAATACACCAAAAATTTACTAATCAAAACGAAACAAAAATATATAATTATACTTTCGGTGAGATAAATCTGGATTGACTTACCGCGGGGCATGGTCTGGCCAATGGTGTCAGATCTCAAAGCCGCACTGATCGCTGATTGGCCATCAATGACTTGGTGTTTATTTTTTTAGGTTGACAGTTTCGTTCGGAAACGTTCTATGCATGGTAACTTATTAAGCCGGTTTGACATTTGGCTGTAGATTTTTTTAAATGTTATGTCCTCAAGTGAGTACCGGGGGATCCAGGAGGTTAACATTTGACACATAGTTTAAAAATGCATATTTTTGCTGGTAAGTATACCATAATGTAGGGGCCATATTTTTTTTGGAATGTGGAAATAAATTATACGTACCTGCAGCTAGAGTAGGTGTATAATACTAATGCAGGACATCTTACAATATTGTAAGATTTCCTGCATTATAGTCACTGCTTTTATGTTTATCTCGATTTCTCCCTATATTGCATCAAACCCATCCCACTATAACAAATCTCTCCATTATCAAATATCCATGTTGAGCGCCACAACATTTGTGTGTTTGTCCAAATCTCGACAAATGTTTGAACAACTAATGCGATTATTTTGTGTAAATAGATTCTGCTCGCGTGATAGTTGGGAATATTTTACCAGTGATAGTGTTGGTTTTGTATGTTGTTGTGGAAATTGGATAGCTTGTATCTTTGACACAGATTGGTGCCCCATATGCAAAGCATTTAACTGTTTTATAAGAGTTTGATTTGATCTTTGTTTGATTTATTGCTTCTACTTTGTCGAATAAAAAATATCCTTAGTGTTAACCAAGATCATAATAACTGGTCTCTATAAATAAACCGCAGTATCAAATCGATTCAACACTAATTACCATTTATTAGGTGTATAGCTAGCTCTGTTTTGTAAACAGTTGATTGTTCTAGATATTTAGTATCACGGCATATCGAGACAAATTCGTTAGTAACTACAGAGTTTAATTTAGTTTCATTGGAATATTCCTGGATGTAGATCAAAGGGACTGTTATCATTATCATAAATAGTTATTTACGACGGTTACATATGACGCAACTTACCGTGGACTGAAGTTACCCTGATCCACGAGGTAACATTGATCATCGATTTTTAAACCCAAACACCTTTGATTGTGAACACGTTTATTAAGTATTTTTATTGAGGTAGCCTACCTTGATAATAAATTGTTCTAAATGCATTCAAAAACCAACTTCTTATAGTTGAAAAATCGATGATCAATGTTACCCCGTAAATCAGAGTACCGTAGCAGAAAAGTACATTCTAATCTTAAAGCACGTTTAATGGTCTTCAACCCCACGCAGTGTTCAATTAATGAAAAGGTTTATACCAAACTTTTGATTTGACGACCGCTTTAGCTTAGTTGGTAGTGACCCTGCCTACGAAGCAAGAGGTCCTGGGTTCGAATCCCGGCAAGGGCATTTATTTGTGTGATGAGCACGAATATTTGTTCCTGAGTCATGGATGTTTTCTATGTATTTAAGTATTTGTATCTATTAAATATATGGTCGTCTAGTATCCATAACACAAGCCTTATTGAGCTTACTATGGGGCTAGTTCGATTTGTGTAAGATTGTCCCCTAATATTTATTTATTATTATTATTATTTATTTATAAACTAAATTATTTCATGAACTAAGGTAAATGTCCGAGTGCTCGACACTGTTCCAGTAGTCGCCATCTTGAACGTTAAGTCGTTAGCAATAGAGGTGACAGCACGGTGTCGACTATTCGGGTATTAGCGTGTCGAGTACTGGGAAGTTTACCTTATTAGGTGTAACTATCAGTAGCGTGGCGTCCAAAGAACTCGATTCCTACTGGTTTGGCTAATATCAGGCATTTGAGCAAGTTATATAAATATGTACGCCACATCTGCACTTGTCTGCACCGGCTTGCCCAAGAATATCTTTTACGCCACGCCACTGGTAACTATTAAACAGTTTTGAGCGAGCTCATGAGGGCGAATAATCGTACCAGCACCAGCACGCGGGGGTCCAAAAAATTGTTCAAGATCCAATATCCCACATTTTTTTATTTTCGTATTGTAAATTTTGCAGTGTTTTGTCTACATAACTTAGTTGTTTTTTTTATAACGATCGACTGATAACTGTCGCATTAGACGTTGCGTGAGACCTTTGGATAGTGGAAATACCTCAATACATTGTTGTAATAAAAACGGATCACAAAAGATCCGTTCCGTGATCCGATTTTATTTCAATATGTTTGATTCTCACGGTGATTTTCTAAGTTAAAATACATTGTTATTTATCTTCATTTTGCTGCAGTATCCACAAAAAGTAACAATAGAGAAATCGCAACATAACATTACACCAGTGTTGGGCGTAATTAATTACTTTTTGTAATTTAATTACTGTAACGGCGGGAACTCGGACGTGGTGAGAAACGAGCGAATAACGGAACTAGGACTTTATTATGACCAAAACCTAAAACTATCTTAATAAATAAAAACTACCAAGTAGGGCTCCGAACTGACCTGGGCTACCAAGACCAGTTGGTACTCGTACAGGTGCACTAAATTTACGATAAACTACCTAGCTATCTAATTCCCTTAGTGTACGGCCTCAGTGGTGAGCGTCGAGCGTTGCGTCCAGCGTCGCGTCCGGCGTGGCGGGCAGCGTGTATGGGTTTTGTGCAGCGTGCACTCAGGACGCTCACATACATTTGTTTATGTTTAACATGAACGCCCCGCTGCACGCCCCGCTCGAGCGTCCACTCAGTTCGTACACTTAGGCTTCTAAGTATGGCTCCGAGTTAATCTGGGTTAAAATGGCCCCTCGCCATTCCATGTGATTTCTACAAATTTGAATTAAAAAGTGTGCCGCATCATTTTTGATATGAATAAAATAAATTGAGGATATACTTTATGGTGGCAGACGTGCTAAACCACCGCTATTTATTTTTTTACCTTTTAATTTTCGAGCTTTGTCCATTCGAAGTAAATAGTGGGGTCAAATTTCTGCTTGTATAATAATATGCTCTAACTTTTTTTTAGAAAAGATAACGAAATAATTGTTGCTGTATTTGATTAGGTAAGAACTGTAGATTTGATATTGTATAACAAAAATAATCTAAATCAACTACAAACAAAATGGTGTCCATCCGAAATGTTCACGTAGCTAATGATTTTTTGCATTTTTTTTTTGTGTTAACCCTGTTGCGTATCAGGGATATTTTTTTCTGAAATATAAAGTACTTGCCCTGTTCATCGTGTAAAATAAATATGATCGTGTTAGAGTAATAACTTCTAACAGAAAAATAGTACCTACTTAGTGAAAATTGAGTATTTCGAAAAATGCTTATGTTTGACTCCCAAAAAACCGATGTGGAAGAAAAAATAAAAATTTGATAGTCCATACTGTCTTCGTTAATTAGATTCAGTTTAAAAAGTTTTGTTTTTTTTTTCTATTTTTAGAAATATATATTTTTTAAACGGCTTATCTCGTGCATTTTCTCTCTCATTGTATTTATATATGCAGATTATAATATTTATGACTATAACTTTTAAATCTATGGCAATTGATGAAAAATCAATAAATAAAAGCCAGACGGTTAAAATTTACGATATATATTTAATAATATTTACATATAAAAATGTCCCTGTCCCCAACGACGAGAACCTCGTGAAGGTCGAGAAAGACAAGCTCAGCCAAGTACCTTGACTTGGCTCACGAGATTACCGCCATGTGGGATGTTGCGATAGTCGTTTCGGTGAACGGGCTTGTAGCGGAGAGTCTCGATCACCATCTCTAGAGACTCTCGCTAGATGGATGGATCAAGGGTCAGATACAGAAGTGGTACTTCTGGACACGGCACGCATAGTCAGGAGTTTCTTATCTCTGCAGCCCTAACCCCACCGGTGGCAGCAACTTGAGTCCCGCTCCACTGCCAATGGCACCCTAGGTTAGGTTTTTTATAACATGTTTATATTTTGTATGGGCATTTAAAATAGTAAAAAAAACGACTTAAGGAAATAAAGATATACGGAGGTTTGTGTATACATTTGTGAAATTTGTGTGGATATTTATCTTTGCCCTTGACTGTATGAAGGAAGACAACTCTTTGAAAGATTTTTTTATATATTTTGCCTGCCTGAAATGACGATCACGATCGCTCCGTCAAGAATGACATCGACGAAGGAAAGACCTATATTGAATTTATAATGCAGTTTATTTTCCGATTTTCTTAGTGTCGGGTGACTTCCATTATTATCGACCACGCATTAAGACCGACAACGTCTTTTTCGCTCTCGACGACGTACATTCCGTGTCGATAGTGTGTGGCCTTATCGAGCCATAAGGGTCCAGTCATTATCAACAACTTATTGTATTAAAGAATGTGGTAAGTACACGGATGCAGTTTCGGCGTGGGCAGTGGGCTACGTTTACATATTTGCCACTTGTTGGTAATAAATATATGTTTTTTTTGGTTTTCTATGATATTGTTTTTGCAAAGTGCCCAGTAAAGTTTATTATTAAGTATCTATTTTAATATATAATCTATTTTAATATCTAATTTAATATATAAGGTGCATTGGGGTTATTTCGAACGTGGAGTAGTTTTGAAATCTAAGAATTTCTCCTAAACCATGCAAGACTTTTAAGGTTTGCAATTAGTTGAAGCACTATTGGCGTGTCCAGTATAGTGTTCGCATGTTACAGTAAATATATGTTGCGTGGATTACGAGAAATTCCTTAATTGCGGAATTACCCCATGTTCGAATTATACATAGCGCTATACTAAGTCTTACTAACTCCGATTGTATTCCGGTTTTCCGGTCTCTAATTAAAATAACACTTATTGTAGTACTCTGTGTTACTGTACGCACATGGAGAGAGCAGGCGGTATTCGTGTTTTTGTTCATAATATCAGAAATAATACCGAATATAAGCTAAATGTATTATTTTATTTTCCTAATAGCATTGTCAGTAGACGAAATACGAAATATAACTAAAAGACGAGCAATTCTGAATCCGTATATAAAACAAAAGACGTTTTAGTGTGCACAGATGCTATTAATGTGTTTCATTAGAGCCGACAGTGGACTTAGTGTCGCTAGAATCGACAGTGCCATTTTGTGACGGTAAAAATGCTAAGCCAAATCTATAAGTAACTAAATATTTTTATTAAAAAAAACCCGACCGCGGTGCACTTTAAAAGTGCATAAAATCCGCCATTTTTTAACGAACTTTATACCCAGTGACACTCGCGCCATCAAGACGAATCCAATGATGTATCATTTATCAAAATCGGTTGTGCCGTTGAGTAGTTACGAGCGGACACAGGAACGGACATACATACAGGTCAAACACATTACCCTCCTTTGAGCTTCGCCGCAGTCGGGTAAAAAGTTAAGAAACAGTTTTGACACTTGTTTGGAGAAAGGTATCGCTGTTTTCTTAAAATAACAATTTGGGCTTATGTGGCACTGGAATAAAATAACAACTTTTAAGGTATTTGTTAGTTCCTTTTTTACGCGGGGAAATGCATTTACACATCCCGCCTGTCGGATAACAGTCCGGGTATGTCAGGCTCTGGGGAAACGCTCAAACTACCGACTAAAACCACCACTATATGCCCTCACAGCGGCATGATGGCTGGGACACGGGATCGCCTTCGCATGCTACTGCGAACTGCCACCGCCGCGGCCAAAGCCCTCTACGATGAGGGCAAATGCCCCTGTCAGGTCGACGCGAGTGGGGCAGTCCCGTAGTACAACCAGACTGGACAGTATAGTACTACGGGCAAAAAATATTTCCTTTAGTATTACTAGTAGTACCACGGGTAAGAAAGATTCTTAGCCCATATATTTTGATACAAAATATTATTCCGGTGAGTGTAAGCAATTAAAAAAATAATATTTTTTCGGCAGAGATTAACCTAACGCGTAATAATAAATTATGCGTAAATATGTACAAGGGACGTTTTTTTAGGCATTAAAAATAATTTTGGATCAGTCACGCTTCCATACTTACTATATTTTGATGGGCTTTGTGTCATAAGAAACATTATCCAAGCAAAAAAATATTTCTAAACGTTTTCGAGATAAAAGCAAATCTCTACATAACACTTAATGATAATCCTGACGTTGGCTCTACCGCCAGACAGAGTGCTTTTATTATGACAGCCTAAGGCGGCTGTCTGTGCCAATATTCAAAACTACACTAATTAAAAGTAATGAAATTCGTACTCACATCTAATTAAAAGCCGGTCAAGCGCGAGCCCGACTTGCGCACCGAGGGTTCCGTACAAACTCGTGATACGTGAATAATTCAAGATAAACTGTATAGTAAGACAAAATTATCTTTGCTGTTGAAAAACCCTTTTGCCCCATACATCGACATAGGTCGCAGTTAATTTAATAGCAGCAAATAAGTTTGTGTTACGATTTTTGCGAGTTTCTAAAAAACGATGCAAGTTAAGAAACCTGTTATATTTATCCTGCGGTAGCCAATCGTTTTACTCGTATTGTAAACTTTTCACAAATATTCATTTTAAAAGCAAAAGAAGTAATGACAAATTAGTCGATTCGCAAAATAACGTTTTATTACAAATTGTTCATTACACAAATTATTTACTTGATAAAAACTCATATCACAAATCATTATTTGACAAATTATTCATTTATTAATCACAACTATTGGTAAAACAACGTTTGATAAATGAACATTTAATAAAATACATGGTTTGGTTTAGTCAAGATATGACACGACGGCAATATCTAAAATTGTAAATGTATTTTGTGTTGTTTGCGCATTGTTAGTCACAGTACAAATCTGTAATTATATTAACTGCAACCCTTCCGATTTACTGCCAATAAAGAAAAACATTCCCAAAGTCGCCATTAGGTACGACGACGAGCGAAGCGAGGAGTGTTAGGTATCTTGCGACCATAATATAATATAATATTAATATTTCGAACATTAAAGTAAAACGACATTAGAAACACTATTATTGTAAATAGTTTTTTACACCGAAGTCACAGCAGTCCTCCCAAACCGGGGTTTAAAATAAGGGTATGAAATAATTACTTGACTGCTTTTTAATTTGTCCCTAATAAAAAAATGCAGATATACAATATTAATCAAACAATAATATATTAATCCGTCGGAGTTTTGCAAAAACTACTTTGAAAAAAGGTTTATTTATCAATTGAACATTTGTTAAATCATTATTTATTATTCAATATATTTGCAAAGTGTTACATTTGCTGTATGAACATTTGTCAAATAATTATTTATAAAATGAGCTTTTTGAGAAGTGATATGTTTGTGAAATGAATAGTTTGTGAATCGTTATTTGTTAAAAAATGATCATAACGTTTTTTGTAAAATGACGGTAAACCTTTTCCTGCAATATTTATATGATTTTTTATTTATATGTAAGCACCTCTTGCAATGTGTTTTTTTGGTGTGCAAAAAATATATTTGTATTGTATTGTAATATGTAGGATGATATCAATAATTGGTAATTATTACAGATTTTTTTTTCAGTAACTTCGAAAATAATAGGAATGTTATTTTTTTAACGTTTTTAACGTTTTTCGTCTTAAATCAAAAAGTAAATGATAAAGAAAAAAATGGTTTTGGAATCTACATATTAAGCCATTTTAATTGATACCCCACTTGATATTAATAGCCTAACTTTAAATTTTCGACCTCCCATTTAGACTTTAAGAAAAAGTAAAGAAAGTATAAGATTTTTTTTATGTCCACTAGGCTTGTGTTAGCGATTTTTAAAACTATTCTAAATTTCAATTCGATAGCAGCAGTTTTTCCTGAGATATCTGGCTGTGACAGACAAACAGACAGAGTCGCACCAAAAGGGTTCCTTTTTTACCATTTTAGTGCGGAACCCTAAAAATGAGCATTTGTTAATTTACAGCAAATAAAATTACTTTTTGGATTGAATTGTATGTCCAAAATGGTGTTTTTCTCGAAATGGATTTTAATTATTAGATATAATTAGTAAAACATGCATAGAATATAAAAAATAAATTAAATAAAAAAATCGCCCAAGTGCGAGCTACATTCGCACATGAAGGGTTCCGTACCAGGTTCATTATTCGAGCGTTTCAACCGCCTCACTTTCGTGGACACGTTTTGACGAAATCCCTGCAGATTTTTGTGGCATTTTGAACTATTTGGTAGAGACCACAGACTTCTGACAAATAGTCAGATATCCCATCAAAAGCTACATGAATTTCGGCGAAAAAATGTCCACGAAAGTGAAGCGGAACAAACGCTTGAATAATGACCAACCACCGTCGAGAAAAAGACGCCAAAAAGCACGTTTATTGTATGGGGACCTCCTTTTATTTTCAACTATAATTTGTCAAGTTTTAACCTATTACGGTCCAAAAATTACAGCTCTTTGAGAGACGGACGGACTAACGCATAGATGCACAGCGAGGGTTTAGTAATAGACACACTTTGAAATTTTTTGAATACGGAGCCCTAAAAAACAAGAGTCTACACAGCATTTCTCATGTTGCCTTGGTTGAAAATCTTGGTAAAGCGAGATCAAAGAATCAATTAGCTGATTGATTTGTACGCGTTACATAAAAAAATACTTATGCAGACTGAATTTGTACATCTACATTAATTATTTTACCTCAATAATCAACGATTGTCTGTGCACCATTTGAACGATAACTTTGAATATATTTTAGCGTAAAAGAATAATTTAGGTAGGTGAAAGTGACGATTTGACGAACCTCTTCGAAACCGACTATACCTACATTGTGATTAAGATGTAAAGCACTATGTTAAGGTCAGCCCGGCCAACCCTGTAAGGGCACACAACAGTTTGTCAAAACAATCAAACATATATCGATACAACCAAACTCACAAATTGTCACATGCTTGGTTTTGTTTACTGTTGAGGAAATCCTACATCGCGTTATCAAAACTCTTCTTAAAATCGCTTCGAGAATATGGCTTTAAATTGTATGTTTATGTAATCTATCATTTCAAAACGGTCAGTTAGTAAACTGAGTTTTTCTCCAATTTACCATTTTTATGTACTTCGTTGAATAGCTTGCGCAAAATACTCAAGAGTTTGAAACTTTCTCTTTATTACTGTGAATATTTGATAACCTCCTTTACGCAGCTTCTGAAATTTCCCCAGCCGCCTCAACTTAACGACTGGTAGTTAATGTTGCCATATATTAATAAAAGGGTAATAATTCGGCAAAGGAACTCTTAAGAGATACCGTTTGTTACACCGTTGTGATAAAATTAAGGTAAAACGGCTGTTAAAGGCGGCAGTTAGAGTGAGAGACTATAAAAACTGATTCCTCGTTGAGTACCATCTTGAAGATAAATTTACATTATTCATACTTTAAGTAAACAATAATTTTCGTTATAAATAACAGAGTCCGGCTTTATAGCTGCCGTCGGATACTCGTGTCTAAAACTGGACTAACCCCTATACAACTCCATAGAGGTTAGTCCAGTTTTAGACATAGGACGGCAGATAGCATTACTGTTATGTTAGGTACCTATAATCAATATTTTATTTTTCTCAAACATGCTATGAAATGTTGACATAACGTGCCTAGTAATAGGCCGCAAAGTACCCCGTTTCAGGTGTGACTTGACGCTTGGCATGTAATGGAATTTCATACAACATTGCCGGCTTAGGCCGCAAAGTATTTTTTTTAAATTTCCATTCCACATTTTTTTTAAACCACAGCATCACGGCATTCAGCCATTAAAAAACAATAAACAATGTTTGTTATATTTTAGTTTTATTGTTTATTGACATGAATATAACAACTACGAGGGTGGATTGATAAGTACCCGTTTCTGGCTATTGTATGACACATTATTTATAAGTATTTGAGCCAAAAATAATGCCACAACAATAATACTTAGTGTATTCAGCTAGTAATACCCTAAGCCTCAAAAAAAAGCCTAGCTACAAATTGTATTAACATAAGATTTTTCTATCTTTACTCTAAATACCTCAAAACAGGTACTTATCAATCCATCCTTGTAACACATTATAAACAATTTTAAATTGCAATTTTAACTACACGAATACACATATACCTACAGAAATAGATACAAGAAATCAAAGTACTTAGAAAAATTAAAAAAATATATGTAACTCAAAATGTGGCGTTATGTACCCGCATTAAAAGTAAATAAAGAAACATCATGTTTCTTTCATATGTAGTATTAATATTAGCGCCATCTCTCGCTCAATTGTCATTGTAATACATGTGTAATACGTGTTCTCATAGATGGCGTTTAGGTTAAAAACCTATTAAACTAGAATGATACGAAAGTCAAAGTAGATGGTAAAATTGAGGGCGCTTGCTGCGTGCTCCGGTGGCCAAGTGGTTAAGGCGCTGGACCGGAAATCCAGAGGTACTGGTTTCGTTTCCCGGTCTGGACCACAGGTGAGTACCATTTAATTTTTCTATGTACTTTGATTTCTTGTATCTATATATGTAACTTAAAATGTGGTGTTATTTACCCGCATTAAAAATAAATAAAGAAACATCATGCTTTTTTCATATGTAGTACACGAATACACATTCAAAATATTTCAATAATAAATCAAATCAAATCAAATCAAATCAGTTTATTGCGTTACATGTTGTTATAAAGTTCTTAAATACTAATACAGCTTCAACATGAACCTTGTAAAGGCACAGCAACATTAATTACCTAATTAATTTATTTATAATTATTATGAGTGCTTCAATAATTCATATTACATATATTATAGCAATTGAACATTCGATAAATTATTATTACTATTAAAACAATAAACTATTAAATTATGAATTATTATAATGTAAAACTAGATTTGCCAAGTCAGTTCAGGACATAGAAATTATTTCTCATTTAAGAATTCTTCGATTGAGTAGTAGGACTTGTCTATTAAGTATCTTTTTAATTGGAATTTAAAATTATTTATATTAGTTTCTTCCTGAAGTAACTTCGGGATCTTATTGTATATCTTAACGGACATGGCAAAGGGACCTGAATTGACCATTTTCATGTTCGAGTCAGGCATTGCTAGTCTATTTCTGGGACGTAGGCTTGACGAGTGGGAGTATTGTGGGAATAAGTATCTATTATTTTTCACAAAAGTGCATGTCTCCAAAATGTACATAGATGGTAAAGTTAGTATTTTGCGTTCGATAAAATAGTTTTTACAGCTAGTCATATTATTTACATTAACAATAATTCTGAGGCACCGTTTTTGTAATCTAAATAATTTTATTGCATCTGAACTATTTCCCCATAGGACTATGCCGTATTGGAGCCAAGCATGTGCGTATGCATAATAGGCACACGTAGCTGTTTTAGCATCGGTACATTTCTTAAGCTCGTATAGTGCATAGGTGAACCGACTAAGTTTTACAGAAATTGCCTGTATGTGATCTTTCCAGTTTATTGTGGAATCGATATGTACACCCAGTAGTGGAAAAGATTTAACGCATTCTAATTTAATATTTTTGAATGAAAAATCTATGTTTAAACATCGTTTCTGATAGGGCCTAAAGTGCATGAGTTTCGTCTTATTAAAATTTAGTTCTAGATTGTGGTCATCTAACCAAGTTGCAATATTAGAAAGGGTTAAATTTAAGCTATTTTTCAGCTCGAGATCATTTTGGCAAGGAATAATCAATGATACGTCGTCAGCAAAGAGTGTACAAAAGTTTTCCACAATTTTAGGCAGGTAATTTATGTATATTAAAAATAAAATACACCCAATAACGCTTCCTTGAGGTATTGAGCGATTAGTCTTTATTGTTTCCGAGTTATATGTGCTTATATTGCCCGTAAGATGGTTATGGTATTCCACTTCAACGCATTGCATTCGTCCTGTAAGATATGATACAAACCAGCTGTAGGCTATACCTCTGACGCCTAAAAGAATAATTGCGGTAAAAATGTGAACTAAAACAGCTTATGGAAAAGAAATTTTGATAGTGACGACAAGAATAGATATCAATCCTAACGTTTCGTTCAGAAACGTGCGTCTGTATTTAAAAATCCATCCTGTTTCGTATAGTTTATTTAGTTTCTCTTGAATTTAAGGTTTGATTTCTAGGAGTTTTTTTTTATTTATTTCATTGCATATTTGAGAAAAGCACTAAACATACCTCGGCAGGAAATGTAGTTGCCAGCCTCGTAACTATCTCTATATGTACTCGGCCGGCAACCCCTTACTTCCCGACCTCTGCAGTAATGTACTATTAGTGAAGTATTTTACTAGTGTAAGTAATTTGTTGTTTTTGCTACACGCAGTGGGTAAAATTATTCTCAATTTACGTCAAATAAAATAAAAAAATGTTAATCTAAGTGCACTAGGCTATAATAATGGATTTGAATGTACTAGGCATGACCCTAGACCATGTGGGGTGTAGTGGAAAAATCCTGAAAAGCGTATAATTAGATGAAGCCAAAAGGATACAATCCACAAATAGTTTTCAGTTAAAATGTCGATCATTAATTTTCAATACCTGTGTTATGGATCACTGTCAAGCTATATGCCCAGCCAGTAGCATTTTTACTAACTTCCAAAGGAATGATGGTTCTCAATTCGTATGTAATTATGTTGCTTCGTATGTAATTCGTATGTAGTTTTGGGTTGGGTCCGGAACGCCTTACTTGCATTTAGCCTTAGAGAGCAGAGCACCTTAGTTGTATTTTTGTCCGGGGAGTAAAATGTCTTGGTCTGTAAAACGCCCTCACTGTTATAAGACATAGTAGACTGAATGACTTGACTGCAAAACGTCTTAACGTCATAATGTTTTAATAGGTATATGGTCTGAATAATCTTTACGTCCAATATTGTAGAATGTCTTTATAGAATAAAGACTATGTAGTTAAATCGTAAAGTATAAAAAATGTCTTAAGTAGCAATTTGTCCAGGTTGTATAATGACATAACTTTATTTTATTATAACCTTCATTTATTTTTCGCCTATTTTTTATTCGCAAGTGTGTTGAAAAACGTCGTATGACACTCGTGGGCATTGGTCATTACAGTCTCGGCTATGCAGCCCTCGCCTAACGGCTCGGGCTATGCAACACAGCCTCGACTGTAATGACCAACTTCGCCCACTCGTATCATAATGTACTATTTTAAAGGCGACATGATCGAGAGTTTTAAGTAGGTATGATCAGAAATCGCAATTTCCGGCAAAGGCTTCACAAAATGTTAATCTGCAGTTACTCATTTTACATGAATATAACGTAGTCATTTAGCAATAATGACGTTTCATCCACTTCCTCATTTTATAACTAAGACATTAAACAAACAAGATCTTTTGATTACGTAGTCCTTATCACAAGCAAGACTTTATACAATTGAGACATTCTGCCAACTTGTGCATTTCACGACCTAGGCGTTTTGCTCCCTAAGTCTTCTTGAAACTTGGACCATTTTGTAATCATGGGATTAGATAAACAAGTCATTTTGCATACTTGGCCAGTGTACAACTGAGACGTTTGGAATACCAAGGCTAAATACAAGTAAGGCGTTCCGGACCCAACCCCTTTTTTTGTATTTGTATGTTACTTGAAGATAGCTGGACCGAAGTGGGAAATTCTTTTTTGTTTGAAAGGGTTATCTTTCAAGGCAGTCCCATTGCAACCAAATCAGAATCTGATATCGATTAGGATATTTTTCATAGTGACTCGGTATTTCGTATCAGCAATAAGTTTCCAGTCTTGACCGACTTCAAAACGAAGAGCATATGGATTAAGTAGATATGTTCCCCTATTACTTGCAGAAGGCTGAACCGATTTGGAAAATATTTTTTTGTTTGAAAGGATATATTTTCGAGATGGGCCCATTGCAACTAAATCAGGATCTGATGAAGAAATCTTGGAGCAATCAAGGATGTCGTATTTATATATCGCACATAATATATATCGAATTGGGTAATTTATATACGTGCATTTATTGTCAAATACATTTGAAGTCCATTATTTAAAAAAAAAATTAATTATTTGTGTAATAAAAATATTTAGTAGGTGTGTGAACCTTTGAATGTTTTTACACAATTTTTATTAGCTTCGCCTCAGTGAGGATTCAGCCTACAACTGTGTTTATAATTTTCCAAGCTTTTTTTGCATGCCGATGAGAGTAGCCAGGGTAATTACGATGACAACTGATTTCCCAAAAGGGTTGGGTATTAAAATATTGAAGACTTTTTGTGTAAAATTATTAGTGAAAACTGGAGTGCTCTAGAGGCGATTTCAGGTTTCGACGGCTAAAGGCATCACATTTCTATTAAAAACGTAATGTAAGAAAACATAACAATTGAATTCAAACACAAAAACTACTATAATTCTGAAACAGCAGTGGAAAGGAAACTACAAAGAACCGTTACGCTCAACGATCCTGTACCATTGAATGGCGTAAACGAAAACAAAGCTTGTTAAAACCAACCAGTAGCATTACGTTTCGGTGTTATATACGATCTTTACGAGGCCAGTAACGTTCATTGCATATTCCCGACACGGAGTCGGTATAACGCCCGGATCTTCATTGCAAAAGAAAGTTAAAGGTGCCGACTGCCGACGAAAAAAGGGTGTTGGTATTCAAAGAAAAGATCTCCAAACCGCACCTTTCACTTTGGCGGGGTAAAATCGTTACCACCTGAGTGAGATGAGCGTTAAAACTTTTTTTGTGAAATATAGGAGTGCTCACTCATGCGTTTATATTGGCGTGTAGAGTTTGCCGTAATGTTGTCTAGTATTTTGAAAGATGGAAATAATATACATTCACTTTATGTTTTACCTGTGTTACTATAGGTTTCGTGTATTTGATAGACTGTATAATGTTTTAGTTCAGTTAGGTACTGGTTATCATATGTATCATGCATAATTCTTAAAGCGCGGTAGGACCTGGCTCGCATTTCACATACAACTAGGGTCGGACGGAATGCAGATTATTGCAGATTATCTTCGATTTCTAACATAAAAGTATACGTTATCAACCCAAACATGAGAGGATACCCTGCATGACTGTGAAATCATGATTGTCAGGTATTAATTTTGTCAGAAAAGGTAACTGCTAAAGAACAAAATGAAAAAAATGAAAAAAATACTTTATTTTATAATGTTTTCGCGCTACTTTTCTATCGAGCGAAGTGTTCGCTATCGTGTTCTAAGTGAGAGGAAGCCCTAGATACAGTTCTGAATATTATTATACATGTTTTACAGTGACCTACGAGTCAAATAAGTGCTCTAAAAATGATTTGGAAACTAGGCTTCCGCGCCCGATTCTCGTCTTACCTCGCCTTAACGTGATTGAAAGAACCTTGATTGGTAGGAATCAGCACAAGAGCTTCTTTTTATCATTTCCCTGTATATTACAATAAATCTGGGGGCATGGCAGTCCCCTGCCAAGTCGAGCAAAATAATTATTTTCTAAAATTAATTATTTAAGTTAGTTAAATAAATAATGTAAATGAGTATAGAAATCAATTGGGTTCAGGTATAGCTATATTAAAATATAAAATAAAAATCTCAGATACAGGAATTATTGAATTTCTGCTCCACCGTAAACATTTACCAATTTCAAACATAGACTTTATGACTCCAATTAATTAAAATTGTAAAATATATGTACAAGTGCCGGATATTGTATTCGGCGATCCAAATTACAGTATCTTCCTCAAAGGCCAAATAATGGTTATAGTCCCTAACAGGGAATTACCTTACTTAGGCGTGTTTGCAATTACTCAATAAAGGCCCAAACGTAATTGAGGATCGATCTGGCCCAACGCTTGATGTTAGCAAACTTCCTCTATCAGCCTTTTTCCTTATAGAATCCACATTACTAGTTCACATGATGGCGCGGATAGAATAAACAATTTCTTACCTTTTCTTACGCCCTTGTCTATTTTTTTTATATTCTTCTTTCTGTTTAACAGTTCACGATTTTCTGCATCGCTACTACTATGCAATTTTGTAATCCAAAAACCTATTATAGTACCAGAACGCAGAAATTTTCGTGATCCAGTAAGCTATAATCACATACTTAAAATCCAAAATTTCAAGTCTGTAGGTCATTTACTTCCGAAGTTAAGCGAAAGCAAAGTTTTGCATTTATGACACTCACTCACTCATAATCATCAAAATAGATCTAGTACTTCCCATAAACTCAGAGAGCTGAAATTTGGTACAGAGTTAGGGTTTAATGGCCACATAAAGGGAAAACTATAAAAACTAGGATAATCGAAGATCTGGAGTACCTGGTGACCCTAATTAGAAAACACAAGAGCCCAACCAAAAATAAAAAGAAAAAACTGTGTCAAATAAGAAATTCTAATAAAATAAATCAATATGCGCACTTTTCTACAAAAAAGAAGTGAAACCCCACCAAAAACATTCTGTAAAAAACTAGCCAAGTCTCGATGGAGCTGCTTGTTTATCTCTAAAAAGTAATGAAATCTAGACAAAGTCGTGCCAAGTCTAAGGTTCCTTACTGCGATTTCTTTATTATTATAGTTAATGTTGTGTGACTTGGCCGTGGAACATTCTTTATTCGTTAGTGGGTACAAGTCAATTTGCGTTTACGTAATTAAATTATATGTTAGTGAGCACAATCAACAACAGCCTAAAATGAGACACTAGCGACCAATTACCAATAACAGTATGGGCTATTATCTCGCTTAACAAACATAGGTAGTTACAACAGATATAACATTACGTTAAACAAAATTGACTTGTACCCACTAATGTATAAAGAATGTTCAACGGCCAAGTCACACAACATTAACTATAATAATAAAGAAATAGCAGTAAGGAACCTTAGACTTGGCACGACTTTGTCTAGATTTCATTACTTTTTAGAGATAAACAAGCAGCTCCATCGAGACTTGGCTAGCTTTTGACAGAATGTTTTTGGTGGGATAGTATTTTTCAGAATCCTTAAAAATAAATTATACCACACTATATTGTACGAGCCAGTCGGTAGCCCTACCTATTCTAGTTCCAGGATAAAGCGTCAAAGAGAATAAACGAAACAAGGTTTTAAAAAACCCTGGCTAAAGCCCAGTCAAAAATTTTTTAGGTATCTGGAATTTGCAACTAGCGTATTGTTAGAGGCCTATTAGGCTGCGTTTCCACCAGGGTTGTGCGAGGATGTGAAGCGAGAGATGTGTTAGTCATGAACCTATAGAAACACTTCATTTACCTATCCTCACTCAGTGCAGCTCTAGTGGAAACAGCTCAGTGGGGCGAGGATTACACAGCCTTATAAATGCCCACGGCGTGCCGAACTCCAGCATATTCCAATTTGTAAACACTTTTGACGAGAAAGGTCTTTAAAATCACTGTCATCAGACGACCGTGACGAAAATGTCTATAATTTATTATCATCTATTAATAACTACAAAACTATTTACTTTAAAACGTGAAGCAATAGCTTGGCATTTTCGTTGGTGACACTCCTATGGTCCGCGCGGGGGGCGAGGGACGATGACGTATTGAACACCGCTACACACGATGCGAATTAAGGACTAAAGGCCGGAGCAGTCTTTCGATGCTTTCTAGCTGCAAATGCAGTTTGAAGGCAGATTTTTTTGCAGTAAAAATAACTGCACACCGACTGCAAGCGGACTGCGAAGTTGGTTTACAATTTTGTTTTGATGCAGTTATTTCACCTAGAAAAGAACTTGCCTTCGAACTGCACTTTTGCAGTCAGAAAGCAATTATTAAAATAGGTATGTATATACATTATGTACAATTTGTCTGGCTCCACATCCAATAATTTTTCCGATCCGCAGACTCATCTTTGCGAAGTTATCTCGTGTGCTTTTTGTTATGTGCAGCCGTGGATATGTAACCGACTGAGCTCTTCACAATGTTTTTCATCATATTTGCGAGGAAAAAAAAAATAAAACATAAAAATGAAATAAACTAAACGCACCCGCTAAGAGACAACTTCAACTGTCAACTTTTTCAATATAGTCTTCCACAGATAATGCTAAGAACTGCGTTTAGTTTTTAAACTTGACAGGCAATGTCACCAGATTGTACCGATTTTCAAAATAAAATTTTAAACTAAATTAATTTAATTGCATTAAAATAATCGCAAAAACTACGGAAATAATAGTAAAATATACCATATAAGTTTTATTTTACACTAAAATTGGTTTTGTAGCCAAGTTTTGAAGATGTGAAATAGCCTTGGCTGATTCGAAACCTCCTTAGTCTGAAATGACGTACGACTTTTAAAACTAAACTCATAACTCCCGAGGGAGTTATAGATTTTCATACAGTTTTTCCTCCCGTGGGAGTTATAGATATTTGTAACCCACGGGGGGTAAATCGGCTCGAGTTGGTCTATAAGCGCGCGTGTTATAACACCCTTTACGAGCAAGTGTGATGAAAACGAATTTACCATAACCATTTTAAAACACACTTCTGAGTTAGTCAAAACTTCAAAAGTTAATGTCAACTATGACAATGTTGGAATTATGACAGCTCATTTATACTGGTTGGTGATTAAATTAATATTATGAATATTTTAAAAACGGCATGAGTTACAATACAACATTAGTTTCTTGGAAAAATTAACTTAATTAGATCTGAAGAATGTGCCCTCGAAGTTAACGGAAATCAATAAAAACACGGTGTATATAGTCAGCTCGCTCTTATGACTGAGTTTTTATCGGCGCCGTGTGGAGCGGTCGGGGAAAGGCATTGTGTAAAACGAACGAAACTCGCGTTATTTGGACAATATTTATGGTTATAAGCAGAAAGTGTAAAAAATAATAGGAAAATTTAGTATATCGGCCTCAGTTTGTGCAAAAGCCAGCAAGAAATCATCAGCAAGGGATCATGGGAAAAATAACGTTATAGGCTTATACATGGGTACTATTATTCGTCTTGCTTGACGCCTAGACAGCCTTTACATCTCTAAAAATGTAGTTTTAAGTTTAATGTAATATGTAAATGTCTTATTGCTGTAATACTGTGTATTTAAAGATTTAAAGATTTTTATTGAACATAAAAACAGTAATACATAATACAAATGCACGTAAACAACCGCAGTAGTTAAAAAACTGTGTCGCAGCCGTTTACGCCCTCCTTCAAGTTCCATAGACCATGTTCTAATCTTAAGTTTGAACAAATACAAAGTACTTAATCTATCTATATATATATAAAGTTTATACAATTTAAAGATTTATTTTATGAAGATATATGTTTGAAAAGAGAAACTGGTGAGCTTCTTCCGGCGCTTCTTCTCACCAGAAGGTCATTTACCCGAAGCGACAAAAGGAAAGAATAGAGACATGTAAAAGAGCCCTTGCAGAAATATGTTATTTTATTTTATTATTCTTATGTTCGGCGCCGAGCAAATGAGGTGGTTTCGAGAGCGTTTCAAAACTGTCAAGGCACGCTTAGCAAACGGCGCCGACTCCTTGACATAGACGTTTGACGTTATAATTAGCGGCCGTATGTCCCGATACAGTCCCACCCGATTTTTTCTCTACTGCACATATGTGTCCCAACGGTGACCACTTTTTGCATAACTTTTTATACTCTCTCGCAAAACAAATCGTTTTAAGCAATTGAAGAACGTTATGCATGACGGGAGCTGTGATCTAAGGAGCTTTGAAAGAAGATTTGAAAGTTTCCAGTAAGATCTCCTTTTTTATTACTGGAACCGTAAACAAACTTGGCATTATTTCCCATTTATGTTTTTCATAGGATATATATTTCACAAAAGATATGTAGAATCGATTTTCATCAATTTCATCGTAGAAAAAATTGATGTAATATTAAACTATTACAAGGGCTTTATTAAAAAGAACAACCGTAGAAGAGACTGGCCACACATGAGATGGATGAACGACACCTACCAATAGGCCTGCAGAAAGTGGATTCAAACTAACGGCAAGATTTTATCACCAACTAGCTAGGGCATCGTACGGGCGGTGTTCGAAAGGGTGCCAGATGTAAATGAACCGAGTGATGAATGGCACGTCAGCTGGAGACGGAAAACTGCGGGTTTATTTCGGAATTAGTCAAATGTACGTACCGGGTGCTCACGAAGTAAGTGTTTGGTCAGTAGCAGGACGCTATTTTTGAATTGGGAGTTTTACCAAGAAATACCTGTTAGGATTACGAGTACAAAAATTTGACATAGATATCTGTGTGTAAAATGATCGAATGGATATGGAAATATTTTGATTCTTTTTAGCATAGTTAAGCAGTGCACTCTGTTTATACCTTAATGTGGAAACACCATAATATTATTATGATTTTATTTTATTTATTTATTTTAATTTTATTGGTATTTAGGATAACAACATCCGCAAACATACTTAAGACTATTTCTGTTACATAATATGAGGCTAATAATAGCTATCCATTAATTACTTATCTATACACTACTTATGTATAAACTAAGCATAGTGAAGACGCGTAAACAAAATAAGTGCTCGTTAACGATAATTAGACACAAATCAAATGGATCGCGTTCGCGTAACATATTGTATGTATAGTATATGTAAACACTATTGCACCGCAATAAAATAATAATAGGTAGGTAGGTATAAACAATCAAAGGTTATGTACAAAGGCGAACCCAACCCTGTAAGGGATCTTCTCCAGCCAACTCTTGAGCAAATGAGAAGGAATAGCTAACGTCAAATAATATAGACAAACTGACACATTTAGTTCATTTACTTACACAAGGATACCTTACTTACAGAAAGATAAGGCAAATTTTTAATACTCACTAGGAATACTTTGTAAGGAGCACTTTGTAACTGCATAAAATCCGCCATTTTGTTTATTTTAACAAACTTCATCTCTCGACGACACTCGCACCATCAAGACGAATCTAATGATGTATCATTTATCAAAATCGGATGTGCCGTTGAGTAGTTACGAGCGGACATAGGAACGGGCATACATACATACATACAGGTCAAACACATAACCCTCCTACGGGCTTCGCCGCAGTCGGGCAAAAACTTAACATTTATATATTATTATTCGATACAAAGCGATAATTGATAGAGTGAGTCTGCACATTGAAAAATCTACTGCGACCCATACGATCAAATCAAATGTGATGCATATAAGCGACAGTATGGTATTAATGGTAATCATTGTAAACTGTTCGTCCTTTTTTTATTACCAATGTAGTTCGTTAACGGCGAATAAGTTACAAAAAATGAGTGATGGCTCATCATACAGCTAGCTCACTATTTGATATGAAAAAAAACGGACAAGTGCGAGTTAAACTCGCGTGCATAGGGTTCCGTACGTTCAAACTTTACTGCACAGACTTCTTAAAAGTTTTCCTGTAAACTATAGGTGCAGCACTATTTTCCATATTTGTTTCAAGATTCTAGGTCCGATAGTTTCGGAGATAAAGGGGGGGGGGGGGGTCAATTTTTGCCTATTTTCTTAAATAACTTCAAAACTGTTAATATAAAAATTATATATTTGAGTTTCTCACAGTGAGCTCTTTCATTTAATATGTCACACGATATATTTTGCTAACTTTTGTTTAATTTTCTATTTGACCCCCCTAAAGTGGCCGTGACACTTAATATATGTACCAAATTTCAACTCAATCGGTTCAGTACTTTCGGAGTAAATTGGATGTGACAGACAGACAAACAGACAAGAGTTCCGTTTTTTCCTTTTGAGGTACGAAACCCTAAAAAGCAAAATAAAATAAAATACTTGGTATCCATTCTAGTTCAGAATCAAACAACTCCGCTCTTTCTGTAATTCTAAGGAAAAACTACTAAAAACCGTGCCAATGAAAGCATTCAGGTCCAAGCATGTTTAAGGTCGCATTAAAACCTTACAGTTTTATTGCGGCATCTCAAAGCTTTTTCCCGAGGTGTTGGTCAATATACTAGTAAAAACCTTTGCGTATTCGCTCTGTTAAAAGGTTAAAATAATTATATGTTAAAAGTAGTATATTTAAGCTTTGATGATGATGCTTCTACAAGCGTAAAATGTGTAAGTTGCATTAAGTATGAATAAACGAAGAATATACTTTAACAAGGCAAACTGTAAGTCAAAACCAATCAACCCAAACACTGTGGGTTTATCTTATATAATTTAGATGATGCTATGGGCACCGTCCGGCTCCATCGTCAGATGAGCTCCATGGTACCATATTATCATAATATGCGTGCTTTATGGACCTTTCCAGGGCGTTCGATACGGTCTCTTACGACATTCTCTGGCGTAAACTGAGTGAAACTGGGCTACCGCCAGAGTTGATCTGGCTCTTCAGGTACTGGTACCTAAATCAGGAGAACCGAGTGAAGTGGGCAGGTGAAGTTTCGTTTCCATACAAAATGGAGTGTGGTGTGAGGCAGGGGGGTTTAAGTTCACCCTTGCTTTTTAGCCTATACGATAACGCGCTGATTGAGGGGCTCAGTAGTATGCATGTCGGATGCTTTGTTGATGGTGTTTGTGTCAACAACTTAAGCTACGCAGACGACATGGTGCTGCTGGCCCCCTCAGTCAGTGCGTTGCGACAATTGATTGCTGCCTGTGAAGCGTACGCGGCGTCCCATGGCTTGTCATATAATGTTAAAAAGACAGAGTACATGATTTTTAAGGCCGGTAGCAAGTGTCCTTTCTATTTTCCTCCAATTAAATTGAATGGGGTTCCTCTTACGAGGGTGAACCAATTTAAATACTTGGGACACTTGCTCACGGATAATTTAAAGGACGACGCCGATATGGAGAGGGAGCGTAGGGCGTTGTCAGTCCGTGCGAATATGCTGGCCCGCAGATTTGGTCGATGTACAGAAGCAGTTAAAATTACACTGTTCAAGGCTTTCTGTACATCATTGTATTCGTCGAGTCTGTGGTTCACATATACGCAGCGGGCTTACAATGCCCTACGCATCCAATACAATAATGCGTTTAGGGTGCTGTTGCGGCTACCGAAGTTCTGCAGTGCGTCGTCAATGTTTGCCGAGGCGCGCACGGACGGCTTCGATGCTGTTTGGCGCAAGAAAACTGCCTCACTTTTGGATAGGGTGCGGAGAAGCAGCAACAGCATCCTATATATGATCGGCAATAAGGTCGATTGTCCTCTGATGGGGAGACTCAGACAGAGGACAAAATCATTATTAGTAATAAGATACTAACAACTTTAGATACTTAAGTTTACAAACAAATTTGGATCATGTTGTCTGAAATAAAAACTTTGAATTTGAATTTGAATAATGCCACTAAAGTCATGCAAGTATAAGTATTATTGGGATGGTACCAAGAATATTTAATAAATTACCGAGAGCAATTTTAAAGCTGTAAAGCATTAAGGAATTTAAACACTCATTATTTAAGTTCTTAGCATCTAAGGCTTACTACTCGATTCCAGAATATTTAAATGATACCGTTACATACATATAAATAATCTGTGCATGCTACACACATATGTATACCTAGGTTATATTTGCATGTCTCTGTGACGAAACATGTAGTTCTGTAAATAGATTTAAGACCACCTGTATAATGTATATACCTACCATGTTTAAGCAAATAAATGACTGATTCTGATTCTGATACCAAATTTGAACCCAATTTAATGTCAGGAAGTGGTCCTAATTCAGCAGGAATGATTTGCTCTAAACATCTAAATATATAAAAGAAGAAACTGACTGACTGACTGACTGACTGACATATCAACGCACAGCCCAAACCGCTGGTCCTAGGAATTCCAAATTGTATCATGTAGGTTCCTTATAAGGTCTAGGGGTGCACTAAGAAAGGATTTTTCAAAATTCATCTCCTAAGGGGTCCAAATAGGGGTTCAAAGTTTGTATGGAGAGTCTACGATTTTAGAAGTAAGAGGTTTGAAACTTTATGTCTAGACTTTTTATTAGATTACAAGAAAAGTAATTTCACCGTTTTTCGAAATTCATCCCCTAAGGGGTTTAAATGGGGGTTGAAAGTTTGTTTATCAACGCACAGCCCAAACCGCTGGTCCTAGGAATTCCAAATTTAGCACGTAGGTTCCTTATAAGGTCTAAGGGTGCACTAAGAAAGGATTTTTCAAAATTCATCCCCTAAGGGGTTTAAATGGGGGTTGAAAGTTTGTTTATCAACGCACAGCCCAAACCCCTGGTCCTAGGAATTCCAAATTTAGCACGTAGCTTCCTTATAAGGTCTAAGGGTGCACTAAGAAAGGATTTTTCAAAAGTCATCCCCTAAGGGGTTTAAATGGGGGTTGAAAGATTGTTTATCAACGCACAGCCCAAACCCCTGGTCCTAGGAATTCCAAATTTAGCATGTAGGTTCCTTATAAGATCTAGGGGTGCACTAAGAAAGGATTTTCCAAAATTCATCTCCTAAGCGGTCCAAATAGGGGTTCAAAGTTTGTATGGAGAGTCTACGATTTTAGAAGTAAGAGGTTTGAAACTTTATGTTTAGACTCTTTATTAGATTACAAGAAAAATAAGTTCACGGTTTTTCAAAATTCATCCTCTGAGGGGTTTAAATGGGGGTTGAAAGTTTGTATATCAACGCACCGCCCAAACCGCTGGTCCTAGGAATTCCAAATTTAGCACGTAGGTTCCTTATAAAGTCTAATGGTGTATTGAAAATATTTTTTTCAAAATTCATCCCCTAAGGGGTTTAAATGGGGGTTGAAAGTTTGTATATCAACGTACCGCCCAAACCGCTGGTCCAAGGAATTTCAAATTTAGCACGTAGGTTCCTTATAAGGTCTAGAGGTACACTAAGAAAGGATTTTTCAAAATTCATCCCCTAAGGGGTTAAATGGGGGTTGAGAGTGTGTATATCAACGTACCGCCCAAACCGCTGGTCCTAGGAATTCCAAATTTAGCACGTAGGTTCCTTATAAGGTCTTGGGGTGCACTAAGAAAGGATTTTTCAAAATTCATCCCCTAAGGGGTTTAAATGGGGGTTGAAAGTTTGTTTATCAACACACAGCCCAAACCACTGGTCTTAAGAATTCCAAATTTAGCATGTAGGTTCCTTATAAGGTCTAAGGGTACACTAAGAAAGGATTTTTCAAAATTCGTCCCCTAAGGGGTTCAAATAGGGGTTCAAAATTTGTATGGAGAGTCTAAGATTTTAGAAGTAAGAGGTTTGAAACGTCATGTTAAGACTTTTTATTAGATCACAAGAAAAGTGCTATCACCGTTTTTCGAAATTCATTCTCTAAGGGGTTTAAATAGGGGTTGAAAGTTTATATAGAGAGATCGGAATAGGTAGAGTATATTTACCTAAACTTCGAAGAACAAAGTCGAAAAGTGGAGACTCCCTTACAACTAAATTTTTTTCCGGGACTTAAGTCCCGGAATCTTACTAAAAAAATATATTATTGGTATTCTTTCGCACATTTCTCGAGCATTCTCAGTATAGCTATTGTGTCCAGGACCCCTTATGGGCCTTTGAACTACACTTCAGTATATGGCGAAATTTCTCGAAGGAGTGAAAGAGACAGCACTATTAGAAAGAAACAGCTATACTGAGAATGTTCGAGAAATGTGCTAAAGAATACCAATAATATATTTTTTTAGTAAGATTCCGAGACTTAAGTCCCGGATAAAAATTTTGTTTAAGGGACTCTCCACTTTTCGACTATGTTCTTCGAAGTTTAGGTAAATATACTCTACCTATTCCGATCTCTGGTTATATTAAATTGTATACTTATTTAAACTTTTAAAATTCGAAAATCTTCACACTAATATTATACGGGTATCATTTAATCGATCAGCAAAATATTCATATTTTGGTCAGCAGAAATATGTATTTGGTCAGCCAAAATAGCTAGTTGGTAAGCAACTTATGGTAAGCAAACATTTATAAATCAGGCTGCAATTAATGATATACTGATCTGCTCTAAATTATTTTGGTCAGCAAATTAAATATTTGAGCTGCATTAAGCGATCTACGGTTAATCAAATTTTGGTAAGCAATCAGTAGGTAAGCAAAATATTTCATTTTGTTCATCAAAAAAAAGGGGGCAATAAAACCTAACTGGGCGCAACTATTCTGCCGCCAATCGTGTGCGCATTTTGTCATTCGGTAATTGTCAGCTGTCAAGTAGCAGGTGTCACTGTGATATATACAGGGTGTCACTGTGATATATACAGGGTGTCACTGTGTTATATACAGGGTGTAACTGTGATAGATACAGGATGTAACTGTGATATATACAGGGTGTCACTGTGATAGATACAGAGTGATACTGTGATATATACAGGGTGTCACTGTGATAGATACAAGATGTCACTGTGATATATACAGGGTGTCACTGTGATATATACATAGTGTCACTGTGTTATATACAGGGTGTCACTGTAATGTATACAGGGTGTCACTGTGATGGGCTCATATAAAATTGGTATTTCGATTTTTAATACATCTCATAATGTTTACAAGTTATATTATTTATTCACAACGTGTATCGTTTCGTTTTTAGGGTCAGCAAAAAAAATAACCCTAACCTACCTATTTTTGAGAGCCGTTTCGTTTTTAGGGTCATAAAAAAAATAACCCTAACCTACCTATTTTTGGGAGCCGTTTCGTTTTTAAGGTCATCAAAAAAAAATAACCCTAACCTACCTATTTTTGGGTGCCGTTTCGTTTTTAGGGTCATCAAAAAAAAATAACCCTAACCTACCTATTTTTAGGAGCCGTTTCGTTTTAGGGTCATCAAAAAAAAATTACCCTAACCTACCTACTTTTGGGAGCTGTTTCGTTTTTAGAGTGACACACTGTATACATTACAGTGACACCCTGTTTATAACACAGTGACACCCTGTATATATCACAGTGACATCCTGTATCTATCACAATGACACCCTGTATATAACACAGTGACACCCTGTATATATCACAGTGACACCCTGTATATCTCAATTAAACTGCTTACAGACATGTTTTCTCTGCTGACAGTGACATTCTGTATCTATCACAGCGACACCCTGTATATAACACAATGGCACCCTGTATATATCACAATGACATTCTGTATATATCACAGTAACATCCTGTATACATTACAGTGACACCCTGTATATAACACAGTGACACCCTGTATATATCACAGTGACAACCTGTATCTATCACAGTGACACCCTGTATACATTACAGTGACACCCTGTATATAACACAGTGACACCCTGTATATATCACAGTGACATCCTGTATCTATCACAGTGACACCCTGTATATAACACAGTGACACCCAGTATATATCACAGTGACACCCTGTATATCTCAATTAAACTCTCTGCTGACCAATTGTAAAATCTTGCTACCCAAGTAATTATTTTGCAGCTCGACTGTTTATTAGGCAGCCAAATGATTAAAAAAGCAGATTAATGTTGGTTAAAATGTTAACCGTTTTTAAACTGTTTGCTGAACAAGAGTTGCCGCCCGATTTTATTTATTGCCAGCCAAATCTTTGTATGCTGCCCAAATGATTTAACTGCTTATTTTTTTTTGCGGATCAATTTTAATAACGGCTGACCAAAAATTTACTTTCCATATTATACTTAAATGTGAAAGTTTGTGAAGATGTTTGTTACTAAATAACGGGGTAACAACTGGATGGATCAAGCAGAAATTTGGCATGTAAGTAGACCAAGTCCTGGATTGAAACAAAGGATACTTTATATCCAGGTAAAGAGTTTCTTTGGGACAATAACGGGAACAACGCGGGCGAAGCCGCGGGAAATAGCTAGTACTAATATAAAATATAAATAAATAAAACAAATCAAACAACAACAACATTACAAGTCAAATAAAAGCTTTAAAAAAATATTGTGACTTGTTGACTACAGTCAAAGCAAACACGATCTCCAGCCTTAACAATTTTTTCACCGGTACAATTGTAAAATGTGTATGTGTTGTTAAGAGCGTTTAAGAAACTGATTTTTTTTATACAAGAATAGGAACCGTATATTATAACGACGATAAAGAAAAATGTACAATAGTAATATCAAACATCAAGAACGTTTGTTTGCGAACAATATGACTGCAATCCATCCTTGTTGGATATATTTCTTTATTGTGTTTCATTTCAGAAACCACGGCCTTTGATAGGCGTTCGACTCTTACGAAACCAATCGCTTTTTCACATGTACGTATATAATATATGTAGGAACAAGCTTTCCTAAGGTGTTGGGAAAACATTTTTAATTGCATAAAGCAAAGTCTAACCCTTTTCTCCAGGCAGGACGTAAGTGCTAAGAAGCTTAGACTAAAGGCATTAGGTCAAGTGGCCGGCTTCTTTCGTTAAGTCAGTTACATTAGTAACGAGGAAGGCAGGCTCAAAGGGAACTTCAGGCACGATGTCCTATTTGCTTATGCTTATTAACAGAGAGTCACAAATTGTGTGTAAATTCCAAGTCTTTCTGACTTTAAATTAAAACTGAGTTGACATTAACGTAAATTAATATCAAGGAATTGTTAAGTTTTTTAAGGTACTACTTAATAAATGTAATGATTATTCGTAGGTGTAACTTCGACATAATTTTTGATAATGCAGCTAATAAATCCACGGCTTATCGTTTGTTAGTTTGATAGTAAACTATCAGGGCGCCAAAAAAAATAAACCAAAGTACTACTTTATTTATAATAAATACAAGATATCAATGTTGATTGTTATACCTACCTAGCTATTTAAGTATTGTCGTATGGCCCTTGCCACAAAATCTTTATAGCATTTTCATTTACTTACTTAAAGTAGCGACTTTGGGTACACTGGAGTGGAGCGGAGGGGTGAGGAGTGGAGCTGGGCTAATAGAATTGGTTATTTGACTTTTTTTCTGTAATGTTATAGAAAGACCTCCTAATATAGAAATATTAGTGAAAAACCTACTTCAATATCATAAAAACTCACCGACATACAACGATATTAAATCACATTTTTAGGCTTTCCCCAAAACCTGCCAAAAACGATTCATTCATAACACCTACTGTAACGTGACATCACGATACATACTTTGTTTGGGGAAATCAAGAACTTTGTTCTGCAACTATGTTAAAACTTGCGTCACGGTTTTATGTCAAAAGTTACCATCAATTTTATGAGTCATTCAATAGTTTTTAATATTTTCTTACTTTTAAAATGGACTTTCCCAGCCAGATTTGCCGGCTGATAAAAAAGTTACACGTTAGTTATCAAACTCAAAACTGGAGCATATTTTCTTGTTTTGGTTATTTTAACATTTGGTTATTTTATATGATTTTTATAAATTTCGGTTACAGTCAAGTAACCAATTTGAGCTCCGCTTCAGTAGACATTCATTATTACAATTAACTTGATTTAATATTAGCCCAGCTTCGCTCTTCTCCCCTCCGCTCCGCTCGATTTAATGGGCAACCTTAGGAGGCGGAAATCTATCTCTTTCACTCTCTTCTCAAAAATCAAAGACGTAATCCGAAAGTATGTTTATTATTAAGGATTCTGGATTGTCCGCGCTGTGGTGTTGTAAACCAACCTATTTATTTAATATTTAATTTAAAATACTCTTAATTAATGATAAACAGTAATATAAAAAAAAAAAAACAAAAAATCTTTGTGTACTCAGGCCAGCAGCAAGAATTGCATTTAATCATCCTAACGTTGCAGCTGTCCACAATGGTCACGCTTATAAGAGTCAACTATTTTCAAAACTCACGCAAGAATTAACTAGGCAATTTAGCTAAAACTACACCGCGTTCTTTAACGCTAGCATAGCGTAACCATTATGTCCTTTACAAACAGTAAAAGCCCACTAAATCAAAGGAAAATCAACCTTAAATGGACCTTACTAGAGACTTCTTTACGTATGGTTGGTAGTGTTTCAAAAACATGCCGTGGAGCTATAAAAAGGAAGTAAATGAGACGTGAACCGCCCGATTAAAGTCTGGTAATTTGGCTAAATGGCGGTAGGTAAGCTCTAGAAGGGTTGAGTGCGCTTACTAAAATGGATGCGGTAATACGTCATCCGCATTTTAATAGCGAGCACAGTTTGTCCGTTCGTTTACTCGAATGAATTTGTGTCAAAAAATCAATCTTTTTATTTTGCCGACTGTACCTTTTTTGTATACTAACAAATTGCATGGCAAAACCAATCAAATGATCCCAAACACTGTGGGTTTATCTTATTTAATTTGGATGATCCTATGATCACATTCCGGCTCCATCATCAGATCGGCCCTATGGTACTGTTGCGCCGGTGGTATAGGTCAAAACTTTAAACGTGATTTCAGGCCGTTTCAGAGGTGGCTCTTTCACATACTAGAAGATCGAAAATTCACCCCAGTTGCCTTTGTTTTCAGGCGCCTGAAACATGTTTTCAGTCCGTTTCAGGACACCCTCTATCAGATGTCGCAATAACCTGAAAACCCGTTTTCAGGCGTTTTTAGGACCCCTTATGGGCCTTTGAAGTACACTTCAGTATATGGCGAAATTTCTCGAAGGAGTGAAAGAGACAGCACTATTAAAGAGAGACAGCTATATTGAGAAGGTTCAAAAAGTGTGTGAAAGAAACAGAACTAGAAAGGGACAGCAATAGTCGAGCAATGTTCCAGTCGAGAATCGAACAATCTAGATTATCTAGAACAGTGTTCTTCAAACTATTTCATGGCACGACCTCCTTTGTATGCGAAAATATTTCGCGACCCCTATCCTCCACGATTTCTAATCTGAATTTTATTCCGTTACGCTTTTGAGCTTCTTTGTTTTTCTTTTTTGTCCTTATTGCCTGAGGTTTCTCGGCGCTCGCGACCCCCTTCTAGAGGCTCTGCGACCCCCCAGGGGGTCGCGACCCACACTTTGAAAAACACTGATCTAGAACACTCGCGACGCGTCATAAACCGAGGGGTCGTCGACCGCCGTTCCTGGAATTGGACTTTGGACCGATTATTCGAGATTTCTCCGGAATGTTCTAGAGCAAAGGTCTCCAGATATATAAGCCGCGCACCCACGACCCCAGTTCAGTTTTGAACTAAACAGCGAAGAATCTCGAAGCGAACCTAAGTGAAAAGTTAATAAGTGCGTTATACTGAAGTGATTAAGTAAGTAAGCCTTGTTAAGGCCTTGGTAAGTGTTGTAGGTGTTGTGTAAGTAATTTTGTAATAAAGTTTGCATTTTTAATTAGTGTATTTTCTATCACGTTACCTACCCCACGGACGTGACAGTACCATATTATTGCATTGTCACCGAAGATAGGTAGTAATAGAACTTGAAGAAGTGGTCTTAATTTAGCTTGCAAGATAAACAAACATTGCAATTTAAATAAAGGCTTTTAATAAAATGCTCGGAATATGTACTGTCAGTCGTAGTTGGACGGCCCGGTGAGACGATCATTAAAAAAAAACCGGCCAAGTGCGAGTCGGACTCGCGCACCGAGGGTCCGTACAAACTCATAAGTAGATACATGAATAGTTCAAGAAAAACTATATAGCGATTCGTTTAGTAGGAGCAAATAAGTAGGTGTTAAGATTTTTGCAAATTTCTCAAAAACAGTGCAAGTTAGGAAAACCGTTATATTTTTCCTGTAATATATAGGATAACAATAATAATTGGTAATTATTACAGATTTTTCTGTTCAGTAACTTCGAAGATAATAGGGGGGGAACGGTATTTTTTTTAACGTTTTTCGCCATAAATCAAAAACTACTTATTTAAAAAAAAATACAAAAATACTGTTTTAATCTACAAATTAAGCCCTTTCATTTGATACCTCACTCAATATAATAGCCCTACTTTCAATTTGCAAAGTCTCATTACGGACCCCTTTAAAAAAAAAGTAAAAATGTTACAAGATTTTTTCTACATCCTATAAGCTCGGGTTAGCGGTTCTTAACACTATTCCAAATTTCAAGTCGATAGCATCAGTAGATCCTGAGATATCTTGCTGTGACAGACGGACAGACAGACAGACAGACAGACAGACAGACAGAGTCGCACCATAAGGGTTCCTTTTTTACCATTTTGGTATGGAACCCTAAAAAGGCCTACGTCTAGCATATACTTATTCCGAGAATGTTCTAAAAGAGAAGTAGGTAGTGATTTATTTGAGTTTAGTGAAATCGAATACAAGGGCATCTTTTACTTTTTAACCTTATTTTATTTTTTATTATGTCTTTTTAGTTACTTTTTGTATTATATATTTTGAGTTTCCTACACTACATCAGGCTACGAGGAAAAAGACTGACACATTGCTGCCAGTAGCCAAGAGTGCACTGTTGAATGTATTTTTTTCCGTGGACACATTGAAATGAAAATATTGTTTAACTATATTATGTGTTATGCGATAAGTGTTATTCTTTAGTCCTTCTGTTTATGGAGTAGCATGCACATCCTATTAAATTTCCCAACTAACTAGCCTATTACTCGCGCGAAATCAAGACGAATCTAACGACACCCCACGTGTTTGAATCGGTTCAGTAGTTTTTGAGTTATGAGGGAACAGACAAACATACAAACATACATTTATACATACGGTGCTAAAATCATAACCTCCTTTTTGCTTCGCCGTAGTCGGGTAAAAAGTACAGTCTATATCTTTCGGCATTCCTTATCTTATCTGTCGTAAATAAAATCCCTGGTCAGCCAATATGAAATCCTTTATGAGGACCCTGTCTTCCCGGCTAGTCCGCGCCTCGGGAAACCCCAGGACTGGCGCCTACATATCCCAGCGGATCCCTATTCCAGCCACACGAGGAAACGCTACCAGCGTCATGGAGTGGTCGATGCCGCAGGCGGACCTGTTAGAAAGGGTTTTCTCTGTATAGTTTTATTTTGTTTAGTTTTAGTTTTAACCTTAATTGCTTGTTTAGTCAATTTAATACTGCTTTATTTTTATTTTATTTCTCCCTCGAATAATTTATAGTCTCAGTTTGAGTCTAAAAAAATATTGATTTTTTGAAAAATACTTTGCAGAAAATATATCTCGGAAACGACGGAAACAATTATAGTCGAAGTATCTTATACTTGTACGTATCTTGTACTTATACTTGTTTTCAACTATCAATCATACTAATGGCATAACGCATTTTTCTGCTAGAAGGAAAGTAGGTTAAATTAAAGTAGATAAGGTGAGGATAGAAGTGAAACCACAACAGAAACGAACCTGTGCCAGAAAAGTAGGTAGTGTATACTAAAGAAAAAAATATGCAAAATGCACTTGTGCCGTTATTTAAATAAAATAAAATTATGTAATGGAAAACTATGACGAAATCTTTGGAATACCTATGCAAAATATTAATAAACCCTGTCTTAATCGAGATGCTTGCGGGCAAATTATTATCAAATATGTAAATGTAAGTAGATTAAGCATCTGACGTCTCTCTAGATTGGACGAAAATTATTAGTTACGAGTCTATTTAAGGTTTATTTTCTCGTCCTACCTCTACCGTTTTACGTCATACATATAGTTTCAACCCTAACAACCACATCCAATTCTTCTCTATCAGCGTGTAAAAAAGGGCTGAACAAACCCCAAAATTAAAGCTACTCACCTGCGCCGCATTAAGGCTCAGATGTTTGAGCCCCATATAATTTCTTAATCAACCTTTATTCAGACTAATCGCGCGTTTACATTTAACACAGTGATGGCATACCGAAATAGGCTGGTCTTTCCCTTATAACCTTTTGGTTCTATATGTACATACATACATACGTAATGGTTGGAGAAAGTTTCTAAATATGATCATTTTTGAAGCAAATCGCCGCTATACTTACTCAACCACGTATCTACTCCAATAGTTTCATAGGAAAATCGCACTTTTCTACTCGTAACACAGGTGCGTTTTCTATCAAGCTATTCGAGTAGATACGTGGTTGAGTAAGTATAGCGACGAAATGTGCTATATTTATGATTTTATCTACACCCATACCGCATAAATGACCATAATTATTGCAACCAGTGATGTAATATCAGTGTGAAAAAAATCATAATAACATTAAAAGCGATGCTATTATTAAATATAGTTAGTCATTGTTTGAAATCTATTTGGCCATGGCGGTGCAATAGCAACACATCATTGAGGATTTATAATATGTGTATAGATAAAGTAGTGTATGCAACTACTGTACATAATTAAGCCTTAAAACACTCGTGTGATATTATCGAAACGAGCCAAAAGCGAGTTTCATAAAACCATACTCGTGTTTTAAGGTCTCTCATTATGTAGGTATAGTGACGAAGTCTGTTGGTGTGAAAATGTCTTTATCTTTAGTAATATAACTAACCCAAGTGTTAAACTATAAACTCGAAGATGCCGGAAATAACATTTTAACTGACACTTTAGATTTTACTGAGCTCACTGACTCAAGTGCTCTTGAAAATATCACAAAAGCGAGTTTTTAAAACATGCTTTTGTTTTATTGCGTGATTTTTTGTAGTAAGATTTTGATAAGTATTACTATAATGTTAGACCCAGATGCAACCTCGTTAAACCTACCTAATCTAGAATCAGGATAGAAGTTACCACATTAAAGATAATAAAAAATTGTATAAAGAAGTTTAATTATGATCCCCGGTTGCAGCAGGGGCCGAAAAAACTGAGAAAACTGAGATGATGTGTTGGCAGACCAAGAACCAAGAGCATTCGCAGTAGGTCGATCAATATTAATACTACAATATTAATGTGCTTATTACAAATTCCAAACTCGTGAAACAAATCATAAGTATTTTTTGTTAATTATGCTTTTATCATATCTTCAGGTATTATGTGCATTTTAAAATATTAAAGCAACATTCTAAGATAATAAATTTACCTTAAACCACACGAGTTAGTTTATTTACGTCTCACCTGGCCATAAAGTGGCAATTACCGCCCGCTACGCGTGCGGAAAATCCCACTTCCTAGCCTGGAGGAGACGTAAAATTTTGTACTCACCACGGACGGTAGTAAAGAAAGCCTCATATCGCATATTCATTGCCCGTGCCTTCGGCTCAGGCGTCAAATACCTGCGATCTGAGATAGGTATTCTTTATTTTACCACCCTAGGTAAGTAATGTACTATTTGTTGGTAGGGAACTTCCAATCAATTATTATCAGGGGTTAACATAAAATTGAAATTAATATCACTAAAGTACATCTAGGACACACGTAAGCACTATAACACACGAACATACGAATACACGCTTACGGTTAGGAAACTAGCTTTCATACCGGATAACTATAGATTAGAGGTACACAGAAACTGGGATTCTAAACATTTTCTGTAAAGTTATAATACTTGATATTTATTTATTGTATAATTCACTTGTTTTACGCTATGGTCGTGTGACGACATACCTACGCCAGGGCTAACGCCTCTTGCACAGCCCCACAGAATTACTCATATGGAACGTTACAAGTAACTATTCACCATTTTTTAAGAATAATGAACTATAACAGAGACAGTAAATAATGAAAACTACTTACGAATTCGAAATCTTTATTTGATAGTACTATAGAATAATGACAGCTTCGGTTAACGAGCGGAGCTAAACGAACCTCTTCCCTCCATAGCTAAATATTTCATTATTTTCATTTCTCGAGTGTTGCCAATCTCTGGCTCTTTGGGTATTTTATGAGGACAACTACTTTATTTTAAGGCGAATAGGACTATTTTTTATTATTATTTACAAATTCTGAGGTAAAAAGTAGCAAAAAGCATTGGTGAATAAATAAGACGAAAGTACTGCTATAAATGATAAAGCTTTATCATTTAATCGCGCGACAAAGCGTAGCATCATAAGCCTACAGGAATCTATTGTTATATGTAATAATAAAAAGTAATTCTATACCTATTTAAATAACCTGTCTTGTGGTAATGATAATTTATTTTTAGTACTTTATGTATAAAATAAATCGATTAAATCGTCCATTTAACAAGTCCTAAAAATGATATTTACCTATCAATTTCATGTTAAAGTGGTTTTTATTTAAATTGTGTTCCATTTCATTTATTATTAAGCAGCTTTTAATTTAGCTTGGCCTCGTATATTTCTTTGTCTGATTCAAATCTTGCGATAGCTTTTACTAAACCGATTGTTATGAAACATTGAACACACATTGATTCAACTTGGTTATAGGTCTGAAAATGCAATCAAGAGGTATTCAATGGTAATGATAAAGGACAAAACTGTTTAACTTAAAATATTTTTTAGTTATTCACTTGTTTACACACTAGGTCACGCATGAGAAAAGAGTCTAGAGTATACTTAGCAATAAAATCGTCATAATGTTTTGGCCCGCAAAAATAATAGATGAATGCTAAAACCCTATTTTCTAACACGGTCGTCTAACTTTCCTATTAATTTCAGGTACCGCGCACTACGGCGAGGACAGCGTGGGGTCGTTCCCGTACTTCGAGTACAATGTGCCTCGCAATGTCACTACAGTGGTCGGACAGACGGCCTTTCTGCATTGCAGGGTCGAGCAACTCGGGGATAAGGCGGTAAGTAATTACATTTCTCTCTATTTAATTTATCTATTATACACATTATTGAGTATACCGGGTGCTGCCTGAAACAGGAGCAAATAATTAAAACGTAGATTCTACTCGTCAAACAATAAAATTTTCGTTCAACAACTTTTAAAAATTATGTTATCTTTGATTTTATCTTTTTGATACGAGTACATTGTTAAATACTATTTTCAATGTACGTTAACATCAGTCTAATTGACGTCGCTTGTCACGCAACAAACATGAAAAAAACATCGTAATACATTGCGGTTTCAAATAAACTTAAAAGTGTATTAAACATTAAAACATAAGTTATTTTTAAATGTCGCTGAACAAATTTTGTTCAGTTTGAGGAGTACGATCTACCTACGTTTTAATTATTTGCTCCTACTACAAGCAACTTCTAGTGCACCGATATTTTTTCAAAAGCTTTTTCGCTATCTTTTTACGCGTTTTAACTCGTCTGGCTGCATTTCGGTGAAAACTTACTTTGTAAGAGCTTTTGGGAAAAGGAAACACATACTATTGTTTAAACTATCAAACTAATAAATTTTTCACTTAAATAAATCAATACCCTATAGAAAATTTATAATTACGAAGCAAGGAATATAGAGAGATCTGCCTTCAGGCGGGTAATACAATAAACGTTATATCAAATGTCTTTTATGCTTATAGAATATTATATCCAATGAAGTAATATTTTTTGGTGTTATATTAAACTTTTATTATGCCCCTTGAGTGATGACAAATTTCATTCATTTATTTCAATAGTACATTGTGAGTTTACAGAAAAATCCAAAGCACCCACAATGCCAGTCATACAGTGAATATCAAATAGCACAATAAATTTTTAGTCACTAAAACGTACATTGTGAACAGTTATATTATAGAAAAATAGAAAACTAAAATACATATAATTGCTAACATAGGACTGCCAAGTATCTACAGACTTACTTCTTATAATTAAAATGTTTTTCTATACGTTCCAATCTTTATTAGAACTTGTTGCTCAAGAATACTTATATTGCTCTAAAAAAAAGTAGAAAACCCATAAGAAATACTTTCCGACAGAACATTATTATGAGCCTTAGCAACGCTTTCAAAGTTTAAAGACTACAATCACTCTTGAAACTTTTAAGAAGTTGTCGAAGTAAATTCAGTACACCTCTATTTTTCGCTAGCAGACATTCAAATCAAATTCGGGTAAAGTGCGCGGTATAATTCACAAAAGAGGCCTAAAAGGTTCGATTTGTTCGTGAAAACTCGAGCTTCAAACCATCCATGTCGGGTTTCTAGTTTTGGAAGTATTAAAAACTTTCTTTTGTCCATTGTTCCTTGTAAAAATATCGGCATTATAAGTTCGGTTGCTACTGGTGAATTTGCGATCCTTTATGTAAAACTGATTGCTTAACTTATTTTCATTCTCATGCATAAATAATTTTTAATCGTGTATTCATCAAAGTTATTGAATAAAATATTATATAAAATCTAATGAGTTTATATTTTTATAAACGTAACAATAATTTCAATATTAAATTATTCAATCATTAACCATCACAATGTATAGTCATGTAGCATGGACGTATGTAAATACTTTACAGTACACTAAGATTTACCTGTCTCTTTGCCTGCGTCATTCCTGTTTATTTCCAAAAAATCCCACTGGAATGTAAAATACCTTAATGTTTTAATCCAGGACTTCGACTAGTAGTGTTCCCACATCTTCTCAATCCACTCATTGAATTCGATAAAATATATTACAATAAGGACGATGACTCATGAAGAATTTTACTACAAAATGTAGTTATATGGATAAGGAAATACAAAATTATTAAATGAGACCAAAATATAAATAAACAATGCCTAAATTTTTAAATTAAATTCAACACTCTACCAATTTCTTGTAATTTTTTTTTTAACTGCTGTGCAAGTTCTAAGCGAAAGTCTCGTAATCATATTTAGAGATAAGTAAGTATCCAATAAATATTTGTTTACTAAAATGTCCATCCGCTATTTTATTTGAAGTAATAGTTCATTGTTGTAGAGGCCGGAAAGATAGACGAGTCCATCTATTGCACTTTCGACCGAGACTAAACATAGTGCTTTTCATGCCGCGCATAATGCTTTTCATGGCGATACCTTCCGCGCGGCGGCCAGCGCGGTATCGCCGATGGTGGCGCGCACCGCCAATAATTTTATAAACCTATCTATTGTAAACCTAATGTTTATACTGTCGTGTTTGATTACATTGTTGGCTCACTCGTGCGCGGTCCAAGAATGCATCGTTTTGCGGTCCCGATACACAGTCTTCCTTTTGCCCCGAAAATCTTGCATGCTCACTTTTTTCGATAAATCAATAAATAGTATTGATCATTGTGAACGCAAGACTAAAACTCCCGGATGTCCATTAAGCCTACTTTTTTTTATAAAAAATGTCGAAGATCTGGTGACCTTGGTCCTTGAAACTTGGATTTTTATTTTTTGACACGAAATGGTACATAATTTAGAGATCCTATAAATACTAGATATTTAGGCTAATAATGGCACATATAACCATATTTTATTCATACCGATTCGCTCAATAAAAACGGAGAAATAATTAATTTCTTTTATTTAAACTTTATTTTTTATCTTTTTTTCTACGCCGTAGTCGAAGCTCTGGTTATGCCCAAAATATACCTAAGATATGGATCTACATACAAGGTTTAAATATAAGAAATTAATTAATTTCTCCGTTTTTATTGACCAAATCGCTATGAATAAAATATGGTTATATGTGCCATAAGCAGCCTAAATATCTGGTATTTATAATATCTCTAAATTATGTACCATTTCTTGTCAAAAAATAAAAATCCAAATTTGAAGGATCAAGGTCACCAGATCTTTGACATTTTTTATAAAAAAAAGTAGGCGTAATGGACATCCCCGGGAGTTCTAGTCTTGCGTTTACAATGATCAATAGGTACTATTGATTTATTGAAAAAAGTGAGCAAGCAAGATTTTCGGGGCAAAAGGAACACTGTGCGATACCTACCGTCCATCACTATTGGCTATGCACGTTGACTAATTTTGAATTTTACTCCGAAATGAAGTTCTAGTTTGCAAACAACCAAATTAAAATAAAAGGCATTGTAACGCTCTTTTTCAAGTTCAAAATAGCAAACTACTAATTTTCTCATATAAAATTAAAACAGCGACGGAACGGATGATGTCATAGGTTCCTACATGTTTTATAGAGCGTTTTCAACGCTCGGTGCGATCGGCTTTTTTTTCATTACAATTGGTGGCTGTTATAGTTGTACAAATGTATTAGGTGTTATATTGATAATATTTGTTCCTTACAAATCTAAAAAAAAATCGAGTCGACATGCGAATTGCCATCTTTACGACCAGTGGCGTGAAAAATCTTTTGTATAGTAGCGTGCTTTACTATAGCGTGCACACAAGATCTTTATTTACCTCAAAGGAGATACGGCCTAAATTGAGGGAGATTGAAAATGTTTAGAAAACTGCCAATAACTCGTATTTTTTATCTGATAAGAAAATACTTGATACAAGATACGTCAAAGGAAATTAAGGAAACCGTAACTGTATTATATGGGAAATAATGTACAATAAGGAAGGTGAAATAAGGTAAATGTTTCTTTTTTGCTTCGGCTTAATCGCGTAAAAGCTACATAATTATCCTGTGGTCATAATCTACCCGTACGCTAAATTTTATGGAAATCGGTCCGGTTATTCGTATCGTTATGCGCGCTAAAACAAACAAAGACACTGACAGACAGACAATTTTTGTAAGCTATTTATTTACATTGTATTACTTATTTTCAACATTTTCCAATAACTTTTTTGCCATAATTTTTAATGTACAAACACAGTCTTTCTACAATTTTATTATACACGTACAGATATGCCACGACTCAAGCATTTGAATACGATTTAACTTTCATTCAGTTTCATAGAGGTATATTATTCAAATTCATCATAATACAGTTTCCACGCTGAAAAAATCTACAAAACGTTTCGTCAACTGCGTTTCGACAATCGTTACCCAGCCCTACCTGGCAGCTTCAATAAAACTAGTTATGCAAAATGGCACATTGCGATTTTAAATCTAATTTGCGGTGGTAGGCGGTTGGAAATGTTGTGAAGTGATATTTGCAACAATTTGCCTTTAGAATGAATCAAACCCAGCGTAAATAAATATGAGCTGGTAGTAGGAAAATTAGCAATAGTTAAATGTTCGTTAGGTTTTATTTTAATAAACAAGGTTTTGATTGATTTACTTTAGTGCATACTGCATTATTGTTGACTAGTGAACCTGCTCGCGACTTCGTTCGAGGAGGTAAAGTAAGTTAAATGTTTATTTTTTGCTTCGCTTTATCTGCGCTGTATCTCTACACCAAATTTCATGGTATTCGGTTCAGTAGTAAATTTTAGCGTGATGACTGACAAACATTAGAAAAACTATTTATTTACGTTATATTGGTTACTTTTAAGTTTTTAATGTACAAACAGCTTTTTTGGGTCAGGCCGCCAAAATTAACATTTATAACACAAAAATCACGCAATTACTTTTGTGATATCGTAAAGAAAATGTCCGCATTCCAAGAATACGAGATTTTAAAAATACCAGATTTCCAAAATAATACATCCAACCAAAACCAACTATTTTATAATCCAGTGTACCGGGAATGTGGTTAGACAGAAATTTGATAATTGAGAATATGGTATTTACTAAAGATCGATAAAATGCCCAAAAAAAATGTATTTCAGCACCAATGTTGCATCTAATAGAAGTTAATAAGTCCGGTCTTTCTAACGTATACAATTTTTTTTTTCTTTATGACTTTTTATCATTATAATTCAGGTTATATATGCCTAAATTATGTGACAGAAGTGATTTATACATACAAATATAATCGCTATAATTTTTTATGCCAATCAATGACTGACTAACACTATTTATGCGCAATGACTATAATTACACAAGTAGTAGCCCTTCGAAAAAACGGCTTTCAAATTTATGCCACCCAGTAAAAATTAAGGTTCTATTGAGCCTTCATTAAGAAAATTCGTCATACGCGATCTGTACTAAAATTACTCCGTAAATAACCCAAACTTAGCAGTACCTTTTGTGCAAATCAAATATTGATATTAAACACTTATAACTTATGATTAAATTGTTCGTGGTAATCTCGAAAACGTTTAATTTCGGTATTACTATACAATTTTTTTGTTGCCAATTACTTTTAATTGCATATCTTAAATTGCGTTAAGGTTGCTAAAACGCCAGGCAGTTTAAAATTTTAGATACAAATGTCCGTGTGTGATTCTGTGGCCATTTTTCCCTTAATAGAGAGCAAGGGTCTAAAAAAGAGAGGCGGCGGCCTCGCGCTAACCTATAATTTTGTTCCCGCCGCGCTCCTCACCGCGAGTCGTCATCGATCGCTCGGTTAAATTCGTAGACGCGATCGTCGCTTGCGACGGCTCATGACATGCTTCATACTATGCTATAGTTTTGTTTTCGTTGCCTATCACTCGTCGCCGTCGCTGCCGCTAGTCGCACGTTTTGTCGTGACTACTTCGTGACAAGTATCGAATGAGGTCATGACACATTTCGCCCGGACCGAAACTAAATTACTTCCAATAAATTGTTCCCGTAGGTATAGGAAGTATTATTCTATTTAGATCTGACGTAGTGACGCGTTAACTTGTCGTCATTATTTAGTATAGAAGGCAGCTTAGGATAAATGAGGTGGACTGTTGACATGTTTAATGTTGATAGAGTCTGCTGAACACGAATGGCACAAGACCAATCGGTCTAATTTTTTTTGGGGAAGGCATATGCCGTAAATGACGTCTTTAGTTCTGTTCTTCAACTTATTCTCATTTCAAAGCGTTATCTCCGTTAGAACAGAAATATAAAGACCGGAACGTTTTCTATGCACTATGGCCACATAGCCCTCGATCGCATATTTACGTCCTCCGCTTGCAGCTCGGGCCGCAAACGCCGGTGATCTCGGGTTTTCTTTGTTTTACGAACCAAGTTCTGTAATGTACTATTTCAAGCCACTACTCGGAAAATCTATAGCTCTCTATAGATAATCGAAATCCAGGCCGCAAAACAGCGAGTTCTTGGACAGCGTACGCGAAACGAGCGCACAATGTAATCAGATACGACAGAAATAACATAGTTGGTCAGTTTACAACAGCAATTTGACCAATGAGAGCACGCGAGCAAGTATGCCTCGGCGACATTATAATAGACCAATCGGACCAATCAGATCTCGCGTTATGCCGCATCACGTCACGGGACTTCGACAATACTCCATACAGCTAAACAAGTGTCACTTTCGTTTGTACACCTTTGAGATGGTCCCATTGAAACCAAATCAAGATCTGATGGTGGGATCTTAGAGAAATCGAGGGAACTCTTCAAATATTACAAGCACACATATAGCGATTGGGTTATTTTCGTATTTTTCATAAACACTCGCGCATTTCTTATCGAATACGTTAATTGAAAGTAGTTTTTTATTTTATTTTGTGTTTATACGTTCCACAAGCATAAGCAAGTGCGAATAACTCTTAAAATTAGATCGGGGGGCATGGCAGTGCCCCCGCCAAGTCGAGCGCGAAGCAAACACTGCCGTACCGTTTTTTACTGGAACCATTTCGCCGCATTTTCAGGTCCCTATTTGAGAACCTCTGGATAAGACCAGAACGCACAAATTTTTGTCATCCAGTAAGCTATAATCACATACTTAAAATCCAAAATTTCAAGTCTGTAGGTCATTTAGTTCCGAAGTTAAGCGAAAGCAAAGTTTCGCATTTATGACACTCACTCACTCATACTTAATCATCAGAATAGTACCAGTACTTTCCATAAACTCAGAGAACTGAAATTTGGTACAGAGTTAGTGTTTAATGGCCACATAAAGGGAAAACTATAGAAACTAGGATAATCGAAGATCTCGAGTACCTGGTGACCCTGATTAGAAAACACAAGAACCCAACCAAAACTAAAAAGAAAAAACTGTGTCAAATAAGAAAATCTAATAAATCAATATGCCCACGTTTCTACAAAAAGAAGTAAAATCCCACCAAAAACATTCTGTAAAAAACTAGCCAAGTCCTGATGGAGCTGCTTGTTTATCTCTAAAAAGTAATGAAATCTAGACAAAGTCGTGCCAAGTCTAAGGTTCCTTACTTCGATTTCTTTATTATTATAGTTAATGTTGTGTGACTTGGCCGTTAAACATTCTTTATACGTTATAATGGGTACAAGTCAATTTGCGTTTACGTAATTAAATTATACGTTAGTGGGCACAATCAACAACAGCCTAAAATGAGACACTAGCGTCCAATTACCAATACCAGTATGGGCTATTATCTCGCTTAACAAACATAGGTAGTTACAACAGATATAACAATACGTGTAAACAAAATTGACTTGTACCCACTAACGTATAAAGAATTAAAGACTGTTCAACGGCCAAGTCACATAACATTAACTATAATAATAAAGAAATCGCAGTAAGGAACCTTAGACTTAGCACGACTTTGTCTAGATTTCGTTACTTTTTAGAGATAAACAAGCAGCTCCATCGAGACTTGGCTAGTTTTTTACAGAATGTTTTTGGTGGGATTTTAAATTACTGTAAGTACTGGTATCAAAAAAATATCGAGACGCTGTAGTATCACCCAGCCGCAAAGACCTAGTCGAACTAAAATAGTATAATCAATAGCGAGCCGACAGGCTTTGTATCAACGGCCTGCTTCTATTAAAAGACGAGCTGTCTGAGCCAGCGGATTTGCTGAAATGCCTCTCGAAGCTGGTGTGATGTGAGATGAGACAAACAAGCCGTTGTTGTGGATCTATCTTCTATATATATATATAAAAGGCAAAGTCCTGACTGACTCATCAACGCACAGCCGAAACTACTGAAGTGAAGAATTTGAAACTTTCACAGCAGAATGGTCATATGTGAGAGATACGAACGGATTTATCGAAATTCATCCCCTAAGAGGTTCAAATAGGGGTTCAAAATTTGTATGGAGAGACTACAATTTTTTAAGTAAGAGGTTTGAAACTTCATGCTTAGATTCCCATAAGAATGAAAGAAAATTAGTTTCACCGTTTTTCGAAATTCATCCCCTGAAGGGTTAAAATGGGGGTTGAAAGTTTTTATCGGGATTCTACGATCTTTTTAAGTAAGAGGTTTGAAACTTCATGCTTAGATTCTTCATTAGAATGAAAGAAAAGTGATTTCACCGTTTTTTGAAATTCATCCCCTGAGGGGCTAAAATGGGGGTTGAACGTTTGTATGGAGAGTCTGCGATTTTTAAAGTAAGAGGTTTGAAACTTCATGCTTAGCTTTTTCATTAGAATAAAAGAAAAGTAGTTTCACCGTTTTTCGAAATTCATGCCCTGAAGGGTTAAAATGGGGGTTGAAAATTTGTATCGAGATTCTACGATCTTTTTAAGTAAGAGGTATGAAACCTTATGCTTAGATTCTTCATTAGAAGGACAGAAAAGTAACATCACCGTTTTTTTTAATTCATCCCCTGAGGGGTTAAAATGGGGGTTGAAAGTTTGTATAGAGAGTCTGCGATGTTTTAAGTAAAAGGGTTGAACGATCATGTTTAGACTCTTCATTAGAATAAAAGAAAAGTGTTATCACCGTTTTCTGAAATTCATCATCCAAGGGGTTCAAGTGGGGGTTGAAAGTTGGTATCGGGACTCTACGATCTTTTTAAGTAAGAGATTTGAAACTTTATGTATATATTCTTCATTTAGATCAATGCAAAGTAATTTCACCGTTTTTTGAACTTTATTTTCTAAGGGGTTTAAAAGAAAGTTAAAGGTTTGTATCGGGACTCTACGATCTTTTTAAGTAAGAGGTTTGAAACTTCATGCTTAGATTCTTCATTAGAAGGAAAGAAAAGTAACATCACCGTGTTTTTTAATTCATCCCCTGAGGGGTTAAAATGGGGGTTAAAAGTTTGTATAGAGAGTCTGCCATGTTTTAAGTAAAAGGGTTGAACGATCATGTTTAGACTCTTCATTAGAATAAAAGAAAAGTGTTTTCACCGTTTTCTGAAATTCATCATCCAAGGGGTTCAAGTGGGGGTTGAAAGACTTGAAAGTTGGTATCGGGACTCTACGATCTTTTTAAGTAAGAGATTTGAAACTTTATGTATATATTCTTCATTTAGATCAATGCAAAGTAATTTCACCGTTTTTTGAACTTTATTTTCTAAGGGGTTTAAAAGAGAGTTAAAGGTTTGTATCGGGACTCTACGATCTTTTTAAGTAAGAGGTTTGAAACTTCATGTTTAGATTCTTCATTTAAATCAATGAAAAGTGGTGTATTCACCGTGTTTTGAAATTCATTCTCTAAGGGGTTTAAATGAGGGTTGAACGTTCGTATCGGGACTCTGACGATCTTTTTAAGTAAGAGGTTTAGAAATAGTTCAATATTTAAGCGTAAATTCAAAACGTTTTTGCTGCAAAAGTGCTATTATACCGTACTAGACTTTTTGCGCTCAAATTTAGTCAATTGAATTATATAATATTATTATCTAATGATGTCTTTTTTTTACTTTGTTTTTAAATTGTTATTTCGATGTTTTATTCTTTTAATTATTGTATAATTATAAATGTAAATTTAATTTTAATAATATTTTTCTACTGACATTGCTTAGTATGTAAGTTGATATTGTTAGTAATCTAAATTATATTATTGTATTTATGTTTCAAACACAACGCATGTTGTTATGAATAAATGACTATGACTATGAACTTCATGTTTAGACTCTTTATTAGAATAAAAGAAAACTGATTTCACCATTTTTCAAAATTCATCCTCGGGGGGGTTTAAACAGGGGTTGTAAAATTGTATTGTACTTTACGATCTTTTTAAGTAAGAGGTATGAAACTTCATGCTTAAATTCTTCATTGTTTTAAAAGAAGAGTGTTTTCACCTTCTTTTGGAATTCATTCCCGAAAAGCTTAAATAGGGTTTGAGAGTTTGTATCGGGAATAGGTATATGATTTTTACATTAGGAGATCTAAGACATCATAGATAGACTTTTTATAATGAGCCAAGAAAAGCCATTATTACTGTTTTCCGAAATTCATCTAATTTAGGAATTAAATAGATGTTGAAAGTTTAAAAGACAGAACAAAAACTTATAGATCTAGAAATTTTACATGTGCAGAGGTTCTTATTTCCCTTAAGGGGTTTAAAAGGGTTGAATATTTGCATGGGAAGTTTTGAAACTTTATGTATAGACTGTTTATTAAATTTAAAGAAAAGTGATTCCACAGTTTTTCAAAATTCATTTCCTAAAGGACTAAAGTCGGAGTTGAAATTGGTATACTTGGGACATGATTTTTAAAGTAGGAGATCTGCGACTTGATATGTAAACGCTTCATTATATGTCAAGAAAAGTAACTTTGCCAGTTTTCAAAATTCATACCCAATTAAATGGAGCTAAATGGGGGTGGGAAATTTGTATTTGGACAGAATAATTAACTACTAAACCTAGAAACTTGAAACATGCTGAGTACATTATTTATATACAACGTATAAAAAGAATAAAAAATTGTTTTTTGGATATTCATATTTAAAGTAGGTATTAAAGTTTGTATAGAGAATGGTTCTTTCAGTTAGAGGTATAACGTTACATAATAATCCTATTTACTAAAAATCAAGAAAATATATCCACACATTCTTAAAAAGTCGTTCTCCTGACTTATCACGTTTCTTGAATAAAAGAAACGTGCATTCACCGTTTTTCGAAACTCATCCCTAAGGGGACAAAAGGGGTTGCTTCTTAGGGGGTAGTTACTAGTTAGTAAACCAGTTTTCGTGGTTTTGGTAATGTAGAAAGCGGTACTACTATTAGCCTGCGGTAAAATAGGTATGTACCTACGCCTTTAACCGCCCACATGGGTATTCGAATTTCACGCGGACGAAGTCGCGGGCAACAGCTAGTTTCATATAAAAAGGGTACATTTGTACATGAAAATAAATTGGTGATAAAGTTCTCCTCAAATTCTTGATTTAAATTTAACCACATTGTTAATTTGATTGAAGTGGTAACTTGTTAGTTCACATATTGAAGAATATATCAAGCTAAACCCATTTAAACCATGATTGATGTAGTGGAAACCGATGATGACCCTATTTTAGTTTGTATGGAACACCGACGGATACTAATCACCTTAAAAAAACTGAATTATATGAAAGATTTTTTCCTCCTAATTATTTATCTTTTATGAAACACAAATGACTTTTGAAATTAACTGTACGTAAAACACCACATACCACTCACAGCCACATTATAGCAGAAACACTAAACGATATAATTCAAGTCACGTATATCCATCGAACTGAGACATCCATTACTCTAGTTTCAACCCATTGAATGGATGTAAGTGCTTTTATGTCTTTATTCGAATCGAATTCCCTGAATGTCGTGTATAAGAGAAAATTCAGTTATTGCATCTCCTTACCAAGAAGATAGCAATTCTACTGTATTTCTCGTTTTATTTGCGAGATCATAAATATTGTTACAAGAGTTTCCGGAGTTGATGATTTACGTCCACCGAGAGTTATAACGCATTTTATGACACCTAAATTCGTAAAAAGAAGTGGAAATGGAAGGATTATTTGAGCCATTTGCTGTGCGAGTATATGAAGATATTGGCATTTATCGTAATAATTATTTCCAAACCTCTTCTGGGCACTTATCTAAATGGCTAGATGGATTGGTTCATACGCGTGGATAACATGCGAACTTTCATGCTGTATTTCAATGATCTAGTCTAGAGGTTTAATTCTAAAACAAATAATTTCCTAGCGCACGTCTACATCCCAATATGGTTTTCGAATTTCATCCCGTTATATTTGCAGTGACTTAGTGTACGAGTATACCTTAGTCACGATACTGTTATCTATGTAGAACGGTGGTTCCCAAAGTTAGTAAAAGTAGAAGATCTGATGTTTATTTTTTTAATAGAATTACACGATGTGTTTATGCAGTACTTATAATATAGTGTATTTATCTTGTACTGCTTAAAGTACAGTTATAGGAATACATAATATTATGATGTATTTCATCACAATGAAGTACCTACATTTACTTTTTCGTAGGTTGCAAAAGTAAAATTCTACTTCCCATTTTACTTATTTCTTTCACTCATATTAAAACAGATGAAGCAGTATATTTTGAATTTGCGCAATTTTTTTACCGGGATATAAACTTATCTTATTTTGCTAGCCAGATCTTGGTGTATTAGTATATCAAATTTTATCGCAATCCATGCAATTGTAACCGCTTTATTTATAACAATCATATAAACCCCAAGACGTCCAAACCACCAAATATCCATACAGCCAAATCTCCAAAAATCTTCACAAACTAGGAATTTCTGGTACTTATCAGCGTTATTCGTCCCATTCGTTTTTCGTTCAATTCGTATTTCGTCTCATTCTAAGACTATTCTTTATACATAAAGAATGTGTGACGAATATAGAATGAGATGAAATACGAATTGAACGAAAAACGAATGGGACGAATTACGCTGATACCGAATTTCTGATATAATTTAGTTTATATGGATCACAAAACTAAAATTCTATTAAAACAAAACGACATAAAAACGTCGTAAAAAATAAAAGTTTTCTTTGAATTGTTATTCCCATTTGCAGTCGGACTTGAGTTGTCAAAACAACCCTTCGGGGAGTATAAGATTTGATACAAACTCAAATTATTCATTTCATTAAGAGAATAGGCCTATCGGGAGAGATTTAGTAGCTCGAGATGGCCAAGATGGAACGGTCAAGGATACTGTGACTTGTGGGTCACATCTTATTTATATCAGGTCAGGAAATTAAAAAGAAAGATGATTATTAAGTTGTATGTAACTAAAAACCTATTGTATGTATAATATTGTCTTCGGTTTCCGCGATTATCACTCATAGTAATAAAACAACTTAAACGGATTAAATCGCGTATATTACTACATTTTAAGTCCCGACGTTTCGTAACCCTTTTCAGCGTTCGTGGTCGCGGGTAGACCACGCGGGTAGACTATTGTATGTAACCAAATTTCAATATTTTTTATGATTGTTACAATAAATCAGGTAACTATCAACTTAAGAAAACAGTTGAACACTTCAAGCCTAAAATATTTCAATTTCTGATATTACATTTACATTTTCAGAGAACCATAAAAAATAATAAGAATACAAAATTAAATTTAAACAAACGCGTCGCACTTGTCTTTATTTCAACGATGAAATGAATTCTTGGCACCTTTAAAAAGGAACATACGGGGTGAATAAATTTGAAGACGTGAGTTGGGAGCGCAAAAGTGGTTACATGCGTGGCCGTGATGTTTAGATTCTATGTCTGCTTTGGCTTAGCACGTACTGTGATTTAACCACAACTGGTTTCAAAACCGTTTTTTGCGGCATTAACTAACCTGTTACGTTTTACTAGCGGTTATAAACTGCGGTTTTTTTATGTAAGTGGCTTGTGGAAGCTGGGTAACGAAAATAAATTAAGTCACTTTATTGCTGTCACTAGTCAGTTGACACGGTATTGACGTCATAGCATTCTATATAGGGATTGGAAATGATTGGAGGCCTTTGAAATTTAGTGTTGACGAATGGAGAAAATTTGTAGGACAAGAAAAAAAAACATAGTAAGAAGTCTTTCAAAATGTACAAGTCTCACTAAAACGATAGAAAATAGGGAGAACATAATATATCGAGGGTTTCAGGCCAAAGGGGCGTATACGCAAAGCAAACCGCTTGCTTGTATGCCCCTTTAGCATGAAGCCCTCGATATTTTATTTGGACAATGATACGTTTATAAATAACAGAAGATAAAGAGTAGACTAAAAATAAGCTATATGAACCAAATTAAAAAGAAGGTAGCCGTCGTGTCGTATAAGGAAGTCCAGGAGTGGCTCATCTCTTTTTTTGATGAATCAAAATAAAAATTCACCTGTTACTTGCTGTTTTTTGCAAATCAGTTAATTTCAAAATTTTACTATCTTCAATTTTTTTTTTCTCTGTATTCGTTGGGTAGGGTGAACAGAACATCTTAAAAACTAGTATTTCACATGAGCTTTTTTTTTGTTACAGGTATCATGGATTAGGAAAAGAGATTTGCATATACTTACAGCAGGAATATTAACATACACTTCAGATCAACGGTTTCAAGTAAGTTAGAATGAATTATTTTCGTTAATAAAACGTAAATTTTAAATATTTTTTTAATTGATGGTATACTCGAAAATTCATTGCCTCGATTAATAATACGATTTATCAGAATTAAGTTAGATAATAGTTTTAGGAAATAAAGATCATTCGAGTTTATTATCCAATTATATAAATTTATTATATCTACTTAATTAATTTCTTTCGTGACGTATAAAATGTTTTTATGAATAAATGATTTAATTGTATAGAATATAAATGGAAGAGTTCGTGATATTGTTTATGAAAATATTGCAGGTAATAAGGCCAGATAAATCCGAGAATTGGACGCTACAAATCAAGTTTCCCCAGGAAAGAGACGCGGGCATCTACGAGTGCCAGGTCAACACAGAGCCGAAGATGTCACTGGCTTTTCAGCTGAATGTTGTAGGTGAGTCAGTCTTCTTCATCATGCTGTCGGTAGAACTGCACCTAGTTATCATGAAGGAGGATTTATAGCTGTTATTCTTAACCTTTTCATATCTCGATCGATTCGTTGCACTTCATGGAAAGAAGTCATTATAAATTTAAGGTGAATCAAGTCGCTAGGTTCACCACCACGACAAATGGGCTAAAAATTTATACCAATGTTAGATAAATGTATTTTATTTTAAAGGTTGATACATTTTGGCTGCGCGTGAAATAATGATAATAGAATAACATGAGAAGTGTGATAAAAGCAAAAATAGGATAACACACGTGAAATTCGTAAAGCCTAGAGCACATAAGGGATTTTTTTTTATTATTTTCATTGGTATGATTTGGGATACTCAAAATAGAAAACAAGTTTGAACAAAAATTATATTCTTTATTCCATATTGTTTGCTTGGTCTGAGGCTAGGCTTTATATACCTATTTGTCACAGAAACATCAAATATTTTTAGTCAATACCAATTAGTAGTAAATCACTACGTTTCAATAGTGCACACTCAGCTTAACAACAGATCACGAATGTTACGTAACACATATACTGCCGTCCTAGTTTAAAAGGCGACTTTTTACTATGAACTTCCATAGCAAAAAGTCGCCTTTTAGACTAGGACGGCAGTATAGTAACACATGGTATCATTCGTGAATCGAAAATGCTGTGGACATAAACTTAAAAATTATATATTCGGTGAGTTTTGAAGTTAGAAAGCACCTAATAACTTTATTTATTAAATGAATAGTCTACCTACGCTACGTCTACAATTTTTAATTATGTAATTAAGTTGTGTTCCTACCTTGTCATTGTACAAAACGTGAAATAATGTCGAGACAAAACACCCGCCACTTGTTCCTCTGTCATTTGTCGTACACAAAATGGCGGATTTTTTTCCGTAGGTTGGACAACCTGTAGTGTGGTGTTGCCATGACTCAATAAAGGTTTTTGCGGCCCTGAATTCTTGTTATTTCCATTGTAATATAGTAACATACGTGAGGTATCATTCAGGATCGAAAAGTGAGACACATGTTTGAAATTATTTTTGATACACTTTATTGCGGTATTTTATTAAAATAATTCAACAGAAAAGTAGCAAGTTTAGTGAACAACGTTAGCTGTTCCGAACTTATAACGGGTACGAATCAAAAATATATTTTCTCTTTCTAACTTCGATCTGCGAGATGTCGTAATGGGACACAGAATTTTTGTATGAACGCAAAATACAACCCTTTAAAAAAAATCGCGTTTTTAATAAGAAACGTTAAATTACATTGTATATATAAATACGAAATTCTGCTAATCAGGCATACCTTTACAAGTTATTATAAAATAAAATAACGTAAAAGTTATACATAATTTAAGTGAGAGCGACATTGTTTTTTTTCCAAATGTACAATTTTTGGCGGCCATGCCCTGAAATAAGTAAAGGAAATATATTATTTTTCGGTGGCTTGCCTCGTGTTTTTACATAAATATCGGTGGTTTTGTTTTGATGACCATAAAATTAGCACCGAGACTTCCTGTCGTGTCAGTATTAACACCGGTCCTTTCGAGTTTATCAATTTGAAAACCAATATAGAGGTTTCCCTGTGGATTTCCTTTCCAAATAGATCATATTCATGCGACATACATTTTGGGAAAGTGGACTGAGGTCATTTTATCTTTATACGCTGGGCAGGGAAAGTATTAAGTAATCTTTGTAAATATTTTCAATACGATTTCAAAATTCTTGTTTTAACGCAATGAGGAAGAAATCTGTTGAAAAACTACGTTTTGACGCTGTATTTATGCTTAATTAGCCAAGTAAATATTCTTTGTTGGCGTGAAAAACTTTAATTAAATTTGAATTCCTTTTTCTCTTAGATCTTTTAGTTTTAATAAGTCGTATAAATACAGCAATACCGTGTAGACCATACGGCATTGTTGTATTTTATAATATTTTACAAATCAAATACACACAACTTATATAATATGTATATGACATTCAAAATTAACACTGTGAATTAAGGCGTGGAAGTAGACCAAATTAGTCCCCTAATTAGGGGAACAAGTGACAAAAAAGTCGCAAAAGGCCACTTTGAGTCGACTGCTTATTTCAGTATTTCTCATTCACGAGATGATTATGCCTACCATCTAAATATTTATACTTTAGCACAACGGTAGAGTTGCTAAGTAAAACTCATAAGCATCCTTAATATAAGATGTCAAAGTTAGCCAACTTGACAGTGGTCGACAAACTCCCTTGATATTACAATTTTCTTCCTCAGCCGCTATTAAAGTCTTGCGTTGTAATAGGGATAGGATACTTGATACTCGAAAAGTACGAGTAAATAAAATACTTGCAAATATTTATTTTATATATAAGCGAAATTTACTATAAAGATTAGGTATTTAACCATTTAGAACTAGACGAGTTACATATGTAATAAAATATATTATTGTAGAATATAGAGTTAAATTCAATACCAGCAAAGCCTTATTGCCAATCAGTACTAAGCCAATAATAACGTGAAATGATTCGTGTTAATATTATTGAAACATGAATATTATATTAGGCGAATCATTTCAAATTCATCAATTCCACTAGAAACTAATTCTGCGAATGTCACTGTTTGCAATGCAATGTCCTCTTTTTACCCGACTGCGGCGAAGCCCAAAGGAGGGTAATGTGTTTGACCTGTATGTATGTATGTGTGTATGTCCGTTCCTGTGTCCGCTCGTAACTACTCAACGGCACAACCGATTTTGATAAATGATACATCATTGGATTCGTCTTGATGGCGCGAGTATCACTGGGTATGAAGTTCGTAAAAATAAACAAAATGGCGGATTTTATGCACTTTTAAAGTGCACCGCGGTCGTTTTTTTTAGTAAAAATATTTAGTTATTACTTATTGTAAAATTATTCATCTATACTTTAAATAGAACTTACTTGCGCAAGCTAAGAGAACGGTCATCTTTATACAAATCTTTATACAATGTGTACCGTTGCATTGTATTTTTAAATAATCTTGCTTGTAATTAATACCAGGTACTAAAAATACCTCATTAAGTCTCATACTACGTTACAACAGGGACCTAATGACAATAGGGACGAGGAGATTGGTCGGCACTTCCACAGAGTAAATAGGGCGATTTCAGCTAATGGAAGCACCTCTTTACCTTAGCTACTTCTTTTTACAAGCCATATTAAAAACTTCTTACTTTAAACTTTGAACAGTCTTGTTAAGGTGCAAATTATCTTAGGGGTTAAAGCTTGTAAATTTGTATTTAAGTTAATAATGAGCGCACTGAGATGGGAAAGATACGCAATGACATTGGTCTTTGAACCGAGTTGTTTCTCTTTATGCTTTTAACAACTGTCTCTTTATGGTTGAATTTGTTGAGTTGTTTTTAAATGTTTTGTTGTTTTACTTGCAATCATCCACGAAAAGAAATGTCCACCTGTAATGGATTACAGATTTCAAGTTTCTCTTACATATTCCTAATTTCATAAATAAAATAACGTTCCGTATTTACTCGATTTGTTACCATCAAGTTATCAAAAATTGCTTGATTCTAAGTGATTACGGGCGCACCATCGACCGAACCATTTTCACTTACGCTGATATGCAACGTCACGATTATACATTGCTGCTTTAATTTGTCATATAAACAACAAAACAAGCAACGAACAACAATAAGAAATATTTTATTAGAAGAGAAAAATTTAAAAATTATATGTCTCGGGCCCTCGACTCGGGAGTTTCGGTAGCCTAGTTGGTTAAGGCGCCTGTTGGCCCGGATAGCCGAGGAGATGCAGGTTCGAATCCTGCCCGAGACATATAATTTTTCAATTTTTCTCTTCTAATAAAATATTTAGAATTCGTTGGCAGTCGTTAATGCTTTAATAAATAAACAATAAGAAAGCTCAGCGATCATCAATTCATCCGAAGTAAATAATCCAAAAGGAGTTGTTTAATTCAACGACCAAGCTCCTTAAAATTAAGATTAAAAAAGCCGGTTAAAAAAGGAGTTGTCTTCAAGACGTATTTCCAATCTAGAAAGATCACACTGTTTATCACTTGTATAGAATAAATAAAACTTCTGATTTAAAAGATTTTAGTTTGACAAAGTAGCTTGCAATATCCTTTAGCCGTTGAAAGCATGCGATAACATAATTTAGCAGTTTAAAGCATGCGGTGGCATCCTTTAGCAGTTGAAAACATGTAATAGCATACTATGGATTCGCAATGCGTATAGTGTGCCTGTAATTATCCAGCTAAATACGATTCGATACTGATATTGATATATGTGATTCCACCCTAAGGCTTTAAGATTTTCTTGGTTCTTCGCATTATCAGGCGTATTCATCTAGCTAGGGCTTGTGAATAATTAGCCTTCTTTCGACATAATTTAGGGAATATCGTGGGAACATAACTCGGGCTTTCTGGTGCGTCTGATTTTCTAACTCCGATAGAATTTCCACTACAAAATGTATGAGGTTTTGCGGCGATTCATTAACACTGAAATAATAAATACAATAATGAATATCACATAAAATATATCGCAAATAAAAACGTAAATTATTAATTAAATTTATACATAGGTACCGCTTACTTTTTCCACTTATTTCTTATTTTTACTTATTTCTCTGATCCAATATCCAGGCCGCTGTAAAAAATACATTACTCAGAATATTAATGCACTATTGTTACTATTTATTGCACAACAACAAAGTATGTGCTATTTCAAAATACATATTGAACGAAATGTCAAAGACGGCAAAGTAATTTTCCTACCCCATAGATTATCTGGTTTTTTTTACCCCAACTGAATACGCAAGTTGCAAATAATTTCCAGAATAAGATTATCAACTAGCAGAACTTTATTTTAAATAGAAATTTAATTTAATTAGAATAAATACCAAACCAACTGTTCCATAAGAATGTATCTATCTAGGCGTTAAAGCATGTTGCTCAAACATCCGCTTGTCAAAAGTAACAGTGACATTGACACCACATTGCTGTATCCAATTATACAACCTGGTACCGTCAGCGTGTCGTCCGCGCGCCGTGTCCATGCCGTCTTCGCGCCGACGGCGAGACGCAAGCATGGCGGTGGCATGATGTGCGACGGCTTCAAGTCACCCATGCAACGCTTGTTTGGTTGTTGTCGGTGCCGGACCGAGTCGTTGCCGTTCCGATGGCGATAAGTGTGTGTTACAGTATGGAGTTTCTTACAAAGAATACTGAGCGGCTCGAGACGGGCCGTTGACGGTACGGTGCCGAGACGTTTAAGTGTGCGACAACCTTTATCCTATAATATTTTGTAAGACTCTGAAAATCAATCATCATTACACTTTGTACGACAACATCCAACTTCTTATCTCTTTATTTCATTACCCTTTACTGGAACTAAAACCCTTTTAATAATAACATCTTTCTGATCGACAAACTTTCCGTACAGCCTCAAGACTGATTGACTTTTGGACGAGTATATCAGGGCGAAGCGATCGAAAGTTCTGGAACTTTCGACTTCACAAAATATTGCTTTATTTTTCCGCCCTGTTGGATTGCGGAGGCCGTGACTGCCTATAAGTATTAAATACATGACTTGGGTAAAATATATTGACAGTAGGAAAATTAATGTATATAATATAACCAAAGAGAGTTTGGTTGATGGTTCGAGATTTTTTTTGTTAAAAAACTAAAACTTTGCAAAAAAAATGTAACATTTCTAAATTCTTTGTGGAAAATAATATTAAAATTTTTGTTTTTTACTTTTGGGCGATGTTGTTTGGCTAACTAATACTAGAGGGATGAATAGGTTTTATTAGCTTAAAATATGATTTGTAAAAAAAATTAATTTGTTCATAAAAAGACGTTTTATAGGTTAGCAAAAAAAAATACACATTTAAATCGTTAGCCCGTTCTATATGTAGGTATATTAAATAAATTATTATTTAATACAAACTTTCCATAATAATAATCATCCTTTGCTATTTTAAAGCGATCGATGATCGAGATCATGAATTCATTAAGAGAATACATCAAAATATTATTTTGCGTAATATCTTACTAAAACATAGTATAGTCGAATCGGATATTGAGAAAGGAGATTGCCGACTTTTGGTACCAATATCGTCATTAAATTGTGTCACAACCAAAACGATACCAAAAACTTAGTTTTATTTTTTTAACCAGAGGGATTTTTTTATTACTGAATTTAAAATGGGAAATCTGAGATCAATTAAAAAAGAATTGTGTTGTACGATTTCCGCCGCCACCATGAAAAATGTATGGTTTCCTTAAAACTGTATTTGACAGAACAAAATTGGTCAAAATCTAAAAGGCCTATGACAGTGGCACCACCGTACGCGAATGTATACAAAAATATTAATTCCATAAAACTCCGCGGTTCTTTCTTATACGAACTGCATGATACTCAGATAAATTAAAGCCAGCTGTCATGTACCCAGGAAAGTACTTAACATGTTTGTCTTGTTCTTTCTTAAGACTACTTCACACATGAGTGTAAAAGACAAAGCTAACGTCATAGATACGACATAATACAATCCATTATCTATGCAGTTTTCTTGATCTTAACAAGAAAGTTGACAGCTTGACATTCTGTCTTATTCTAAGTTTAAATATAAGGTACTTTATAAGACACGTCTTTTCACAATTTTGTGTCAAAGAACGTAAATCATTTTAAATTCTTTATTTGGTACAAATAACTCGTGATATTTCGCTGATACTTCACTGTACGAGACATTGAGCGTAAATGTAATGTTACAATATTTTTTTATCTCACGATATATCAAAATAGTTTCAAAGAACTTTTTTAATAATAACATTTTAACAATCTGAATAGGCACAATAAAAAACCTAACACAGGTATCCGAAATGACATGTCATACGACTAAGTTAAGTGAAGTCTCGACAACGTCAGGAATTAAAGTTATTAGGGGATTTTGTATTTGGCCGGCTGACAAATATTGAGACGGTTTGCTACGCAAAAACTAACTTCTAAATCTGGAAATCAATCTCAATTTCCTATGGATCCCCGAATACAATTTTAATGGGATTTAGTGATTAGGAAAGGCAGTTTCTTGTTCTTTAAGATACAGACGATTTCGTGTTGACACAATGACTTTTGATTTGGTACGAGGCCCCATAGACGCGTCGGCAATGTCCTTTCATGACTTATTTTAATTGTTTCTGTTTTCAGTACTATCTATGTTTGTTTACTTTACTCTTATAGACCGAATCACTGAAATGTTGCTAAATAAGCAGGGCGAAACAAGTTTACATTAACGTTATACATAGGTATTACAAAAATATTATTAGTTTATCAACTTCAAATAAGGTTAAGTTACGATTTTTTCGAATTTCTAAAAAAACGATGCAAGTTAGGAAGACCATAGTTTCACTGTAGTATTAATGTAGTTATTAATAATCGGTATTAACAAATTACTCTGTTTAGTAACTTTGAAAATAATAGGGGAAACAGTATCTTTTCGATAATTTTTCGTCTTAAATAAAAAACTACATGGTTCAAGAAAAACAATTAAAACGGGTTTGGAATATACTTATTAAGTCCTTTCATATTGTAGCCCATTTGATATAAAAGCTCTTCTTAATTTTCGACCTCCCAGTTCGGCTCCCTTTAATAAAATGTGATAAAGAAATAAAAAAGTTTTACGTCCAGTAAGCTCGGATTAGCGATTTTGAACACTATTGCAAAACACCATTTCAAATCGATAGCAATAGTTCCTGAGATATCTGACTGTGACAGACGGACAGTCAGGCGGACAAAGTTACATCATGAAGGTTCCTTTTTACCATTTTGGTGCGGTACCCTAAAAACAAGAAAAATTATATTATTTTAGAAAATTTACTTTTTGCGGTTTCGGTTATGAATTCATTCATAAAACTGAGGTGTTTTGCTCTACACACATTTCTTAACGTGTTAATAGCGCTACGTGGAAAGCTATGCAACCAGCCATACATTTATTAAGTCCGCAAAATGCATGCACCCGCTGCACAATCTAGATCATACTAGAGTAAAGATACTCTTAAAAGCGGGAAGGTCACAAGCATCTTTGTTCAAGGGTGCTTACTTTTAAAAACATAGAAAAATATTTTTCGCAGATTTTCCTTTTCAGAGTTGATCAAAAACTTCATTAATTCAGGTCCAGAAGCTTTCACGTCAACTTATATTTCGACGGCAGTTGCCAACCGTTACATATTTCTCCTTAATGGACAAATTTTTCAAGACCTAAGTCTGGAAATCGGAGCTGAGAGAAACTTATCGAACTGATATAGAGTTTATGCTGTCCAGTGGCGGACTAACAGGGGGGCGGAAGGGGCGGCCCGCCCCGGGCCCCCGGTCTTTGGGGGGCCCCAAATGCCTCTGCGTTCTCCTGATCAAATCCTAAACAAGACTTTAAAAATGTGCTTAGTAGTTAGTACCTACATAATTTCATGAAGATCAAAACACTACAGCCATCTAGAATTTTTACGCCGTACTAATGTTCTTTTAACTTTGCTGAACGCGTCCAATACGCTGAGGCAATTCCTGTGTACGGATAAGCGCAGCGCGCGCCCTCCTGCGCTTGTCCACAAACTGAACTAGTCTAAAGCGGATCTCACACTGCAGCGAAAATCGTGGCGACACGCGACTCAGCGATTTTCAACTTTGTATGTAGAATCATCGATTTGTATAGAAAAATCGCGGGGTGGCGCACACTGGCACGTAAATCGCGGCGACTCGCAACTACTATGCGCAGCTACACGGAAAAAATCGCGGCGACGGGCGATTTCAGTGTGTTCTTCGCCTAAACCTGTTTTTAGGGTTCCTTACCAAAATGGTAAAAAAGGAACCCTTATGGTGCGACTCTGTCTGTCTGTCTGTCACAGCAAGATATCTCAGGATCTACTGATGCTATCGACTTGAAAGGTCATTGGGAATTTTGTTCGGACATATGACCCACTGCGTACACAAACGAAAAAGGGCTAGGTATGTAGGTAAATGTATCTGCTACTCAGTGGTATGAGTCGCATTCTTGTAAACCATGGGAAAATTGAGAAAAAAATAAAAATAATTTCTTATCATTATAGCATTTTTGCAATGAATTAAGTCAGAACTCGCCTAGTGATTGCAATTTTTTTTGGGATGTGGCCGTCTCAAAAAAAAATTTTGTTGAGATTATTGTTGATTACTGTCACATACTTAATACGTGACAGTAATCAACAAAAATCTCAAAAAAAAAATTTTTTTTGAGATGTGGCCGTATTGCAATCCTTAGGCGAACATCGTACAAATACTGTTGAATAACTTTTTTCTGCCGGTTGATACATAAAAAAAAATTCTCTATTTTAAAAAATAAAATAAAATAAAATAAATAAAAACTAATTTGGTCTCTGTACGCGAAATTTCGGAAAGCGGATCAAAAACGCCCAACGGCGGGAAGTAAAAAAATCTTGTAATATTTTTTCTAAAGGGGTCCGTAATCAGACTTTGAAAATTGAAAGCAGGGCAATTATATCGAGTGGGATATCAAATGAAAGGGCTTAATTTGTAGATTAAAACACTATTTTTGTAATTTTTTTTAAATAAGTAGTTTTTGATTTATGGCAAAAATCGTTAAAATTTATACATCATATTTTTTTTCACTCCGTTAATATCTATTTATTGACAATAAAACATACTAGTATAAAATTGAGCAACATTATTAATGTCGTCCTTTATATTACAGGAAAAATATAACGGTTTTCCTAACTTTCACCGTTTTTGAGAAATTTGCAAAAATCTTAACACATACTTATTTGCTCCTACTAAACTAATCGCCATAAAGTTTTTCTTGAACTATTCTTGTATGTACTTATGAGTTTGTACGGAACCCTCAGTGCGCGAGTCCGACTCGCACTTGACCGGTTTTTTTCTACATTGATATTTAATAGTTTATTAGTGTGTTCTGATATTTTCGCGAACGGATAAACCTTTTTTCAAATTGTAAAGTAAAGTAACTTGTAAAACTATCTTTGATTTATTTTAGCAATTTTTTTTCGATCGATTCGTATTTAATTTAAGTCGAATTTAAGTTTCACTTGCCAGATTTTAACGAAATAAACATAAACACTTATTAATACATACAAATGTGAACCGAATAAGAAGCTTGTAAAACTACATTTTTTTTAAAGCTGGGGGGCCTCATTTAGCTTTGTCGCCCCGGGCCTCTGACGGGCTTAGTCCGCCACTGATGCTGTCTTACCGTTCGTTATATTGTAATTGTACCTATTGTACATTTGCGAGTATGTCGATTCATAATTACCTCGCCAACTTCCCTTATATTTAAGTATAAAATACTTTCCTCTCAAACTATTACAGAAAATTGTTACATTTAAGTAAAATATAATACTTAATGACTTGGCTCACGAGGTTACCGCCATGTGGGAGGTTGATTCGACGATCATTGTTCCGATAGTGGTTTCGGCGAGCGGGCTTGTAGCGAAGAGTCTCGGGTGTCCCTTATTAGGCATAATTTGAAACTGGGTGCGTCCCACGAGATATAACTACATAATATATAATTTCATATTAATAACGTTCACAAGATATAATATACATTATAAATCTGAGATATTATGAACGTTATACATAATGATGGTTATACACAACGATATTATACTTAAAAAACGTTATGCTTAACAAAAATTGATATTTTGATGTTATATCAAACGTTCGTTAAAGGTATATACCTTGAACAGTATACAAAACAAGCTTATACAATATGAGCGTATATAATATGAATATTATAGTTTTACGTTCTTTTATCTTTTATTACTTACCCTTAGAAACTCCTATTATGAAAACGCATAACAGTCTAGGCATGCGATGATTGAGCATACCTATTTTGGATTCCTAACTTTTTGGATTTTTCTTACTACTAGGTGGTAAATGCTGGCTAAACTAAATTGCTACCAGAAAAGTAGGTTAGGTTTGAACTGCGACCCCAACAGAAAAGGAAATTTCAACGTTCGATTTCAAAAAATAATGTTATTCTTAGTCATTGTTATACGTATTAACGGTATGCGAATAAAAATATGCATTTTAAAATATACATTTTAATATTATGCGATTATACAATTATGCGTAACAGCGGTATGTGTTGTCAAAATAGGAAGATTTACTGTATGCGTTTTAATATAGACCCAAAAATAATATTTCACTGCATATTCAGCCTTGGAAGTCGCGATGTGTATCAAAAGTGACATATAGTTCCCTTATAATACTCATTAAATATGTTTCACACCAAAAGATAACCTTCTAGTTGCGTTTTAATTTACTAGGGTCAATCGCCAATAAGCTTAAAGTGAAAAAAACCTTACACAATACCTTTAAACATTGTACTGTAATGGTAAGCACTGTAAAAGAAGCCGGAAAGACTGGAAGCCGTTTAGCAGCCACAATGCCTATGTTGTACTAACTCGTCATTGTCAAATCAAAAGATCATTTACTTGAATATTTCACATTGATGACTCTCGCTAAAGTTGAACCTGAAACGCCCTAATAACGTAACAAGATGTAAAGTGTGCGTTTTTTTTTCATAGAAGCCAAGGCGCACGTGCTAGGTCCAGCCGACCTGTACGTCAAAACGGGCAGCTCGCTGTTGCTGACCTGCGTCTTGAGCCAGGGTCCTCACGACCTTGGCACCATATTTTGGTATAAGGGTGAGTATTTGCTTTTCTATCTTTAAGGATTTCTACCGTTGGGAAAAGAAATTCCCTTCCTTTTCTATGTATTTACGTATTTGTATTTATTAAATATATTGTCGTCTAGTATTCTTATGGATACAAGCCTTATTGAGCTTACTATGGGATTAGTTCGATTTGTGTAAGATTGTTTGATTATTTATTTTATTTATTTATTATTTATATCTGCTTCGGTAGCTGTGTCACGGGACGCATTTAGTACGAAAATATATATATGTCCCGATATGTAAATTAAAATAGTTAAGTATCCAAATCGTCTTTGATAAACTATGATGTAAGTTTCCATAAAAAAGAACTAGAAAACTCTCGTTGCAATCTTCCTAGTACTTACAGCAGGAAGCATTGCAATTGGTATCCCTAGACGATATTATACCTGATCATGTTTTTAAAACCACTAGTACTGCATCACAGTTCTATGTGTTATTTTACATATTTATGTTATTGTTATGTTATAATTTTATTCACGCCCTGCAGTTTCTTTAAGAAAAACAAATCTATCGACTCTTCGATGTCACGATGCTAAATTATATATTTAATAGATCTCAATTTTACCCGTAGCTTAAGATCTTGGCTCAAATCCTGGTGCAGGTGCTGTCAAATGATTAAGAGAGCTTCAATTACAGCAAATGTAATCGAATTATCACATTCGTACGTTTGACCTGAACATCGCAAATAAAAAAATCGTATTCAGCAATATAATTTAGATAGTATTCTGCCTAAACTCTACTCTAATGGCTGTTTTAAAGTCTATACCTACATATTAACACTCAACGTATTACGCATTAATATATATATATATTTTTGAAGCCTGACTAACTTGCAATCCTTACTGGATGTAGCAAAAAACTGACCGGACCACCATGAGTGGATCGGACTAGATGGGCGCCGGGGGCGCCTGGGGTCGAACCAGGATGCATTAATATAGAACCATGACGTTGATATTGTAAAGCGTTTTCTTCAGACTTTAGGTCTTAGGTCAGACAAACGAACTTTCCCAACTAATTCATCTCACAATACGTTCGACCATCTGCTGTCCGGCTCTATTTTTGTTACCATTACTCTTCAGCTCCTGAATAATTAACCGTCCTTCTCCACCAATTACGCAATAGTTTACGTTAGCCTTCAGGCGCTAACAGGCAAAGTCAAACTCGACATAAATCCACCTAAATTACGTAGGCTCAAAGTAAACAAATGACCCTCGTAAATTACAACTCATAATTTGACATTCCGAATTCAGCCAGTTTTTACAATCTGGTCCACTTAATCTAAAAATCAGAGGTCGAACCACTCGAGCGTTTCCTATGTACATTTTACTAGTATTGTTAAACGTTGGTTTGCGTGTTGAAGTGCCAGTTTTTATAGAATGATTCACAATGACTGTTTTGCGTTCGAAATCTGATTTGGCTCTTTGTCGGACAAAACCATTCAAGGTAGTTGACAGCATTCGTGGAAAGGGAATATCGTGTTTTTTTATTATTGCTAGTAATGGGCTTTCATCGCATTAGGTTTTTGTATTACATGCCATTAGGGAGACTTGATGGCATAATAGAATGGTAAAAGCTGCTACATAATCTCGTATGTTTTGTAAAAGAGCTATTATCATCGTGTTTCCTTCTGTACCCGTGATGCTGTTGTTACTAATCTTATTATTTCCTAAGTTTCCTTTCACTCTGAGATAATCTTGACTATATTATCATATTACGAACAAGGAACGGCATACTTATTGTTATCCTCATTTAAATTAAACCAAGAAGTATGTTATCGTTGATATGTACTTGCCTATCAATTTTAGTAAATTAAACCATTCAAACTCTAAAATTAATGCAAGAATATTTTGAAATACTGTTCTTCTCATGGTCAAACATTTCTTTAATCGCAATAAAAAACTTAAAGTAATTATGCACTCAAACTAAAAAATGATCACCAGATAATGCTGATGAATAACCTGTTGTCATCTTGCAGGATCAAAACTAATAGAGTATAAGGAAGTAGAGGCGAATGAAATCGTCGAGGAGCCGCGAGTCAGGCTGAAGACCGAGTGGACGGAGCAGCTGACGTCACGATTGACCATAGACAAACTTCTGCCGGGTGACAGCGGGAACTATAGCTGCGTGCCAACAATGGCTGAGGCGGCTTCGGTTAATGTCCACGTCATTAATGGTAAGTGTAGATATATATGAGATCATTAAAACCCGCGTAAACAGACTGAACAGAGTAGCAGACATCACAATTGCCGTCTGCTGCAAGCTGCCGGGAGACAATTTGAACTTTATCTGGTCAGCTGGTAGGTTGTAGAGGTTATGGACAGAGTAGCTAACCTAACTGCTGACAATAGAGAAGCTGCTACTGAAATATAGCGGGAACTTTAGCTTCGTCTCGAATAAAGCTGAGACAGCTAGTAATTGTTGGCCGTCAATAGTAAATGTATATAGAGTGCCTGAGGAAAACGTGGTATAAAATATAGGGAATAACACAAGGAGTTTGCGTTGATAATGGTATTTTAACAAAAACTTGTTCTCTCTTCGCTACAACTTTCCGAACACCTTTTATAAAAACCTAACGAGGAACGGATCGATGAAACATCGTTAGTGCTAATTATTCGCAAATGAGCATGCTCGTTACCCTAGTGACGACAAGGAGCGAAAGAGGTTTTTATGTCGTAGAACATTTCCTTATTTATTGAATTTTCAGAATATTGTATCATTTATGTATATTGTATCTGAAGAAGACTTCACCATACATGCTAAAGATCTGTAACATCTCCTAATTACGTTCCATTAGTTTGTCCTTAAAGCTATTTAACTAAAAATAAATTACTATGGCTAGTAAGTGTTAATGCTAACCTTTTAGAAATGCTACTTACCTTATTCAAAATCATTATGATTATGTGTATACACATACAATATGTCAATACACAGTACACACCCACACTCTATACACACACGTACATACACATACACTGGGTATATAAACGCACAATAATTTATGGATCATCTAAGCAATATTTGGCACCAGCATAGATATTGTCACTCAACCTTAGTTATTGAATAAATTATTATTTTCTTTTTTTTATATTTATGCATTAAACTTACACTGCGCTTACCCAGTTTTAGCTAAAGCAAAAATTTAAGCACATTATTTGTTACGACAACATGCCAATGAAGGCTACCGCGAATGAACTCGCCACTAGAGGCCCTAATGTAGCGTGAATTCTCCGAAACGTCATATGTCCCTGTTTGTGGGTGGGATACACGTGTTTATTAGTTATCAGAATAATGTTATCAATATTTTGTAATATCTGAGATTAATTATGGCAAATTTGAGTCTACGAATATCAGTGCTTTGAGACAATTTCTGAACTGCTATCAAAAAGTCGGTTAGGTTAAAACTACGTCCCCCAACAATACCGAACTGCTATCAAAAATAGCTTAGATTAGGTTTGAACTGCGTCCCCCAACAATACCGTACTGCTATAAAAAAGCAGGTTAGGTTATGTTTGAACTGCGTCCCCCAACAACGCCAAACTGCAATAAAAAAGTAGGTTAGGTTAGGCAATTTACTGCTAACAAAAATATAGGATTAAAAATGGTTGCCTAGTACCTATGCTTTGAAAACGTTATGCGCAAAACTGTTATGACGGTTCATACTTATGCTTAAAGTATTTATGCGTAACAAATTTATGACCATTATAATGTATGCTCTAAATCGTTATGCTCTAAATTGTTAAAAATATTATGGGTACAAAAGTATGACCATTACTATGGTAAAAGTATGACCACTGTTATGCGTAATGATGTTTATGACGAAACTAGTTATGCCTATAAAAAATATGACTTTATGCAACCCGATATGGACCTAATCTGCCTGGTCGGGTTGCATAAAGCTTAAGGTCATATTTTTTATACGCTTGCGAGGATTCGTCATACTCATCATTACGCATAACAGTAAATAGTCATACATTTATGCGCATAACGTTTTTAATCATAATGTGTAAGAACATACTGTGTAATGGGCATAAATTAGATGCGCATAATTATTTTTAAGCATACTTTAGAATGGACATAAATTGGTTGCCCATAAAACAATTTAACCAAACTGTATAAAAGCATAAACTGCAAAACGCTTAAGCCTGTTTTTCTCAGTAGTTACTTTCCTTTATTTATAACATTGCTATTACAGTTTTTTTTATCTTGGATTTATCTATCTATGTTGTGATCGCAAGATGCCTAACACTCCTCCTCGCTTCGCTCGTCGTCGTACCTAACTGTGACTCTGTCACAGTTTTTTATCTTGGACAGTAAGTGGGGGTTTGTTGTGATCGCTCTTCACTAATAATCGTACCCAAAAGTAATTATAATCATCAATACTATGGCTTGATAAATGTATGACATTTGCAATTATTACTAATAATCATTATAATTATCAGTATTATGACTAAATAAATGTATGACATTCTATATTATGGTTAAACCAATTATGACTCCGTATAATTATGACAGGGAACAATTATGCCATAGTACAATTTATGCCAAAAAAAATATGAGCATCAACTTTATGCTTAAAGTGTTATGACAATCGATATTATGACAATAATTGTTATGCGACCAGACGGCCACCCAACCTACTTCGATCAAACTTCTAATCATTTAGATAGACAGGTGTATATATATATGGTATATAAATAGCTGAAAGAACTTTAGATTAACTGGCTAACTTGTCAACAGGAGAACACCCGGCCGCAATGCAACACGGTAACGCGAACACTGCGTCACCTTGTGCTCTGTCAGTGAACCTCCTGATCTCACTATACTGCACACTGGCTACCCTGTACACCAGCACAGTGGACGGGCTCAGGTGAAAATTACAGCAGCTTTAAAAACATTTGATCAAATGTTGGAACAAATTGTAAATGTAGGTACTTTATGCTCGATTAAATTTTATATGTCATGATAGTTGTAAATTTATTGTAAAATGTAAATAGGGTTTTGTTGTATAAAGCTTTTCAATATAAATTATCTGCTCTGACTTAGGATTTCTTGTTATCAGTAACATTTTGTGTGACAGAATATAACGAACTTTTACAAAGATGGTAATAGATATATTTTAATTTTATTCAATGTGCTATTTATTAACAAACTGTATAAAATAGACATTAAAGAATATGTAGATGTAAGACATATGAAAGAATATGATTTAGAAAAAGCGACATTGTGTTTATGTAATATTTATCAGGATCCAATTGTAGACAATGTTTAGTAATCGAGACAATTAAAATATGCTCAGTTGTCATTGTTATTAAACGTAAATATTTAAAATTGTATCATAATTTGTTGTGGTTATATATTTTTCTGATTTGTTTAATATACATATAATATTTAATACCTAACGAATGAATCTTGATGAAATTGTATTGTTCAGTAATTTCTTCACTTTACTACATAAAGAAAATAAAACACCAAATTGTCACCTATCAACACGATTAGAAGCAAAAAACACGAATTAAGTCATAATTAAAATAACATAGAAATAACTCATGCACTAAAATTGATTAGCACATTTGGGCAATACTGAAGTGAGTCCTACTGCTTTGTCGAAGTTTAATTTGGTTTGTATTACATGTTTGGAGTACGTCGTCATGTTCACCGATAGTTTCCTGTTTATGGTAAACAATGTAGGAAATTTGGGTACCTATGTTTTTGTTTGATTAAAATGTATATAAAATTAGTTAAATTTATGGGTAGATAGAAATGTTTATGTGTTTCACGATAAGAGCGGTAGAAGAAAGATATTACTTTTGAGGTAGAAAATAATAAAGTTGTATATTTGATGGCTAAAAAGTCGTGTGAAGTTTTCATGACGGATATAGAGACGATTCTTAACATCACATTATATGTAACACACCGTGTTTTTTTTTGTTTCAAAGAACTTCGGCATATTAATGAGCACATTTAAAGAAACGAAGTAGTAAAACGGATTTCAAAATTTATTATTCATTAAATACGGTTTTCCAATTAATAATTAACAATTAATGAAATGAATTGTTATAATTAATGAAATTAATTGTTATAATTAATGAAATTAATTGTTTATTGAAATTAACGACTAAGTTATTGTAAATCATCAATCGTTAATTGAGCACGTATTCTTAATTGATTTAGCTACTTATGTATAAGTAGGCAAGTATTTTTTTGAAAAATAGGAACGGCAGAGCTCACATCCACTTAGATATGTCTTAGATGATATTCAAGGTCTGATGATGAAGTCGGAATGTGGCTATGAGAACTTTCGACGCCCTTCGGGCTTGAACTAGATAGATTTGTTTTGATGAGTGTCTCAGGTGATATCCAGGATCTGTTGATAGAATAGGGAGATGTCCATGAGAACTCCATACTAAAACGACGCAACCCCATCTTGTTTGGGCTCGCTTATTTCGTATTGACGAGTACTCTGAACTAGATTAAACGTCGCTGATGTTCTTCTAGCGCTTCAGAGGCAATACCATCACAGAAACCTTTATGAAATGATTATCGGTCTGATGATCAGGTGGATAATTAATCGCGGTATGATCAAGCAAACACAATGAAACGGTTTATTTAAAACACCAATAGAATTATTTGTTTATTTTGCCACTCATGTCAAGCGACAAGCTTTGACACAATAACAGATAGAATAGAATTTTTGCAGAAGGCTTCGTTCCAAGAACGGATCCTACCTCTTTATGTAGCTGTACAAACCTAAATTTAAAACTCTTTACTCATCGTACTTAAAGACACATGCTGTTTACATAATATTAAGACCCTTTTAGATTAGTTAATTGGGCATAACTGATTAAAATGAATTATTGAATATCTCGTAAATAAGTCTTAGAGAAAATTAACTTTATTTGACTTTTTATGCTCCTTTAAAATAATTTGAATTAAAAAAAAACACGGAAAGAAAGAAAATACATTTATTTATGACAGCAGCACAAAATATTAACACAGCGGTAAAAAATAAATAAAATAAAACAATAAAGTTGAATGCTGCCACACAATGGTCCCACCTCAACAAAATGCCTACCTAAGAGCCAGCGCCGGTCTTCCGGTGGCACCAGACAGGGGCGACGAACGTCATGACAAGATAATCACATGACGGGTCCAGGACAAATAGATAGCATGATGCGATATGACATACTTTGGCTTGGTCAGTGTTGGCATTAATCCAATACAAATGTAATTGGATTATCAATCCCATTACATTTGTAATGAATACATTTGTATTCCATTAACTCGTTAATTCCAATTACTTTAATTGGGATTAACGAGTTAATTGTTAATTGCAATTACTGTAATTGTTAATCCCAATTAACCATAGCTTCAATTACTTTGGTATGACGGTTATATCGAGGGTGCCTTTCAATGTTTTCATAAAAGGTCTCCAGGGTCTGATGACGGAGCCGGAAGGTGGCCATGGGAACTTCGTAATAAAACGTCGGAACCCCATCGTGTTTGGGCTCATTAGTTTCGTATTGACCAGTACTCTGAACCGAAATGGTATCCAGGGTCAGATGATGGAGCTGGAAGGTGGCCATGGGAACTCTGTAATAAAACGTCAGAACCCCATCGTGTTTGGGCTCATTTGTTATGAATTGACGAGTACTCTGAACCGAGATGATATCCAGGGTCTGATGATGGAGCCGGAAGGTGGGCATGGGAACTCCGTAATAAAACGTCGCAACCCCATCGTGTTTGGGCTCATTTGTTTTGTCTTGACGAGTACTCTGAACCGAAATGATATCCAGGGTCTGATGATGGAGCCGGAAGGTGGCCATGGGAACTCCGTAATAAAACGTCGGAACCCCATCGTGTTTGGGCTCATTTGTTTTGTCTTGACGAGTACTCTGAACCGAAATGATATCCAGGGTCTGATGATGGAGCCGGAAGGTGGGCATGGGAACTCCGTAATAAAACGTCGGAACCCCATCGTGTTTGGGCTCATTTGTTTTGTCTTGACGAGTACTCTGAACCGAAATGATATCCAGGGTCTGATGATGGAGCCGGAATGTGGCCATGGGAACTTCATAATAAAACGTCGCAACCCCATCGTGTTTGGGCTCATTTGTTTTGTCTTGACGAGTACTCTGAACCGAAATGATATCCAGGGTCTGATGATGGAGCCGGAAGGTGGCCATGGGAACTCCGTAATAAAACGTCGGAACCCCATCGTGTTTGGGCTCATTTGTTTTGTCTTGACGAGTACTCTGAACCGAAATGATATCCAGGGTCTGATGATGGAGCCGGAAGGTGGGCATGGGAACTCCGTAATAAAACGTCGGAACCCCATCGTGTTTGGGCTCATTTGTTTTGTCTTGACGAGTATTCTGAACCGAAATGATATCCAGGGTCTGATGATGGAGCCGGAAGGTGGGCATGGGAACTCCGTAATAAAACGTCGGAACCCCATCGTGTTTGGGCTCATTTGTTTTGTCTTGACGAGTACTCTGAACCGAAATGATATCCAGGGTCTGATGATGGAGCCGGAATGTGGCCATGGGAACTTCATAATAAAACGTCGCAACCCCATCGTGTTTGGGCTCATTTGTTTTGTCTTGACGAGTACTCTGAACCGAAATGATATTCAGGGTCTGATGATGGAGCCGGAAGGTGGCCATGGGAACTCCGTAATAAAACGTCGGAATCCCATCGTGTTTGGGCTCATTTGTTTTGTCTTGACGAGTACTCTGTACCGAAACGATATCCAGGGTCTGATGATGGAGCCGGAAGGTGGCCATGGGAACTCCGTAATAAAACGTCGGAAGCCCATCGTGTTTGGGCTCATTTGTTATGAATTGACGAGTACTCTGAACCGAAATGATATCCAGGGTCTGATGATGGAGCCGGAAGGTGGCCATGGGAACTCCGTAATAAAACGTCGGAAGCCCATCGTGTTTGGGCTCATTTGTTTTGTCTTGACGAGAACTCTGAACCGAAATGATATCCAGGGTCTGATGATGGAGCCGGAAGGTGGCCATGGGAACTCCGTAATAAAACGTCGGAACCCCATCGTGTTTGGGCTTGTTTGTTTCGTCTTGACGAGTTGGTCAGAGTACTGGTCAAGACGAAACAACTTAGCCCAAACACGATGGCGTTCCGACGTTTTATTACGAAGTTCCTATGGCCACCTTCCGGCTCCATCATCAGACCCTGGATATCATTTCGATTCAGAGAACTCGTCATGACAAAACAAATGAGCCCATACACGATGGGGTTCCGACGTTTTATTACGGAGTTCCCATGGCCACCTTCCGGCTCCATCATCAGACCCTGGATATCATTTCGATTCAGAGTACTCGTCAATACAAAACAAATGAGCCCAAACACGATGGGGTTCCGACGTTTTATTACGGAGTTCCCCTGGCCACCGTCCGGCTCCATCATCAGACCCTGGATATCATTTCGGTTCGGAGTACTCGTCAAGACAAAACAAATGAGCCCAAACACGATGGGGTTCCGACGTTTTATTACGGAGTTCCCATGCCCACCTTCCGACTCCATCATCAGACCCTGGATATCATTTCGGTTCAGAGTACTCGTCAAGACAAAACAAATGAGCCCAAACACGATGGGGTTCCGACGTTTATTACGGAGTTCCCATGGCCAACTTCCGGCTCCATCATCAGACTCTGGATATCATCTTGGTTCAGTGTACTCGTCAAGACGAAACAAATGAGCCCAAACACGATGGGGTTCCGACGTTTTATTACGAAGTTCCAATGGCCACCTTCCGGCTCCATCATCAGACCCTGGATATCATTTCGGTTCAGAGTACTCGTCAAGACGAAACAAATGAGCCCAAACACGATGGGGTTCCGACGTTTTATTACGGAGTTCCTATGGCCACCTCCCGGCTCCATCATCAGACCCTGATCATCATTTAAGACATATCTAAGTGGATGTGAGCTCTGCTGTTCCTATTTTTCAAAAATATGTCTTGCCTACTTATGATGCGTAGCTAAATCAATTGTTAATCTCAATTAACGATTAACGATTAACAATTACGTAATGGTTAATTGCAATTAACCATTACTTTTCAGTAATCGTTAATGGTTAATTGCAATTAACAGATCAATCGTTAATCGTTAATTGTTAATTGGGATTACATTTTTGCCAACACTGGGCTTGGTCGGCTCGGCCCACTTATTGTGAACGCGACCATTACTGACAGCGCCAACCAATTGTGCCAACCGATTACCGATCAAATCAAACCATCTCAATCGCATTATCTCTGGTCGCGACCGTGCGTCAAAAAAACTCGGTGTATATATAAGGTCCTAATTTATTAGATGCAGATATTTTAACACATTATACTTTACATTAAAATAACTAACTTTAAATAGAAATTAAAAAATCTTTTCATATAACTTTTTTGATTTCATTTACCTAGCAAAAAATTAATTATAATTTCGTCTAAAAAAATCACCATGTGCATTATCACATGTCACAATAACACTATCTATCTTGTTAACAATTGTTTGTCGTAAATGTCGTAACGGTTCGGCGGGAAAACTGCAAATGTCATTAGGATGGGATTTATCGACGTGAAGTGGCCAGTTACAGTTAAGTGGTACGTAAAAGAGCTACTAGAATCTGTTAACAGGGTGTTATTACGTGGCAAATTTGTTTTTCCTTTTTCTCCAAAAAAACATCGTAAAAGCTACAATGTTTCATGCTATAATATACTCCAGAGACCGAGTACTATCAGCTGTAAAAATATCTGCAACTAATAAATTAGGACCTTATATATTCCACACTTTTATACTAGACTAATTTAGAGTTATAAAAGTTTATGTGTAAAATTGTTTGCGTGTTATTAATTCATCAGTAATGAATAAAGACACTGAAGATTTTTTTTAAATATGAACAAAAGAAACATAATTCAAGAGAAAAAAAATCTTTCAGGTTTGTGAAATATGGAATCTATAGTCAGAAAACGTCTTTCTTGTACCGCTTGTTCGTAGTAATAATTACTTATTTCTTTATTCATTTCCTCATTTGGAAAACTGGCATTCTCTTTGAAGTTAAGAAATGCTATTTGAGGACGACAGGTTATTCGTTAACTTTCCTTCTTTCGACTATCAAAAGTGACTATTAATAAATAGAATATTTATATTATTTGTGTACTAATTGATTTTAAAATATTCATATATTTTTTTATTAAAGTATGTTTCACTTTGCTTCTGTTCAATCGTTAATAGTATAAATTAAAATAATAGGTCAAAAGTATTTGTAATTGTATGTAAATAATACCATGTAAATAGTTATTTTAAATTGACGTTTTATGGATCAATTAAACTCAACTACTTTTGTTTTGAACTCCGTTGTATCTGTAGAGTTTATGAATTTTAAGGTTTATTGTTTTTTAAGAGTTATTAAAATAGACAAAGATGAAAATGTTTATATAACAATAGAGCTAAGAAGAATTTGGACAAATAAAGATAGTAATTAATTTCGGGTTTTTATTTGTTTCCCTGATATTCGCCTCTAAAAGATATTACAGAGACGATTCAGTGCAACCGAGGCTCTAATGATGCTCCCACACAGCAGTTTTAAAATTGTGAATAACTTTATAATTATTTTTTTTACAAAGCCAATGTTAGTTAACGCAAATGTCAACATGCTTGGTTAGAAACCCAAAGAAAAGCTTATCCGACGCTACTCCGCATATTCGGGATATACGAGACTAACGTAACGAGGTACCTAACGACGAACGACTTAGACTAACGAAGACGTGTATAAGAATAGAGAGGCAGCTTTAAAACAAATAACCACATTTTTTCTTAAAATATCCCGACTGCGGTGCAAAAAATACCGCGCATTAAAGTGCATATATCCGCCATTTTGCTTTTATTTACGAATTTTATTCGATTCTTCATTTGAGAACTATTAAATGTGTTCCTCCACGGTTAAATAATAAGCAAGTCGGTGGAAATGACTTCTGTGGACAGTTGGACACCCATTGGTCTTCTCTTCCTTTATTTATTACATTCCAATCCATTATATTCCCATTTGAACTACAAAAGTAACTTTGTAATCGCATGTATTTGTATAGGATTACTTATGCAGTTTGTATTGAAAGTGCAATATTTTTAGGTTTTGCATGATTGTATAGGCTACAAACTAATTATGTTTAAAATTCGGAGCTTGTAGGTCTGCTAGAAGTACCTTAGAATTATGATGATCATCAGTCAGTGAGTCAGTGACTTTGACGTGCCTTTGTTTTGCTTGACTTGGCGGGGGCACTCCCGTGCCCCCAGATTCTGCTGAGGATTACGTAAACAAGAAAACCACTTGAATGCCGACCGTATGTAGACTTACAGATATATGGAGAAAATAGGATATGACTCATACTGTCATCAAATATATCACCCCAATAAGGTCACGCTGCTTATGCTTTTCTCAAATGATATCACAAACCGTCTCGAACGCAAACTCGTCGACCTCCAGTCTCCCAGACAAGCTGGTTTCAGATAGGGCTTTAGTGCCATAAACCGCATGCATACGCTATAACAAATTATACAGAAGACTGAGGAGTATACCTACGATCGAAGTCCTAGTCCTAGTCTGGCGATCGGAGGCTAGGAAAAAGCGTTTGATTTGGTTGAAACCTAAGCAGTTCTTCAATCCCTTCAGGAATGTCATATTGATTATGGGTACCTACCAGTGGCGTGGCGTCCAAAGAACTCGATACCTACCGGCTTGCCTAATATCAGGCATTTGACCACCTTATTCTACAGCTCTTAAGGAAAATGTACGCCAAATCTGCACCGGCTTGCCCAAGGATATCTTTTACGCTACACCACTGGTACCTACTAAAAACTACTTAAATGTTTGTAGAAAAACACCACCATGTAAGTCCGGCTACGGGATCAAAGTACGAGGCCGATCCAACTATAAAATTAAGAAAGAGTTCCCATGGCCACCTTTCGGCTCCTTTATGAGATACTGGATATGATCTACGTAGCTAGAACAACAGTACCTACACAGCAGTGGCGTGGCGTAAGCCGGCATCCTTAGGCAAGCCGGTGCAGATTTGGCGTACATTTTCCTTAAGAGCTGTAGAATAATGTGGTCAAATGCCTGATATTAGGCAAGCCGGTAGGAATCGAGTTCTTTGAAAAATCAAACGAGCCCGAACTCGATGGTTTGTGTCGTTTTATTTCGGAGTTCCCAAAACCACCTTCCATCTCCATCATCAGATCATCCATTCTCACAGCTTCGTAGCATTGTCATCTACTTTACATATGTATGCATATCATACAAAGTTTCCAAACACAATGAATTGGTAAAAAATAATTTACAGACAGACATCAAGACAGGTGAAAATAAATAAAAGCTTTTAACTTTAAAGAAAATACTCTAGAAGGCAATTAATGGGATTTGCAGAGAACTTTATAACTGAATTGCTCGAAACACAATATTATTTTAGAAGTTTATTCTTTCTACGGAATCACAGTGAGCGATGTGTGTAGGTATATTTATTTTATATATCTACACTACTTTGACTTGACATTTTTCCAAAAAATACCTAGCATTGGACGAAGTTGCGCGATAATGAATTCAGCGCTATGGATTTCCATATCGCTTAGTTCGTTTTTGCATAAGTCCGACTAATTATTCTTATCGACAATAGAAGGGTTTATTGAACCTACATTGCTTTTTACCCGACTGCGGCGAAGCCCAAAGGAGGGTTATGTGTTTGACCTGTATGTATGTATGTATGTCCGTTCCTGTGTCCGCTCGTAACTACTCAACGGCACACCCGATTTTGATAAATGATACATCATTAGATTCGTCTTGATGGTGCGAGTGTCACTGGGTATGAAGTTCGTTAAAATAAACAAAGTGCACCGCGGTCGGGTTTTTTTTTTAGTAAAAATGTGGTTATTCTTATACAACACATCTGAAGTTAATATAAACAAGAACTAATTGAGTCACAGTCCAACGTTTAACGCCTACAGACCGTGTGAAATACTTGCTGGAATTTTTGATGGGCGTCTAATTAAGACGCCCCATTCAAGCATTTGGCGTACGAAACGCCACCCTCTTGTTTTAAGAAATTATACCTACTGCTCTAATTTATCTGAATGCTACGCAACCCGGTTTAAATTTACGTATAGAGATGTTAAAATGGTTTAATTTTACGTTTTAGAATTTATATCTTTAATTTCAAGGATGCTTTTGTATGGCGGTAGCGGTATCTGTAAATTATATCTCAAAGAGTTGTATTAAGTGACTTTGACGTGAACACGCTACTCATGTCTCAATATGAACATAAATACCATAACCCTAACAAAACGGTGCCAGACCCGAACCAGCCGGAAACACCAGGGCGCACAGATTTATTTACAAAAAGTGACGCGTTCTGGGATGGGAAGGGAAAGCTGACTAACCACAGCCGGTCGACCACAATTGACCGATTAAACAAAGTCCATTGTTTGGCCAATATTGGAAAATAGGTGAGACGAGATGTAATAAAAATACAAGTAGCTTTAGTGGGTTCGAGTCCCTGTACAGTATAAGTTGTACAAAACGTACGGCCAGTTGCAAAGAAAAGGAACCCCTACTGTCATACATTCGTAGTATGTATACTTATAGCATGAGGGCTACTTTTCTCTGCAGCTCACTGTACGTGTATACCTAAGTCTTTAACGCTCATCAAATGAGGGAAGTCATGTGAGGCTTTCAAGTTACACAATAGAATATTTTTTTTACCTTTGTTTACCTAATTAAGCAATCAAAGAGCATAGACATTAAAAACTCAAATGTGACTTTACTGTAGGTAGTCAAGGCCGGGCCGGATTTGAACCAGCGTCTCGCTCCTTACCGGAACAACGTGTTAACCACTACACCGTTAACCGCTACACTTACCGATAAAAAGTCCATTAATATTGTCCTTAAGTCATTAAAACTGTAATATACAGGGCGTCCCAAAGTTATGGGACATGAAGGGGAAGTACCTTAAATATCGTAGATAGTGAATTTTGCTCAAAGAAGACTTTATGTTATTTTTAAAAGTTAGTAATTCTGCATTCATAGATTTTCTAAAAATTACTTGCTGCGGCTGGGAATCGAACCGACTTAAATGTGAAAAAAAAAATCACCCTACTTTTATGATGCCAATCGAAAGAATAGCTAAAAAATAATAACTCTGCTTAAGTAACATAGTATTTTAAAAGAAAGGAACAACATAAAATGATTGAGTCAAATTTCAAGAAAGTTATTTATTGCCGACGACGTTCGAAAAGTAGCGATATTATCATTCCAAAGATAGCATTGATTATTCGTAAATAAGTACCCACTTCATAAAATAGGTACTAACATAGTTTTCCTTATTATAAGTGCACGTGTAGATGAAATGATAAAACTTGTATTTCAATACGTCCTCTGTAAGCTAGACAGAAGGCAAATTAAAAACAAAAATAAATAATTTATAATTTGAAAATGGAACAGTTTATGACAGCGTTTGTTTGAATGCATACTTTTTAAGATATTTTAAAAAGAAGTGATATTTTTAAATGTTGTTCTTAAATTTGAAAATGGAACAGTATGTGCGAGCGTTTGTTTTTCGGATATTGATCTGTTTAGTCTCAATTCACTTACACAAGTGTTATTGTGTTAATTTATTGCGAACATGGCATATCAAGTAAGTTTTGATATAATGGAAGCATATTTTTTGAACGATAAAGATATCTCTAGAAGTTTGCGGTGGTATGGCGTAAAATATCCTGATAGACAAATACCGTCTCGTAAAGTTTTGAAAAGGCTTGTGAACAATTTGAAAACTCTGGGACGTTTCGATAAACGCCCAAGAGAACCATACGATCAACGACGAAGAACTTGGTATTTTAATTTACTTTTCGGCTTTTCCGAAAACATCGGTGAGAGAAGGAGAACATGAAATTGGAGTTTCGAAAAGTAAAATACACCGTGTATTAAAGAAACACGGTTTTAAGAGTTATGTTGAAGGACGATTGGTTCAAAAATTACTTCCGGGCGATACAGAAAGGAAAAAAAAATTCTGTCTTGATATCCAGGCACGATTGCTCGAAGATCCAAATTTTTTGGATAATATTATTTGGACAGACGAATCTAACTTTAGCAATAACGGTATGTATAACCGCAACAATAATCGTATTTGGTCTGAAGAAAATCCCCTACGAGTCACTGAAACTAATAACCAAGTGCGTTTTTCACTCAACTGTTGGTGCGGACTTTTAAAAAAACCGGGTTTTCTTAATCCATTTTTACCAAGGAACCTTGAACACAGAAAAGTATTTAGGAATACTTCAAATTTTAAGGGATAAGATAAGAAACCTTTCCGCGGCGGAGCAAGAAAACTTAATTTTCCAACAAGATGGAGCTCCGGCTCATAATAGTCGGAGAGCAGCAGATTTTCTAAATGAATGTTTTCCTACATGGATTGGTACAAATGGACCGATTAGATGGCCGGCCAGATCCCCGGACCTCACACCATTAGATTTCTTCTTTTGGGGATACGTGAAAGATATGCTATACAAAAAGCGATACGAGAACGTAGGCGAGTTGCAAACAGAATTGTGCCATATCACATCGAGTGTTCACCATAAAATGATTAGAAAATCAACAGGCAGCGGGCTCATTAAAAGATTGGCGATTTGCGTAAGACAAGAGGGATCACATTTTGAGCATTTAATTAATTAATTTACAAAAAAATACCTACTTAATTGACTACGGCAGTTTCATGTATGTTTTTTATTTGATTAAAATGATTAATTTCACGTTGTTCCTTTCTTTTAAAATACTATGTTACTTAAGCAGAGTTATTATTTTTTAGCTATTCTTTCGATTGGCATCATAAAAGTAGGGTGATTTTTTTTTCACATTTAAGTCGGTTCGATTCCCAGCCGAAGCAAGTCATTTTTAGAAAATCTATGAATGCAGAATTACTAAATTTAAAAATAACATAAAGTCTTCTTTGAGCAAAATTCACTATCTACGATATTTAAGGTACTTCCCCTTCATGTCCCATAACTTTGGGACGCCCTGTATATCTGTCGCGGCCAACTAGCTTAATTAGCCATTTTATTAAACGGCGCCATTTAATTAAGTGCCTGGATGAACATGGGACCGTCTAGCCCTTCCATCAAACGGCTAGGCAAATTACTTTCGTTCGACAATATTAAATAACCGGCCTAGCCGAGTCCGTAAAATTTTAGTTGTATAAATCTATTCTGTCCTAGAACCTGATCTAACACGGCGGGATGGGGGGGCGAGGCCCCCCGCATGGAAAAAGTGAACAAACTCCTTTTTTTAGGTTAGGTTTGTTAGTCAGCTTGTGTCCCTCAGAGCAGAAATAGAAGCCACGCGCAGTGGGGCTTCGTCGACCTTCTGCGGGTCATAGTTATTTAGGAAGGAAACCCTATATAATCAAAGCCCGTTTTCGCCCTCATAAACGAACGGCCTAAGCATTGGCCAGCCATGTCGTTAATTGATACATTGACGCATTGGCTAAATTTCATCCATTTAGTGAAAAGGGCGCCGTTTAGTGAAAAGGATAGGCAGTTAACTAAATGGCTAATTAAACCAGTTGGCTGCGACATATCGACAACTTATCAATTGCAAATTACATCGAAAATTACTTCGGTCTACTAAATATCGAATGATGTAAAAACCCTGATAAAAATCAAAAGAGAAATTTAAGATCCATTTTATTTTATTGTAATTTATGCTTTTTTATTTACAAAATACTATTTTCCATAAAATCGTATACAGAACTAAAATGATGACTACTAGTATTCTTTCTCACTGTATATTGTACCTTTATATGACTGAAAAATCATCTGTGACACTTCTCTGTATAAATTATTATCCGCGTGCATCCGTTGTAAGAATCATAGCCTTTAATATTTTTAATTCCCGGGCCTCCCTATTAGGTGTCAGCTATTATGCCAGCTATTTTGCGTAAACATCGTTAATTTTTCCCGAGGGCTGCCTTTTGGATTTAATTAAGCACCACTGGAATATTTCATTGGTGTTCTGTATTTCCACAATTTTCATTGGATCAAAAACACTCGGGTAATGTCTGCCATGCTAAATTAAATGTGACATTTCGTTTTTTGAGAGACGTGCGACGATTTTTTACGTTAGCAAGTTTGTTAAGAGTATTTTTTTTTTCTTTATTAAGAACCAACTAAAGGGACAAGCTGGTCATCAGTTAAGTACCGTGGACTGGGGACTTAAACCCAAATAACTTTGGTTTTGAAAGTATTTTCGTTTGGGTTGCCGACCCTAATAATAAATTGAGGGGATATTTACAAAAACAACATAACTGACAAAACTAGTTGACACTTACTCTCAATAAAAATGATTCTCTATAAGTATCAACTAGTCTAGTCAGTTGCTTTGTTTTTGTAAACATCCCTTCTATTGTTATGAACGCATTCAGAGACCAACATAGTTGAACAACATTTTATAGGTGATAAACGCTACTCCGTGAATCAAAGTATCTAACCCCAGTCCAGGTACGTTGTTTCTGCAAACATCCCTTCAACTAAAAAAAATATATAAGTAGGTTGCCAGGTATGAATTACATAAACAATAACATTTAGGTTGATAAATTATTCCATAAAAAGTATGGGACTACCTAGTACAAAATCTAATTTCAGAGAAGATCCAGCAGCACAACAATAAATAATAAAATGCCATTGCTAATTGCTACTTAATTATTCATAAATATTTTTTTAACATTATTTCTTTTACATATGAAAGAAAGATGTTGTATCTTTATTTGTTATTAATGCGGGTAAATTACACTACATTTTAAATCACATATATAGATACAAGAAATCAAAGTATATAGAAAATAAATGGTACTGACCTGTGGTCCAGATGTGATGTGATTTCTTGATAATTACCAAAATTCATTCATATTTTAAGGACGTATAGTCAATAAAATCTTTTACGGGGTCCCACAAATATCATTCAAAACAGAAATTACAGCGTAAACGTAAAACTGATAAATGGGAAAAGGAGCATTTTAATTCCGCGTTTCCTGAAAAAGAAATTAATATTGACAAAACGTTCGTACAGCCCTCCAATTTAGAGAAGAAATTTTTCTTTTCAAAACGTCTTCTTTATACTTGTCCCATTGTTAGAGATGTACAAAGATTTATTCCCCAAATATTGAATGAGAGGTGCTTTGAAGATATGAATATCGGCAGTTAAATTTATTTTTTGTATCTGCTTTGTTACTTTGCGACAAATTAGGGCCATAAGCGTTTTGGGAGCTTATTACTAACAATAAGTGTGGAAATGAGGCAATATTTTTAAGTTGAAGCATAATGTAGCCCGGTATTTAGCTTTGAAGTTATTTCATTTCCTGCACGATGTAGAGCTACGTAAGTACTGTTTTTGAGCAAGAATATTAAAAAAGTAATTTTTATGATTATTCCTAAACCGTAAAGTACCGTCAAACGTGGCAACTTTACCACATTTTACTCAAAAACTAAAATATGATTTAGATACAGGCAGGTGTACCTTTACAGTATTAAATAAGATACGATAAGCACGTACCAGGGTCTTTATTTTTGTAATAACTTGTGTAAACTACCCACGAAATAATATCTTCCGAAGGAAAAACGAACAAAGGGAAAATTGATACATGTTGGCGCCTTTACCTACTAGCCGGTTTTCATATACTAAGTAATGCTAACCGGAAAACAGATAAAGTTACTATTGATTCTTCGAATAAACAACATCTATTTTTGTGCAACAACGTACACAGTATCAAAAACTGGTAAAACTGCCTAATGAAACCACTGTTGTGATTATATTTTATATTAAAAAAGGTAATAATATACATTAGCTGTTACTGAAAGAAATTGAATGAATCTGACATCTCTATTTTATAAATATCTCGCAACAAAAAATAAACGAGTTTTATCTGCAAAAAGTTCCAATATGGAACATTAGTTTCAATACTGAACAGTAAAGTTGCCGCAAAGTGCTGGTGCCGCTCATACAAGTTATTAGGGCTGTCACAAAAACTCATAATTATCATTATTAGTTACTAATGAATCGCATTTTAAATAAAATTGTGACTTAAACTAGACTCATCATCATCATCATCATTTCAGCCATAGGTCGTCCACTGCAGGACATAGTTCGGTTGGAAGCAACTAGCATCCACCGTGAGCCAGCAGCCTTAATCAGATCATCCATCCATGTTGTTGGTCGTGGAAACTAGACTAATTACTGTTTTAACTTAGGCATTAATTTTCATGCTAACTTAACTTTGGTTTAATTAAATGTCATTGATTATTGAAGATTCACCGAATATCAAATTTCATCAAAGTCGCCGTGAAAGCGTGACAAACAGACAGACAGATTTACTTACACACAAACACAACACATCTCTACTATGTTTTACATATCAAAAACACGTGTAACCCCTTACCACACTCAAATGGCCACATTATCATTACGGTGAATGCTGACGGTGTCAAATAAAAAAAAACCGGTCAAGTGCGAGTCGGACTCGCGCACCGAGGGTTCCGTACAAACTCATAAGTAGATACGCGAATAGTACAAGAAAAACTGTATGTCGATTTGTTTAGTAGAAGCAAATAAGTATATGTTATGATTTTTGCAAATTTCTAAAAAACAGTGCAAGTTAGGAAAACAGTTATATTTTCCCTGTAATATTTAGAACCTGACATGTAATGATTCTATTTAATAGCAAGGACCATTAAATCAAGAGGACTGTCATTCTCGATACAAAAAGCTGTTCCCCGAATTTACAACGCCATCTATGTATAAGCTTGATAAAATAATTATAATATTATTTACAATTATTTAACTTTGCAAACATGACACAGTGTTTAAATGTATTTAAATTTATTTATTATTAGCTGTTTACGAACTAATTGTTACTATACTATGTTTCTTTGTTCAATTATAACATCGTTAAATGTTTAGTGTTTTAGCGCGATCTAGTTTTGCCCGGAAATCCCCTAGCGTGAAACATGCCATCGCTTAGTTTTGCTACTCGCCGCTAGGGATTTCAAGTTTTGTAAATTTCTAAAAAGGTATTAAAGTTAGCAAGACCGTTCTATTTTTCCTGTAATATTCAGGTTGATATTTATAATTAGTAATTATGACACATTTTTCTGATCAGTAACTTCGGAGATAATAGGGGGGGAATGGTACATAAAAATGTATAAATCAAAAACTACTTATTTAAGAAACAAATAAAAATGGGGTTTTAATCTACAAATTAAGCCCTTTCATTTGATACCCCACTCAATATAATAGCCCTACTTTCAATTTTCAAATTCCCATTACGGAGCCTTTTAAAAAAAAAGTAAATAAGGTACAAGATATTTTTTATGTCCAATAGGCTCGGGTTACCTACTTTTAACACTATTCCAAATTTCAAATCGATAGCATCAGTAGTTCCTGAGATATCTGGCTGTGACAGACGGACAGACAGACAGACAGACAGACAGACAGACAGACAGACAGAGTCGCACCATAAGGGTTCCTTTTTTACCATTTTGGTACGGAACCCTAAAAATACGCTTGAAGTTTGTATTTATGTTTAGTAATACTATATTTTGTCACGTAACGTACACTATGGTAAAGTTGCTTACAGTGCATATTAATGCCCTATACTTTCGCCATCATTGGAAATGATCCTTCGATTGAGGTGAACTTTCAGAGCCTCGAGCATAGTCGCAGGGTCGCTAGCTTATCTGTCTTTTATCGGATACATATTGGGGAGTGTGCGCAGGAGTTACAACTTGATTCCACCATCGCCGTTTCATCAACGGACATCCAGGTGTGGGGAGCGACTTCATTATTTTGATGTCGACATTCCATTTATTCGCAGGAAGCGATTTGCTTCAAAGTTTTTAATGCGTTAGTACTGGCAAGGCAATAGTCAGGGATACTGTAGGTTATCATCCTTCCGATGAAAGCTGTGCGGTATACGGGTACGCGACCCCGGCTTCCCGAGCTGCTATTGCCACTCCCACTACCCTTAGCAATAGCATCCTAACCCATATCCTGTCCCTTGTCTCTGTCCTTTCCTCATTATTTTACCCTTTCCCGCATCCCGCATCCTTCCGATTGGCGAGATGAGCGTCTCTAGCATTGGTTTGCCACTCATCTAGGAGACGGAAAACTCTGATTTTAAACCCGGATTTGGTAACTCCGTTAGGCGCAAGTAGGATGCAATCTGAATAGCGGCAGTTGCCTGCAATCGACCTGGTGGCTCCACACGTATTGGCGTGCCTTTCCTGTGGGTCAAGCTGGGGAGATCGAGAGGGTGGCGTAGGTCTTGGGCAACCCTGCGTCATCAAACAGCGTCCCAGGCGATGCAGCGTCTGTGGAGAGGACACTTCACCTTCACCGTTCTGCGGTGTGGATAACAACACGGGATCTGACAGTTACCGGTTATAAGTCTGCGCGTATGGGCGTAAGCGCGGGCGCCAGGGGTTAGTTCCGACAGTGGGAGGACCCATCGTAGGTTCATTGACCAGTTACCGCCCGCTCTAAACTGGGCAGCCCCCAGTCAATAAGGTACTGGTCCGCCCCGGCACCGTCTGTTCCTCTGGGGTGTTGGGAACACAGGCCTTTGTCCTGAAAACGATGCTGAGCTTCTCTACACCCGCCACCAAACAGCAGAATCCAGCAAAATCTAAAGCTTGCACTTCCATGCGCTTTGGGTCTTGGAATGTCCGTACATTGAGGACAGGTCTCCCGGAAAACTCGGAGACTTCTGAATGCGCAAACGAACTGCGTAAGACAGCTATTTTGGATTTAGAACTGGCACGTCTCAACATATCCATTGCCGCATTGCAAGAAACCCGGCTTTCCGATGAGGGCTCATTGCGTGAACAGAATTACACCTTCTTTTGGAAGGGCAAGGACCCGAATGAACATCGAGAGCACGGTGTGGGTTTTGCCGTCCGCAATACTCTTCTTAGTGCCATAGAAACGCCTCGTGGCATATCGGAGCGTATTATTACTTTGCGTCTCAATACTAAAAGCGGTTTCATCACTCTTGTATCCGCATACGCTCCGACGCTTACCTCATCAGCAGAATCGAAAGATGACTTCTATGACAAGTTGTGCTCTGTTGCAAGTAGTGTTCCAGCAGGGGATCGACTTTTTATTCTGGGAGACTTCAACGCCCGTGTGGGGCAGGAGAACTCATCCTGGCCCGATTGCCTTGGTAACCACGGTATAGGAAAGCTGAATGAAAACGGGCAACGTCTGCTAGAATTCTGCTCGAAATTCCTACTGTGTGTTACCAATACTTACTTCAAAGGTAAAGCGATTCGTAAAGTCTCCTGGAAACATCCCCGCTCAGGTCACTGGCATCAATTAGACCTTATCTTGACCAAAAAGTTGAGCTTAAAAGAAGTCATTCACGCGAGAGCATTCCATAGTGCGCAATGTGACACCGATCACTCCTTAGTAGTGTGCAAAGTCAATCTGTCGGCAAAAAGGATCCACTCTTCCAAGACTCCCGGAAAGTTCAAATTGAACGTTTGTAATACCAAGGATCCTGAGTTGGTGGATTCTTTTAGTCATCTGATGCGACAGCAAATGGCCAGTTGGGATGCGGGTGCGCCTGTTAATTCAGAGTGGAACTCCATTAAAGGTCTTCTCACTAAAACAGCAGGTGAGGTGTTCGGTCTTGCCAAAACTAAAGCACCCGACTGGTTTTCGGACAATTTGCCTCTACTTCAGCCACTGATTGACTCTAAGCGTCGGTCTGCTCTAAATTTCCGCCTAAACCCCGGCGATGCCACTCGCACTGAGTTAGGCACCGCTAAGGCACTGCTTCAGCGTACATGTCGCCAACTCGCTAATACTTACTGGACGGATCTATGCAGAAGTATTCAAGATTGTGCTGTCGCAGGAAACTTCCATGGTGTCTACGCGGGGATCAAAACAGCTCTCGGCCCTATACAAAAGAAGACGGCCCCTCTGAAAGAAATTGATGGCACTGTTATTTCTGACAGTAGTCGTCAACTCTACCGGTGGGTGGAGCACTACACTGAGCTCTATTCTCGACCAACCGAGATCAGCCCTGTTGCCGTGGATTTGATTCCATCCTTACCAGTCATGACTGAGCTTGATAGTTTGCCCACTGTGGGTGACCTTCGCGCAGCCGTGCTGAAGCTAAAGTGCGGCAAGAGTCCCGGCTCGGATGGTGTTCTCACCGAAATCCTCAAACTCAAGTGCACTTTGCCTCTGCTCCATAATCTGTTGGGGAAGTGCTGGGAGGAAGAACGCTTTCCGCATGATATGCGTGATGCTAATATAGTGACCTTATATAAAGGGAAAGGTGACCGCGGCGATTGTAATAACTATCGCGGAATTTCCCTCTTAAGCATCGTTGGCAAACTGTTTGCAAGAGTCTTACTGACTAAGCTGCAAAGTCTTGCCGACCGTGTGTATCCTGAGGCACAGTGTGGCTTTCGGTCCCAGCGTTCTACTACGGATATGATATTTACTCTCCGTCAGCTCCAGGAGAAGTGTCGGGAGCAGAACACACCCTTGATAATCGCGTTCGTGGATCTGAATAAGGCTTTCGACACGGTTAGCAGGGAGGGACTTTATGTTGTGCTTGAAAAAGTAGGATGTCCGCCGAAGCTACTTAAGCTTATTAAATCTTTTCATGATGGTATGAAGGGCGCTGTTGTTTTTGATAGTCGAACGTCCGACACTTTTGAGATGAGAAGAGGTGTTCGTCAGGGCTGCGTCTTGGCTCCCACATTATTCGGCATATTTTTCTCCCTATTGCTAAGGGTTGCTTTTGATGTATCGCAACAGGGAGTTCACCTTCACACAAGGTCAAACGGAAAGTTGTTCAACATCAACCTTTTAAAATCCCGTCGGAACCGTGAGGATCTATTTGTTGACAGCCTTCTCTTTGCCGATGACGCGGCCTTTGTGGCGAATACTCCTCAAGATCTTCAAGTTCTCTTGGACAAATTCTCCCACGCATGTAGGCTGTTCTCCATGTCTGTAAACACCAAGAAGACCGTTATTTTAGCGCAGGGCTACACTTCCCAACCTACCATCTTGCTGGAAGGTGTGCCTCTAGAGGTAGTAGATCGGTTCTGTTACTTGGGGTCGACTGTGTCGTGCAACCTTTCCCTCGAGAGTGAGGTCGGTATTCGCATCGGCAAGGCGGCCACGACGCTCGGCAGGTTGCGTACAAGAGTGTGGGACAACAAACACCTGACCTGTAGGACTAAAATGCTTGTTTATCAAGCTTGCGTCTTGAGCACACTTTTGTATGGAGCCGAAACATGGACGTCGTATGCAAAGCAGGAACGACGACTCAACGTTTTTCATATGCGCTGTCTTCGAAGCATCCTGAATATTACATGGAAGGACAGGGTTACGAACGAGAGAGTGCTGGAGATTGCACGGCTCCCTAGCATCACGGCTCTTTTGAAACAAAGACGCTTGCGGTGGCTGGGACATGTGCAACGCATGAGCAGCACTCGTTTACCTAGGCAGACCATGCTGGGCCAAGTTGCTTTCAAGAAACGCAACGTTGGCCGGCCCATCTTGCGTTTTAAAGATTGTGCGAAACGCGACATGGTTGCTTTTGGCATCGATTGCAATGTCTGGGAGGATATTGCAGTAGACCGCGATGAGTGGAGGGTAGTTCTTTTGGATGGCTGCGTAACTCATGATAGGGCGTGGTTTCGAGATCTGGCCGCGAAGCGGGCTCAAAGGCACAATCCTGTTTGTGTCCCCTGTGTAGGTGATTCACGATTCTCGTGCAGTAAATGCGGACGGATATGTAATTCTCGGATCGGGCTGTTTAGTCACGAAAGGCGATGCCTTTCTCGTACCGACGCTGCTTAAATCGTCTGTCAAGACGCAAAGGCCCTATGATGATGACTGGCAAGGCATGGAACTCGCTCCCAGCGTCCATATTTCCTGACGAATACAATTTAAGACACGAGTAAATAAGCATCTATTGAACCGGCGAGCTACATCTTCGGCCTCGTAGTCGCTAGGCGCTACTGAGGTCAATCACAGGTCAGATTATTAATAAATAAAAAAACAATAAAAGAGCAGTACAACTAATATAGTTCCTTATAACAATGGAAACATGGATGTAGAATCCTGGATCAATTAGATATTAGCAAATAATTGCGTGAAGTAATGTGAGAGGTTATAGTAATTATCCGTTCAACAGAGCTAATGCTGTTAAAGAATACAATACTATTGAGAGGTAAACCACAAATTAGGATAACAAGAATATAGTGTCAATAAAGTATAACTGCCTTGAAAGATCATTACATTAAAGATTCTATTTACTAGACACTAAAGTGTAAATGCAGTTATAGATAACTGCGATCTTAATTTGTTTTGCATTTCACATTCGCCCGACGGTCTGCAAGTGCGTATTCCGTAGATAAAAGACTTAGAGATACTATGAGCTTTCAACGGATTATCGGTTCTATGACCGTAATGATACGGCGGCAAATGCTTTCAAACAAAAAAATAATAATGCGTTTTGCTTTTACAGATTCAACGGGGAGCCAGGTAGACCGCCCGGGTTTACTCGTGTTACGCATTGTTATTTTTTTTTGTGGTATTGTATTACCTCAATGGCATTGTTCGCTCAATGACATTGTATACTTTAACAGCATTAGCTCTCTTGAACGGATAATTTCTATAACACTTTCACGACCAGACAAAAAAATTAAAACTGCCCCAGATACCTACAGCGCCCGCTAGGCGGGGTTGTGACAGCAATAATGCGGTACAAAAAAAAAACGCCCGGCATTTAACCAAAAGTTACGAACGCCCTAGGCGCGCTAGGCGGGCGCTTGGGCATGAAAGTGTTAAGGATGGGGTAGTAGCAAAGTTTCCAACTCGTTTTTAATTAAACATTTATGATTATGTTGTTTATAATATTCCTAACAATAGTTTACTTACAATTAGCTTAGGACTCCCAAAATTTAATCTGAAAATTAAGTCCCAAATAGTTGAACCAATTATATCCATTTTTAGGGTTCCGTACCAAAATGGTACAAAGGGAACCCTTATGCGACTCTTTCTATCTGTCTGTCCGTTTTTTTGTCCGTCTGTCAGAGTCAGATATCTCAGGAACTACTGCTGCTATCGATTTGAAATTTGGAAGAGTTTTAAAAGTCGCTAACGCAAGCCTACTGCTATTATTGGCATCACTTAAAACATTAGATCTCCCATTTCGGCTCCCTTAAAAAAAGTAAAACAAGGTTTAAGTTTTTTTTTATATGTAGTAGGGTAAATTTTGATATAAATCAAATTTTAATATAATTGTAGATTCCAAAACCATTTTTACTTTTTTTCTTAATCATGTACTTTTTGATTTAGGACGAAAAAGGTTCAAAAAAATACCATTCCCTATTATCTTCGAAGTTACTGAACAGAAAAATCTGGAATAATGAGGGTGTTTAAAAATCATAAATCCACCAGGTGGCAGCAGGGTGGCGAATGGTCTATTTGGCAGTAGATGTCAAAATCAGGTGATGTGATTGGTGGATTTTGACACCTACTGTCAAAAAGACCATTCGCCACCCTGCTGCCACCTGGTGGATTTATGATTTTTAAACACCCTCATTACCAATTATTAAAATCATCCTTTTCCTAACTTGCACCGTTTTTTAGAAATTTGCAAATCACACAAAAACACATATTTATTTGCTCCTACTAAACTGACCGCCATACAGTTTTTCGTGAACTATTCACGTATCTACTTACAAGTTTGAACGGAACCCTCGGTACGCGAGACCATCTCGCACTTGACCAGTTTTTCATAGCAGTAAAATAAATATCCATATAAGGTAATAGTATATTATTTATAGACTATGATGCCAAAAAAGGCATAGGCTACGGGGGCTTATTTCAGTCTCACATGAAATTGCAAGTAACTTCTAGTAGACCATAATTTCTACCAACAATCATCTGACATCTTACCTTAATTTATAAAACAACTTCTTTGGGTGTCACTGTAATAAAGATAAAAGATTTTTTATCACAAAACCTTAATACTTAATAATTCAAATAGATTTGTCAGGAGCAAAGATAATTCCATCCAGAATAACGAAGGAAAAGCTACTTAATCATATTTTATCGTGTAGAAAAATTACAATTAATTATTCGAAAGTGCTTCTCAAACTTTTAAGGTTTTTGATTAAATCAAACTTTCGCATTTCATGGCATTTGCATCATAAAAGTGACATAATAGACTTTCACCCTACGGTGTTACAAAGAAAAAAAAAGTTTTCCTTAAACGTATTTTCTTCATCTACATTTTATTAAGTCGGGACATTCTTCGGGAAAGTTTGAGGCACGGTGATTGAATATTTTTTTTTTATTAAAAAGTTTCCAGAGCGACTCGTTTTCGCTTTTTGTTTTTGTCGAATTAGTCTATCCGAAAGTATTTGGCTTGATTGTTCAGAGCTAAGTCGAGGTTATATAATAGAATTTGTAAATTTCCATTTAGGTTTAATGTATAACTTGGTACCTTTATTAGGGTTCCGTTGCCAAAATGGCAAAAACGGAACGCTTATAGTTTCGTCATGTCCGTCCGTCTGTCCGTATGTCACAGGCGTTTTACTCAAAAACTACACGATGGATATTGACGAAATTTGGAATATAGGAGTCTTGTATAAGCCGCTACTTAGGTTGGTAGTTAATTTTTAATTAATATTTTTAGGGGGGGGGGGGGGCGCACTCCATACATGTTACAGGAGATAAAAAAAAAATAGGAAATATCTACGTGTGGTACATAGTTCGTCAGCTCTTTCAAAAACATTTTAAGGTTCTTAAGTAACGTTTCTGATTAAGTGAATATATTTGGAAATAATCGCTCCGGAATTTGTGTACCCCCTCTATCTTCTAAACCGTATGTCGGAAAAATACAAAAAAAATTACAGTGATAACGCTTAATTAATACTTTCAAGAAAAATTATTTTCATCAAGATCGGAATAACCGTTTTTGAGTTATTGCTGATAAACTGCACTTCTTAACAAAAGGGCGTAATTGCTATGAAGATACGCTCTTTTGTTGTTGTACTTTTTTTTACATCTTATTTTTATTTACCTTATAGTTACGGCTATGGAACCCTCCACTGAGCATGGCCCGACATGCTCTTGGCCAGTTATTATTTCTAGTTCAGACAATATAAACTAAGGCTAAGCTAACATTGGCGTTAGCACCACCAATATTATAAATGCGAAAGTTTGTGAAGATGTTTGGATGTTTTTTTATTAAACGCAGTATTAAGAGAATGTTTTGAGCTGGAATTTGGCATGCAAGTAGAACAAGTCCTGGATTGAAACATAGAATCCCATCCCACTAATATTATAAATGCGAAAGTTTGTGAAGATGTTTGGATGTTTGTTACCTTATAACGGGGTAACAACTGGATGGATCAAGCTGAAATTTGGCATGCAAGTAGAACAAGTCCTGGATTGAAACATAGGATACAATATATCCCGGTAAAGAGTTCCTTTGGGACAATAACGGGAACAACGCGGGCGAAGCCGCGGGAAAATGCTTAGTACTTTATATTCCGGTAAAAAGTTCCCTTGGGGTAATAACGGGAACAACGCAGGCGAAGCCGCGTGTAACTGCTAGTCTCAAATATATAAAAGATTTCAATATGTCAGATGGCGCATTAATATTTAAACGAAAATTTAATAAAGTATGATTTGTGTTACATCAAAATTAGATGTTACAGCATAACAAAATTAAGCAAACTTAATGTATAAATCGCAAGCTCAGTTTACTAAGGCATTCACATTATAAAGCGTCTCAATAGGGTATTTGACCCTCAAATTATGTTTCCAAAACTGCTCGGATAAAATCAATTACATTCATTATCGTGCCACAGTAAGGACACAGATTATCTAATAGTTCTTCGGTAAGGCACCATGTTGAGTATGACGTCACAAGTCAGTATTTCTAACTAAACTGCATACTTTCCGAGCGTTTTGACACTTGTCATCGAGTGGCCTATTCTAAAAATTGGGTTTCCTTTTCCATAATATCGATTCTCTGAAATACATTTCGCTTAGCAGTTATAACAGAAACATTTTTAACCGAATGATATTTTTGCATCCCACTAATATTATAAATGTGAAAGTTTGTGAAGATGTTTGGATCTTTAGATGTTTGGATGTTTGTTACCTAATAACGGGGTGACAACTGGATGGATCAAGCAGAATTTTGGCATGTAAGTAGACCAAGTCCTGGATTGAAACATAGGATACTTTATATCCTGGTAAAGACTTCCTTTGGGACAATAACGGGAACAACGCGGGCGAAGCCGCGGGAAAATGCTAGTTTATCATAATTATCAGTTCGCAGAATAGTGTTTATTACACAGAATTTTAACCACTAGAGCACTATATTGCCGAATGTAATTTTGTAGAATTTAAAATGGAAGAACTTTAGTATGGCCGATACTTAGTATGGCATACTAGCATGGCAGAATACTACCTAGTCTCGATGATTTTATTTTCACATATATTTAAGTAGCGCCCTTAATATGCTTATCAAAACCAAACTGCTGCCAAAAGGTAGGTTAGGTTAGGTTTGAACTGCGACCCTCAACAAAACCGAACTACTGCCAGAAATGTAGGTGAAGTTTGAACTGGGATCCCCAACAAAACCGAACTGCTGCCAGAAAGGTAGGCTAGGTTAGGTTTGAAGCTCTACTAAAACTCAATATGAATTATTCGCGTTATGCCTAAACTTCAATCTTCACTGGCATTAAAACCATGTAGCTTGCAGACTATTGTGTTCTGTGTCTATATAGTAGGCTACCTATTTCAATAACGCGCCTAATTCGCGTTTTGCCTAAAATTTATTTTAAATGGTTTAATGCATAATTCTTTAATCAGGCGAAACGCGATTCGCCTGAACTTCAAATATATAAAGAAATTAATTAGACAACTATGAATTAACTTACCAGTTACAAAGTTCCGATTGAAGACAACAAGCTTCAGGTTACTCATAATGCGCTTTAGTCCAAAATGCGTTTTAGGTCCAAGGCCTTTTAGACATAACGCGTTTTAGTCTCAATACTGACGTAGTCCTAATACGTGTGAGACGTAACGCGATATAGCTTAAACGGTTTTAGGCCTAATGCGTATTAGATCAACAGCGATAAATGCATAGTGATAATTAGGAAGTTGGCGTTTTATACTATGTGCGACTTAGACTATACAGCGACATAGGTATATTACGTTTTAGTCAAGCGGAGAACTGCGATCCCCAACAAAACCGAACTGCTGCCAGAAAGGTAGGTTAAGCTAGGTTTGAACTGCGACCCCCAACAATACCGAACTGCTGCCGAAAAAACGTAGGTTAGGTTAGGTTTGAACTGCAATCCCCAACAAAATCGAACTGCTGCCAGAAAGGTAGGTTAGGTTTGAACTGCAGTCCCCAACAAAACAGAGCTGCTGCCAGAAAGGTAGGTTAAGTTAGGTTTGAACTGCGATCCTCAACAAAACCGAACTGCTGCCTTTAGGTTTTTTAGGTTATATTATTATTAGGTTCGGTGGCAAATTCAGCTACCTAACTAATAAAATAACTGTTATAATTAGAATTGAAGGTAACATTTTATTCTGCTTTATATCTTTATGCCAACTAACCACTACGAGATGCAGACTTCTGCGAAATAAATATTAGGACATGTAAATATTATGCTTATCAATATTATGCGACATTAATATTCTACTATACAAATTTATGCAAAAAATAATTCGGTGACATGATGTTTCTGTCGAAGGTTGTTATACGAAACGAAAATATGACAATCGATTTTATGCAACACATTAGTGAATCCTAAAAATTATAGAAAGTTTTTGTGTCGTCAGATTATAGGGATTAAAACATTTAAGGATTTACTACGGTGTAGTCAAATCACTAAAATTTCGTAACATTTTAGTGAAGTAGTTTAAAGTTGACAAAAATAATAAAAACAAAGCAACACGGAACCGTACAATTCAGGCAGATTAAATAAACGGAGCTCGAGTTATCATACAACAAACAAACATAGAAACCTTTCCCCTTGTGGACTCACAAACATCGGTCACACATTTCGTTCGCTTGTCAAACATAAGTTTACAATAATAAAATGATGTACACAACACGGGAGATAATAAAGAAAGTCCTCGATCGCATAATTACGTCCCTCGCTTGCAGCTCGGGCCGCAAACATCTGCGATCTCGGCCTTTCTTTGCTTTATCACCCTAGTTGTGTAATGTACTATATGCTCACAATTAAATATATAATGTTTGAGGCGGGCGGCGTGGTTATAATGCCATGTATTATTGCATTTTGATAGATAAATTTGTTTGTAGGGTCGATTTCAGAGCGTTTCGACAACGGCGGTTTTTTTCATTCGTGTTCCAACAAATTTAATGAAGCAGCAAGCGGTGGTGATCACAGTTAACTTTTATTATAAACGATAGACGGTATCGAGGCTACACATGATTTAATCAAAAGTTGTCGTCACTCGACAGTCCTCCGCGGTAAAAGTCGAGTGACACTAATGAAATAAAAAAAAGGCCAGAAAAACGCCTGAAATCGACCCTGTAGCGTCAGCAAGTACCAATACTAATGTAGTAACTGAGAATTTTGATAGATAGGAAAGGTACATTGGTTTAATAATAGTTTATTTTTCTGTGTACAGTATAATTTGTTTAAACACTGTATGCTTAGTTTTAGTTTTAACTTGTAACCTTTCTCATGTAAGTGAATTCTGTAATTCTTTATGGGAAATAAAGTTCTCTAAACATAAACATATAGGAAAGGTAAAGGTTTTGTAAATAACTTTAAGATAAATAAGTGAAACTATTTACTCGCTTACGAGGCAGTTGCTGGACGTAAACCGTTGAACCGTAAAATGCGCTTTAAATTCAATTAGTTAAATTTAACGGCACACTAAACTCGCGGCTTAGCATAAACGCAACCGGCCGCAGCAGCAAAAGTTGCTAATTAAAATTTCAATGGAACAATGGGTGGTTTACCTATTACCTGCTTAATTTGAGACAAATTCTTTAATTAAATATTTTCGTTGATTTTTGTAACTTTGAATACCGAAATATGCCAGAATTTTCAGTGTTTTTAATTGACTTAATATTGCGTAGAATCACACAATAAGAATTAGTACAGTACTACGTACGTACCCTGCGTAGCCTCTCTCGCAGCTTACCCGCATCCGACCGTCTCTCTCTAACGCATAACGCGTGCGCTTTTTATCTACCTAGGGTGGCGTATTTAATAATAATTACCGCGCAATCGTGAAGTGAGTTAGTCCAGGTAGAATCGAGAGAATTAATCTTAAAATTCCATCTTGCTATCTGTCATTTTCAGAAATGACAAGTACCAACTTGATGGGTACTTGCATAAAAAATACTTTTCATCACACTTGCTCGAAAATGGTGTCATTACACGTAGGTTTTGCGGGCCGTAAATGACCTATTACGCCCTAGGGCGTAATGGTTTTCTTTTTAAATTTGAAACGCTGGTTCTGTTTTACTCTTATTTGTCATGATCAAAGGAAACGCCAACTTACTTTTTTAACTTTTATTACTGAAATATTTATTTAAGGAGAACTGTTATTGCAAATACATGTAAATTGTAAACACATATTTCTGTAACATTAATTAAATGTTTAAATAGTGTATTTCAGTATTTTGCAAATATAAAATCAACCATTTTAAGTCTTTACCGCTATGGTTTCCGAACGTGACTTGTCGTCTTGATATATGTCACTAATGTCACTGTCAGTTTTACAATTTTATTTAGGTTAAGTAAGGTTATTTTAATCAGATTTCCTCACAAGTGTGATGAAAAACATTGTGTGTGCCACGGGCGGTAAAGGAATTACAAACTCGTGTTGTTAAAGCCCTCGGCTTCGCCTCGGCCTTGTAACAAACACTCGTTTGTAATTCCTTACTTACCGCCCTTGATACACAATGTACTATTATGTATTTACAGAGGTTCAAAACTACTAAATTATCAACATAGAATTGACCACTTTGCGTGTCTGATTTAGCCTTATATTAAATGGATGTAATATTGATACGGTTACTGTCACCGTAACATATTAATAGATGCTCCCCTACTGAATAAATTAACAGACTTGGTTTTATATTATATCCAGACATCAGATTCTAGGGGCAAACGCCTGACAGGTAGGTAGTAGAGATATGACACGAATTTTTTTATCGACATTTATGAATATCTATATTTTTGACATTAAGATATTTAAGTTTTTGATGCAAAATGGAAAGGCGAGTAGAGAGTTCTCATATCGATATTCCTCGATAGGTCGTATACCTACGATGCTTTCCGCCTAAACTAGTAATTATACCCAGCCTTGGGTTTTATTTTCAGTATGGTAATGATTAACTTTATAGTTTTCATTTTAAAGGATTTGCTTAGTGTCATTTTCAATTCAATAATCATTAAAAAATAAATATATCATTCCATAAAAATTAAAAATAAATATAGGAATCATTTCAGTGACTTGCAAGGAACATTTAATTGTAGAACACATTGGAAGAAAAAAATCTAAAATAAAAATATCGATATTCATAAATGTCAATAAAAAAATTCGTCTATCTCTAGTACCTGTCAGGCGTTTGCCCCCTAGAAACCGATTTCTGAATTTATATCAACTAACGTAGCTAACTTTTCATACACAATCAGCCAATTCCTGCTAATCCGGTTCTCATTGAGCCATATATCCTCATGGTTGTCATTTATCATGAAACAGTCGGTTAACCGTCTCATTAGCGCACGTTACAACCGGGATTACATTACAACGATATTATTTTCGTGGAAGCGATTGCTGAAGTAATATAACATACTCTTATAAAACAATGCCATATCAGAAACTATGGATTGACCTTGTATATTGATATAGAGTACTTAAGTAGATAGTTACCTACGTGCCATCAAGAATCGAAAAAGTTCAAGAAGCATAAACAAGTTTTTCCCTGTTAATGCTCGTAAAATTCTTGTTTATGCTCGGCGACTGAACAGCTTCTTATCTACACCCATATCATAAATCCTCTATTATGCCACACCTGGCCATAAAGTGGCTTTTACCGCACGCTACGCGTACGGAAAAAAACCACTTTCTGGCTAAGTGTAGACATAAAATGATGTATAGTCCGACCCTTCCCAGGTGAATTTTTCGCTTCGAGCCCTAATCTTTCAAACAAAGGCCATTGTATCTATTATGGCAGCTTTGCCATAATAGATACAACAATGGCCTAGCGCCAGGCGCTACAAGCTAGCTAGCACCAAACAAAGGCCATTGTAGGGAGGTAATAAAGAAAGCCCTTGATCGCATATTTATCTGCGATCACGGCCTTTCTTTGTTTTACCACCCTAGTTGTGTAAGGTAGGTACTATTATGCGTTCGGAAACCGTATAATGACCACCATTGTTGCAACCAGTAATGTTACATCAGTGTGATCTCTGTAACAGTGTTATTATACTTAATTATTTAATGAAAAATCATATTAACCTCAAAAACGATCCTATCATGAAAATCTAACAGTTGGTCTATTTGAAATCTAGTCGGCCATGGCGGTGGCGATCATTCTTACGATTTCCGAACACATGATTGTGGATTTATATTATGTGTGTAGATAAAATAATGTATGCAACTGTACATAATTAGGCTTTAAAACACTCATGTGATCTTATTATGAAACCACACTCGTGTTTTAAGGCCCCTCATTATGTGTATCAGTTGCATAAACTACTAATATACAGGGTGGGAGGGACTATACCGACATACTTTAGCCATGAATTCCTGGTGGTGTGACGAGTAAATAATGTTATGTCAACATGGGTCGAATATTGACATTTTACATGAATAGTCTTATGGAACAAAATAAATCAGTAAATTCAGCCCCTCGTTATAAACATGTCCTTACTGGAGGAAAAGTTATCAAAAAGAAAAAAAAAAGCTAAAAAGGAAACGAAAGGTAAATTTTTTGGCCTCGTAGTCGCTTACCAGGGATCCTCTCTGATGGCATAACAACTATTGTCATATTTTCGTTTGTCATAACTCATTTCGCATTATGTTCGTACTCATATGTAGTATTTGTCATTAATGATTATTTGCATAACAGATTGTTTGTCATAATTGCGTTTGCTCATAATTTTGATGGGCATAAACAGAATTCGCATAATATTTTAAGTAATATTGTTGCATATAATTCAACTCATTTCGCATAATGTTCTTACTCATATGTAGTATTTGTCATTAATGACTATTTGCATAACAGATTGTTTGTCATAATTGCGTTTGCTCATAATTTTGATGAGAATGAACAGAATGCGCATAATATTTTAGGTAATCCATCATTTTACAGAAAATCATTTCACCGATTATCGTTTCCTATAACACTATTCGCAGAATTTTATTATCACATAAGAATCATTCATCGAACTCTGTTAAATCGCTCATACATTTGCTCGAATTACCTTTTACGGAAGAATCGATTTATCGAATTTTACTTCATTATTTTATTTGTTGATCGACATAGTAGTTCATCGAACCGCTTTTACTATAATTTTGGTCTAACTTAAGTTTCAGTACCCAAAAGTCTTATTACATAGAAAATCGTTTCACCTGTGTTACTATATTTGATAATACGTTTCAATAACAGTACATTTTAACGCCCTATTTGAAACGAACTGCTACCAGAAAAGTAGGTTAGGTTAGGTTTGAACTGCGACCCCAAACAAACCGAAATGCTGCCAAAAAGGTAGGTTAGGTTAGGTTAGGTTCTTATAGTAGGTTTAGGTCGACCCGGGTCAGTAGGTTAGGTTGGTTCATTAAAAAAAGGGGCCGTTTGGGGAAATAACTTCAATCAAAAACATACAGGGCCTGAGCGACAAAGGGGGGACGGGGGGGCGGAGCCCCCCACAAGGGGGGCTCGGGGGGCGAAGCCCCCCGCATTAAGAAAAACTCAAACCATAAGTTCAATTAGGTTAGGTTAGGTTAGGTTAGGGTTCGAACTGCGTCCCCCAACAAAACCGAACTGCTGTCATAAAAGTAGCTTAGGTTAAGTTGGAACTGCGACCCCAAACAAACCGAAATGCTGCCAGAAAGGTAGGTTAGGTTAGAGTAGGTTTAGGTTAAGTTTGAACTGCGACCCCAAAGAAACCGCGTCAGCGGGGCGTCGTCGACACGCTGGCGGGTCAAGAGACTGTCAAACAGTTAGGTACAAAAAAGAAAAATCCAGATTACAAATTAATAAACTAATATATGGAACGTACCATCTGTGAATCATGTTTCGATAAATTAATACTACGACTAACTAATTATTCTATGAATGGTAAATTCGATGAACAGTTAAGCTACGATTTGAGACAAATTCGAAACGATTTACGATGAATAGTTGATCGATTATTCGAAAAGAAATGAATTGATGATTATGTGATTAGAAAAAAATATGAAATGACATTCGTGGAATAGTTTTCGGTGATATGAAATTCGATGCCAGGAAATTCGATACAATGATAGACACCCAATATTTTAAGTAATATTGTTGCATATAATAGTAATTGTTGGCCATAAAAAGACAATGCATTAAATGTGCAAAATGAGTCGGCAATTAAGAGGTTAATGTTTCTTCTAGTGGTACAGACAAGGGTACCAATATGTATAAACATAGAGCCACACATGGGGGGACGGGGGGGGTGGAGCCCCCCTCAAGGGGGGCTCGGGGGGCGAAGCCCCCCGCATGAAAAAAAATGGACAGAAAAAGTAGGTTATGTTACGTTAGGTTTAGGTTAGGTTTGAACTGCGTCCCCCAACAAAAACGAACTGCTGGCAGAAAAAGTAGGTTAGGTTAAGTTAGGTTTAGGTTAGGTTTGAACTGCATCCCCTATCAAAAACAAACTGCTGGCAGAAAAAGTAGGTTAGGTTAAGTTAGGTTTAGGTTAGGTTTGAACTGCATCCCCTATCAAAAACAAACTGCTGGCAGAAAAAGTAGGTTAGGTTAAGTTAGGTTTAGGTTAGGTTTGAACTGCATCCCTTATCAAAAACGAACTGCTGGAAGAAACAGTAGGTTACGTTAAGTTAGGTTTAGGTTAGGTTTGAACTGCGTTTCCTAACAAAAACGAACTGCTGGCAGAAAAACTTCACTTATAGACTGAGAATTTTATGAAGGAAACCATTCTGAAAAACAACATACATACACACATAACATACAGGTTTAATGGCATTTGATAATTATAATTTACGTTGATATGCGTAAAAACTATATGATAATAGTGATTAATGCGCACAAATATAATGATCATAATTTTTATGCCACCCGATAGAGAACCGTATAAAAATAATGCGGTACATTTTTAATGCATACAATTTTAATGCCATTTGATCATTATAAATTACGTTGATATGCGTCAAAACTATATGATAATAGTGATTAATGCGCACAAATATAATGACAATAATTTTTATGCCAATCACTGAATGACTAATACTATTTATGCGCAACGATTGTAATGACAAAAGTAGTAATGCTCTTCGAAAAAATGACTTTCACATTTATGCGCCCCGATAGAGAACCCGCTTACCAACAAATACTGCGAAGGTTAATTGCTGTTTAGTTTAAGGATTAAAAAAAAATTGTAAAACTATCTTAGTCACATTTATTAGGGCTTGTTACACACTTGGGAGGTTTCATTTAAAAAATAATGAATATCTCTGAAAGTAAGCGTTTTTCGACTATACATCACATAACTTTTTTTACTCCTAATAGTTGTTAGAATCCATAGTTAAAGTTTGTCGGTATAGTCCTTCCAACCCTGTATACTTTAGTATAAAAGTAATACTGCAGCGTGTACGCGATCAGAGCGCGTGCCACGTCCAATGTGGAGATGCCGAGGTTGAAGAACTGAATGTGGACAACAGGTTATTGATGTTTTGGTTCATCTTTGTTCTTTGCTGGCAATTAAAGTGAAAAGTAATGTTTAAGATGGGACCCTCTATGAAACTCATTGTATTTTTATGAAGCGAGCGATGCGAGCGATTACAAATAATCATTACGTGTCAAAATAGTTCATTATAGTCTCTTGCATAACAATCTGTTATATTATTGATGGTTAAGTTTGTATTTTTTACATGACATTTAAGCATGCTCTGAACTCTTTAATAAAAACAAAATAAAATAATGATTAACATTATTTCTTACCTAACGTAGATAATTACATATAACTTCTTCGAATAATAAGGAAATAAGTCAATTACGGAAATAAGTATACGTCTCATAGTTATTACCTTACTCCTGCCCCTTCTTTAAGCTTATATTTGGCTCATTCCCTTTTTTACTGCAATCAATGTTATGGTATATTTAAATTTATTATTCATTACTCAAGATATACTTATTTCAACTGCAGAAGTTACGCTACAATATGTACATCCTCCTCCTCCTCGCGTCGATTTCCTCATTGCTGAGGGTCGTGATTCCTCCTTTGCAGAGCAATTACGCGTCCAACAGTAGAGCGCCACTTAGTTCTGTCTTTGGCTTCATGGAGGGCGTGATGCAGCTTGGTGTCAAGAGAAGAACGGATCTGGTCGGACCACCTCAGCGGACTGCGACCTCTCGGACGTCTGCCATCAACCTTGCCAGTTACCATGAGTTGTACAAGGTTGTGCCCTTCCTTCAACACGTACAATATGTACATAGTGATGAGTAATTATATATACAGTATGTATCCAAACGTAAAGCAAAGAAATGTATCACGCTATTGTTAGATCATAAATATGACAAGGGTACCTACCTGATGTATTGAAATGCAGTCATTTTTACCGTTGGCAAAAAAAAAAACAATATCAAATAATTTTGTGTAACCTGCAACCAAAATCATCTGCAAATATCAGGTACTTAAAAATTTTTGTTATTTAATCTAAAAAAAACTGCTGCAACAGTGATAGCGCCGAAACTACGCCATTACACTTTAGGTACTTCTTATCGACGTTGGCCAGCTTACAGCTTTGCTTTACGATCAGATACATACTGTATATATATATATATATATATATATATACAATATTGACTAGCTTTGGGCCAAAGTTACAGGCTACTGAATAATATATTTCACTCAGTACTTCAGCTTCAAGACAGTTATTAGCGCACCACCCTTGATTTAGGGTCAATAGGGTACAGTTAAGGGTTAGCAACGAACCCTAATGGCGGTGCGACCCTAAAGGGTCAGAGGGATGATAAGCCACAGCTTATCCGATAATCAATCACTTTCTATCATAATTATCAATTCGTTCCGTAGATTGTTAGCCTTGCTTGGTACAATTTATCTTTGTAATTGATTGAATGAGACGGAATGAAAAGGCTCTCGATATAACGTGACAGTTGTTTAGAATTAATTGTAGTCTGTTGAATAAATGTCTACTTTGAGCCAAAGCTTTTGTGACGAAAACACGATTTTTGTGAAGAAAAATATTGAACCGAACTTGTAAAAACATATCGATACCTTTGGGTTCAATTGGCGTAAAGGACAAAACGCTGGTTTTGAGGAGAAGCAAAAAACCATTTTATTTTACAAAAAATGGCTATAGTTTTTTTGTTTCTCGACCTATACTTTTGACATGTAAATGAAAAATATTTGAAATGCCCGTATCTTTAACCTGTGATGGTAGTTCTAGCTGTAAACAATGTATTATGGAAGTTAGATGTCCTTTACAACTGGTAAAAATGTTATCAATGTCATTTACACCCGTGACTTTTTTGGGCATTTGGAAATGATGGGGTTGTAAATGACAATCTCAGATGACTTTGTTCCAATTTTGGGGCGTAAAGTTAACAGCTATTTAATAAAAATTGTCAGTTTTCAACTTAGTTTACCTTAAAGAGACTTGAAAAATGTATAAAAAGATGATGAATTCAGCTAGGCATAATAACTACTATTAACGACGGGATATTTACCATGTACGTTTGTTTTTGTGAGTTCCTGATATTTCGGCACTGTTGCAAGCGCCATTATCACGGAGTAACTGACATGCAGCGAGTTTTTAGTTGTAGTCTACCCACACACTATAGCGATCTACCCTCTTTCGGGTTCGCTTCACGTTATTCATACTACTACCGTCCGCATTCTCACTTGGAACTCGATCACGTTCACGACACACAACACTTACAGTATCACTTCGCGTATTTACTCCTGAACATGTCTTTTTTCCCTTGGAGAACTTACGGATCACTGGATACCAGATGCTCGACAGTTGAAACCCGTCTTCCCGGTTGAAATTTTTATACTTGAGGATTTCAAGAGCTTCCTTAACCATTCTGGGTATATAGTGTTTTTCTGTCGAGCGAGAGGATCTATGGGTTGTGCAACTCAATCCAATCGTTTCCGCGTTCAGAAGATGTTCAGCGATTGCCGATTTCCGAGGTTCGTTGTTTTTAAACATTCGGATGTGCTCCTTTATACGGCATGAGATAGTGCGCTTATTCTGACCTATGTAAGAGCTACCACAGCTGCAGTCAATTTTGTAAATACCTGGGCATTCAAGCGGAAAACGGTCCCTTGGCGTACGTATATATTGTGCCAGTTTTCTGTGGGGAGTGAAGACAGTCTTCACCAAGAACTTCTTTAAAATATTGGCAACTTTATCTGTCACTCCCTTTACATTTATGGTAGGTACGCCGGTTGTCGTTCAACTTTATAGTCCAGGTGCTTAGGCAAAACGGTGCGTCTAGGTGGTATAATCCGCCCATTATAACCATTTCTCTGTAGAACGTTCTTTAAATGTGTCAATTCACTACCCAAATGATCCTCGTCACATAAATTGTATGCGCGGTCAGTAAGTGACGCTACTACAGAGTACAGTTGGCGAGGGTGGTGGGATCATTTGGGTAGTGAATTGACATTTTAACGCAGGGCAGCTTGTGGCGAGCTGTTGGGGAGTAGCGACCCCACGTACCCGAGTGCTCTTGGGGGTCCTTAGGGAGGGTTCATGGGTAAGAGTTTAAGGACCTCCGCCTCTGGCTTGTCTTAACCGGCCGTCCAGAGTGGAGTCGCGAGAGCTATATGCTCCAGGCGTGGAAGTGTTAAAGGGCATAACGCCGCGAGTACCCTCGGAGAAAGCGCAGCACACCTCTCGACACCCTGCAGTCCTCGGCACCGGTGTTGCCCCTAGCTAGGCCATTGCTCATATGTCGCTATTTATTTAACAGGGGCCCATCAGCGGAGGGCAAGTCACGGTCTGTCAGTGCCACGAAAGCCACGAGACACTTTTCCTGACAGGCGCCGTCATGTCTCAATCCATAACCCAGTATTTAGTCCATATTTCCACCGCCATAACCCAGTAGAGTTAGATTCCATCAATCAACAATAGTCCTTGCATCTGGCGGGGGCTGTCTCTGCGTGCGTCCCATGACACGGGCAGGGACAGCATCCGCTGGGTGTATACTTTGCCTTTCATTAAATTGTCGAAAAGGCCTCTACGCGTTGGCTCCGGCTCCGCGCACGCCTCCCAAAGGGCCGGGACACCATTGTCTCGTGTACGGGAAAGACATACAAATAATAATTTATTTATTTCCGGCATCAAAGGCCCATAGCTAAATACCTTACAAACTAACATACATATCACATTACAAAATAAACTTAACAACTTAATAATGTCCTACTAGTGTTTTACTCTCTTCCAATAGCACTAAATCATAATAATGGAAGTGACATAGTGGCTAATGATTATCGACATTAGGATGTCAATCATAAGGACGAGTACGTAGTGAGTAAAACACTGTTAATGTAAACAATAAGTATAATAGTATGAAAAATAATGAATTCATCATCTTTTTCTACATTTTTCAAGTCTCTTTAAGGTAAATTAAGTTGAACACTGTCAATTTTTATTACATAGCTCTTAACTTTACGCCCCGAAATTGGAACAAAGTCATCTGAGACCGTCATTTACAACCCCATCATTTCCAAATGTCTAAAAAAGTCACGGGTGTAAATGACATTGATAGCATTTTTACCAGTTGTAAAGGACATCTAACTTCCATAATACATTGTTTACAGCTAGAACTGCCATCACAGGTTAAAGATACGGGCATTTCAAATATTTTTCATATACATGTCGAAAGTATAGGTCGAGAAACCAAAATACTGTAGCCATTTTTTGTAAAATAAAACTGTTTTTTGCTTCTCCTCAAAACCAGCGTTTTGTCCTTTACGCCAATTGAACCCAATTAAAGGTATCGATAGTTTAGACCTTTACGATTACGTAAATTGCTTTTATTTCAGAATTTAGACACACATTTGTGGCAATAAATGCCAAAAATAAAGGCTAATCCCTATACAACCCTGCTTTTCTTTAAAAAATGTGCTATAATTAGATTTAAGGCAGGTCTTAAAGGACAAATAAAAGACTACTTGCCCTTTACAGCCCTGTTCAACTTATCAAATTACGGTATGTAAACAAGTATAATAATTTGAAGGCAGGTCGTAAAGGACGTGTAAAAGAATACATGCCCTTTACAACCTCCTTAATTCTATCAAATAATGGTGTAATCATTTTTTAAGCAGGTCGTAAAGGACGTGTAAAATAATACCTGGCCTTAACAACCTTATTGGGTTTATCAAATTACGGTATTATAATTTAAAAGCAGGTCGTAAAGGACAAGTAAAAGAAAACATGTCCTTAACGCCCACCTCGACTATGCGCTTATGGAAAGTAATCATGAGAAATGAAGGGCTTAAAGGACAACAAGAAAAAAATAGGTCATATACGACAGTATTCATATTTACCGGCGTACTTTACGATACACCTTTTAATTCGTATTTTATAACTTGACACTTACGTCCCTTAACCTGAGCTAGTTTTGCGAATACGATGAATAAAAACTGGGTCGTAAAGGCACTTTTTTTAAAGATATCGAAATTTTAACTACACAGAACGGTAGGGCTTGAAATTCTGAACAAAACTGTATATATAACTCATTTTCGCCAAAATGTCCTTTACGCCAATTGAACCCAAAGGTATCGATATTATTACTAGGAAAATCGTTTTACGACGATAATTCCATTTCATACTAAAGAATGTTTTCTTTCAACATGCCTTTCAAGGTTTTACAAGAGCCTTAAAAAATAAGTACCTACCTTTAAGAGGAAATTCCTAGGCTACTTGAATTCTTCCTCTTAGATGCATTGTAAGAGAAAGAATTCAAGTAGCACCTATTATAGAACAATTCTAGGACAATCGCTTAAAGTGGTATAGGCATGTAACGCACAAGGATGAAAGTCATGGAAGAATAAGATATGAAAATATGGGGTTTTAGGTGAAGAGTTAGACGACGTAGAAAAGGATGGTTAGATGTGAGAGCTGATATGACTAACATAAGGACAAGCGAACAAAATGACGGATGACATGATAGGTATTATGGAACTCTGGAATATACATAACTATGCTACATCAACCGCGAATATAAAAAGGCAAAGAGAGAGTCCAGTGAATGCCTGCGCCTTTATGAGGAGAGTGTAGGTCCAGAGAATATCCGTGGCATTTCTGTTTCAGGCAGTAGAATTATATGGCGAACGAACTGGCTTAAGTTACAGTTCATTCAAACCTAACGTGCATGAATCGTGTAAGTTCGTAGAACATCTAACGTTTGACGCTTAAATACATATAACGTCTCAAGATGGTGCGCCTATCAATGTAAGTAGAGTCTGTGCGGAAAAAGAATAGGATTTACATGGGGAAGGGGGGGAGGCGCTGTAATGCTTTTCTACCGTAATTGCAAAAAAAAAATGCCATACTGGTTAGGTTAGTTCCCCATTTTTCGCCACGCCTATTCTGTTTCCGCACAGACTCTACTTTATTTTATAACTAGAGGTTGGCAATTTCGTTCGTGACACTCCCATGGTCCGCGGGCGACGGGGGCGAGAGACAGCGGGGGTGCTATGAGGTGTGCGCGCGGCGGGGGCCGCCTGACAAGAGCTCAGTCAAAGTATAAAGACAACCAAGTAGTTCGTCTTCGCCGTTTAGGAGCGCGCGACACCTGAGCGTGCCTAAGGCAACAGGGCTGCCGCTCGTCGTTTCTGTAAAATACCTACTTACTACGATTGTAACTTTTATTAGGTTGACCTCGATCGAACGAACAATCGTTCGAGGTCAACCTAGTAAAAATTACTTATTTCAATATGAAAGTATCTGATCGCACACATCTGATGTTAATGTTATTAAGTAAAATAGTTTAAATAAATTAGTATTGGTATGTGTACATGTAAGTAACGCAACGATATTTGGGCAGTTCTAACAGCGTTTGAACCGCTCTGACTTTCCTGGTCGCATTATGAATCATTTTGTTGTATGTTCTGACTACCACCTTCAGTTATTTTATAGAGATTCATTCATTCTACAAAACAACTGAAGGTAAGTAATCCGAACCTATAGGGAAGTGGTTCATAATTTGACCAGGAAAGTGAGAGCGGTTCAAACGCTGTTAGAACTGCCCATTTCGGCTCGTTTCATAAAACCACTCACGTGTTTAAGGCATTTTATGTATCAATAGAATCAACTACTATTTAATTAGTACACGTTTAAAAAATCTGTTAATTTTACTCATCACTGTCAAACAAAATAATTATCTACTCTATTTAATTAGTATAGTTTGATCACAAAACTTTCAAACATTCTATAAACGACTTAAAATATAACATTTATATAGGTACTAATAAAATACACACCTTTCGGGATCCTTAGGAATGCAGAAATATGACAATTCTGGATTTTGCGCATTATTCTTCAAACATCCGAACACACTGCAGTATATACGTCTTCTATACTTTGCTTCGTCCGCAGACATTTTGAACGTTCGACAGTTCGTGACGATAGCTCAGCCCTGACTAAGCAAGCGGCGATGCTTGCCTGTGGTGCGTCCGTACACGGCGCGCACACGGCGCGCACACATGCGCGCTCCCGATGTACCTTTTATCGGAACAAAAACTACCGTATACCGTGGCTCAGTCGGCGGCCGGTGTCGGTTGCGGTAACTTGTGTACATAATTACGGCTGCACATAACAAAAAGCACAGGAGATAACTACGCAAAGATGAGTCTGCGGATCGGAAATATTATTGAATGAGGAGCTAAACAAATTTTACATAATGTACCTATATACATACCCATTTTACAAAGTGCAGTTGGAAGGCAGTTCTTTTCTAGGAGAAATAACTGCATCAAAATTGTAAACGAACTTCGCAGTTCGCTTGCAGTCGGCTTGAAATTATTTTAACTGCAAAAAATCTGCCTTCAAACTGCATTTGTAGCTAAAAAGCATCGAAAGACTGTTTCGGCCTTTAGGGATATCGGCAGATATATGCGTACGTAATTCGTATTGCGTGTAGCGGTGCTCAGTACGTCATCGTTCCCCGCCCCCTGCGCGGACCATGGGAGTGTCAACAAGGAACTTGCCAAGCTATAGCATCTACCCGAAGCTTCGCTTGCATTATTCTCGTAATTATCCTAAAGGAAAGGTTCCTTCACCGGCATATAAATACTCTATGTTTCAATCTAGGTTTTGACCTGTATGCCAAATTTCATCTCAATCCATTCGATTGTTGCCGCGTTAATGGGTAACAAACATCCAAATGTCCAAACATCTTCACAAACTTTCACATTTGCAACAGTAGTAGGAAGTAGCATTAAAATGATTTACTTTAAGTTTGTTTGTAATCGTCTTTGGACTATTGTAAGGGCATTAACTTAATTTTAACACAGGCCAAATTAAACTTTACTAAGGTACACTGCGCACGGGGTTCATGTGGTACTCATTATCACACAGAAATTTGTAAACTAATAATAATAATAAAGCATAAACACAAAAAGGCGGATTTGTTTTGAACTCACATTCAAAAGATTATGTAATTACAAGAAATAAATGAGATTGACTTCAATAAAGAAATACTATTAAATACTATTCTAGAATTTAGAAGTTACCGGGATGGCAGGTGATGTCGTTCACCTGATGATGATCATGGTATTAAAGTGCAATAACGGTCACTTCATTGCGTTTCGATTAGTGTAGTACATTGTGTAATAAGGGCAGACAAGAAGGAATTAAAATCGAGTATCTGTTAAAAGCCCGAGGCGTCGCTGCTGGTTTTAAAGACACGAAAGTAAGTAATTCCTTTACCGCTCGTGGCACACAGAATATTTGTCGTCACATTTTCATTAAATTAAAAGTAAATTCGTTATGTCCTACGGTGATATACCAAGTGTGATGAAAATCGTACTTATCTCTTCTAGATGCGGTATATCAAGATTTCAGATTCAACATTAGCGGAACGATATGCTGTCGTACATACCTTGCTTAGGAAATTATTGTTTAAACAATATTACTGTTTATCATCTATTTACCCGTCTGCACGACGTAAAGATGGGTGGGTAGGGTCGCAAGTATTCGATAACGTCGTTCCGTACTTTCCGTACTACATTTATCAGTAAACTGTACAATTAAACAGTTATGCCAAAATATAGACTCTAGACAGGTTTTTCAAAATAACATGTTTACAAAATAAGACTAAAGCGATCAACCCTTTCCTACAGAGACGTCGGCCGTATTGTATGTACCGCGGCCACGTAGTGTGCGGTCCTTCACATTCACTTGTTATTCAGTATTTTTTTCTTGCTATGGATTATGCTTACTGATTTAACACTAGAACCGCCGAAAGTTAAGAACCCCCTAGAACTGCCGCCGTGACAAAATTGTCCTATTGTAATTTATTGCAACTTTCATAAGTATGGCATGAAAGTTATGATTAAAACACTTGTAAATATAATAAATAAAAAAGCCTAATAGTTCTTACTAAATATGTCGCTCCTTGAAAATCATAACGTCATTAAACGAAAAACACGATTTTTGGGTACGGGGCTTGAAAGTTTCCGAAATATTAAAACGTCTAAAACTACCTTATTTGTAATAAAAGTATTATTTTTATACTGTGTTTTGTTAAATACGTGGCTATACTTTTTATCACTAAGAGTAAATTCTGTCTTTTGTTTTATTTATCTGATAATGATAATTGAATTTAAAGAAAATAATAATGTAACTTTTCCATAAATCACTAATAATAATGTCAATTTTCAAGCCTGTGATTTCCTAAACTTTAATTTAGTTTAAGGAACAATGACATTATTATCTGGTTATTTGAACGAAAAATCCAAGTTTTTTTGTACAAAAATTCTTAAAAAATCTTGTTAAATGACATTTATTAACGCAAATGACTATCGGTCTCAAAAACAGTTCATATTTTTATGCATTGAACACCGTGACATTATAAACAACAAGTCACAAAATAATCAAACACTAAATCTCTGAGATAGTAATTGTATGAAAAAAAAACTACAATATTTGCGCTAACCGCCGAAAAAAATCAGAAAAATATTTGCCATGATCCAATAAACATTGCCTAAAATCGTAATAAAATGTATGCCACACCTGGCAATAAAGTGGCTTTTACCGCACACTACGCGTACGGAAAAAGCCGCTTTCTAGCCAAGTGTAGACATAAAATGATGTACACAACACGGGAGGTACCTAATAAAGAAAGCCTCGCTTGCAGCTCGGGCCGCAAAGATCTGCGATCTCGGCC